>CM057826.1:120099553-120699553 GCA_030068075.1 Paguma larvata
CCCATTTGCTTATTTTATTTATTTTTTAGTATACCCATTTGCTTATTTTAAAGAAATAAAACATCAAGTATAAGAGTGATGTGCAATGAAGGCTCCTTGTTGGTCCCTCTCGCTAAAGTGCCACATCATTAATGTACTTTTTTGTCCATATTCTTACACTTTTAGGTCATATGGGCAGGTCTACAAATAAGATGTTACATTACACGTTGCACTGTAGAAATGTTTCCTTCTCTAACCTGTTTATTTCATTGAAAATTGTTTCTGAAGATTTTTGGTTTGATAGCTGTAGATCTAGTTAATGCCTCTATTTTATTGTTATATGCAGATCTAGTTAATACCTTTATTTTATTGTTATTTGCAATAATCTACTTACCCACTCTTCCCCCGTTGGCAGACATTTATGTTGACTCTGTTTGTTTTGGTACTGGGGCTGCTTTTTCTTAGCATTCCTAATATACACCGACTAATTTGCCCTGAAGCCACTTGGTCTGTAGAACATGGAAGGGGCTGAGATGAGTCATGACTCTGCCACTATTTAAACGTGTTAAATTCTTTGAGAGTCTCGCACGTGTTGGGATGAACACTGGGTGTTATATGTAAACCAATTTGAAAATAAACTATTATAAAAGAAATGTGTTAAATTCAGGCAATTCACACAAATTCAGGCCTTTCTTGACTTCACTTAGCCCATTTCTGAAATAAAAAGGAGGTTCCCATTTTGCACTGCTGGTGGGAATGCAAACTGGTGCAGCCACTCTGGAAAATAGTATGGAGGTTCCTCAAAAAGTTAAAAATAGAACTACCCTATGACCCAGCAATTATACTACTAGGTATTTATCCAAGGGATACAAAAATGCTGTTTCAAAGGTACACGTGCACCCCAGTGTTTATACCAGCACCATTGACCTAGCCAAAGTACGGAAGGAGCCCAAATGTCCATCGACAGACAAATGACTAAAGAAGATGTGAGATACACACACACACACACATACACACACACACAATGGAATACTACTCTGATAAAAAAGAATGAAATCTTGCCATCTGCGCCAATGTGGATGGAACTAGAGTATATTGTGCTAAGTGAAATGTCAGGCAGAAAAAGACAAATATATGATTTCATTCTTATGTGGAATTTAAGATACCAAATTGATGAACATAGGGGAAAGGAAGAAAAACTAATGTAAAAAAAAAAGAGGGAGGCAAACCATAACAGACTCTTAAATACAGAGAACAAATTGGAGGTTGCTAGAGGGGAGGTTGGTGAGTGGATGGGCTAAATGGGTGATGGACATTAAGGAGGCCACTTATTAGGGTGAGCACTGGGTGTTATATGTAAGTGGTGAATCACTGAGTTTTACTCCTGAAACCAATATTACACTGTATGTTAACTAACTTGAATTTAAATAAATAAATTTAAAATAAAAAAAATAAATAAGGAGGTTCCCAAGGCTCTTTCTATCCACTATAGTTAAGTTTTCATGGTTTCAGGCAGCATAGAGTCTGTATATGTTTTCTTCATAAAGGAAGGAAAAATGAAAAATTGAAGCCTGATGCACTTGTTTCAAAGGTTACAGTTTAACCAATGAGGTATGAATATAGCTTCAATAAAACCAGTGGAATTAAATGGGCCTTTAAACCATCAGGGATGGGGCCAGAGGCTCATAATAAAAACCAAAAAAGGCCAAAGTGGGAAGTACTTGTTTTCTCAGAGAGTCTTATGGGGACCACAAGGTGTGGAGGGAAGAGCAGAGTTTAAAGGGCTCAAGTTCAAGTCTTGCCTGTCCTGCTAGCTTGCTGCATACATTGATTGGAGTAACTTATTTAGCTTTCATTTTCTCATCTGTGAAGTGGGGCTAATGATACCTGTCCCATGGGGCATTGGTTGAGACCAAGTGGCATAATGTTGCAGAAGGCCAGGAATTGGTTACTGCATGTGCTCACAAACCTCAGTTTGCTGCCAGCTCAGTGCTATCAGTTACAACTGGGTATACCCCATTTCCTCATGGGGTGCCAATGGCTCTGTCAGTGTCATCTGCTGGCTTCCTCCTGGCTTTGCTGGGAGCTCCCAGCACCCTGTGCCTCCAGAACCAAGCTGCTCTGGGTTGTGATCTACCCTTTGGATGGAATGATAGAGAATCATGAAGGGTAGGAAAATTCCTCTTGTAAATCTAGGGCTCTGTGGCTTTCTATTACTGTGTGTAACAGCTTCCTTTGGCGCAGACAAATCTATTTTAAAGACCTATTTATTACCTTTCCTCAAACTCATAAAATGTAGTGTTAGTTTTATAAATACGAAAAACCAAACCAAACCAAAACAATCCTTCCTGCTATTCCACCTGCTAGAGCAACAGCCCCTGAATTAATTATATTATGTTTGTTGAGTCCTAATGAAACAGCCTTGGTTTGGGGAAATTCTCCATAGGGTAAAACATGTCAGCTGAATTTTAAAATCAATCAGTAATGCTGTTTAAGTTTTCCTCATCTGAGACTGTGGAGTGGATTAGAGCCTTTTCACAACCAGCAGGTTGCTGCAGGGAGGCACACTGCTGGACTCACCTGCGTCCCCACAGGCCCTATGCCTGAGATGGAGAGTTTTCTTTGGTTGAGGTTTTTAGTTGTATTACGTAAAGTTCATTGCTGGAGGCCTATCTGATGTCCATTCTGCCCTTATTGCCGCGTAGGATGAGAGGCAATGTGGTATATTGGAAAGGTCCTCCGTTCGTAGTTTCATTGATTGGGTTTGATTCTCAGTTCTTGCCTTTTGTAGATGTGTGTGCTGAGGCAGGGCTTACCTTTTCTGAGCTTGTTTCCCCCTTATCTGTACAAATAGAAATTGACAGTTATCACACCTCTGATGGGGGTGGTGTCTGTTTAACTCCTGATGTAGAACCTGACCCAGTCTTAAGATAAGGTGCATGATAAAGGCAATAAAGCTTTGGTAAAAGATGCAGGACCACTATTTTCTTCTGGATTCTCAGAGGTGGAAGGATCTTTGAGCTTTTTGATATGTTCGCTTACCTTATCCAGCACGTGGGCTAATTGTTGAGTGAAATGTTGAGTCAAGTGCTTAACTGATTACCTGGTAGGTGCCTCGTTGGTTCCACACAGTAACTATGAAGAGGAGTGTGATGGCAGCTTTCTTCAGGGTACTTAGAGTCTGTGTAGTCAAGAGTGGGATGTGTAGGCAATAAAACACCCCAGGGGATGTATTTGAGGCACCCCGACAGAATCTGGCACCCTGGATGCTCAGGTGAGGGGCCCGCTCCTCCTGGGTGATGGTCAGGAAAAGGATCCCGGGAAGCAATCGGGGAGCCTCTTAAGGATGAGTGGATATGTGGAGATCAGCTGGGGGGAGGTGGGCAGCATCTGATGAGGAGAAATGTGTCCTGAGAACTGAGCATTCAATTGCTACAGAAGTGAAATTTGATAGGATTGATTCTTCTAAAAACATTTAAGATGAGGAAAATGTAAGCCATTACTTTATCATGCTGTTTCATTCTTTACCCATTTGTCTCTCAAGATTGCTCTGGTGGGCACCTCAAAATCCCTCCAGAGCAGGGATCTTGAACATTGGGGTAACCCTTGCAGGAACAGGGGGAAGGTGGGCTTTGGGACCAGCCAGAGAGTGACTGTGATGTTACCTTAGCTGAGGGTGGTTGTGAAGGTCTGGGGCCCAGTGGTGACAGAACTGATTTCTCAAGGGGAGTAGGAGATGGACACATTTTTACATGTGTGTGAAATGGTGTTCTTCAGTGTTTGCAAATCATTATTAAACAATAAAACAAAACAGAAAAGCCCATGAGAATCTAAGTCTTTGAACTTTTTGTCTCTGGCTTCTCTCAGAGAGGGAAGCCGGTGGCCTTATTGTCAGACCTTGTCTTTGCCTGTAGTGTGACTACTCTGGAGGGCGATGAGTCCTTGGGGTCCCCCCTGACCTGGAGGCAGTACCTAATAGAGCTGGAAGTCATCTGTGTCCAGGTTGCACTTGGACAGCACGAGGCCCGAAACCATGTATAATGAGCGGGGGTGCCTGATGCAGACCTGAGCCCCAGGCAGAGTGCTGGGTTATTACTGCTGTTTCTCTGTGGCCTCCCACACCACCTTCAGATAGATTGTTTTAATCTTACGAAGAGGGAAACACACCCCTGCCTGCATGCAAGCACACTCACGCTCACAGAATCCATACGGTACAGGTGCTTCGGATATTTAGAAACATAAACTACTTCCCAAAGATTCAGCGTGCAGCCTGTGTGAATCAGGAGTGACTTAATTAGGTGCTGAATTTCCCTGCTCCTGGGAGGGTTTGGGTGGCACCATGGGCACCGGCAGCCTGGCCTGGAGGAACCATGGTAGGGGACGGGTGTCCTGTTTAGCAGCTGGTCCTGTGCTGCTTCTGCTCTCTTTTAGCCAAAAAATAATGATAAAAGGAGATAGAGAAGGGGACAATATCAGAAACACTCACTTCCAAGGGGAGAAGACTCCAGTAAGGTAAGAGATTGTCCTTCTGAGCCCATGAGAGCCAGGGTGACGTTCTAGCCCTGGTTTTGCCCACGGTCATTGCCATCCACAAAGCCTTGCAAATATTCTACTCCAGCCCCCTCTCTTCTTGATTACTTGTTTTTTAACTCATTTTTTTCCTTTTTTAAAATTAATTAAAAAATTTACATCCAAGTTAGTTAGCATATAGCGCAACAATGATTTCAAGAGTAGATTCTTTAATGCCCATTACCCATAATCCCTCCCATAATCCTCTGTTTGTTCTCCATATTTAAGAGTCTCTTATGTCTTTGTCTCCTTCCCTGTTTGTATATTATTTTTGCTTCCCTTCCCTTATGTTCATCTGCTTTGTATTTTAAAGTCCTCATTTGAGTGAAGTCATATATTATTTGTCTTTCTCTGATTGACTAATTTCGCTTAGCATGATACCCTCTAGTTCCATCCACATAGTTGAAAATGGCCAGATTTCATTCTTTCTGATTGTCGAGTAACACTCCATTGTGTATATATACCACATCTTCTTTATCCATCCATCCATCAATGGACATTTGGACTGTTTTCATACTTTGGCTATTGTTGATAGTGCTGCTATCAATATTGGGGTGCATGTGTCCCTTCAAAATAGCATACCTGTATCCCTTGGATTAATACCTAGTAGTGAAATTGCTGGGTTGTAGGGTAGTTCTATTTTTAATTTTTTGAGGAACCTCCATACTATTTTCCAGAGTGGCTGCACCAGTTTGCATTCCCACCAGCAATGCAAAAGAGATCCTCATCCTCCGCATCCTCACCAACATCTGTTGTTGCCTGAGTTATTAATGTCAGCTATTCTGACTGGTGTGAGGTGGTATCTCATTGTGTTTTTTAACTCATTTTAAAAACCTTTTATTTATTTTTAAAGAGAAAGAAAAAAAAAAACGTGAGTGGGGAAGGGGCAGTGAGCAAAGGAGAGAGAAAGAGAATCCCAAGCAGGCTTTGTGCTGTCAGTGTGGGGCTTGAACTCACAAACCACAAGATCATGAACTGAGCCAAAACCAAGAGTCAGACACTTAACTGACTGAGCCCTCCAGATTTAAGTCAGAGAAATAAAGACCCTTGTTTTCCTGCTCTGTTGACTTCAGGTCCATGAATGCTCATTTACAAGAATATACTTGAAATGTGACTCAGCTGTCCTCGGATCTATAACCAAATGCATGATAGCCTGACATTTTTTAAAAAAGTTATTTTCTCTGCCCCATTCTCTAAATATAGCCTTAAAGAAAACTTAAGTATCAGGTAAAAAATGAGTAGATGGACAGTATATGGATATAAGGAAAAGTATAAGTAAATAAGCTTCAGCAAGGGTTCTTTTCAAAACACATGCACAGTAAATTTCTGTGTACTTCTAGAGCTGGCCCTAGGGCTTCCTAGGAATGAAAGTAAGGAAGGAAACACAAAACCGTGAGATGAAATAAGGCTGTTGTTCAGGAGAAATATAAGGTGTTCCTGGTACTGAGGCCAGAGTTGTTTTTCTCCACCTGAGTTCTCTAAAAGAGAACATGTCAGGGTGAGCCATGCTCATGACCATGTCTGACAGTAAATACCTCACTCAGTTTTTACCAGTGCTTCCTCCTCGGTCTCTGAGGGTAAGCGGATGGCTGACTGCCAAAGTGCAATTCTATAAGTTAATTCAATGATAAGCCAGAATAATACAGAGTACACAGTCTTCTTAAGGTCTGGCTTGATACACGGATAAAATTGACAACATCAGGAAGAATGGATACCCTGTGTCTCCATCAGGGAATACTCTGATTGTTTTGTTTCTGGTAAGTGATTAGCATTGGAACTGAGGGATCTGGGCTCTTCCTGGCAAGAACAACAAGTTCAGATGATCTCTGCTGCCAATTAGCAGATGATCTCTTCTCATCAGCCAAGTGCCAAGTAGAGCCAGTATCCTTGGTCAGAAATTCAGAATCCAAGCAGGAATTTTGATACCTGAATGTATAGTTACCTTCTTCTATGCCAAGATTGTAGGTCGGTTCAAACCCGCAGGCAAATGGATGATTATGAACATCAGATTTCTTCCCTAGACCCCACTACTAGCCTAGAGGGTTATAACAGTATCACACGGGAGCTTCACAGTGTAATTTGGGCTTCACATGTGTGGGATGCATTTCTCCTGTGCACATAAGTAAGTTAGATTTTGTTAGGAAATTCCCAACCATCACCAGAATTATGCGAATGATGGCTACTTTTGGAGGGGTGAAGGGAAGGGTGAAGTTTACAAATGTTTATAATTTGATGCCAAGTTGTCTTTTACATTGGTGATTAGGCAGGAGGAGAAATTCCAAATTTGTGATGACAAAGTCATACTGTCAGCTTAGTGGTGAACAGTCATAGCAAGGGACAGGCGTCTTCATCCAGAAATGATTTCAAGTGCCTTATATGTAGTTTTAAAAGTAGGGGTGAGGTGATAAAGCACTCATAGGTGTGGAAAAGCCTCCAAATAAGGCAGCCTATTGGTTGGAATTTTGAACTCCGTTGGATTTTATAATAGCTATACTCAGATGTTGGTTGGGTTCTTGTCCAGAGGAAGTTGAAGATTTCATTTTTCACCAAAGGATAGTCCCAAAAAAAGTGGAAGTTGCAAAGTGATGGGTTTTGGCTCACTGCAAGTATGGCCTTTTCACAGCTCGAGCTGCATGAGGCAGGGGTAGCTGCCTCAAGGAATGAGTCACCATTGCTGGGATGTTTACATCTAAGACTGGTCAGGAATCAAATGCTGGGGGACAGGGTACTTGCCATTGACATCGCTTCTGACTTTGAGTTTATGTAGTTGTAAGATAAGGCAGGTCTGTTGAGAGGTGATAATTTGTTTCATAATAGAAATTATTCCCTGTAGAATTTCCTCAAACAACTTGCCTAATTGGTACATTGAGGTGGATTCAGTTTAACAGAGTTACGTCTGTGCAGCTTTGCAAGAATACCTCCTAAGTAAATGGCGTTGGTCATGTACAAGTGAAGCCTCATTCTTTGCACATAAAAGGGACGTGAGTGAGAAAAATGGCAGAATTATTCAGTGTTCCTTGTAAAGGAAAGTAATATATCCAGTCAGCTTAGATCTTTACTTCCATCCTTTTACAGCTAACCTGTTTCTCTGAATGGATTCTATTGTCTTTGGCAAGAATGGCAGGGGGATAAACGGCCTTGGTGCCATGTTTTATCTTGCCAGGGCTGCAGATCCAGGCATAAATTTCCAAATGCAGTGGCGTTGCTCAGTGCGAGACTCATGTGGAGAGATTGCGGTCCTTCATGGAGAAAGAAATGTTTTTGCTCTACATTCAGATGCTTGAGGGTAAGGGTAGTGAATGAAAGAACTGAGAAGACATCATCTTTACAGAGAAGCCTCTGAAGGCCTGGAGGAATAGATTAGGCTGGTCTCTACCCTCAAGGAAAGCCTGGTCTCTCTTTGTATCTTGTTGTCTAGCTTCAAATGCAAGAACCATGCCTTGGACCCCCTGCCATAGCCTCCAAAGAACATGCTTTTACAAATTCCTGTCATCTGACAGCTTGTGCTGTTGGAGAAATCTGAAGTGCATGCAGGATTAAATGTGGTTTTTGTTAACATATCAAATAATGACTCCCTAGATGTTTAGAACATCATAGTATCTCAGACACAGAAAAAGAGATCCTGAAACTCTCAGATAAAGAGGGATTATTCTGAATTTGGAGAGTATGTGCCTAGTGTTTACATCTGGTCAACACTGAGCTGGTCTGCCCTGGAAGAGAAAGGGGGGACTATTTCTGTCTTTGGGGACATTTAGGCTGACCCCTCAGATCAAGGGCGTGGGGTCTTAGTCAGAAACTATAATGCCGGCTGTTGGGTTATCACACTGCAGGAGCTTTTCCGTAGCATATTCGTAGTGGCTTTTGTGTTCATGACTCTTACTCACATTTTTATTTTTGGTTTGTTTACATTTTTCTTAGAACCACGATTTTTTGTCTGTTTGATTCTTTCATGGTGCAAAATGGACATTTATCTGGGTGGTATAATTTTCAGATAGTAGACAGGGAGTTAGAATTGTAATTGAGAATAAATTGTGCTTATTTCATCTCTTAGATATGTGACTCTTTCTTTAAGGATTTACTGTGATACTATAATAATTAGCAAATAGCTTGCATAGGGGCCTTCACACATTCTCTTCTCTGTGCTTAGCATATTCCTGCCCGCCTTTCGCCTCGTATGTCCAGCTCTTTCTCGAGAGATCCCAGTTTATATGTTACGTCCTCAAGAACACCTTCTCTCATTGACTGTAGACTCACCTGGGTCACTCTCTCCTGATAGCCTGTATTTTGCATCACTACCCAGTTGTAATTTAATAATTTTCTAGAGTTATTTACTGTTTGATTCTCTGGCTAGATGGTGATCTCCTTGGGAGCAAGCTTAGTGTGTCTCGTGTACTTCCATATCTCCGGGGTCTAGTACAGGACCGGACACAAAGTAAATGCTGAGTTAGTAGTTGTTGAGAGGAATAATAATTACCATTTATTGAGTACCTACTGTATGCAAGAATTGTCTGTTCCTCTTAGAAACAAGTGTGCACCTGCACATCATCTTGTTAATACCAATATCTGTATAAGGAGAACATGGTTGCTCCCATTTTAAAACTGAGGTGCTGGGTTCAAATCCTAAGCAGCTTTTAAATAGGTTCAGGAAATACAGAGTCATCTGGATAAATATCCCTAATATTGGTGATACTCATATAAAAAGCAAAATAGCTTATCTAATAGGATTCCATTTATGTCAAATTGTTTATATACGTCCTATCTGACACGTGCTTGTATTTGGATGTCAAATACCTGAACACCAAATTGTAACCTTTTATCTCTGAGGAATGGGCTGGGAAGAGCAAGAGGAATTTTATTTTTTACCATGTAATATTTTAAATACTTTAATTTTTAAAAATTTTTATTTACTTTTATTTTTTTGAATAGTTTATTGTCATTTTGGTTTCCATACAACACCCAGTGCTCAGCCCAACAAGTGCCCTCTTCTGTGCCCGTCACCCACTCTCCCCCCTCCCATGCCCCCTTCTCCCCTCAGTTTGTTCCTAGTCTTTGAGAGTCTCTTATGTCTTCCTTCCTCTCTGTGGCTTTTTTTTTTTTCCCTTCCTTCCCCTCTTTCCCCTCCCCCCTGGTTTTCTGTTAGGTCTCCCAAAGCCTGCCTATGCGTGGGAACATTAATGTTTATTTATTTTTGAGAGATAGACAGACAGACAGACACAGAGCATGAGTTGGGGAGGGGCAGAGAAAGAGGGAGACACAGAATCTGAACCAGGCTCCAGGCTCTGAGCTGTGAGCACAGAGTCCAATGAAGGGCTTGAACTCAGGAACCAGAAGATCATGACCTGAGCCCAAGTCAGATGCTCAACCAGCTGAGCCACCCAGGCACCCCTATATACTTTGATTTTAAGAATTTACTGTGAATCTCTCTCTGTAAGTAAAAAGTATAAGGAAGAAAAGGGCTTTCCCAAGGTCACCAAGGTCACCTAGGTGGTGTGGTGCCTGAGTGGAGATTTGAACCACAGCCTGTCTGGCTCTAAAGCATGTGTTCTGTTCCTAATACCCATTAGTGACTCGAGCGGTAGTTTCAATTGGGGACTTTGTTTCCCCCACAAAAAGTTATGTGTAGGGTCATAGGCCGCTCCAGGAAAACAGGGAGGATGTGGCTAAGGGAGCAGCCAGGAATGCTGAGTTGTAAAACTGACCCACGGTCTGTGAATGGACCATGCAAAAGACCCAGGAAGACTAGTTCTGAGGAAGAGGCTCATCCTTCCAAGGGGCAGGTGACTGCAGTCTGTATAGGATTAGAATGTGGACACTTAGCCCTGAAAGTAATGATACTCACATTTATAGTCACAAGTAATAGTTAACTGACATGTGATAGGCTCAATCTTTTTCATCTAATCTCTGACAAATTAGTTTAGCTACCACTAAAAAAACAAACAAACAAAAACAAAAAAACAAACTGACATGCCACTGATTATAAAAAAATAAAATTCTAAATTCATTATTAAAATGTGAAAAACAATATTTAAAAAAGTGCTGAACACCATCCACTCGTTATTACCTTCAGTCTTCACAACTGCCCTGTGAAATTGGGGCTGTTACTGGAGTTATTTCATAGGTGAGGAAACTGAGGCTCAGTTAAGTCCATTGTATCAGGCAGAGCATAGCAACCTTTTCCCACAAAGGGTCAGATAGTAAATACTCTAGGCTTTGGGCTCCATATAATCTCTTTTGTTGCAACTCAATTTTGCCGTTAGCATGTAAGCAGGCAAAGATAATATGCAAATGAGTGGACATGACTGTTCCAATAAAACATTATTTATGGACACTGACCTTTGAATTTCATAAAAATTTCATGTGTCATGAAATATTACTAATTTTAATTTTTCAACCATTTAAATATGCCAAAGTTATTCTTAAGCTTGGGGGCCACCCAAAAACTGGTGGCAGGCCAGACTTGGCCCTGGTTCTGGCCCCTGGGCCATATGTTTTGATTCCTGGTTTACAGTCTCCTAGAGTTCAAATCCAGAATCAAATCCAGTTCAAATCCAGGTTCCAATGTAGTTGTGTCTCTACAACCAGGTTTTAATCTCCGCTATCCTATGCGGTATAGATAAGAAGAGGTAGCTGTCCACTTGTTTATTCTCAGAAAGCAAAAGCCTTTAAAAACCCGTACTAAAAGTACTCTTTGCCTTAATCATTACGTTTGTCAAGTTTTTCAAGGAAGGTCTAATTTTAATTTCCTCTGAACTTGTTTCTTTGTACCTCAATGTTAATTAGAATTTGGGGAGGCATTTTGGCTTTTGAACTGACAACTTGAAAATGTAGTTTCTTTTTGAGTGAAACAAACAAGCACATGGTATAAAAAATTCACTTCAAAAGTATATAAAATAAAAAGTAAAGTTCTTTCACTCCCTTGTTCCCTTGTATTCTGTAATTGTTCTTCCTATAGGTAACCACTATGAGCAGTTTCTAGGGCACTTCTGGAAATCGAGTCTAGGACTCCGTGTGTGTGTGCATGTTCTCTTTTGTCTGCTTACCTCCTTTTTCTTTTCTTTTTATATTTTTTTTAATGTTTATTTTTGGGAGGGAAGGGGAGAGAAAAAGAATGAGCAGGGGAGGGGCAGAGAGAGAGGGAGACACAGATTCTGGAGCAGGCTTCAGACTCTGAGCTCACAGCACAGAGCCCGATGTGGGGCTTAAACTCAAGAACTATGAGATCATGACCTGAGCGGAAATCAGACACTTAATGGACCGAGGTGCCCAGGCTCCCCTCACCTCCTTTTTCCCTGTAAATTCTTAGAGATCTGTCCTTTATCATTTCGTCCATCAGCACATAATTTTTAGTGGGTGCATAGTATGTATTCCTAAAGTACTGTTATTTATTTGACTATGTTCCCATTCTTGGGGTTGAGTTATTTCCAGTTATTACCAACTATGGTTCATTGATTATCGCTGCAGGTGAATCTGTCATGCTCGTATAAGTATTTCTGCAGGACAAGTTCCTGGAGGTGGCTCTTTCATCAAAGCAGATGTACTTTTTTGATGCCCTTATGTTTTTCTTACATGAAATTTCAGACAGGTTATATGCCTGAGCCAAGAATATCCACAAAGACCAGCGTCGCTGGTGAGAAAATGGACTCCTGTAATGTTTCCAGCCATGTGATGCTTTTGTTTGGTGAAGATATAGGTTGTGTTTCATCTTCAGGAGTTGGAGGAGGATGAGGTGTTAGCAGTGACAGTGAGCTTTTGGACTCTGGATCTCAACATAATCTTTGAATTTTCTTTAAAGAACACTCACCTTTTCTTTTTTTTTTTTTTTTTTTTTTTGTTATAATAGTTTATTTTCAAATTGGTTTACATATAACACCCAGTGTTCATCCCCACATGTGCCCTTTTTAATGCCCATCACCCCCTCTCCCCCCTCCCTCATCCCCCTTACCCTCAGTTTTTTCTTAGTCTCTGAGAGTCTCCTATGTTTTATCTCCCTCCCTCTCTGTGTCTTTTTTTCCTTTCCCCTCTTCCCCTCCCCCTGGTTTTTGCTTAGTTTCACAAAGTCCACCTATTCGTGGAAACATATGGTATCTGTCTTTCTCTGACTGACTTATTTCACTTAACATAATACCCTCCAGTTCCATCCATCTGGCTACACATGGCCAGATTTCATTTTTTCTCATTGCCACGTAGTAGTCCATTGTATATAAGTACCATAACTTCTTTATCCATTCGTCAGTTGATGGGCACTTGGTCTCTTTCCATGATTTGGCTATTGTCGAAAGTGCTGCTATGAACATTGGGGTACACGTGCTCCTATGCATCAGCATTCCTGTGTCTCTTGGGTAGATTCCTAGCAGGGCTATTGCTGGGTCATAGGGTAGCTCTATTTTCATTTTTTTGAGGAACCTCCACACCGTTTTCCAGAGTGGCTGCACCAGTTTGCATTCCCACCAACAGTGTAGGAGGGTGCCTACTTCTCCACATCCTCGCCAGCATCTATAGTTTCCTGATTTGTTCATTTTAGCCACTCTGACTGGTGTGAGGTGGTATCTCAGTGTAGTTTTGATTTGTATTTCCCTGATGCTGAGTGACATTGAGCATCGTTTCATGTGTCTGTTGGCCATCTGAATGTCCCCTTTGGAGAAGTGTCTATTCATATCTTCCGCCCATTTCTTCACTGGGTTGTTTGTTTTTCGGGTTTGGAGTTTGGTAAGTTCTTTATAAATTTTAGATATTAGTCCTTTATCCGATATGTCATTTGCGATGATCTTTTCCCATTCCGTTGGTTGCCTATTCGTTTTGTTGGTTGTTTCTTTTGCCGTGCAGAAGCTTTTTATCTTGATGAGGTCCCAATAGTTCATCTTTGCTTTTAATTCTCTTGCCTTTGGAGACATGTCGAGTAAGAAATTGGTGCGTCTTAGGTCAAAGAGGCTTTTTCCTGTTTTCTCCTCTAGGATTTTGACGGTTTCCTGCCTCACATTCAGATCTTTTATCCATTTAGAATTTATTTTTGTGAGTGGTGTAAGAAAGTGGTCTAGTTTCATTCTTTTGCATGTTGCTGTCCAATTCTCCCAGCACCATTTGTTAAAAAGGCTGTCTTTTTTCCATTGGATACATTTTCCCGCTTTGTCAAAGATTAGTTGGCCATATACTTGCGGGTCCATTTCTGAGTTTTCTATTCTATTCCATTGGTCTATGCGTCTGTTTTTGTGCCAATACCATACAGTCTTGATGACCACCGCTTTGTAGTAGAGGTTAAAGTCTGGGATTGTGATGCCTCCCGCCTTGGTTTTATTCTTCAGTATTATTTTGGCTATTCGAGGTCTTTTGTGGTTCCATACAAATTTTAGGATTGTTTGCTCTAGCTTTGAGAAGAATGCTGGTGCAATTTTGATTGGGATTGCATTGAATGTGTAGATTGCTTTGGGTAGTATTGCCATTTTGACGATATTTATTCTTCCAATCCATGAGCATGGGATGTTTTTCCATTTCCTTGTGTCTTCCTCAATTTCCTTCATAAGTTTTTTATAGTGTTCAGTGTAGAGGTCTTTCACATCTTTGGTTAGGTTTATTCCTAAGTATTTTATGGTTTTTGGTGCAATTGTGAAAGGGATTAGCTTCTTTATTTCTCTTTCTGCTGCTTCATTGTTGGTGTATAGAAATGCCACCGATTTCTGTACATTGATTTTGTATCCTGCAACTTTGCTGAAATCATGAATCAGTTCTAGTAGGCTTTTGGTGGATTCTGTCGGGTTTTCCATGTAAAGTATCATGTCATCTGCAAAAAGTGAAAGTTTGACTTCCTCCTTGCCAATCTTGATGCCTTTTATTTTGTTTTGTTGTCTGATTGCTGATGCTAAGACTTCCAGCACTATGTTAAATAGCAGTGGCGAGAGTGGACATCCCTGTCGTGTTCCTGATCTCAGGGGGAAGGCTTTCAATTTTTCCCCATTGAGGATGATATTAGCTGTGGGTTTTTCATATATGGCTTTTATGATGTTTAAGTATGTTCCTTCTATCCCGACTTTCTCGAGAGTTTTTATTAAGAAAGGATGCTGTATTTTGTCAAATGCTTTTTCTGCATCTATTGACAGGATCATATGGTTCTTATCTTTTCTTTTGTTGATGTGATGTATCACGTTGATTGATTTGCGAATATTGAACCAGCCCTGCAACCCAGGGATGAATCCTACTTGATCATGGTGGATAATTCTCTTTATATGCTGTTGGATTCGATTTGCTAGTATCTTGTTGAGAATTTTTGCATCCATATTCATCAGGGATATTGGCCTGTAATTTTCTTTCTTTGCTGGGTCTCTATCTGGTTTGGGAATCAAAGTGATGCTGGCTTCATAGAATGAGTCCGGGAGTTTTCCTTCCGTTTCAATTTTTTGGAACAGCTTGAGGAGGATAGGAATTAACTCTGTTTTAAATGTCTGGTAAAATTCCGCAGGAAAGCCATCTGGTCCAGGGCTTTTATTTGCTGGGAGGTTTTTAATAACGGATTCTATTTCTTCACTAGTTATGGGTCTGTTCAAATTTTCTATTTCTTCCCGTTTGAGTTTTGGTAGCGTGTGGCTATTTAGGAAGCTGTCCATTTCTTCCAGATTGCCAAGTTTGGTGGCATATAATTTTTCATAGTATTCTCTGATGATTGCTTGTATCTCTGAGGGATTGGTTGTAATTTCTCCCTTTTCATTCACGATTTTATTTATTTGAGTTCTCTCTCTTTTCTTTTTGAGAAGCCTGGCTAGAGGTTTGTCTATTTTGTTTATTTTTTCAAAGAACCAGCTTTTGGTTTCATTGATCTGTTCCACTACCTTTTCTGTCTCCATATGGTTAATTTGAGCTCTGATCTTTGTTATTTCTCTCTTTCTGCTGGGCTTGGGTTGTTTTAGTTGATCTGCTTCTAGTTCCTTTAGGCGTGCTGTTAGAATTTGTGTTATTGATTTTTCTTGTTTCTTGAGATGGGCCTGGATTGCAATATATTTCCCTCTCAGGACTGCCTTTGCTGCATCCCAGAGCGTTTGGATTGTTGTATTTTCATTTTCATTTGTTTCCATGTGTTTTTTAATTTCTTCTCTGATGGCTTGGTTGACCCAGTCATCTTTTAGTAGGTTATTTCTTAGCCGCCATGTTCTTGGATATTTTCCAGGCTTTCTCCTGTGGTTGATTTCAAGTTTCAAAGCATTGTGGTCTGACACTGTACACGGTATGATCTCAATTCTTTTATATTTATTCAGAGCTTCCCTGTGCCCCAGAATGTGGTCTATCTTGGAAAATGTACCGTGTGCAGATGAGAAGAATGTAAATTCCTTTGCTTCTGGATGAAGGACCCTAAAGATGTCTGTGAGGCCCATCTGTCCTAATGTGTCATTCAGGGCTATTGTTTCTGCGGAGATTTTCTGTTTTGTTGATCTATCCAATGCTGAGAGTGGAGTGTTGAGATCCCCTACTATTAGGACATTTTTATCGATGAGGTTGCTAATGTTTGTAATTAGTTGTTTTACAAATTTGGGTGCCCCTGAATTCGGTGCGTAGATATTTACAATTGTTAGCTCTTCCTGCTGGATGGTCCCTGAGACTATTATATAATGTCCTTCCTCATCTCTTATTACATCGTTCATTTTAAAGTCTAATTTGTCTGATATAAGTGTGGCTACTCCGGCTTTCTTCTGACTTCCAGTAGCATGGTAGATAGTTCTCCATCCCCTCACTTTCAATCTGAAGGTGTCTTCAGGTTTAAGATGAGTTTCTTGAAGACAGCAAATAGATGGGTCTTGTTTTTTAATCCATTCTGTTATCCTGTGTCTTTTGATTGGCGCATTTAGTCCATTTACATTCAGTGTTAATATTGAAAAATATGGGCTTACAGTCACTGTATTATCTGTAAGTTTCATGTTTGTAAGGCTGTGTCTGGTAGTTTGTATTCTTTGCCTCCTTGTTTTCATAGAATGCCCCTCAGGATCTCTTGCAGTGCTGGCTTATTTGTGATAAATTCTTTCAGTTTTTGTTTGTTGGGAAAAACCTTGATCTCTCCTTCTATTCTGAATGACAGGCTAGCCGGATACAGAATTCTTGGTTGCATGTCCTTCTTGCTCATCACATTGAAGATGTCCTGCCATTCCTTTCTGGCTTGCCAAGTTTCCGTAGATAAGTCTGCTACTACCCTTATAGGTCTCCCTTTGTATGTTAGGGTTCTTTTGTCCCTAGCTGCTTTCAGGATTCTCTCCCTATCTTTGTATTTTGCCAGCTTCACTATGATGTGCCGTGCAGAAGGTCTATTCAAGTTACGTCTGAGGGGAGTTCTCTGTGCCTCTTGGATTTCCATGCCCGTTTCCTTTCTCATGTTGAGGAAGTTCTCAGCAATGATTTGTTCCAGAACCCCTTCGACTCCTTTCTCTCTCTCTTCTTCCTCTGGAACTCCTATGATACGGATATTGTTTCTTTTGACTGCATCGCTCAGCTCTCGAATTCTCCTTTCCTGTTCCTGGATCAGCTTCTCTCTCTTTTTATCTGCTTCCTCTTTTTCAATGATTTTGTCTTCTAATGCACTAACTCTTTCCTCTACCTCTTCAATCCGTGCTGTGGTTGCTTCCAGTTTCCCCTGTATTTCTTCCAATGTCTTCTTTAATTCTTCCTGACCGTTTTTAAGGTCTTTGAACTTTGCCTCGTAGGACCCCTTGCATTCATCTAAGCTTTTTTCAAGGCCAGCAATTAGTTTTATGATTAACATTCTATATTCAAGTTCTGTTATGTTGCTTATATCTCTTTTCATTAATTCTTGAGCTGTCACTGATTCTTGTAGACTCTTTTGAGGAGAATTCTTCCGTCTCGTCATTTTGGCTGGATGTGTTATGGGTTGTTTCTTGAAGTTGCCCTGGAAAGGAAAACTGACAGACACACAGAACACAGAAATACTCAAACGTACCGACAAATGGTCCAGACAAGCAGTTCACAACAGAAAAAAATAACAAGTGACTCTCTGAGGGCAATGTCCTGAAGTAACAGCTACACGTTAAGGACAGGGTATGTAGTGTGCTGGTGGCAGAGCATATATAGACAGAATAATGACTGGTGCAGGGAGAAGAAGGAAATGGACTTTGCCCAGGTAGAGCGACTAAAGGGTTTAATCCAGACTGATAGAAATCAGAATAAGGACAGGTGCGAGGGAAAAGGAATAAAGATCGATGTCGTCTAGATGAACTTATACGGCCTGGTTATTCCAGAAAAAGGGCTAGGGAAGTAAAGAAGAGGTTGTAGGACATGTCCTCAAAGAGTGGGTTAAAAAACAAAACAAAAACAAAAAACAAAAAACAAAAAACAAAACAAAAAAAACCCAAACAAAACAAACAAACAAACAAAAAACAAAAAAACAAAAAACAAAAAGAACGAAAAAAATGATTAAGCCAGTCAGTACCCTGGATGACCAGCTCAGGGATGGGGATCGGTAGGAATGAGAAAGGGAGGGATAAATTTAAAAAGAAGAAATGACTGGCGTTACTCCAGGCAGCAATCTCCACTTGGATCAGTCGCTCCTGCTGATAGTTTGGGAGGGGCGTGGTTTAGTGTAGGCGGGTCCGGCCTCCACTGCTGCAGGGATGGCTTCTGGGGTGACTTCCTGGCTTGTGAGACAACAATGGCATCTCTCCAGACCCGCGCCACCAGTCCTGGAGGCTTTATTCGCCCCTTTATTTCTGTTCTCTCTCCACCGCCCACGCCAGCCTAGTGTGGTTTACTGGAGCCGCGCCTGGGGCTGCCTGGGTGCCTGCTGCCTATCCCGGCAGAGTGCGTGCCCGGAGGCGCTGGGTGAGGGTGGCGCGGTGGCGCGGCCCTCTGCTACCCCCCGATTTGGCTATAACTGTGCGGGGGTTAGAGGTGCTCCGCAGGAGCCGCCGCCTGAGTCCCCCCTGCCTGTCCCGGCAGCGCGCGCGCCCCGGAGGCGCTGGGCGAGGGTGGCGCGGTGGTGCGGCCGTCTGCCACCCCCCCGATTTCGTTATAATTGTGCCGGGGTTAGAGGTGCTCCGCAGGCGGCGCCGCCTGCGTCCCTGCTGCCAGTCCCTCCCGCGCGCGTCCCAGTGGCTCAGGACGAGGTTGGTGCGGTCCCAGCAGCGCGCGGGGATTGCTGCTGTTTGCCACTGAACTTCTCTTCAAAAGCCCTGCATTTAGGGCCTGGATGGTAGTGGTCTCACCCGCTCTGGCCCTCTCGTTCAGATGTTGTTCGGTTGGCACTTTCCCAGCTATCTCCGAAGACACTCACCCTCCCCTCAGCTCAACTTCCCGAGTTCGAGTTCGTTTTATCCGACCCAGATTAAACTCACAGTTCAGTTGGGCCGTGTCTGTGTTCGCCTTAGTTTCTTGTCAGCTCTAGCACCTTTTCCCCCCGATTTTTGGAGTTGAGAGAGAGACAATGGTTTCAGTCGTCCCCCTTTAAAGGGCAAGCGAAATACTGGAGCCCCCTACTCCTCCGCCATGTTGCCTCACCTTTTCTTGAGGAGCATAAGAAATGTGCCCTGGGCCTGCCTGGCCAGGATTCTCTGATGGAAAAGCTATGGGGTAGAACTACAGTGGTGGGTAAAAACTATGGTTAATCTCTATGAAATTTCCTCAGAGCTTAAGGAAAGAATATTAATAGCTTACAGACATCATTTGACCCTAGTAATTTTGAGTACTGACTTTTCCCCAGCTTCTGTACTAAGCCTTTCATATGAATTATCTCCTTGAATGTGCACCATCACCTTACACAGCTGGAACTTTTCTCATCTCTTTGTTCAGATGAGAAAACTGAGGTTCACAGAGGCCCAGAGTCACAGAGCAAGTGAGTGGGTAGAGCCAGACTTCAAACCAAGCTTTGACTCTGAAACTCCCCTTCTTGACCACCAAGCAGCCTGTTTTGTCATATCAGTTGTCTTAACATTTTGCAGGTGTTCTGTATTTCATGATAGAGATGGGTTAATCTCTAGTTATGAACGAGCCCACACAACAAGATGTTACTTCTACTTTTTGCTTCACACATGTTAATGGAAGTAGGCTTTTCTTCTGGACTATGAGTTCTAAGGACAGGATGGTATGTCACTTAGACCTGTGCCCCTAGCACAGAAGGTGCTCAGCAAATGTTGACTGATGTAATGAATGAATTAGACAAATACAGATGAAATACATAGAATACAACTTAAAGCTTTATTTTATGATTATTAGTGGCTAAGTAGTAGGAAATATAGATTAAGATTCCACAGGTCCGAAGGGTGACAAGAGCTCAGAAAACTTGTCTGTTTTCTTACCTATAAATAAAACCCAAAGAATAAATTTTATTTTTAGTGTATTTAAATTTAGCTTTGCAGCTAATTCTTAGCCTCCAAGAAATGTGTAGGAAAACAGATAAGAGTTAATACAAGGCCTTTTATTCTAGGAGAAAGAAATAGCCTGCCTGCCTGCCTGCCTGCCTGCCTGCCTCCCTCCCTCCCTCCCTCCCTTCCTTCCTTCCTCCCTCCCTCCCTCCCTTCTTCCTTGTGAACTTACTGATGATGAGGAGTTGTATAACTGGGGGTCCAGAAGAAATCGATCCCCTAGGTTTTCTGCACTTGGATTGTTACGGAGAACTAAGCAAATGGAAGACTGCAAAGCAAATATGGTATTTGCATGAATTTTACAACCATAGGATGATGCGGGTCCTAGCCAGAGCAGAACCAAAATTTCTGCATGACCGGTGGCGCCTGAGCTGAGGGCAAGTCTCTCCCAGATGAGTGTGCCACTGGGCCACACAGGAATTTTGGGGGCATCCAGGGGTCCCCAGTGCGAGAACCGAGCCAGCGACATGCCAGGTCTTGGGCCAGGCACCCACTGCTCCACCCTTTCCACTCTGCCACCTAGCCTCCTATCAGTGACTCGTTCTTAGCCTCGGCCGTGCTCAGCTGCTGCCTGCTGTGGCCTCCCCTTCCCTCCATAGTTTCTTCTTGACCTATTTCATGCTTCTTCATCCTTCAGACTGCCCTTTCTCATTACTCTGATTCAGAGTCTTTTTTTTTTTTTTCTTTCTCATCATAGATTCCATACTTGAAGACTATCTCTGGTCGTTAAAGCTCCTTGGAAGACATATTTTAACCAAAGCAGCTGTGAGAAAATTCATGCTTCAGAGAATTTGTGATTAGGCCATGTGACCCCACTCCCCTCAGGTGGTTCGTGTCTCCCCATGATTCTGATTCTGTAACCGTCTGGGTGCCTTTGCAAAAAGCATGACCTCCTTGCGGCCTGTAGGGAGAACTTGTGTACCTTTCACTTCTGCCACTGCTTGATGCTTCTATTGCCCTCAATTTTGCTTTTAGTTTTAAGGAGCAGTATCGAATGTGTAATTAATTTCCTCCCCTGCTTATGTCCTTAACTATTGATTGGAACCAACAATTGGTATAATAATCATTTGGAGTATAATTATTTCTTATAAATGTTATATGAGTCCTGGGAATGGCCTTGTAAAACTCTAGAAAGTAATGGCAAGGTATACTTATGTCCGTGTGTTGTTTTTTTTTTCGTTTCTGAAACCAATTATTTTTCTAAAATTGCTTTTCAGATTGGCTATTAAGTAGAAAAGATCATTGATTTTTTTTTTATACTGGCATCAAAGAGAATCCTAATGAAACATGATGTGTTTACAATTAATTATGTTAGCTCTCACCTGGATGCTTAATGCCAGTAGTGTTTCTTTTCGAGTCTGAGTGGGAAAGGTGGTCACGTTCATTAATACTTCCTGAACTTTTGCAGGAGTTGGGGAGAAAGAGTGATTATCTTTTTCTTTAAATTCTTAGAGAGTGATTTTGAATTACTCATTTTTATCCATTTTTGGGTAGCTGTTTTCTCTTATTAGACACAGATAAACTGTATCCTGGATTCTGCTAAGTTGCAAAATTAGTGTTTAAAAAACAATTTGTCAAAGTCCTTTGTTTGAAAGAATCTGACTTCTTTGCCCCTTTGGGGTTTGACTTCAGTTCCTATGCGGGAGGGCACCGGGCCAAGGTGACAGGTGCTGGCGTGGCAGAGCATCTGGTGAGGCCAGGCCTGCCCAGGTGCCAGAGGACTCATCCACCCTCATAACTGCAGGCCCAGCAGTCCTGATGGCTTTCTTCAGGTGTGCAGGCTCTCTATCGAGAACAGAACAAAATCCTGATGGCCACGGTCACGTGGGACTCTGTCTTCTGGCAGGACACTCCTAAATTGAGACCCAGGGACTTGATGTTCTTATGATTTCTGTTTTATTTTTTATTTTAATTTAATTTTGTACTTATTTATTTATTTTTGAGAAAGTACAAGTAGGAGAGGGGCAGAGAGAGGGGAACAGAAGATCCAAAGCAGGGCTCTGTGCTGACAGGCTGACAGCAGCAACCCCAATGTGGAGCTCCTACTCATGAACCGTGAGATCATGACCTGAGCTGAAGTTGGACGCCCTACCAACTGAGTCACCCTGTGTTCTCATGATTTTATTTTTTTAATTTATTTTATTAAAAACATTTTTTTTAATGTTAAATTTTGAGAGAGAGAGGGCACAAGCAGGGGAGGGACAGAAGCAGTGGTGTACACAGAATCTGAAGCGGGCTCCAAGGTCCAAGCTATAATCCCAGAGCCCGATGTGGGGCTTGAACTCATGAACTGTGAGATCTTGACCTGAGCCAAAGTCTGACAGTTAACAGACTAAGCCACCCAGAGTCCCTGAGTTCTTGTGATTTTAAACTTAAGACAACCTGCCCCATTTTATAGGTGTTAGAAATAAGTCATCCGTTGTTTGGTAAATCCCACAGTGGAAACCACAGGCTCGCAGTCACCTGATGGACGCACATTTGCCGGAGCCGTCTTTCTGCATCCCAGCCTAAGTCTGAATCCGGTGCCTGTTGAATTTCGGGGGTTCATTTTTGCGTGGATCTCTGTGCCACCAGCAGTCTCTTTAAGTGCCTCACTTTGTGCTTTCGCGTACCTGTATCGAACGCAATATAGTCTCTTTATAGCCAACATGTTATTTTTATGTGCCTTACTTTATTACACACGAAATGAAACCATCTCTGACATTTTTTATACTCACTGAATTTTTATTAGAGTTCTATCTTTCATCAATAATAACATAAGCTGCAACACCTTTCTCTGGAATATTTACTGAGGTTGCTGCCACTGTTTGGAAAGAGTGCTGTTCCCACCTTATTAGAAACGGCTTCATCCTCATTGCTTTTATCTCGGGAGATAATCCTTTAATCCTTGTTCGTTGTTGGATGCTGGCTCTTCTTGCCGGTGCTGTTAAATGCAAGTCCACAGAGCAGTGCCTCCGGGGAGGCCGGCCCTTTAGCTGATCAGTTTCGAGTCATTATAGTCATTAGTTCTGGTGACTGCAGTGATTAGGACCAGAGGTCTCATACCTGAGGTCAGCCCTGTTCATTCGTAATAAGGCATTCAGCATATATGGATGCAAGCAGAAAATTGAATCAGCAGCCACCATCAGTGCTTTAAGTTATGGCATTTACTTGCAGAATTCCTGTCGAAATGTGTCCTGTGGATTTGGACAGAACCCTTTCTTAGGCAGGTTCATTTAGGGTCTTTGGTAACCCAGGGAGATAGGTAGGGGGTTTTCCAGTATCTCAGAGACTTCAAGCCAGTTTGTTCTGTTCGATCCCCACATACGAATGTGGCAGTCTATGTTTGGATACTAACCTTTTTTCTATCGATTTTGTAAAATCACCTTCTTAATGATATCTTTGCTACTAGAAAAATGAGGCTGAACACACAAGAAAATAGAGGCACTAGTGATGAATTTAAAGTACACAACCCTAGCCTGCTTTTGACTTTTGGGTAGGTTTTGCTGTAATTTTGAGAGATTTAAAAGAGCTCCTGATGATGTGGTATCCACATGCTTTCCCCCAGACACTGGCTGCTACGGAAAAGAGAAGTCCTCAGGCAAGGACCCAGGGGAGTTTCAGGGGCTCAGCTGGAAGTGGGGTGAGGCAACTCCCAGGGCATGTCTGTACAACGATCACATTTCTTGTTATTTTCTTTGTTTTTTCAATGTAGTTTTTAAGTAGGAGGATACATTCAGATGGTTTTCAGAAAAGAAAATAAATAGCAAGGAATACAGTAAAAAGTCTCCATGTACCCAGTTTTCTTACCCAATAACCACTGTTATTGGTCTCTTGTGTATCCTTCCAGAACTATTTTTAAGCATTTGTTATTTAGCATGTGTGTATTCTTTGTCTTCTTTTGTTAAAACATAACAGCCTATTATAGGCAGTGTTCTGTACCCTACTTTTTGTGGGTATTAGAAGATCTCAGAGATCTTTATATATTTATGTGGAGATCATTGTTCTCTCTTTCTTTGTCTTCTTCTAAGGCTGTGTGGTATTTCAGTGTACAAATAATTTATTCAGCCAATTCCTATTGATGGGCATTTGAGTTTCCAGTATTTTGTACATGTATCATTTCACCCATCTTGTTCACGTTCTTCAGATGGTAACTTTCCAGAAGATGACTTAATGGATCAGAAGATACATGCATTTATAGGACTCTTCCAGTCCTTGGCCCCTTTTTTTAGTTAAGTCCTATGTCTTGTACTTGTTAATTTCTAGAAGTTCTTTATATATTAAAGATATTAGCCCTTTGCCTGTAATTTGAAAGCAGAGATAAGAGATTTCCAGTGGTGGTGTTTACCTTTAGACTTTGCTTATGGTATATTGCTAAGTTAAAGTTTGATTTTTATGTGTATTTATTGGTTTTGGCTTTTGTGGCTTCTTTGATTAAAAATCTGTGGATTTTTAGGCATGACTCAAAAGGCCTTCTCGGCTTCCAGGTTAATAAATACCTTATCTCATTTTTTTTTTCTCCCACCATGATTTTACATATTGGGAATTTATTTTGATGTGTATTTTAAGACAGAGAAGTGATCTTTTTTTTTTAATTTTTTTTTGAGATCCTACTCAGTTGTGTTTATATCCCTAGGTGAATACATATTTTCCCCACACTGGTAGAGATGCTCACCTTACTGTGTACTCAGTTTGTGTTGATTTTTGGACTTTGTATTCTGATCTGTTTGTCTCAGTAGTCAAATCCACTGTCAGGAACACATTATCTTAATATTAAAGCTTTGTAATATGTTCACCTCTCTCACAGAGCTGCTCTGTTCATTACTTTTTAAAAGTTTTTTGGTCTTTTCTTCATGGTCTTATATCTTTTTCTAAATATTCTTAAGGATAAACTTGTATAATTCCCAAACTAAAAATAGTATTTTCATTAAGAGAGAATTGTATTTATAAATGACGTTAAGATAAAATGGACATATTCGTGAATCTGTTTTCCTGTCTAGGAACATTGTATGCCCTTCTAGCTGTGCTGATCTTCTTTTATGTCCATTAGAAGGATTTTGGAGTTCTCTTCTTAAAGGTTTGCACACTTATTATTTAGTTAATTCCCTGTTAATTCCCTGGTATTTTATTTTAACTATTGTGGTATTTTATTTTATTTTATATATTTTTTAAATGTTTATTCACGTTTTGAGAGAGAAAGACAGAGTGCAAGTAGGGAGGAGCAGAGAGAGGGAGACAGAATCTGAAGCAGGCTCCAGGCTCTGAGCTGTCAGCACAGAGCCCAATACGGGGCCTGAACTCATGGACTGTGAGATTATGACCTAAGCAGAGGTCGGATACTTAACTGACTGAGCCACCCAGGCGCCCCTGTGGTATTTTATTTTAATTTATTAAAGTATGTTATACATACTGTAACTTTTTAAGTATGTCTCCTAATCAGTGGAGGTTTGTATATAAGGAACCTGTAAGTATCTACATGTTAATTTTGTATCTTGCTAACTTTTTGAGTTATCTTTTGTTTGAAATAGTTTTTAATTGATTTTTGTTCTGGCTTTCCTATAATATGATCAACTTGTCTTTTTTTTTTAAGTTTATTTAAGTAATCTCTACACTCAGTGTGGGACTCAAACTCATGATCCCGAGATCAAGAGTTGCATGCTCTTCCGACTGAGCCTGCCAGGTGCCCCGATCAACTTGTCTTTAAATATTCCTACATTTATGTGACTTCTTTCCAATTTTTATGTTTCTTTAGGCCTTCCCTGGTTCCCTCTCATATAATGAAAAATAACCATGATGATAGTGAGCACCGTTGTTTTAGTCCTGATTCTTGCTGGCTTGTAGTGTTGCATCTTTAAGTATGATCCTAGCTTTGGGATTGAGATAAATATGTTTTATCATGTCAAAGAAGTGTACATTTATTTTTGTTTGAATGATTTTTGTTGTTATTAAGAATGGTTGTTGAATTGTATCCAATACTTTTCCACTGTCTGTGTGGTTACATGATTTTACTCTTGAGCTCTTTATTATGATAAACTAGTTTAATGGATTTACTAATATTGAGTAGTCATTGCATTACAGGTATAAATTCCACTTGGTCATGATGTAATATTCTTTTATTGTACTTCTTGATTCTTTCTGCCTCTTTTTGCATTATATTCATGAATGAAATTGGTCTTGAGTTTTCTTTTATGCATAATTGTTAGAGTTTTTGCACTTACTTTATTTAAAAGACTCTGTATGTGAAGGAGGGTTTTTGAAATAATTTCATGTTGTCAACATGATTTTAGGAAGCATGTCTAGTCTTAAAGGAACATGTAGTTTCAAGCACTGCTTAGGAGTGTGTTCATGTATGTGGGTGCAAATTTAAACTGTTAAGATAAGGTCTGTTTCTTTGGGGAGACAAACTTTGGAAAATAATTTATTAACATTTAATTAGTACTAATAAGAACTAACAAGAATAATCAGTAGTTAAATAGATTAATTAAATAACTGAATAGGTATGTAGATTGGATTTACATTTGTTAGTTCATTTTGGTCCTCCATATGGCCCTGGAAGGAGTTGCCTCTTTTTTTTTTTTTAATAATTTATTGTCAAATTGGTTTTCGTATAACACCCAGTGCTCATCCCAACAAGTGCCCTCCTCTGTGCCCGTCACCCACTCTCCCCCGTCCCACATCCCTCTCACCCCTCAGTTTGTTCTTAGTCTTTGAGAGTCTCTTATGTTTTGTCTTCCTTCCTCTCTGTGTCTTTTTTCCTTTCCCCTCCTCCATGGTTTTCTGCTAAGTCTCTCAAAATCCACCTATGCATCCGAAAAACAAATAATCCAGTGAAGAAATGGGTGGACGATATGAATAGACACTTCTCCAAAGATGACATCCAGATGGCCAACAGACACATGAAACGGTGCTCAATGTCACTCAGCATCAGGGAAATACAAATCAAAACCACACTGAGATACCACCTCACACCAGTTAGAGTGGCTAAAAGGAGTTGCTTTTAACTTACAGAAGGGAAAAATGGCTTGGAATAGGTGAACTTGACTTGCCCCAGATCACACAGCCAGTCAGGGGTAGAACACACTTGAAACCTAGATCTGTTTGATCCTGGTGTCCATAATCTCAACCACATGCTTTATTACTTTTGAAACAATTGGAGTCATTACACATAATTAGAAGGGAATGGTTTCCTTAAGCATTCGCCTCTAAGTATGGTCCCCAGAACAGCAGCCTCTGCATCACTGTAGAACTTGCTAGAATGCAGATGCTCAAGCCCCCACTAGATCTCCCAAAGCAGAAACTCCAGGGATGGGGCCCAACTCTGTTTTAATAAGGTCCGCAGGTGATCGTGATACACATGCACTGTAAGTGAGAACCACTGACTTCAGAATGACAGACTGTTCTTCCCTTCTCCAGGGTCTATAGTAGCTGTGTCAGCTGCATAATCTACTTGTCACCTATGGATACTGGGAAAGCCTCTTTACTTTCTCCTTTTGCTTTCCAGAAACAAGGACGAATCATTTGTTTCCCACATTATGTCTTGTTCACAAAATCGCCTATTTGCTGAGCCTAGCTCCCTGTGAACTTGGGACAATTAAACACGCTTGTGAAATGTCCCTCTCCATCCAGGGAAGAGTTCTTAAGCAAGCCAATTAGACTTCATTTCCAAGTGTGAGCAGTTTGCATTTGTGCATGTTTTCTTCATATGCATCCTGTGCATGATGTACCTTCCCGAGACTAACCAGAAGTAGATGCTGAGAGGACAGAGACCCAGCGGCCTCAGGGCTGCCTCCCAGACAGGCCTGTGAAGCCTTTGTTCCATTTCCGGGAATGAGTGAATGCCAGGAGGACAGTGAGAATCATGGTGGGCTGACCACTTGACCTCATCTCTGCACAATGCCACCAAACAGAGGAAATAATGATAATTCACTTAACCTAAAAGGCTCAAGCCAATTAATGATTTTCATGCAATTGCCAGTCGCTTGCCCTTTCCTTCCGGGTGCAGAATTCATTCCCTGGCATCGCTGATTTACAAAAGGCAGACTGCTTGCAAGCTAATTGGGTAAAGTCATTATCGAGGGCAGCGTGACTGTGAGCTGGAGCAGCGCTAAAGTGGTTTTCGATAATGTGCCTCTTGTCCTTGCATTGGTTGTCACCCCCGGAGTAATTAGATCTGAGTGGCTTCAGTTTGGGGCTGTGAGGATCCTGTGGGTTTACCAGTGACCAAGTGTAGTTTGCTCAGAGTAGCTCTTAATTATATTCAGGTATCTCGCCCAGGTCTAAGGGGTTTCTGGACTCATATATTTCTGTGGTTAGTAGACACATCCCTGGTGAGTGTGGGTGTGTGTGTGTTGGGTTAGGATTGATATGTTAAGTGGATCACTTTCTGGGGAGTGCAAGATAGATGCTTCTGTAGCTAAGTCTGAGGAAAGCATGCCCGCCTCCCCGCCAGGTCAGAAATGACTTTACCTCCAGTACTGCTCTCTGCTGATGAGCTGCCGGGGCCTGGAGCCTGGGGTGGATGGGGCTCCTGGATGCTCCAGCAGGTTGCCCATACACACATACATGTGTGTACAGCTGGGGCCTGTGCCAGTAGTGCAGGTGGAAGCTCACATCCCCTAAATAAGTTGTAAGATAATCACATGAGCATGCCATTAAGAATAACACATGTTTGATTCTCCCGCCTTGACTTATGAACTATTGTCATGACCTGGGATGTGGTCATGTGGCAGGAGCATGCTTTCTCTTCCCGCCTCCCTTCATCCTGCTCCACGAGGCTCTTGCATGCACACCTGCAGATAGCCGCCTTCTTGTCTGAACTCTGATCTTCAAACCCCCTCCTCACTGCCAACCTCTGTCCTAGAGCCTTGCCTTACACAAAAGAGGCCCTCACTGGCAGCTCAGGCCACCTTGAAAGGACAGATCTGGAAGAAAGGCCTAGACGACAGGCCTACAAGTTAGCTCAGGACCATTTGGGCAGGAAAATTTGGTGTTAGTGACCAAGCACATGGTGTAGAAAGGGAAGCATGGGCTCTGGATAGGCATGTCTCCTAAGCCCCACAGAAGCCCCGCCCCGTCTAGGCCAGAACAGAAGCCCCGCCCCATCTAGGCCACAGATGAAGCCCCGCCCCATCTGTGGGTCTGAAGATGGTACTGACCTTGTGAAGTGTCAGTAGAATTTTACTTATCCAAGGCCTCAATCAAAGGAGAAACTTTAAATGTAGTCTCATGTATTCAGGTATGTAACCACATAGACATTTATAGTCCTGACGATCACACACGGAGCCACCTGTGTGAGCTTCCTGTGTTGCTTGCACATCTCCCCTTGCACACTCACACACTGACGCTTCTGCACTCAGCAACATATCCACACTACTCTTGGGTAGAAATACACAGAAATTTTCATCTACCTGCCGTTCTCTGACACCCATACACCTGTCATAAGTTTTTACATGCACCGGTATCTTCCCATAGACGTAGCATAGACATATACAAAACAGCCTTGAACATGTATGCACACCCACATGTGTACATGCCTTCAAACCTAGGGATCTTCCTTCTGGCCACACTTACTTCTTCTGGAATGTTCCTCTTCTCAGCAGTTGCCATCACTGCTGTTATCAAGGCTCAGGTTGAAATCCATGGCTTAAATAAGGCTTTAGGGTTTCAGGTGCAGTTACTTTATTGACAGTCTGTCTGTGATTCATTTGTGGATAATGACAACTGATCATATGGCATTTATGATGACTGTAAGGTAATCTGGACACAAACACCCAGGTATATGCTGTGATTTTGTGGGTGACACAGTCCTGCTGGAGGTTGATACATGTCATCCAGTAGGGCACATTGCTGGCCATGGATCCCTTGTCTGGATATTTCAGGATTCCTTATAGTATTCCATATCCTATCTCCCTGGACACAGAGAAACTCACACAGGGAAGACCGAGTGACGTTGGATCTTTCTCTGGGCCTGAACTCCCACTTAGCCAGTGATTCAGCCCCATATATCTGATCTCCAGATCACTGCCTCCTTGAAGGCAGACACAAATAGCTCACTCTTTCTTCACTTCAGTGGCCATGCTGTCTCTGCGATGGGAAGATGGGTGCTTAGCGGAACACTTCCAGGCCAGCATTGTTTGCCCTGAAGCCCTTTAATGTCATTGTCTTGTCTGCCCTAAAGTAAGATACCTAACTGAGTGATCAGAGGTTTTTGTTGGAAATATGTTTGGTATTTGGGAATAGGACTATTTTTCATTAACTTTTTAAAAATGAACTTTTATTTTGGAACACTTTTAGAGTTACAGAAAAGCTATACAGATGCACCTACAGAGGGATCTCATATATCTATGACTCAGTTTGACCCATTCATAACATCTCATGTTACTATATAGTACATTCGTCAAAACCAACACTGGTATTGGTAACGGACTGTTAGCGAAATACCAGGCTTTTCATTGCTTGGTAGAAGTAGTATTTTCCAGTCCTGTCCTCTGTAAAGCTACTACTTTACATTTTACCTACTCTTTTTTTTGGAATCAAGTCACAACATCTAGCCCACCTTCAAGGGAGAAAGCCAGGAATTGAGCTCTACCCACTGGAGGAAGCAGGTATCTACATAAATTACTTGGAATTCTATGGAAAGAAAGATTTCATTCACTCTCACTTTTATTTTTATTTTATTTATTTATTTTTTTTAGCGTTTTTATTTTATTTTTGAGAGACTTAGAGACAGAGAGTGAGCAAGGGAAGGGCAGAGAGAGAGGGAGACATAGAATTGGAAGCAGGCTCCAGGCTCTGAGCCGTCAGCACAGAGTCCGACGCGGGGCTCTAACTCACAGACCGCAAGATCATGACCTGAGCTGAAGTCGGCCGCATAACCAACTGAGCCACCCAGGCACCCCTCACTCTCAGTTTTAAACAGATAGAAAGGTATTTGGTGCAACTTCTTGTCTGGACAATATGGCATGGAGTTGATTTTCCCTGCACCTCCTGGCAAAGTATGACAGTACACCCTGGAAATAGCACAAGAGGTAACAAGGATAACTCTGGAAGGTGGTAAGAGGCAGGTGATTTGGTTTGAGATCCCAGCACTGGAAGGATAGCACAGCAGCAGGGCATCTCTTGTGCCCTCCCCCACGAACCTAACAGAATGGTGTTTCCTGGCTTAGAACTTAGCTTTGGAAATCAGCCTAGGCTCCTCTCTTTCTTGGTAAAATAGGAGTCCCATCAATAATAGTAGTGAACCCACCACCTTGGCTTCACTGAGAATGGTGGCTAAGGCAAGTATTTCTACTTCCTGTTGGCCTGAGATTACCATTCCCCACAAGAGATACCAGGGTGTCTGGGACAGGGAGACACCAGGAAAAGAGGCCCCTACACAGCAGGTGGTCCAGTCTGGGAAGCTTCTTTGTCCCCGTGAGCCAGAGACTCTTCTCCCTTCCCTTCCCCTCTCCTGAGATACTGGGCAGCTTGGGGACGCCCACCCAACCCTTGGGGAGATCTCTTCATCTCCATGGGTCTGACTCTCCTCACCCAATAGACACCAGGTGGCCTGGACTGGGTGGGGAGAACAATTTTTTTAAATCAATTTATTGTCAAATTGGTTTCCATACAACACCCAGTGCTCATCCCAACAAGTTCCCTCCTCAGTACCTGTCACCCTCTCTCCCCTCTCCCACACCCTCCATCACCCCTCAGTTTGTTCTTAGTCTTTGAGAGTCTCTTATGTTTTGTCTCCCTTCCTCTCTGTGTCTTTTTTCTTTTCCCCTCTTCCCCTCCCCCATGGTTTTCTGCTAAGTCTCTCAAAAGCCACCTATGCGTGGAAACATAGGGTATCTGTCTTTCTCTGACTGACTTATTTAACTTAGCATAATACCCTTCAGTTCCACCCACCTTGCTACAAATGGCCAGATTTCATTCTTTCTCATTGCCACATAGTATTGAGGCAAAAAATTCTGCTCCCATCCCTCTTAGTCAACAAAGTAGTGAAATTTCTAGTCACTGCGATAGTATGAGAAAAAGAAATAAAGGCATTGGTAAGGAATACCACACTTCACTTGGAGATGACATGGTTGTCTATGTAGAAAACCCCTAGAACTTAAACAAAAGAAAAAACTAATGCTTTCTGGAACCAGTAAGTAAACTCTGCAAGGTCAAAGGTATACAAGATGAACACAGAAAAATCCAATCAATCATACTTCTGTATACTAGCAATGCATGAGTGAAAACAAATTAAAAACACCATTCATGGTCACTCCAAAGAAAACGAAATACTTAGGTGTAACTTAAATCATACATAGGATCATAAAACTTTGATGAAAGAAATCAAATAAGACCTAAATTAATAGAAAGAGAGATCTTATTAATTGATTGGAAGACTCAACACATAGTAAAGATGTCCTAAATTGATACACAGTTTGAAAGAAATTCCTACCAAAATTCCAGCAAGGTTTTTATAGGCATAAATAAAGTTATTCTGAAATTTATGTGGAAAAGCACAGGCCCTCGAATAGCTAAAATGATCCTGACCAAGAAAGATAAAATAGCAGGAGTAAATCTACCTTGTATTAAGGCTTACTATGTATAGCAACAGTAATCAAGAAGGTGTGATATTGGCAGAGGGACAGACACATGGATCAATGGAAGAGAACAGAGAGCCTGGAAACAGAACCAGAGAAGTAAGCACAAGTGACTTTTGTCAAAGGCACAAAAGCATCTCCATGGAAGAAAGCTGACCTTGGCTAAAAACGATGCAGGAACAGTTGGACATCCACAGGCAAACCAAGAGACCTCACCCGAAACGTGGCACCTTATATAAAAGTTCCCTTAAAAGGATCACAGACTTCAATGTAAAACTATTAAGCTTTTAGGAAAAAAAAAAAAAAAGAAAATCTTCATGATCTAGTGTTAGACAAAGAATTCTTGGACTTGACAACAAACGCATGATCCGTAAAAGGGAAATGGGTAAATTGGACTTCATGAAAATGTTGAAAATGTGCAGTGTGTGAAGAACCTGTTAAGGTACAAAAAGAAGTTCTAGACTGGAAATATTAATGAGTTACAGTTCCAACACAGGACTAGCATCCGGAATATAAAAATACCTCACAAAATTCAAGAGTAAGAAAACAAGCCAATCATATAATGAACAAAAGACATGGAGAATCATTTCACCAAGGAAAAAGTCTGTGTACGGTGGCAAATACCCACGTGAAATGATTTCCATGTCATGAGTCATTAAGGAAATGCAAATTAAAATAGCTACGAGATATTACTACATACCTGTAAGAGCAGCTGAAATGAAAAATAGCTGGTGAGGATGTGGAGAAACCAAGTCACTCATAATAACTTGTGGAAATGTAAAATGCTTTAGTTGCTCTGGGATGCAAATGCCATGCAATCCAGCAAATGCACTCTTGGGCATTTGTCCCAGAAAAATGAAAACTTACCTTCATACAGAAACCTGTACACAAATTTCTTTTTAACATAGGAGATTGTTTTATGTGAATCACTAAGAGTGAAATGCGTTGGACATAGTCAAAGTCAAATGAATTTTATAACCATTGGCTTTTTGAACATAATAAAATATACAGCTCACATACAGAAAAAAATACCAGTTTCTTTTTTTAAAAGGTTTTAATGTTTTTATTTACTTTTTGAGAGAGAGAAAGAGAAACAGCATGAGTGGGTGAGGGACAGAGAAAGAGAGAGAGAGAGAGAGAGAGAGAGAGAGAGAGAGAATCCAAAGCAGACTTCAGTCTCTGCTGTCAGCACAGAGCACAACGTGGAGCTCAAACTGGGAACCGTGAGATCATGATCTGAGCCGAAGTCGGACAATTAACCAACTGAACCACCCAGGCGCCCCCAAAAATACCAATTTCTAAATGGCCAGACGACTTCTGCCAAACCTTGCATGTATTCTTTCTTCTTTTTTTCTCCCAGATTTTTTTTTATTTAAACAAAATTGTTTTTAATGTTTATTTTATTTTCAAGAGAGAGTGAGAGAGAGCAAGCTTGGAGGGGAAGAGAGAGGGAGACAGAGAATCCCAAGCAGTCTCTGCATTGTCAGCACAGAGCCCGATACAGGGCTTGAATTCACAAACTGTTATAACGTTTGAATGAACCACTCAAGTGCCCCCCTCCCAGGTTTATTGAGATATAATTGACATATAAGATTGTGCAAGTTTAAGGTGTACAGACAAATGTTTATAGCAGCTCTATTTGTAATAGCTAAAAATTGGAGTCAGACCAGAATTCCTTCAGTGGATGCATTTGGCTAAACTGTGGTACATCCATATCATAGAATAAAATAGCAATGCACTGTTGATACGTGCAGTGACGGGAATAAAATCTTCAGGGCTTTGCTGGGTGAAAAAGACAGTACTAAAATGTTACATGCTGTATACAATTCCGATTATACAACATTTTCAAAATGCTGCAAATTTAGAAGTGAGTGAAAGATTAGTTGTTGACAGTGGTTAGTGATGTTAGGGGGCTCAGGACAGTTAAGAGGGAGGAAGGTGTGATTATAAAAGGGTGATACCAGGGGTTCTTGTGGTAATGGAACCATTGTGTATTTTGGCTTTGTATTTGGAAGAACACGAACTGGTGAAATCATATAGAACTAAACACATGCACACATGTATTCACACATACAATGCAAGTACAGTTGGTAAGATCCAAATAAGATGAATGGATTGTGTCTCTATGAAGATCTGGTTGTGATATTGTACTGTACTTGTGTAGTACAATTACCATAGATCATGTTAACATTAGGCGACATTGGATAAAGGGATCTCTCTGAAATTTTTCTTACTACTGCGTGTGAATCTACAATGCTTTCAATAAAAGTTTCAATGTAAAAAGGTACATGATGTGGTAGAATCAGGTTTAATATATTTTGATATTAAAAATGATTAAACAGGCCCTACTATGAAATGTTCCGAAAAATACACAGAAAAGGACTGTGCAGTACACCAGCTAAAAGTCCTGTCTCAAAGTTGATAGATTACTAGAAATCAATTTATTTATGTACTTTGTTATAATCTAATCAGATAATGATGCTACCAAAATAATTTCACAAGTGAAGCATCTTTTATTTTTCTTCTTGCAAGAGTACTGAAGATTCATTGTAGTTAGAATTTCCAAATAAGCCCAAAGAATAAAATAAACATGACCCATATGTTTGCTTTTTGGTAAATGACAGAGAGAGCAATTTTTTTAAAATTTAACTCTGAGTATTTCCTCTTATGGTCCAATTTGCAGTTGGTGGGTAGGGCAACCTTTTCTTTCCAAGGAGAACCCCTACATATTTGGGTGTGAAGATCTTTCTCTGGCTGGGACTTTCTTATGGGACACTGTTGTTTTGAGACAAGGCTCTTGCATAATATTTCGGAAGCTAGCTGCTCATGAGACATCACCACACCTGCTTCCTACGTGCCTTCAGCAGCTCTGAGGTACTCTTAGACAGTAACTGGAGGCATGCCAATAGATAATTGCACATAAAGAAAGAAGGGGAGAGCTCAGGGTCCAGAGAATCCAGTCCTGTCTTTGATCAGCCCTGACCATTACAAGTGCTTCTGTCTTTTGCAGGAGCGGAGCACTGGGTAGTCTGAGATTGCTTTTCCTTCAGAGGCCAGAGGCAGTCTTCATTGTCTGCCACCCTGCAGCAGTGACAAGGCTGCTCTCAGCCTGAGGTGTCTCTATCTGAGCTCTCTGTGCTGGATCTCTTATTTTTTCTGCCCGAACAACAGGCACCTGCCTTCCTAGGAGTTGTGCCTCTCTTCCTCTGTAACCTGGTGATTCAGATGAGAGTGTCATCTTCCCATGCCCTCTTTTCCTTTGCTCTGGTGACTTTGAGGGCCTGGGAGCTACCAGAGGTTGTGCTTTCAAGACCTAGTGGTAGACCAGTCCCTGGCACTGGTCATCGTCAAGACTGGGAACCCTTTCTGCTGTTTGCTTATGTGAGCTAGTAAGATGCATTCCTTGGCTTGAGTGGTTAGTGTTGAGTTTCTTTCACGTGCGTTCAGGCATCCACAGTCATACTCTCCAGAAGATCGATATCCGTTCTTTTCTTTCTTTATTCTCTCTATATCTTAGTGTTTTTAACTTTAACAGGAGAGGCCAAATATATGCATTATTCTTTTTTGTTCTTTCAGTTTCCTGCTGCGTCTTAGACTAGGTCGGCCGATAATCCCTTTGTGTCTTGTGAGGATTAGGTGCTTCTCCAGGAGTAGCTCCAGCCTCATCAGGAGCCCCCCAGAACCCGAATAAAAAAGTCTGGTGTAGTGTAGCCGGATGGCTCCCACTGCATATATTTGCAGTGAATGAGCTCATCTTGTTGGAGACATTGATGCCATCACCCAGGCTAAGTCTTAGTGACTTTGTATATCGAGACCTCTGAGTGATTGCAGAGGTATATTTAGAGTGTTCCTAAATTCTGACATGGCTCTGAGGTAAATCCATTATCTGGGCAAGAGATGCCATGTAGTAATTAAACCGAAAAGATAATATTTGTAAAGGTGTTCTGCCCCTCAACAAAACATATTTAAAATCTTCCTAGAGGCGATGTTTTAAAATCTTTGCACTTTGGTACCACAGTTCCACTTGAAGAGCATTCAAGTGGTATTCTGAAGATGACTAGTGTTTCTCTCACATACTGTGTGGGGTCTTGCCAAGAGGTGTGTAAGGTCAGAGGTCTCACGGGAGGGCTTGGGAGCCGTGTTTACAGAGGGTGTGCTTCTGCAGCCGCCTCGATCAAGGATGTTGGCCAGAGACTTCTCTGCCCTTGGACCAGTCATGTACCGTTTGTGAGGCCCCATGTTTGTTTGAGTCATTCAGGGTTTCTCAGAATTTAGGAACACTGACGAGGGGAGAGTGAGAAAATGAAACCAGACTGGCTTTGCTCATCATTGCAGTTAGGTTTCATCAGCTCTGTTACATCAGCTCTGTTAAGGGTGTGAGATTTGCACCAGTCCTGTGTCGGAGGTGGGCGGGTAAATGTCAAGGTGGTGGAGTTTTCGGTTGCTGTTCATAGGTGTATTGTCTTCTAGTAGCCCCTGTTCACCATGGAAGTCCTCAGGGAGGAGGACAGCAAAGACCCAGAGTCTGAGACACATGCTGTTATGTCATAAATCTGCTTTGGAGGTCCATAATCTAGACATATGGTATTATTGGCTGTTGCTTTGCTCCTAGGAGCCCTGTGGTAACTTGTACTCATGTCTGTTGGTAAAGTCTGAGGGTCTGTTCTGCAGACATGGGTCTTTTCTTCAAAGAGAGTTGCTGGGTTTGGGTCATGGCCTGTGTTCTTGACTCTGCAGACACTGGCATGCTTGCTGGCTTGTTCCTTAAACCAAAATGGAAGGCTCTTGGGTTCCTCTTTGCATCTCAACACTGGACACCGAGTTGGGCCATAGATGATATATTTCCAAAGAATCTTATTTTATTCTGATCATATGAGAACTAAAAGTTGCTAGGATTTCAAGACCCTACGAAATGAACTGGTGTAAATCATAATATAGCAAACAATTCAATTTGCTCTCCTTGGAAAGTTCTTCTGCCAGGACAAGGCCACTGGGACTGAATGAGACTAAAGCTTTAGAAAACAACTGTGATTTTAAGATTTCATTTTATCTTTTTGGCAAGAAGTGAAATCTATTTTTCTTTTTTTAAAATTTTTTTAACGTTTATTTATTTTTGAGAGACATAGAGACAGAGTATGAGCAAGGGAAGGGCAGAGAGAGAGGGAGATACAGAATCTGAAGCAGGCTCCAGGCTCTGCGCCACCAGCACAGAGCCCAACGTGGAGTTTGAACTCACAGACTGTGAGATCATGACCTGAGCCGAAGTTGGCCGCTTAAACAACTGAGCCACCCAGGCGCCCCTATTTTCTGTCAAATGAAATTTCACCATATAACTGATTAGAGCAGAATTTCTAAGGTTAGCTTAGCCCTTACTTTCTACAAGGGATTCTGAAACTCCTCCTTAGAAGCCCAGGATGGCAGGGTCCCTGCTTTGAGGGTTCTGCTTTGAGAGTCTTACATTGCCTTCAAAGCTGAGTAGCTCCCAGAGCCCAGAAGTTGCCTGGAGCAGGGTCTTCTGATTCCCCACATGCTCTGAGCTTCATGCTTTGCAGCTGTTCTGGAGTCCCTGCTGTGTCCCCTGATTGCAAATTTTGCTAGAAGTCCTCAGTCAGAATGCCTCATTTTGCACATGGATCAAGGGAGGCCCCGAAAGAGGCAGAGAGTTGCTCACTCTTAGCTATTTGTTCGTTCGTTCATTCATTCATTCATGCGTTCATTTTTAAATTTTTACTCAGCACTTAACTACATCTATTTCAGAGCTTTACTACGTTCTGCAGATACTCTGGTCATTAAATGTCTCTTGGTCTCACAGACCTTACAATCTGGATACATAGTATTCTCAGAATCATGAATGCTGTGTAGGAACACTACATTAGTCAGCTCAGGCTGCTCTAATAAAATAGCGTAGACTGAGTGGCTTAAACAACAGACACTTAACTTCACAGTTCTGGAGGCTGAATGCCCACAGATTGGATTTCTGGTGAGAGCTCTCCTCCTGGCTTGAAGGTGGCCGCCCTCTTGCTAGCCTCACGTGGAAGAGGCATGGCTCTTCCCCTTCTTGAAAAAGCATTGGTCCCGTTAGGGGCTCCACCCTGCTGGCCACATCTAACCCTCATTACCTCCCAGAGACAAGGCCCCACCTCCAAATGCCCTCATATTGGCATTTAGGGCCTCAACAAAGGAGATGTTTTTTTCTTTTTTCTTTTTTTTTCAGAATGGGGACACAATTAATCCATAGCAGATACTGTTTGGGTTAACAGTGGTTATATTTAACCTGATAGTAGAAAGGTGAATAGGAGTTAAGCATGTGGAGGAGGCAGAAGAAGACAGTCTTCCAGGCAGAGGGAATAGCTTGTGCAAAGGCCCAGAGATGGCAGAGACCTGAGCCCTTGGGTGCAGGTAGGGTGAAGCCGTGAAAATAAGGAGTCTGACCATATAAGGTTCATACTCCATGGCAGAAGGATTGGAGAGTCCTAGAAAGGGGGAGCATGCCGGAGTAGGTGACAACCATTGACATGGCTTCCTTCCCTAGCATTAAAGCCCCCACGTGTACATACGATCCTTCATGGTCTGGCATCACTTAGAATAAATGTAGATGCCTCAGCAGCATGACACTTCAACCCTCAGGGCAAGAAGATCAAGCCACAATTTGTGTGGTAAACAGATTAATTTGGTCAATAGTTTAATTCTGGCAGCAGCTGAATGACATTATAAAGAATGCAGTGGCATTTCTACTGGAAATGTCTGCCATCATTTTCCTCTTGACATGAGGAAAATAAAAGCTTCCCAACTCCAGAAAGAATTAGCATGAAATATGCCCATCAATCTCCCTGTGAGCAAGCTTTAGGCTGCAGCATTGCGTTAACACAGGGAGGAGACACTAACTGGACAGGATGGTGTATGGCCCACTGGTAGTCTCATTTCCATACACCCACCCATCTGCAGGGCCCTGGTCTGGATGTCCCTCTTGGGCTGTGGCCTTGGGTCAGCCCTTTGTGGTTGCCTCCAGAGAGGGAGGATCCCTGCCTGCAGCCTTTCTTGCTGCTCACTTGGGGGCCGGCCCCTGGTTTCGTCAAGGGCTGGACTCCTTTCGGTTCTGAGCTTTTCAAAGGTGGCCTTTGTTTTCATATACCCTTATTTCCTTTCTTGACTTGTCTCTTATTTCTCATTCCTTTGTCACCTTGGTTCTCAAAAGGTGGACTGATGCGTGAGAGTTGCAAATTCTTGAGTCCCAACTCAGATATACTAAGCCAGCATCCCTTAGGATGGGGCCCAGAAACCTGCGTTTTAACAAGCCTCCCAGGTGACTCCGGTGCACAGACAAGCTGGAAACCCCTGCTTCAGCACATGTATATGCCGTGTGCTTGTATGCTACATGTTTTTGCATACAAGTGTGTGGATGATCAAGTTTGTGTTTGAGCCTGGGCACACATGTCTGAACCTTTCAGAGAAAGTTCTGTGCAGGGACATAAGCATAGAGGGCCCCTGGATGGTGGCTGAGTGAGGTCTGAGGGTTCCTCAGTATCTGTCAGTACCTGATAGTGATATTGATGGTGATAGCTAACAACCGTTGAGCAAGTGCTTTGTGCCATCACTCTGTCCAGCCTTGTGCACATGATCTCATTCTCACCATTACCTCTGAGGTACTTTTCCTATCCACACTTGATGGGGAGTCAGAGTGAGCCTTATAGCGAGTAACTTGGTCAAGATGGAACCTGAGCACAAGTTCCCACTGTGTCTGAAGATGCGCGTATCTATACTTTCTCACACCCTTTTCCCATACCAGCCCCTGGTGGTGGCGGTGAGAGACGGAGGGGGTGCTTTCAGCAACACCTGTGTTTCCTGCGTCTAGCTCTTGGGCTGGCTTGGTTGAACCATTTCAGTGTACAGCCCTGCAAAGGGTTTGAGCATGAAAAGCTTTCATGCTCTTGGTGGAGACGGGTCCTTAATCTCTCCAAGAATACCTTTAGAAGCACAAACAGGAATCAAGAAAATGAAGTGAACTGTTTTACACTTGGAATGTACCATGTGTGAGTGAGTGCCTGTTAGATAGGGTTGGGTCTGCTCTCCTGGTCTCCTATAATTGGGGCTATTAAAAACTGCAGGGGTGAGCTGGTTAATTGTCTTCCCAGGTTGGTGGCACTGTGGGAGGAACAGGGGTCTGGTGGCTGTCTGTGCATTTCTCTGGGGGCTTTCCTCATTATAAATAGTCAGAAGTATTGATTTTATTGTATATAAGGGCGAGTGGGGAAGAAACCTGGGCTGAGATTTAGAAAACTCAAATGAAGGCGTGTATGTGAGATAACTCTTTTATTAGGCTTAGCAGAGGCCATTTCTGAACCTCAGCTTGCTGCTTTTAGGGTGATTGGAGATGCCTTTTCAAGTTTCCTGCTGGCTCTCAAATCCGTAGGTAGATGAGTGCCTTGGGACTCAGGTATATACTGGCCTTTGGATTTTTTACACCAGTTCTTTTCCCAGGTAAAGTTCTTTAAGGATTTCTACTTGCCTGTTTCCTCCTTATGGGTTACAGTTTTGCATTCTGCACTTTGAAAGCGTGTCACTTACTCCGAGGAAAAAATGTAGCTACATGTACTCCTATATCCTGCCTATATTTTAAGCATTCCTCCGTCCACTAAGTGTCTCAGCATTTTCCAAATTTGTAGTGGAGACATCCAGCAGTGGGCTGCATTTCTCTGTGATTTCTCTTCCCCAATTAGCTTGTAGCCAAGTTCCAATAATATATTAAGCCGAGAGCTTTTCTTGTTAATTTCCCCATAGAAAAGATATGGCAAAGCTACAGGGAGGCTGAACTTAGCCTACAAACATTGCTGAGCTGTACTGTTCTTCCTTTCAAATCATCAGTTGCTCCCTTGGAGAATAACTTTGTTTAGCATCTGGAAAGATGTTGGAGTATTATAGGAAGTTGGAAACTTTGTGACATTATTAGGGGGAAAAAACTTCTGGAGTAAACTTCTTGAAGTGACTCTTGAAACTTAGTATCCAGTAGGTGGATACCCGAAGGTAGTTCAGACTTTTGAGATTCAACTTTTGCATCAACAAAGTGATCCAGTATTTGAAATGATGCCCATGGATGCCCAGTGACAAGTTTTATACCACTGTTCAGATGTTCCCTGGCAGACAGCCATTCTGAGTTCTGGCAGGGAGGGGCCCTGCCAGCTAAGAGTTCATGTTTTCGGATCATCACTTTTGCTGGTACAACTTGAATGTTAGAGCCATTCTTTGAACTTGTAGTGCATTTTTTCCTGCTCATTATTTCATAAACACATGTGATAAAATGAGAATAATGGTGTTGAAGTTGAGGTGTCAGAAATGTGGAGATAACATCGGGAGTCATTAAGCGTGCCCTAAATGGCCAATCATTAGTCTCAAATGGATGGACATTGGAATTAAGACAGTCAACTGGGTATTCAGTTGTGAGGAAAAAGAAAATTAAAAGGCATGTGTGAACTGTGGGAAATATGTCATCAAAGGCACTATTGAAAAATGATGTCATTAAGAATTTCGTGCTGTTTTTCAAAATTCAGGAACAGGCCCTTCCCTCACCCCTATAACATAGAAATCTGTTGTTTGACCATCATACTTTTTGCTTTTTAATTTCCATATCATAGCACGTTATGTACTATTTAATGGGCTACCCTTGGTTATAAAAGCTGCCTTTTTAATTTGTCATCAAAATTTCATTTTTTCTCACATTGAAGTCACAAATCTCATTAGCAGCCACGATTGGGAGGAAAATTGAGAAATTGATCAGTAGAAATGGTCATTTTCTTCGGTTTCTATCTTCTGTCCCTTCCTGATCAGACTTGACTTCCTTTCTCCGCTTCATTTGTCTCTGTAACAGTTACACTTAATAAAGCATACCTTATACTTATTATTTGTCTTCTGTCTTCTACAAGTAGACTATTAGCACCATGAAGTTAAGAATTTTTGTCTATTCCTTAGTGTATACCAGTGTTTCTCCACACTTTTTTCCATTTTCACTCTCCTGAGGAGACTTTCTAGACTCTTGTCTGCTAATTGCCTCTCTCCTGAAATTTCAATACCACAAATATACCATGTATCTATGTCCTATATGTGTGTCTGTGATTTATACCTAACAAGAGTAAGACATTTTTATCCCTCAAAAATCAGTTTACCCCTCTGAAGAGAAATGTTGCCCGTTTTGAAAAAGCACACCCCGGGCCCTAAGCCCTGTCCTGGGGCAGAGCAGGTACTTAGTAACAGTTTCCGAGTATCTTCTTCTAAAATTCCACCTGAATTTTCTCCTCTGCCAAATGAATGTTGGCTAAGCCAGTGAAGGGTAGGTGAAGGGAGTCCTTCCCTCTGTTGTATTAAATCCTCATTCTTCTTTTAAGAGTCTGTAATCACCCATTGGAGGGAATGCTTTAACAGAGGGTCTTATTTAAACCTGTAGACGATTCTCCCTGACAATCAGTGCATAAACATAAAGCCAGTGCACATACTAAGTGGTCTTACTAGCTCCTAGCATTAGCTCTGTCCCCAATTAAGCTGTGGTGCTGATACTGACCTGTTTCGTCACAGAGCCCTCTGGCAGTATTTTCTGGGGCTTTCATGGTGGCCTTACCTGAACAGAGGTTTTCCATGTATACTCTTGATGCAGGGGCAGGAACCAAACAGAGGCATGTCAGCAAATCTCAGAATGCCCTGGATTTCCTTGTATGTTTTCAGATCACTCGATAATCTGCAGCCGCTCCTACCCTCTTCCTGCTGGCCTGTACATATGGCATGATAAAAGCCAGCAGTTCCTATTGCATTAAATACAACAAGAATGAGGCTTCATGTATCCTGTGTGATTGGAATAGTAACAGAAGCAAGACAATTGGTGTGTCCTTTAAGATGCCAGGGACCAAGAAGATTCTCTCAGACTGCAGTCTAAGGTTCTCCCACCAGACACAGACAGACCCCGTGCCTGAAGCCTTGGGCAGGGGTGAATGCTGCTTTTCTTGACATGCCTCAGGAAGAATAATTGCTCGTTATTTCCTGGATTCCCAGAAAGGAAAGCATTCATTCATCATTTTACATAGCTTTGTTCCTCCATAGAAATATTTCAGATGCTAATTTCTTTGGGAGAGAAGACTGACATTCATGCTTACTTTTATATCAACAATTATGCAGGAATATGAATATTCATGTCAATAAGATGAATTTAATTATAGTCTGAGAAAATATCGTAATGAATGGTTCTGCTGATGTGACCCTGGTGGCTATAATAATAAAGATAAGTTCCTAAAATGGGGATCTATTCTTATTTTAGTCATTGACTGAAAGTGGAAAGACTTCGAAATTTTTGTTTGCTCTGTTGAGGTAGATTCCCTGAAATGAGACCTAAGTGTGTCATGTGTAATGGTTCTTGGTTCGTGGGGTTAGTGGTGTTACATCTCCTGAAATGTAGTCACAGCCAGATGTACCTGTAAATTTCTGATATTGGCCTAAACGCTTATAACATGAAACCATGTATGCTTCTTAGTAACTGAAAATGATGGGTCATTTTTCCTGATGATGGATAGAAGTTAAAAAGATTTGTTTTTTGGAAGATGTTGAAATTAGACATTTAAAATTGAAATTTCCAAGGCAACAGGCTATTTGGAGGAAATGCATGGTGAATCCTTTTTATAATTGAGTGCCTTTCCCTGTATATATTTCTACATAGTCGTATGGGATTTCTATTCCGGTTTTTCTTAAAGTGAGGCGTACCCATCTGAGCAGATGTGTTTTTGCCGGTCATGTTGCTATGGCTGTTGTTTTATGCTAGCCCGGTATTAATTTAAGGGAGTCATTTTAAAAGAGAACAATTGTGGGGTGCCTGGACTGCTCAGTTAGTTAAGCATCCGGCTCTTGATTTAGGCTCAAGACATGACCTCACGGTTTGTGAGATGAAGCCTTGTGTTGGGATCTGTGCTGACAGCACAGAGCCTGCCTGCTTGGGATTTTCTCTACCCCCCACCTCCCCCACTTGTACACTTGTGCACTTGCACTTGCACACTTTCTCTCAAGCTAAACACTTTTTAAAAAGACAACAGTTGCAAAAATGCTTTAAAAGCATGGATAATAAACCAAACATCTTTATAATAAGCAAAGTTGGGAGACTTTTTCACTTGAATTTCATTTGGATGTTACTATTTTCTGCTCTGCGACACCGCTGAGGATTCAGCATGAGGTCAGGCAACGTTGACCTCCTGACTCATTCTGTTACTTGCATCCTTATTATCCACTTGGTGACCATTCGCTGAGTGCCTGCTGTATGCTGGTCTCTCTGCAAGGTGCAAGTCAGGCAATGAACCTGACTCAGTTATGGCCTTCGGTGTCCTCAAAGTTTAGAGTGGAGACTGTGATATAAGGCCAATGATTACAGCAGGAGGTAGTGGGGATCACCATGGGGAGGAGACTAGATTTAGGTGTCGGCCCTGTGTAACCTTGGCCAAATGAGTTTATCCTTTGTGGCTTAGTTTGCTCATCTGTAAAGTAGGATTAAAAATCGTACCAACTTCATAGGGTTCCTTGAGGATTAAGGGATTATAATACATCCAAAATATAGTGTCTGGCACCTGGCAATGCCCAGAAAATGATGATCCATTCAATAAATGTGCAGACATATGCCACAGAGAGTGACTTACAATGTATCCAGGGACAGGCCCACCAGACAGGGCAGCAAGAGTCACTTTCGTGCCCCTAGACAAAAGATGGAAAGGGCATTTTCTTTTTCTGCAGGCTTAATAAAATAGTGCTTTGGGAGACTGGTGAGTTGTTGGTATGGGGTATGTAAGTTGTGACTTTGAAGTCATCTGATTTTGTTCTTTGCTATTCTTTTTACCCCTCTTCCTCTCCCCCCGCCAAAACATAACATGTGAGGGTATTGTCAGTAAACCAGACTGGGAGTTAATCCAAGGCTGGGACCTTGGCTTTCTAAGCCTTACCACAGGGCCCCCTGTTTGACAGACATTTGTTGAATGAATGAATGAATGAATGAATGAATGAATGAATGAATGAATACTTTGATCATGATCAGGTATAGAATGTTAAGTAAAGGCACAGTGCCAGCTATTGTTTTTCCACATCTGTGTGTGTTTCTGGTAATAAGGTATATTTTTTCATGGAGTTTGACCCGGGATTTTGTTTGGCAGTATTTTGAGCTTCTATTCATTTGGAGAAGAAAAGGCATGATTCTTAATTGGTGTAATTTTACCTTCATGAATTCAGAAATGCAATTTCTAGAATAATGAGTTCTCCTTTTAGAAAGAAACATATTTGCAGAAATGCCAATTCCTGGCTCGTTAGGCCTGGCCTAGCTCTGGAGTTACATGACTCTCCCTGGGGCTGGCCCTGTCAAGTTTGGGGATCCTCTCACACTTTCCAGTCCCTGCTGCCCCCAATCAGCTCTACCTCTCACAAGTAAGAGTTAATATTTAATGAAAGGACCTTTGAGAATTCCACTGCCAGAATCCTGCTTGCTTACCACTCTGCAAATAATTTTGGATGAGTGATTTTTATAATCTTAGCATCATTATTCCTGTTCACACAAAGAACACAGTGTATTTATGTAAACAGGCCACTGGACAAATTGATGGGGTGATGATAGCATTTCCTGCGTGCAAATTTGTCTGTAGTCATCTATTTGGAGAGACTCCAGATGATCCTGAAGGGAAGACAGCTTTGTATCAAGCAGGTTTCTTCTGATGTGCCTCCTTAAGATACCCCCCACTGAGGGGCTGCAAAGAGAGAGTGCCCTGGAGGCAACCCTGAATTTTCTGACTTCCCCATTTCTGCCCCGCTCTGCCCTTGAAGGAGGCCTGGGCATTACTCTTTCCTTTGTTGATAATCTTCTCTCCTCTCTCCATGGCATACCCAGGCACCTGACAGCTGGCTTCCTGTTCCTGACTTTTGATGATGCTGTCTGGGCTCCCCCATCCCTTCTTCTGTTGTGCTGTCAGATGAGGAGCAGGTCTAGGGCTATCTGTCCTGTGTGCATCGGGGGTTGGGAAAGAGTCTGGATGGCCCTTCTAGGATTCCATCCTGGGAGCTTCCTTCTCCAGGACTGAGATGAATGGCCTCTCTTTCTGATGTAGCTGAGTCACATAACTTGTCAGTTTTCCCTGCAAGGCTTGAAGAAAATTGAGTCCCTCCAGAAGGAATTAAGTGAGTGGTGTAATTGTTCTTTTGTTTAATTCATGAGTTTTCTGGGATTCCCAGTTCAAATATTTGTTAGCTTGGAAAAACAAAACCCCACTAATTTCTCAGCTTTGCGAATTACTCGTTTCAATCAGAACAAAACAGAAATGCTGCTGGTTAGAGGGCCCTTGGTTGGATGACTCGTCACACTTGAGAACCACATGTGAGGGCTGGACGTGGCAACTTCTCCTCCTGGGACTTGGTGGCGTGGTCATCTTAGGTAAAACCCTTGCAGTGTTGATCTCTCGTCCGTTAGAAAAGGTCCTGTCCTTTACACAGGGAGATCTCACCATCAGCTTGCTCGACTGGGGTTTGAGAGACCAAGATTTATGTTCTGGTTTTCACTAACAAGCTGTGTTACCTCAAACAAGTCACATCTCTCTGACAGGATTCCGTTTTTGCACACAAAGATGAAGATGAAGACAAGGGATCAGGTTGCATCTTGAACTCTGACTAGTTAGAAATGGATCTGCAGTCACAAGTCATTGGGGAAGGATTCTGTGATTGATTAGCCATGTCTGCCATAGGTAAGGAAAGGGTGAGTGGTGGCATCCCTCAAGAAGGTTTTGTTAAAGGCCCTTCTACTGATGTTCTCCCTGTGTATAGCAACATGGAAGCCATAGCACAGGACATGTGCAGTGGACAACATTGACAGTAAGAGTGGGATCGGATCAGCTCCACCACTGTTTAGCTCTGAAACCTTAGACTAGTTATTTAAGGGGAATGCTATAGTCCCTACCTCAGAAGCATGTTATGAGGATTGAGTCACTTATATTAACTGCTTTGCATGGTAGGTGTTCAATAAAACTGTGGCTGAGCTCTTATTACGAATATAAGATTTATGATCAGTACTTTCTCCAGTAATAGGGGCTGACCACCAGGCAGCCCTTGTTTCTAAACCACAGAGGATTTGCCCACATCACTGTTGTGAATGAGGATATCAGAACAGTCCAGAGGTATGTTATGGCCCAAACCTGGTAGGAAATGCCATTTTTATAGTCATGAAAGTTGTGAGTTTACAGGTGGGAGCATCTGTAAACCTTAGGCCTGGGTGGGAGAGGGTATTGTCCAAGGTCACTGGGTGAGGTAAGGGCAAGGTCGGTTCTGTCTTGAAATTCTAGCATGTCCTTGGTCTCTGTGTCTCTTCCATGTGCTTATAGTTGCCCAGCTCAGGAGCTCCTACCACGAGAGGAGGTGCCACTCAGTGGGATGGGTGCTCACTCGGGGCTCTTACAGTGACTGGCTCTGGGGAGGGATTTGAAGGGAAGCCAAGTGCTGCTTTGTAATCATTGGAAGCCTATTTATTTATTCATTATGTTTGAGAAGAGCCTCTAGTACCGGAAAGAAATGCTTCAGTCAACTGAGTTTTATTTTCTTTGTTGGTTTATCTTGATTCCCTGTGGCTTCCCACAGGCTTCCTGTCATTTCTCCCTTCCCAGCCTCATCTCTGCTCCATGCCTGCAGAATGAGGCCTTCAAAATCACAGCTCCCTCCCTCCATACTCCCTCTCCCTGCCCTCAAGCCTGCATACTTCTGCCTGATGCCTATTTTCAAAACATGCCTCTAATTAAAACTTGGCCCCTATGGCCTCGTCACCCCCCTGCAACTGTCCTGCACTCTAGCACAGCCCTACTGGGCGTACTCCCCAGGCCTTTGCCCGTGCCTCCTCTCCTCCTGGAGTGCCTTCCCCCTTCCCCTTTCCTTATGGTTTTCTCTTTATATGGAAAGACCATCCAAATGTTGTCATCACTTTGAAGCCTTCCCCAGAGATAGCTGCAGAACCTCCCCTTCCTTGACCCCTGACCCCTCCAGGCACAATTGGGGTGGGTTATGGTCACCTGTACTCCTTGCTCTTCACTTTTACTAATGTGTTGTAGAGTCTTTAAAGGAAATAATGCTGTGTTGTGCAATTCTTTATTCCCCATCACTGGTGTAGTGCTGTCCTGGAACAAGGTTTTAATACATGTTTGAATGTCTGATTGAGTAAACCATAATGGCTAATGTTGGGCCATCTATAAATATCTCATCTGATTATCTGGAGGTCTTTGTGAGGTAGTGTCAATTAGGATCTGCATTTGAGAGCTGAGAACACTGAGGCCAGAGAGGATCAGTTGTGTGATGGTGTCAGAATTTGAATGAGGGGTGAGATTTCAGATACTTCCTATCTTGGTCACCTATGCTATGGTGAATGAAAGTTATAGCTGGTGACCAATCTTGGTCCGAGGTGGTCTTCACCTGCCAGATGCATCAGTCATTCTCCTCACTCATCCGAGTCCTGTCATTTAGGGTCTACCACCTTGGTGCCCCATTTCCCTACCTTGTCTTGGATCATCGTGCCATCACCAGTCATTTATTTACTAGAGAGCATTTTGTGACGAGTCATCTTCTCATTGTGCCATCTGAATTGTCTACTCCTATAGGAGAAGAGTTGTATGTTGTATTTGAACCTTGACTGAGCCCTTCCTCTGCCACTTTTTGACCTTGTGTCAGATGCTGAGCTCTTTAAATCTTAATTTCTTTATCTGCAGACCAGGTAGTTTTGTGTTTCCAAAACTTGTAAGTCGCCTAGTGTCTGGGGATAATACACTTACAAATGAACATTCGTGGGCCAGATCTGAAATGCGCAGTTGTTGCAGAGATACTTTGTGGCTTCCGTATCTGCGGAGTTTTACTAGCTGGGGTCCTACAGAACTTTCTCCCATCAGTGCCCCATGGTGGAGAAACATGAGCTATATTGTTGGGATGTTTGGGGGTGTGGCCTGAAGCAGTCTTCCACAGATCTTAAATCCCTTTGAAGTCCCAGGTTTCATCTTTAAAAATTCATACACATTTTGAAGTCTTTTTCTTAATATGTCAGTGTTTATCTTGGCATGAAAATATATAAAATGACCTCCCACTAAATCTATATCCCAGGGTGGAGTGCTTTAGCCTCCACTACACACAAGCTATGGTGGTGCTTTGGCTTTTTCTCTTGTCCCTGAGAGCTTGCTTGATGTGAGTCCCCTCCAGATGAGTGGGGGAAGTTGGATCTCAGGGGGCCTACAGAGCATGGTCCCTTTGCTGGCCAGAAGACCAGACCTTGGTGGAGGGTGAGTTCACCCAGGGGATGAGGCTGCTTACAGAAGAGTTTTCTTCTTAATCCAGGTGGGAAGCAAATTCTTGATATTAAGCTAGAAGAGATTTACTTGTTCTCAATAGAGGTAAAAACAGCTTCCTCAAGGATTCTAGATGGGTCCTATGAAAATCTTTGTTCTTGATACTTAGTAAATGTTCAAAGATGTTTTCTCCCATTGAAATTGTAGATCTTGCTACCCATCCATCCTGGGCCATATTTATCCAGTGTCTTCTTTGGGCAAGGGTTTATCTTTCATTTGCAAGAGTCAGTGCTTGTCGATGGCTACTTTAGTACGTGCTATTTATTTGGCCTGCACTTAATTAAGGGGTAAATATTTTTTTTTCCCTTGAAATGGATACATTGAGTTTTTTTTTAATTGAAAGTAGGACTTGCTAATTAAAATATGTATTTGCCTAGCAATGGAATATTTCTACAACAAAATGATCATGATTTAATGTACTGTAAATTCTGCTTCGTATCATCTCTTAATCAGAAATTATCTTCCTTAAAAAATTCAGTTCAAGTTCAGTTTCCCGATCTCCTCAGGCCCCAGTAATCTCTCTTTCCATCCCCATCAGACCTCATCATTGGTATCCTGACTCTAGCACTTGGTGTGGAGGCATTGTTTTTGTTTACCCTTTTATACCTTTTTATGCCTTCATTTCATTATTTGTCCAAATTGGTATGCAGGTGTAGACCACAGCTATCGGTAAATGTTTATTCAATCATTGAACTTTTTGTCGTTGAGTGCCAAATGTGCAAAACGTGTGCTAGACTCTGAGGAAATTCATTCTTTTTGAATGAATCATGAAACCAATGTCCCTGGGAAGGCACATTCACTCTTCTAGAAGTGACATAAATTTCTGGTGTCTGAGTGTTTCTGACTGTGTTTGGATGGCAGTGTTGTGGAGGGGACTTGGGTTGCTTCACAAAGAATTGAGTTGGAATTCTGGCTCCACCACTTACCAGCTCTTGGACCTTGGCCAACGTCTCCTATCTGAGCTTCCGTTTTTCACTTGTAAAATAGGAGTAAAACTGATCTTTCTTTCACAGTTGAAAGAGATGAGGATAAATAATACAATGCCTGGTTTATTGCACTAAATAATAGTAATTTGTTAACTGTTTACTATCATTTAAGAAAACTTGTGTTCCTATTATGTATGATAGACCCTGAGCTAGGTGATTTGCTAAGTATGGGGGAATATGTGCATATGGTAAGAAAGGTCCTTATCCATGCTCTTACAAAAGAGCTTTGGTAGCAAGCAGTCTTCCTGGTCTGAGTTTCCTAGTGCTGGTATAAAATGAACGCTGCCATGAATGAGTAGATGTACATTAAACATGTGGCTTCCCCCCCGCCAGAATATTCTGTTGATACTGTTATTGCTTTGAGAATAGGATAAGTTAAAATGATAGCACCAAGACAAGGTTTGATCTGACCTTGTTGCATCCAGAAACAACCCCAGATGGAGAGAGAGGTCACCGTCATTGCAGTAAACACGACTACCACCAACCCTGCTCAGGTGTGTGTCACACCCTTTCATCAGAGTCTTGCTGGAACTCCAGGAAGCAGGCGCAGTTGCCCCATGTCACAGATGGGGAACCAGGGACCCCTCAGGGTTACTGACTTAGCCGAGAGCATGTAGTCCAAGACAGGTGAAGGTGGGACTTGAACCAGGTTTGCTCATTTCCTTATTTAGTCCTTTCTATTGCATGGTGCCTGGGAACTCAGTGTCCGACCCTAGCCTTGCTACCCACTTGTATGACAAGACATGCACATCAGTTTCCTCTTCTGCAAAATTAGAAATAGCACCTACTTGATAGAGATTTGGTGGAGATGAAATGAGAGAATGTAATTGCTCCATGTACAGTGCAGCTCATAGTCTATAAATATGAGCCCTAGGTATGGCCAATGTCACTGTAGTCATGTGAGAATCTCTGAGGTCGCCTATGTGTGAAGCCTGTGTCTGCAACTTTTTGTGTGTCCTCAGGTTAGTTACCCATCTTGGCTAATCCTCACCATTCTCATGAGTAAAATGGGAATAGTCGTAATTAACACATGCAGTCCAAATAGCAGGTGCTAAATGAACTATTGGGACCTCATCAAGATACAGAGCTTCTGCACAGGGAAGGAAATGATCAGCAAAACTAAAAGGCAACTGACGGAATAGGAGAAGATATCCATAAATGACAAATCAGGTAAAGGGTTAGTACCCAAAATCTACAAATAATTTATCAAACTCAATACCCCAAAAACAAATAATGCAGTGAAGAAATGAACAAAAGATATGAAGAGACACTTTTCCAAAGAAGACATCTGGATTTCTAACAGACACATAAGAAGATGCCCAATATCACTCATCATCAGGAAAATACAAATCAAAACCACAATGAGCTACCATCTCACACCTGTCAGAATGGATGAAAATTAAGAACTCAGGAAACAACAGATGTTGGTGAAGATGCAGAGAAAGAGGAACCCATTTGCCCCACTGGTGGGAATGCACACTGATACAGCCACTCTTAAAAATAGTATGAAGGTTCCTTAAAATAATAAAAATAGAACTACCCTATGACCGAGCAATAGCACTACTAGATATTTATCCAAAGGATACAGAAGTGGTGATTCAAAGGGACACATGCACCCAATGTTTATAGCAACACTATTGACAATGGTCAAAGTATTGGAAAGAGCCCAAATATCCACTGACTGATGAACAGATAAAGAAGATGTGGTGTATATATATAAAGTGGAATATTACTCAGAGATCATAAAGGATGGAATCTTGGCATTTGCAACAATGTGGATGGAACCTAGAGTGTATTATACTAAGTGAAATCAATCAGAGAAAGAAAAATACATGATTTCACTCACGTGGAATTTGAGATACGAAACAGATGAACATAAGGAAAGGGAAGGAAAAATAAGAAAAAAAAGCAGAAAGGGAGGCAAACCATGGGAGACTCTTAAATAACAGAGAACAAACTGAAGTTTGCTGGTGGGGTGTTGGGTGTGGGGGATGGGCTAAAGGGGTGAGGGGCATTAAGGAGGACTTGTTGGGATGAGCACTGGGTGTTATATGGAAGTGAAGAATTACTCAATTCTATCCCTGAAATTATTATTACACTATATGTTAACTAACTGGATTTAAATAATAATAATAATAATATAATAATAATAATAATAATAATAATAATAATAATAAAACAAATAGCAGGTGCTAGCAAGTTATCATTCTGACAGCAATGCTTGTGATTTTGGACTTTACCACTCTTCCCTCATCAAGAATGAAACCCAAGACCGTGCGCCTCAGACTAGCACCTTTTATGCTCTCTAGCTGTTGGATTAGCTGGCTCTTGCCTTCTTGAGAAGACCCTCCCTGAGAGGCAGAGACCGCTGCAGTGCACTGAAACCAGGGTTCATTGCCTGACCTCTAACTGGCCAATCTCAGTGCTCGCCTCCCAGATGGCAGCAGCTACTATCTGGAAGGTCAGAGGCAGAGCCTAGAGCTGTAGTTGCCTCCCTCCCCTTGGCTTTTCCTCCTTCAACAGACAGTATAGCATCCTTGGTCCAACCACCACCTAGAGCTGTTACCCACATACAAGATGCCAAGCCTCTGACCTTGTCCACTGCAAGGAATCTCAGATGCTGGGGAAGCAAATCTAGTAACACACAAAATACAAGTTCAGGAAGTGCTGAAAGTGCAGTCCAAAAGGGCTAACACTCCTTGCTCCTGGCCAAGGGCTTCTATGTCAGTCATGGATCAAACAGGTAACCACATGGTACCCTTATGTGACCAAGATGAGATTGTTAATGACGCACCATGCAAGCCATTCAGGCCAAGGTTGATGACAGAGCCCTGCTGCCTGCTCCTCATTGCTGAGTCCATGCAGTGCCTGGCCTAGGGTATGTTCAGTATATATATAGTGGTTGCACTGAAGAAGTTTAATCATGAAAGGATTATTGTTCGAGAGGATAAAATTACATCATCATCATTATGTTTGCTACAGCATATTATATACTTACTCCATGCCAGGCACCATGCCCAACTCTTTCTGTCAATTATCCCTGATTCTTAGCAACACCCCTCATGAGGTGAGCCACCGTTAGTCCCCACACTCACATTCGTGGGACTCAATCCCAGGTGCTGAAAGACTTGGTCAAAGTCACACAGCTAGGGGGTAGCTGAGGTGGACATCAGAGATGGGTTCAACTTTGAAGACCTTGCTCTTAACTGTTATGCTGAAATGTGACCCAGCATAATGGGAGGTCCAGTGTGGGTGATAGTCCCTTACTTCTCTGGGCCTCACTTTCTTCATCTTTGAAGAAATAGCACAGAGCTGGGTCTCAGGAGATCTCTTCCAGAGCAGTCATGCTAGGTCTTCTTTCCTTGTGGGCGTCCAGTGTGCACAGGACTAAGCTGAGCTCACGTCCCTGCTGCTGAGGTTCTGATAAGAGTAGAACTGCACTTCCACATGGCTATGGTTCATTGGTGAGAATCATAACCGATTGACTTGTAGACAGAGTATTGGGGAAAGTGGAATGTAGAACTAAGCCCACGTTCCAGTCATACCATGCAGGCCAAACTTACTGGCAGTTCTGGATCTAGATATGTCTTTTTCTTAACTGGCCTAAAATGATACTGAGTGAGTACAGATGAGGCAATCAGGAGATTAAAGCTGTAACATGGAACCCTGAGCAAACCCTCCCTCCCTGCTCCTGCATGCCTTACCCGGTGGTTGACTCCTCTAGAATAGGAAAGCTCTGGGATTCTCAGTGATGACCTACTGGCAAAAGGGCTTACTTTACCTCCCCTCATTCCACATTGGGTGCTCAACCTCCATTACAGATGTGTCTTAGATTCCCTGATCTCTCCTGTACCTCCCTGACACAATCAATGGGGCAGCTGGGAGGCTCTCAAGAATAGAATGATAGGACTCTTAAATAAAACTCATTATTTGAGAGCATTTCAGAAATAGGTGCAACAGGTTTACTCTCCAAAGAGTAAGTTGTGATAATGCTGCACGAGTCCTCTGGTTAGATCGTTGCCTCAGTTCTAGCCTTAGAAGTAACAAGAAGACTAGGAACTATTTCTTCAGATCATGTTATTTTCAGTGTTACTTTGAGATGAAGTAATAAAAAACTTGGATCCTTTGCTTTTGCAGTGTCTGTGTGTGTGTGTGTGTGTGTGTGTGTGTGTGAGAGAGAGAGAGAGAGAGAGAGAGAGAGAGAGAGACAGACAGAAGAAAGGCATTGTATAGAACACGGAATGCATTTGAAACTCACTTAATGGATACTATACACCTGCCATCTCCCATCACTTTGCTTAATTATCCCACGTACAACAGGATGGAAATGTCACCCTCAAATTCTCTGGCATTGGAAATGCATGGAGAAAAACCGGCTACCCTGGATCATAGATTTGGTTCCAAGCTCTTTCACTTCCTGGCTTTGTAACAAAAAATCAATATCAAATCTAGTTGGGTTGGCAAATACACAAGTTTGGAAAGGCTACAGTGGAACATTGAAATCACTAAAAGTGCTTGAGTCTTAATGCTCAAGAACATAAAGAATGGATTTATTGCATTTAGTGTTTGGAAGAGTTCATATTTCCATGTATTTCTTGGAGTTTTGTATGTGTGTACAGAGTGTATTACTTGGAGTTTTGTATGTGTGTACAGAGTATATTACATGCATCTTTTTAAACTTGACCCCAGTAATTGTATGCTCATTGACTACATGAATCAATTTTTCACTTTCTTGGACATTGTCAAGCTGAAAGGCTGGATTCTTGTTTTGTATCTGATGACTGACACTGGGATTGAACTCTCGGGAGGCCCATAATAGAAGCAGAGTACAGTCCAGAAATATGTGGTTAGTCTGATTCAATCAAGCCTGGTGCTTTCTCGTCTGTCATGCAAGCCAGTCTTGCGGTTCTGGGCTCAACAAATTATTATGAAAATGGTTTCACATTTGCTGCTGATGGTAATAGTGTCGGCTTCCAACTTTGGGAGGGATATTTACAGTGTTTCTATCAGTTTGAGTCATACCGGAGCAAAATCAAAGTACCTCCGTATCTCCTTACTTTTAGAAGCAATTCATTTGTAGTGTGCAGGTCGTGCAGTGTAGGCTCTGATGTGGCCTGGTTATTTAGGGCTTTGGCAGCCTTAATAGCTTTGAATTGCCTAATAGAAAATATATTTTGGAAATAGGAAATAGTAAACACTCTTTTCAAGTAATTCTTACCATGGTGTGGGATTTGATAGTGAATGGGAGAGAAAGTTGTTTCCACGTTCGGAAGACTATGTATAGATTTTTTTTTAAGCTGGCTCATCAGGTTGAAGGGAGGAAATAGACTTTATTGAGTGTGCTCTTTGAATTCTCACAACAACCCTACGAAACAAGTATTATCACCCTAGTTTTGAGAAGGAGGGAGCGGAGGGGGAAGGGGTCAGGAAACCAGTGGACTGACCATCATTCCCATCTTAGAGGAGTAAAGCTGGCCCTCACACTCTGGAAGAGTGACCTCCCTATCCCTTGTTCCTTCCCTAACTCCTTCAGAGGAATTCTGTGTGGTTTGATTTCACATACAGCAGAGGCATTGTTGATGGCAGAGTTCTATTAGGGAAGTAGAATGGAATCTCTTCCACCTTTGAGTGTGTGGCCTGGAAGTGGTCTGTACCCCTGTCTTAAACTTCATCCCTGCACCTCCTGAAAGTGGGGGCAGTATCCCCAAATGACATAGTTGTCCACATTCATGATCCTAGGACAGGACAAAATCATTAATAAATGGGCCATATCCATAGAGCTCCCTGTTCTTCCAGTTGCCAAAGAGAGCCCTGTAATTGCTGACCCCATTTTCTCTTCCCTACCTTCTTTGTACATAGAGGAGAAATGTTGTTCTGGTTGGAAGAGAGGCTAAGCCTCTCAGGATAATTAGGGACAAAGAAATAGAGACATTAAGATTGGGAGTGAACGAGGGATTTTGGGAGTGTGCACACAATGAGGCCAGCTCTTCTCTGGAGAGAGGAATCACTGAGAGAGGAAGGGGTTTTGATCAAAGTTTTGGGATTGTATATTTAGATCCTTTCTAATGCCTTTCAGAGATATTTAAGGATGAGATTCCTTTTTTAACAAATGTTTATTTGTTTTGAGAGAGAGAAAGAGAGAGAGAGCAATCAGGGGAAGGAGCAGAGAGAGAGATTCCCAAGCAAACTCTGTAATGTCAGTGCAGAGCCCAATGTAGGGCTCAATCGTACAAACTATGAGATGATGACCTGAGCTGATATCAAGAATTGGACGCTTAACTGACTGAGCCACCCAAGTGCCCTGAAATTACTTTTTAAAAATTAAATGAATAAGCTGTGCTCTGACTTTAGGCCATCAGAGCTTCATATTTATTGAGTATTATAATAACAAAAATTAATAATTACAGTAGTAAATCATAGCAACCACGTGCAGCATTTTTGAAGCATGTGTGGAGCAGGCCTGGGGCTGAGCCCTTCAGATGTGTCATCTCATTTAGTCCCCAAACAGCCCCAAGAAGCATCTAGTACAGGGTCCAGCACTGCTCTTGTACTCAGTAAATATTCACACCTGACCCCTTTCCTCTGCCCCAAGTCACAGCCAGGTTACCTGCCACCTCCCCTTCCCTGCTCCTACTGTGGGTTGTCATCCTGCACACTGGTGATGCCTCCCCTGACAGTCTCACATTGGGCCAGTAGGAACCCAGGTGACTGGTTGTGATCTGCAGGCAAAGCCAGTGTGAACCCAGCCGAAGTCTGTACCTCTTTCCTGACAGTTAAAGAAGTTTGATTGAAAAGACCATGAAAGAAATATATGTGCACCTATAAATCACATATTCATCATCCCTTATACTTAATAGTAAATCAAGAGAATGCTGAAGCTGGTGTTTGCGTTCCAATTTAGAAAAGCCCTCATTGGAAAGGCTCTCTGCTAGGAAGCCTGCCCCAGGCCTGCACTCATGGGGAGTGTGGGATGCCATCAGCTGGGCAGAAGGACATCAGTGCTGGCCTGTGACAGGCATGGAAGGGACCTACTGACAGGCCACTCAATATTGTCAAGCTAGATACCAAAGAACCTGGAGGAGAGGACACAGAATCTGAGAAAATCTGGACAAAAAACAGTACTTGTTAAAATGTTGAAGGACAATGTGCCGTATTCTGCTGTTCCTGATAGGCTGATGAGGTTGTGGTTACGCATGTGGCATCTGCAGTCCCCTTGCTGGCTTCATATCTGGCCTCTGACACTTAGGAGGCATGGTGCCCCTTGGGAAAGTTCTTAAATTTCTTGTTCTCAGTTTCCTCACTTGTGAAATGGAGCTAATTGTCCTATCTTTATGGGGAATTTGAGAATTAAATACAACAACCCAAGTATATTGCATAAGACATGGCTTGGCATGTAGTTAATAGTTAATAAATGTCAGCTAGGATGATATTTATGTGAAGTTTCTCCTGCTTATTTTAATTACACTGGTTGTAACACAGTACGAACAATTTTAACTTGTAGGATTATATTAGCAATTCCTGAGTACATCTATTAACTTACATATCCTAACAGCTTAAGAAGCAATTTGGTAATACAGGTAAGGAAACAGACCCAGAAGAGCAAGTCACTTGCCTCATGTGCCCCAACTAGTATATAGTAGGGCCAAGAATTCAACCAAGCCCTCCTTGGGCTTTACTGACTCCTCCATTCACCCCCTCTAAAATCATTTCCCCGTTTGGCATTTTCATGGAGCAGGGACTCAAACGAGTCTCCTGGTGTGTCTGGCAGCTGCATGCAATATGGAAGCCATTGCAGGGATGCACAGGTGAACTCACTGTGGGCCCTCTGCGGGGGCTGGTACAGCCATGGTGCGGGAAGCTTTCAGGGCTGGACCAGATCTTTTAGGGCATTCTCTGGCTTTGTGTTTGCATCCTCAGGAGCCCCTTCCTTGAACCTAACCTTCAACATACTCTGATTTAGGGGTCTTATTGCTTCTTGGAATCCATCCCCATCTGGCAATCTTATCAGGGATGTTAAGTGGGTTCTTGAATGCCACCAGTGGTTCTTCTAGAGAAACTGAAAAGGATGGTACATACTGCTTTTTGTCTCTCTAGTTGGCATGCTGCAGGATAGTGGTGGGATAGGGTATCTGCCCACCTGGGTCATCATCCTGGCTTTGCTTGTTGAATATTTGACTTTGGGCACTGCGTATTAACCTCTATAGGCATTTCGGTGTTTTCTTCCATCCAAACATGGCACTGTCCATCTTGTGGGGCTCTGGGAAGGACTGGGTGAGTGAGAATTTCCCCAGACACATGTGAGCACTCTGCAAAGCTTATTCAGCTGTGATTTGTTTTTCCATTTTCTTTCACTATGTCTCTTTCCAGAGATAAGCTGGGCTAGCCAGGCATAGAGATGGTGCTCTGTGCCTGGCAAACATGCAAGGAGTGTTGTTTGGCCTCCAGCAGTGGCTATGACTTGATTTAGCATCTTCTTTAAAATTGGGGTCAGGAAACCATGTGTGTGTCCAGCTGCCTCCTTTCCCACCCCCCACCCCTGATTTGGATGTTTCATCTCTGCCAAGGGCTGAGCTCTTTCATTTCATGGAATCCTAGAGGCGAAAGCCCCCTGCAAGATCATGTAGTCCAGTCATCTGTTTCCCTGAAACTGTTGGCTAGACCCCGCTTTTGAACATTTTCCAGGATGGGGACCTCACTACTCTGCTCACAAGACAAGCGGCTCTTCTGAGAAAAGGGTGCCTTCCTTTTCCTGAGGTGCGTTGGCTACCACACAGCTTCATCTCACATGGGTTTTCCCTTCACTCTGGAGCCATGCAGAATAAAGCCCAAGGCTCACTTTTCCCCATGCCAACCCTTGAATAATCCCTATTGGGCCAAGTTATTGCTGTGTGCCCAGTTCTGTGCTAAGTGCAGATGTCCCCAGTGGTTCCTGGGAAGCCAGCAGCAGAGTGGAGAGACCTAGGGAAAAAAGCACAAACGGCCTTAAAATGGAGAAAACTTGTCAAAAAACAAATGGAGTACTCTGACAGGAATGAATCATCTTCTTAGGAGTCTTGGGATTCTCACTTCTTAGGAGGATATGTTTCAGCTTTATCTTGTCGGCAAGAAGCTGGCCAGCCAAGAAGGGGCACCTGTCATGTAGAAGAAGCAACCTGTGCCCAAGCCCAGGGGTGGGGACAGCTGAGCAAGTTTGAAGAACAGAGGCAGTGCTCTGAGAATGTGCTGAGCTAGGAGGGACAGAGGTGGCAGATGAACTTGCATGGGTTGGCAGAGGCCTGTTTGGGATTTGGGCTTTACTTCCAAGGTGGTAGGGGGCCATTAAAAGGTGGCTGTGCAATGGAGACTGGATTTGGGCGGGGGCGGGGGTAGTGACAGAAGGTAAGGAGTGGAAGGCTAGTTATAGGGTTCATTGCCTTCTCGCAGGTGAGCAGACAGATAATGGCCTGAGGCGGAGTGCTGGGTGTGCAGGAGGAGGAGAGAAAAATGTTTGGAATAGGTTTTAAAAGTAGAATTTATGGTACAGAATGATAGACTGAAAGATGAAAAAAAGGTGAAAGAATCAAGGATGGATCCTAGATTGCTACCTTGACTATGACATGGGGGATGGTTGTTGTTGACTCTCGGAAACCTATCAATATGTTTCCTTTTGTCAGTCCACTGCCTCGCTTCTCTGAGAAGCCATTTCTGGCAGGCTAGTACTTTCTCCCTGACACAGTGTGGGGATGCATGCATGAAGGTCTTTAGGTCTTGTTCCGTCAGGTTTACAAACATCTCTGCTCTTTTCAAAGCCATCGTGCCACTGGCTGGACATTACTAATATTACAGATAAAATTAACAGTATTAGCATCTGACCTTTATCAGGCCAGTGCTGAAGGCTTTGTAGGAATATTAATTGGTGCCTTATCACAGGCCAACAGTTGAGGGTAAGTAACGATTTCCATTCTACAAAGGAACAAGTCAAGGCTTGGGTTGGTTAATTAACCAGCCAAGGCCACCAAACAAATGCATAGTATGAGATTGGAATCCAGATTTGTCAGCATCCAGAGCCCAAGTTCTTACCTAGTAGGCAGAGTTATTTCCCATGTTGCCAGAGGTCCATATTTTGAGAGAATTTGACATCCTCCCTCCCATGGGAAGTGGCAGCACATCATTAATCCACATTACTTAAGAAGGATTTTCCGTTGTGTCCCTCTAGTCAGCTTGATTAATTTTGGAAGGAGAGACAGTTAGGCAAGAATGGCATCTCTCCTGATCTGAGTAGGTTCTTGTATATACATGCAACATTAGAAAGCACCTTGTAAATCAAAAAGTTGTGAGCCAGGTAGAGTGAATAATTTTTGTTGACGACTTGGTGAGATACTTTAAATTCACTTAAGCAGCATCGTATGCAAAATTCTTAAGGATCAGAGAAGAGAGAATGATTTTCTCATTTGGCTAAAGCATGCATTACCCTTCAGGTAAACATGGTAATGCCTTCCTAAGGAAAAAAGGGTAAATAGCAGTAATGATAAGGAAATCATACGCCGAGCATCAGTAATTAGAAGTGGCTCCCGGCACTTCCCTAGGGACGACACGAGAAGATGTTCAGGCCTGAAATCTGTTCTTTGCCCTTTTTACTTCAGGATTAAGTCTCATGTGGTTCACCTTACCACCCCGATTTTGGGAAATGTTCTCATCCCAGGTGGGTGGTGATACTGAAGCGGTCATTTATGGCCCCAGATTAGCCACCACTTCCCCTCCCTCACGAGGCTGGGCAGTGACACGAGAGGTCACCGGATCATTCCTGGACTATCAGTGGTCAAGACCAGAAAAGTGCTCAAAGTTTATTAGCCATGTCCACAGTGTCAGTTACAGAAATTGGGGAATAAAAACCAGAAAGTCATCAGTTAGTTATTTGTTAAACGAAGGTAATCCATTAGCTTAAATGAAGTTTCATGAAGAGTAATGTACTCATTACGCATAAAATGGCTCAAAAAAGCTTAACTCTCATCATTTCTTAGAATAACTCAAACCTTGGCTAAGATGGTTGACTTTCACCCTTGTGCAACAAGCAATCAGCATTTAATTAGCCAGGCACTTGGATTAGTTGATTAGGGTGCATTCAGGACGTGAATATGGATGACGTTCTTTAAGCAAGATCAGCCGTTGCTTTTCTGAAATCACTTGTCCAGCGAGTTTCAAAGGCTCACAATGAATATGGATGTTAGTGATTATTTATAGAATAACTCTTCTGTTCCCATCCTTAGCCTTTACAAAGTTATTTTTGAGTTTACTGTGACCTGATTTTTAATTCAAGGAAAAGAATGCGTTGTTGTTATTTTCCTTTGCAGAGTCTGAGCTCCTCACATGAAGGAGATGTCTCAGCCTGTGAGCGTCTAACTTATTTACAATTGGAGGAATTTATTTTTGAAGTCAAATCAAGCCTCTCAGTGTTGTTCAACACAGTTTTTACCCATTGCTTCTCCTGGAGGCATTTGTAGATGCTGGAAACACCAAGAAATTGATATGTCATGTGCATTTGTGGATGTATACTCTTTGTCTGCGTCTCTATCAGGATGCTTCAAATAAGGGCTCAAGTGGAGCCAAATCCCAGCTTGTCCTGAGCTTGAGTCTGGCTTCTCTGGTTGGTCACATTGCATGACGTCTTCTGGTTTTCTCTTTTATTCCCAGCACGAGAACAACATGAAGAGTTACATGTCTGTTAGCAGTATATTCACATGATAGACACTTTGTGCAGATGATGTACAAGTAGATAACTGTACCTTCCCTCCTGCTGCTTTCTTCATTTGTCCTCTTCACCAATCCGTGATTCACTTTTCCTGTGTTGTGATGGGAAGTCATGCACATTTACCGCTGCTGCAAGAGTCTGGACTGTCCTTAGAGGCTGAGTCATAAGAACGGGATCAGTGTTGTTTGGAAATGCTTGCATCTGGTGACACGCAGCCACGTTCTGCTTACATGGCTGGCAGCATATTGTGCCTGGAAACCTTGAACACCCCTGAGTGATGGGTGTTCAGGTGGAGATGGTGAAGCTGTGGACGGGGAACCCAGGTCCAGGGAGCTACATCCTGGCCTCAGTTGGGTTGAGAGGTGCGTGGCCTCATGTGATGTAGTTTCCACCTAGATATGGGTCACATGGGTTTTCTCTCTTTATTTTCACCTCCATGGAATGAACCTGGATTGAACATAGATTCTTGACAGCTGAGGGAGAGCCGATGGTAGGAAAAATGATGAGGAAAAAAAAGAGGAACAGTGTGTACCATTTCTTGTAGTCTTTGTCCAAATCCGGATTAAGCAGCCTTTCTCAAGGGGATACAGAATTACCTTTTTTTTCTTTCCATTTTTATAGGGAAAAGCTTATATTGCCTTACTTGTTCAAATGAAGTGTGCACATGAGGTATTTTCAAATGTTAACATTGCAGTTGGCACCAGGGCCTGGATTACATCCCAAATGTGGCATCTCTGGGACTTAGTTAATAAGGTTCTGTTTATATCAGCAGGGAGAATATTAAAATTCTCCCAAAACAGCTTGAAATGTTACAGTGGCTTTGTTTCTGAGGCGTAACAGAAATGAAGCACATTATTAATTTAGAAACAGCTAGGTGGAGCAGCCTTCCACACCCCTTAGAATTAAGTGATGAGAATGGGCATTTGTGAAATTGACTGAGTGATCTTTGGGGGATGCTTATTAAAATCCTAACATCATTCCAGAGTTTTGTAGCAGATTCATTATCGACTGTAATCTTATTAGGACTGTTTTGTTTTGTAATCACCACTTCATCCATGGGGCCCCTACATGTGTACTGTGTTTCTCGGCTGGTCCAGCCATTCTGATCTCTTTTGTTCGGATGAATTAATACCTCTTCTTTCTGCCAGTCATATCTGTCACTTGCTGTCTCACTCAATGTTCGGCACTGTGTTGCTGATGCCTTTTTCCCTTCCTGGGCCAACTCCAGAAGATGGTTGCCTTGAGATTTACATTGCCCCCTCTAAATATCCCCATCTATATTTTTAAGATTTTTTATTAATGTTTGTTTATTTTTGAGAGACAGAGAAAGAGCATGATTGGGGGAGGAGCAGAGACAGAGGGAGACACAGAATCTGAAGCAGACTCCAGGCTCTGAGCTGTCAGGACACAGCCTGACGCGGGGCTCGAGCTCACAAACCATAAGATCATGACCTGAGCCAAAGTCGGACACTTAACCAATTGAGCCACCCAGGCAGCCCCCAAAAATCTACATTCTAAAGATGTCAGTGGACAGCTTGGCCTGCTGCAGTATAACACAGAGCAGGATTTGCTAAATAGATCGGGTTTCTGTCCATAGCTTCACCATCTTAACTTCTTTCTTCCTTTTCTCAGGTTTGTAGACAGATATTTCCTCATAGAGCTAGTTGTGGGTTCAAATTCTGACCTGGGAGACTCTCTGACTACTCTGCTTCCTTGTTTGAAAAAAAGAGGGATTTGTTTAGCCATCCCATGCATGTATCCATTCATGCACTGGGTAGCTAAGATCCTGCTATGTGCCAAATACTGTTCTGGTTCTGTGGGTACCACAGTAAACAGAGGAACACCCGCCTTCATGAAACTTAGGTTCTAGTGAGTGCGACAGTCAAGAGTCAAGCTAAGTAAGTAACATGTTGGGTCTAGTTAGTATGAAAGAAAGAGAAAGAATTAGTCAGGAAAAGGGGGTACGAAGTAGGAGTTGCTACTTGATTTTTATTTTGGAAGAATTTTCTTGAGGGCCAGAGTAGACCTCACAGAAAATGTGATGAAGAAGGACCCGATGGAAGTATAGCTGTGTGCAAGCACCACCCGAGTGATGGGCAGTAGGCATGAAGTCCCAGAGGACAGGGTGTGCCTGGCTTGTCTGAGGAATCACGGGGGCATCTGGAGAAGTGTGAACAGGGAGCAGAATATTAGGAAATAAGAAGAGAGAGATGATTTGGTAAGGACTTTGACTTTATGCTGAAGTGGGTCACAGGGCAGAAGCAGGGAGATCATTTGGGAGACTTTTGGTGATAGTTTATTCCAAGGAGGTGGTAGCCAGGGCAGAAAGTTGCAGTTGAATTTTGACTCTGTTTTGGTGGATTTGCTGATGGACTGTGATGGGGCAAGACTGCAGGAGGGGCTGGTTTGCTGGGGAATGTTAGTTTACTTTGGTACGTGTTAATAGTCCAACTCTTCATTATTGGATACATTGGTCTGAATATCTGGGGAGGGACCCACACTGGAAATGTCATCAGCCTGTAATTGGTGGTTATAATCCTGAGATTGGATGAGATCATCATGGGAGTGAGTATAAGCAGAAGGGCAAAGAGGTCTGATGACTAAGACTAATGACTCAGATCTTCAATATGCAGAAACTTGGAAGATGAACTGGAAGTACTAAAAGGCTAAGAGGAAAAAACTGGAAATGAGGAGAACCAGGAGAGCCTGTTGTCCTAGACCCAGGTAAAGGAAATGTTGAAGCAAAAAGGAGAGATCAGTGGGGTTAGTGAGGCTGATGGAGTAAGTAGAAACTGAAAACCAATGAGGTTTAGGTGGTAGCCATAGAGAGCTGAGAACCATCCTTGACTCTTCAACACTTTGCTTACAAAATTAGCTATGTGGCAACTCAGGCACCCCAGCATGTTCTTTCCTGAACAATTTGGACTTCAGAGAATATACAGAGAGAAAAACAAACCGTGGTTTCAAAGAGAATACATGAGGTGAGGTTCTCAGCTGGAATGGTATTATTGATACTAAAGACATGTGACAGACTGATGCCATGTTCTTCTGCAGCACCGAGGTCTTCATGTTAATGCCCAGGCTGGTTCTGTGACAGGTGGTTGTGATCTGAAGGAAGGCAGCAATATGTTATGTCCTTAGGGTCACAATATGGCAGATTCACTGACTGAGGCTCTGAGGAAGAAGAGTTTTTCCCCTTAAGAACTCAGGGTGAATGTTGTAAAATTCAGTACATATAACAGTGGACTAGAATCCACAGTCACAAATCCTGATAGTCACTGGTAGGTATTTGACCTTCCAAAGATTTATTCTACAGATGGTGCTGGGAAATTTGAGAAGATACTTTAAGATAGGTAGTTATCTCATGCCAACCAGTAAAACACATTTATCTGGAAGAGTTATGCATAAAAAATAAGCACACACAAAAGTTAGCAGAGCACATGGCTGAGTTTTCATCCAACCTCAAGAATAGTAGATCTGGTAAATAAAATTAGAAGGTTTGACTACATTAAAATCAAGCTATAATTTGTGTCAAAAATAAAACACAAATTAAGGAAAATACTGTCGCAAGTAAGTCAAGGAGGTGATTGCTTTAATATATAAAAAGCATTTATAAATTAATAAAAATACTGAAATTTTACCAAAGGCATAAGTACAAAATTTCATAAAAGAAATATAGACAAATAATATGAAAAGTGTTAAATTCATTGGCATTCAAAGAAATGTAAAACAAAAGGTAAAATCGTTCTTCTATTAAGTAAGACTATATTTTTAAAAAAGACAGTGCTTACTTTCTTTTCTCCTTCAGACAGCTCTTTATCCAGCCCCTCAATATGCTAAATAATGTGGCAGGTACCACAAAAATTGTGGAAAGCACTTTGTCATATATTAAAAATTAAAAAAAAATCTGTGTGCTCTATTAAACAATAATTCATCGTTTAGAAGTCTCTCCTAAAGAAATAATTACAAATGAGGACAAAGACATATGCAGAAATACATTTGTTGCAGCATTATTTATAAGACCAACATATGGTAAAAATTATTATGATGAGTTACTTTTAATACTACCATATGATGGAATATTATGGAAACTTTTATATCATGTTCTTAGTAATTATGACATAAAAATGAAAATATCAGAATACAGCTAAATTTATATTGTGTAACTTCAATTTTGAAAACATTACTGGTTGATTATTAGAAAAAAACACTCAAATGTTTGTGGATGGTGGTCTTATAAATTACATTTTCTATTTTTGTTTGTTTCTGACTTTGAAAAAGGTTGGTGTCAATGGTAGTGATAATGGTGATGGCCACTGAAACAGTGTTTATTGAGTCCTCACAAGGTGTCTGGTGCTGTATCAAGAATCTCTCATAAATTATCACATTTAATTTCCACAGCTAGGCTATAAACTAGGAAATATTACCATCTTCATTTTATGGATGTGGAGATTGGACTCTGTGAACTTAAGTAGCTTGCCCCAGGCTAAGCAGCTGTTAGGAAATGGTGCTGAATTTGAATCCATTCAATGGGTCCTTATCTCCTACTCCATATTGCCTCTCAGTGAAAATGTATTACTGTGATAATCAGGAAAGAAGAACCTTAATTTTTTTAAAGGAATACAATGTGTTCCCAGATTTGATTTTTAAGCTTATCTATTTTTGTAGAGAAGTAGAATCAGGATTTTTTTTCTTGTAATGGAAACTTGAATTTGCGTACTCTCTGCCAGGCATGCTACACACATTATGTCATTTATCTTCACGACAGCCTCACAAGGTAGATATTATGATTCTTATCCTGACTTGATACATGAGAAAACTGACCTGAATTGGCACAGTGACTTGTTTGTGGTCACATAGCTAGTGCCTAGCAGAGCTGGGATTGGAAGTTACTCTGCTTCCATTCTAAGCAGGTTCTTTCATACGTCATTTCATGGACTATCATGATCTTTCTTTGAGTGTTTTCTGAGTGATATCTCTTCTTCAGCAGAGCAACATAAGCAGATATTTGCAGCTTGCTCTGGATAGTCACTAATTTAGATACCCCAGGCTCCCAAAGCTCCTGCACATGCAAGGTCCAGAGTCACTTGGGGTTGTACAGTGTGGGGAGATTCTTGCTGGAGTGTGTTCTGGAGCCTTTGCAGAATCATTGTGTCTACCGTGGTCCATAGGTCATCATCACCCAGGGTTTCCTCCATCTACTCTGGGTGGCTCTTCTGTGTTCATTTCTGAATGTCTTTTTTTTTTTTGAATCTAGTTGTGAATCATCATAACTAGACCAGCTATTACAAATCGCTGGGGCAAAGTTTCTTTGACTCAACAAATACACACTAAGCTCATAGTGTGTGCTGAACACCATGTTGAGTATTGACCACAGAATAACAACTATCACAAGTTAAGCTCTTGCTATCCCAGAGCTTACAGTTTAGGGAGGATACCTATTAATGAAATTATTACATAAGTATATATGGCTTGCAGACATGGTAAGTGCCAAGTAGGCACATTGTGTTCAACATGGTTTTAAAAGGAAGACCTGACATAGAGATATTTTGAGAAGGCTTCCTTGGGGAAGTTGCATTCCAGCTGAGATTGGAAGGAGATGAATGGGCAAAACAGAGAAAGAAGAGTATTGCAGCCAGAGGGAACAGCATGTTTAAATGCCCTCTTATGGAAATTAGTGGAATAATTAAGAGGGGCTGAAGGAAGGCCAGAGTTCAGAGGGACTGACTGGGGTCAGACCACAGAGGTGTGAAGAGCACCTTAAGGAATTTATCATTACCTTAGCAGCAGTGGGATCCCACTGAAGGGCTCTCAGTGGGGCGTGGATACCCAGATGACAGATATGTGTTTTGAAAAGCTTTCCCTGGCTACTGTGTGGAGGGTGGGCTGCATAGGGAGGGCTGGGACTTGGGGTGTGCAGTTGAGAGATTGTTGCTATGGATAAGTTTTGGGTTGGACTGGGAGGGAGTGGTACTGGAGATGCGAGCAGGTAGATGGACTCATTACGGTGGAGGGAGCAGAAGGGACTTAGGTGATGGTTGATGGAGATGCTAAGTATCAAATGAGAGATTCCAAGGATCTTATTTCTGAGGATCCTCCACAACATGTAGCATTGCTATGAGCACACAGTAAATGTTCATTTGATGAACCCAGGGACACTTGGGTGGCCTAGAAGAGTCACCCTCTCCCCTCAGTAACTTTTCTCACCTCCCCATGGTGAAGCATCCTAGTTACCTTAGCCCCCTCCCCCACCACTTCAGATGCCAAATGACTCACTGGCCTTAGATAGGGGTTCCGAAACGCCCATGCTTGAGTTTGATAAATTTGCTACAGTGGTTCACAGAACTCAGAGACACATTGTACTGATGAGATTACTGGCTTATTATAAAATAGTGAAACTCGGGAATGGTCAGATCATGGCGAAGCTTCCATGTCCTCTCCCAGAGCACCACTCTTCCCAAATCTCCATGTGTTCACTAACATGGAAGGTCTTCAAACCCAGTTCTTTAGGATTTTTATGGAGGCTCCATTAAATAGGCACGATTGATTAAATCATTGGCCTTTGAAAATTAAGATCATTCTTCAGTCCCTCTCCCCGCTGGAGGCGTGGGAGTGGAACTGCAAATTCCACCTGTCCAATCACATAGCTGGTTTCAGGGCAGCGAGCGTCATCCTTAAGTGATTTCCCATAGGCACCTCATTAATATAATGAAAGACACCTTTATCACTCACCTCACGTAAGGAATTTCAGGGATTTTAGGCGTTCTGTGTTAGCAAGTGGGTTGAAGACCTTTATATTTCCTATATCACGGTATCTCACAGGGGTCCCCATGATTCTGCATATTTAAAAATGTTTTTAATGTTTATTCATTTTTTAACGTTTATTTAATTTTGAGAGAGAGAGGCAGAGCATGAGCAGGAGAGGGCCAGAGAAAGGGAGACACAGAATCCGAAGCAGGTTCCAGGCTCTGAGCTGTCAGCACAGAGCCTGACATGGGATGTGAACCCACGAACTGAGAAATCATGATCTGAGCCAAAGCTGGACGCTTAATTGACTGGGCTATCTAGGTGCCCTGAATGTTTATTCATTTTTTGAGACAGAGAGAGAGAGAGAGAGCATGCAAGTGGGAGAAGGGCAGAAAGAGAGAGAGGAAGACAGAATCCAAAGCAGGCTCCAGGCTCTGAGCTGTCATCCCAGAGCCTGACGTGGGGCTCAAACCCACTAATCATGAGATCATGACCTGAGCCGAAGTCAGACACTTAACCGACTGAGCCAAAATCAGGTGCCCCTGATTTTGCATATTTACTGCCACCTAGAGTGCCAACATCTGCATCCTTTGCTTAGAGAAGTCTCTACCAGCCATTCCTGGAGGGATGTCAACTCTGGTGCTTCCAACAAGAATAAAGTCACAGCTGATTCTCATTTCCAACTATAGGGGTTGGTGAATTTGGCTGAACTTGGTCATTTCCCTTAGAGTCGACAGTCTGAGTAATGACTGACATAAATCTCATATATCTGAAACTGTGGGTCACCTCCATGTCATGCCATACCCACTGTGGGCTGTCCAAGCTCAAGACTGACCTGCTGTAGCTTGTGGCCAAATGGGGCAGCCATCATCCTTGGCCCTATTCTTCACCCACTGCCCCTGCTCCCACATCTTCTGCCTCTTGCCTAGTGGAGGTGATAATGATGTTAGGGTTGAATCTCAGTTAACTTCATGGCTACCCGTTTGCTTTGTTAAGAGATCCTTAACAAAAAAAATTGATGTTAGGCAAAACCAGAGCGCTGGAATCCAGACTGCCTACATGGGCAGAGAATCATTAAAGTTGGAAAGATAGATAGTAAACCTTGAAGGGGGGCTATTGGAAACCTTGCATGTAAGGTGGGTATGCTCACAGGGCGGGGAATTAAAGAGAGAGGCCGAATCACCTTATTTACTTGAGATTTTAAGAGGGTCATTTTACATTGTTTGGGTGAGAAGAAAACCAAAGCAGTGATGGATGAGCCCTTTGCTGCATGGTGGATTTAATCACGGACTGCTGCCAGGCCCTTCTGTCTTCCTAATTCACAAGCTGACGGTGGAGGGGGACTGAGTTGCATCAGGGAGAGAGTGGCTACTCTTAGCATTTTGTTTTCCCTGTGGTTAAGCTTGTCAACCCTGAGCAGACAGGACGGAATCCCTGGTGCTGCCATATGCAGTGTCAGTATGCTTCATCAGAAGGCTCTGACCAGGAATGGGGAGTGATCTGTGGAGGAAAGTCAGGTGGGATTTTCCTACTGAGCCTTGGTTTTCCTCTGGACCCAGGAGTATCATAGTTAGGAGGAGCTTTCAGTAGAGAGGTGGGAGAAGCCATCCTGGAGGCAAATTCAGCAGAACCTGGTGCTGGGAGCGGGGTCTCATGGGAGGGTGTAGAAGGAAGCCTTGGCTGTGCTCTGTGAGCTCCTGGAGGATAGGGCTATCCACATCTCTCCATCTCCCAGGGCAGAGCAGCACAGGGTTGAGTCCTGAGAAAGAGAGACTGGTGCCCTTGCTCACACCTCCACCCTCATCTCTGCATACTCTACCTGCTTCCACAAAACTGAATGGCTGTGGTTCCACTGACAGGCCATGTGGTCTCTTACTCTGTCACCTTCGCATATGCTATTCCCCCTGCCTGAAACACTCTTCCACTCTTGCCTGGCTAACGCTCTCTGACTCTTCAGGTCTTAGCTGTCCCTGGGAAGAATTGCCAGCTGTGGAGTGGTCTCCCTTGGACATCTCATGTCCCCTTGTCCTGCAGAGCCTCTGATGCCGTTCTTGTTGCCTTTCCACTTGTCTGTCCTCTTCACCAAGAGTTCTTGGAGACCTGGGCACAGCACTTGTCACAATTGATACTCAATACCTCATTAATGAATGTGAGTGGCGAAGGCCTCTTGCGGCTTCTCTCCCTTTGGTGATGAAAAGGGGGTTATTGATTCTAAAGCTCGAAGGAAAAGAAGTAGTATTGCATCCATCTCTTTTCCTATCTGTTGGTGATACTGTATAGCATGGCAGGCTCAGACTCTTTCCCTGCCTTCTGGGAATATTCTTTCTGAAATGGGCACATTGGCATACCAGATACCTTGCAAACCAAGACTCTGAGCAGCCTGGGAATTAGATGAGCACCTATATACTTATCCATTCTTCCCAACAGAGAGAGAGGTGTGTGTTTCTCAGCATGCGTGTGGGGGAATAAGAATCCTCAGAACTGCCTCTGGGAGAGGAGAGCAGGCCCGGGGCCATGGCGGGGCTGAGGCAGCCTGACGGGTTAGCTACGCAATAGCGCCATTCGGTCTCACCCATTCTCATTTCCACACTATTAAATCTGCCTTTCCTAACATATCCTTACAGGGGAAATAAATTACCAGCACTCTGTACCTATAGCCCGCCATTATTACCACTAATGTAACTTCTCAGGGGCAGCCAGGCCTTGTTCATCTGTCATAGTCATTTGCACCCCCAAAGCTATATTGAGCTATCAAGTATTCATAGGCACTGTCTCAACCTCCCATTTTTCTCTGCTGGTTGTACCCAAAGGTTTGAGGGCAGAATTAAGTGCAGGCTGTGTTAGTACTTGGGGCTTCAGCTCTGTCCTTTCCATCCCTTTCTTAATTGGGTTATTTCATCAAAGGCAGGCACCAAGCATGACATAAAAGAATTCTCAGGATATTCTGTGGTGTTGGCCCATTATTGGTCTGGGGAGATGGCTCTATCTCACTTTGTTGGCTAGAAAGTGAGGATGGTTGGTTTGGGATGTCCATGAGTTGACTAGTTGGCTCTCCTCTGCTGCCTTTATCCAGTGTCAGTGTTCCACCACCCCATTGCCGTGACCAGGAAACAGGACATCAAAGTGCCTCCTTCCATCCACCTACTCTCACCCGCCCCATACATCCTGTCAACATCTGAGGCCTGTTGCATCACCTCCAAGACACAGGAGTAATTATCTCCCCCTGCCACTCCTCTCTTCTCCATCTTTTGTCTAAACAATTGTAGTCACCTCCTGATTGGTCCACCCACCTCCCCTCTAGCCCCCTCCCACACACTTGCCACACAGCGCCCCCACAGTGTTGTTTTCTTCTTCATAAATGGCATATTGACAAATAAAACTCTGTCTGTCCACCAGTTTTAACACAACCTTACCGGCTACAGATCATTTACTTAAAGAAATAAAACAAAATAAATTTGTTATTGAGGACTTCAGTGTGTCCTTCCTAGAACTTATTCCCTTCTTTCCTCTCTAAAGGTACTACAGTCCTATGTTTTTCACTTCGGTGTGTATGTGTTCACTCTGTGTGTATCTGTAAGTAAACATGTGTGCTGTGTTTTACATGTTCTAAACTTCATACCTTGATTGTTGATTCCTGCAGTTCCAGCTCATTTGAGTTAGTTGTTGGTAGTCTTTTGTGGGCATGATTCATTTGTCCATCCTTGTATTGATAGATAGTGAGTCATCTTTTTCAAGTATAAATCAGACTGTGTTTCTTCCTTGCTTACAGCCCTACTGTGCCTGGAGAGGAGGCTGTCCCATGCCATATGGCCTCATTTGGCTGTGACCATGCTGGTGACTATTCAGCCCAATAGACTGACACCAGGAGGGAAGGGAGCCTTGGGAGTGGGAGAAATCCTTCTAACTTAGACTACCTCCAGGCTTTTTAGGCTTGTCTTTATTCTGACCAGAGTGGTTGCTCTTGGTGGAGTACTAACAAGTAACCTTGGGCTCTTTTGCTATGGGCTTCATGTCTAGAGAGCCGGGTTTCTACGCCATTGCCAGGCTGTCATGTATGTTGGGCTCTGCTACAAGACTCTTTCTCCCCTGTTATGGGAAGAAGTCTCTTCGAGTTGGTCTTGCATGTTACTCTCTTTTTGATCACCCCTTTCCTGTATCCACTGTGTAAGGGCAGATGGTGAGTTTGTTGCAGTGCATATATTTGAACATTATCTAGATAAGCACCTCAGTTTTAAGACCCATGGACTTTAGGGAGTGCTTCCCCCAAATTAATCCACACCTCATTGTCTCCAGTGACCTTGTCTAAAGGCCATGAGTCCCAGTCATTGGAGTGGATGGCTCCTAGCAGATCCATTTTTCATAAGAAAGAAGCAACTCAAAGCAATTCTACCTGAGAAGCCATTGATAACTGCATGGATGCTAGAAGGATATGAGTGACATATTCATACTATAGGTCAGGTTCTACAGTTTCCAAAAAGGAAAATTGTGATTGATGTAAAACCACTAGATGACACCTAGCTTACTTTAAACAAAGGTTTATATGTCTAAAACCCAAGTATATTGAACTTAACAGCTTAGCCCCCAAATATATGCTTTTCCATGGAGTCCACTGTAGCAGGGATCACACCATAGAGCTGCCTCCTTTGGACACAGGCAGGTATGAGATGCTATGGTTTGGTTAGCAAGGATTGCCAAAAGGGGGATGGAGGGATAGGAATGTATCATTAACCGACAACTTACTATATGTTTTGTAAATCACATGTTAAACTATTTTTCATAAATCCCATGTATGGAGTGTTTTGTGTTTCTCATTTAAAGAAGCAGAAGCACCCAGGTTAAATAACCAGCTCAAGGTCACATAAGCAGGAAGAGTTGGAGTCTTTCTTCTGTGTTTGTTAGGTCCCAGCCCTCTGCAGCCACTGCATGGGGAGATAAGACAGAAGAACCAAGAGAAAAGAGGAAATAACCCAGCCTAGAACATTCTATCCTCAGATGAAAAGGGTGGAACATAAATAGGAAACTCTTTAAAAGCTTCATTCTCTTGTCCTGGGATTGGTTGTTTTTTTTTTAAGTCTCTGCAGTAGGTAGACCCTATACTCCTTGATTTGCTCAGGAACTCTATATGGAGCTGTCCATTGCTGGGGGTTGAAATAAACTCCCAGTAGACAGGGCAGGATCAGACCCCAGCCCTGCTCAGCCCTGTCCTGGATCTCATTGGAGGAGTTGGGGAGGAAGACCACAGACCAATAAGAACATGAGAATTCTAAGGAGGGAAGCAGTTGGTCAAGCTTTCCTGGGATGTAACATGTGTCCTGAAGGATGATAGACATTATGGAAAAAGCATTTCTGGCATGAGATAACAGCATGGGAAATGTTTGAAGTCTTAGAGTTTGGTCAGAAAATGATGGTCAGGTGTGGCTGTAGCAAGTTGGAGACAGGTATGAGATGGGGATAGGCTGGGGTCATTTACCAGAGCCTTAGCCATCATAATAAGAATGTCTGAAAGGACAGCATCTTCCATCATCTGTTCTGTGGTGGCTCCCTGACCCAGGGTGTCCTGTAGACTTTCCTAGACTGGTGCTCACTCAGCTTATAAGATAGTAACTCCCACCCTTTAGTCTGCAAGTAAGTAAAAGGGCTGTTATTACTACATGGCCTTGTATTAGCACTTGGATCACACCCTCCTGTGTATCTTGACGCCATCACCAGTAGCTCCGTTAAGGGCATCCACTGAGGAGTCCCTGGGTTCTTGATAAGAAGTGACATGAATGACTTTGTCATTCTCTTCCAGGGTCCCACAGAACCCCATATAGATCCCTGTTGTTAACATACTGAATGTTAACAGGTTGCTTATGTCTTGTCTAGAATTTAGAGCCATTGGAAACATGGCCAGAGTGAAAGTACCTACTTGACCTTAGTGCTCTTTGCACATATGGGTTCTAGGTGAATGATGATGGTGGGTTGGAGTATGGATGGCAGGGAGATCTCACTAAGGAAGCTGTTGCTGTAGATCAGATGGGAAACTATGATGGGCTGGTAGGGAGGGAATAGGAGATTAAATGGAGAGTGCAGCGAAGGGTGGGAGGCTGGCAAAAGGAAAGGATTACGGCTGACCATGTTTCTGGTCAGGATGCCTAGACAGGAGTCCAGAAGTAACAAATGGCTTGGGAAGAAAAAGGGTGAGATAAGTGTAGGGCCCCAGTTGCTGTCATATTACCTTGGGGTCCTTGGGGTGAGGAGCAACAGGTTTCTGGAAGGGTGGGCCTGGAAAAATATCTGAGAGCCCTTGGTATAAAAGACGGACTTGAAGCCATGCAGCGGGGTGGAGAGCGGCTGTGCCATTTCTGGGAGAGGAGATCGAGAGAGTATTAGCAGAGAATCCCAAGGAAGAGTGGCCTGGAAGGGATAAAAAGCAGGAGGAGTGTTCAAGATCCAAGAGGTGCCAGAGAGGCCCGAAGTAGACTGGGACAGGCAGAGACACATGGTAGGAGGGAGGATAATGGGGGAGGGGACCAGAAAGGGGCAGGCTGGCAAGGGAGCTGAGACCTAAGCCAGGTGAGGACTGGGATGTGGCCTTTAGAGTGGACTAGAGGCCATGGGCCTCTTGGTGAGAACAGTCTCTGTGGAGCACAATGATAGAGAATGCAGCCCAAGAGGAGGCTGAGGCAGTGGAGATGGTAGAAACACACTGGGTGCTGACAAGGGCCTGGTTTACTGCCTTGTCCCCTACAGCTGCTGACTCTCAGGACTGTAAGAGATTGAAAGTAGTGCATTGATGCTTGGATCATGACTGGGCATTTTGCGGACCCCATTTGTGCCAGACATGCCCTTGTTTAAGCCTCATCTGAACAATGAGCCTCCACCAGGTTGCAGTAACCGATGCATCCTCCCAACCCCCCACTTCTGTCCCTTTCCCCTTTTCAATGTTAAGGTCGGTGCAGGGCTTTGGAGGTGTTTTCCTGGGGTTGAATTGAGTTCTTCCAGGAAGTTGCTAGTGAACATAGGTGCAATTCAGAAAGGATAGTTGTAACAAGAGCGGTGATAGTCATTAGTAGTGTTCCCATGCGAGGAGCCTGATGAAAGTGTTCTGCCTGCCTTACCAGGCCTCTCTATGGTCCCCAATACTATTGCTGCACAAACTCCTTCACAAAGATGGGTTGTAAAAGGTGACCAAGAGGGAAGTAGCTGAAGGGGCCCTGGGGCTGAGGGTTGTTCTACTAATGGTGTGGTGACCCAGTGCTCAGCTGTCCCATGTGCAGAACTGGGCTTGGCAGGGATGGGGCGGGGCACCTTGAGCTGCAAGGGCAGGCAGGACTTTTTGTATATCCAGCCATCACCTTTGTTCTGGGTGCTAATAAATTAGGTCTCAGAGAGAATTTGCTTCCACACTCTGCCATCCCCACTTGTGTCTCTTTGGACAACTTGGTTTCCCATGACTTGCCAGGTAGAGCACTCTTAGTGATGGCCTGTCTCATAGCAATGCCATGTTCATTGTGCATTCGATCATAGACTGGGCCTTGAAAACCCTTAGCTAGCAGAGGGCCGGCTTGTATCTTTCCTGCTGGTTTTCTCTCTGCAGTCCTGCAGCGACCTCCTGAGCTGTGGGCCCTACTCACATCTGTTTGCCGTCCCCTCGGTGACAGGGCATCCTCTTGAGCACCCTGGTGCCACATTCCATCACCTCATTACATGCCAGTCCCCACTGCATTCACCACTTTCCTCTCTGAAGATTTCATGTCTTTCTTTACTTTATTAAGGCTCAGGAGCCTTGGAGGGCCCTGGATCAGAAACGTGATTGCTACCAAACTGTCAGGAATGGAAGTCGTACAGGTGTAGGTAATTTGCTTCTATTTCCTGACTTAAAAAGATAAAGTCAACAAATTAAAATAATTGCTCAGACTCTTCCAGTGCTGGAGCTGGTGCCATCTGCTTGAGCACCTCAAGAGTCCTGCCTTGGCTCAGGCCCCTTGGGGTTCTTCCCAGGGGCAGCCAGGCGCAGGGGCCAGCCAGTAGATGATATCTGGTGGGAGGGGCTTGGAAGAAGGTGACCAGAGCCCTGGAGCAAGTACATTTGAATTGGAAGCAGTGGAACCTGTGTAATGCCTTCGTGGCCTCCAAGGTGCAGAGAATGAGAAATAAAAATATCCCTGGCCACTCAGGACACAACAAAGTCTCTCTTGTGTTGTTCTGTTCCAGCCTCTCTCTTTCTTCTCTCCCTCTCCCAGCTGAACCTTTCTGTTTCCTCCTCTTTGTGCCTTGATTTCACCCCCACCCCTTCCCTTTGTTGGCTCTTTCAGTCCCCCTCTCTGCAGTCTGCTCTGCTAGTGCTGGAGATACAGTGGTCAGCAAGGCAGACAAAAGAACAGACAGAATGATCACTGCATGGTTCACTTCTGTGAAGAGAATTCACAGGTGACAGTGACAGAGAATAGAAGGGAAGGATGGTTCGAGTAGCCTCTCTGAGTTGGAGACATTTCAGAAGAGGCCTAGGGCATGAGCCAGAGCCAGGAATGGGACATTCTCAAGGGACAAAGCTGAAAGAGGACACAGCAGGCCCCATGGCCTCTGAGCAGGACACGTTTGGGAATCCTCTCAGAACTCAAAGGCACTTAAAGTGAAGATGAGGAGTGGGGAGAGGGGATGCTAGAGGAGGCTGGAAGGAGAGGCCACACCAAAATAGTCAAGATTCTCACAAGGGACCCCATTGTCTCAATGTTGTTTGCTTTCCATATTCATCACCTGAGCTGGGAGCTGGGTTTTGATGTGGCTGTCCTAATATTCCCTACAGTGGGCTGTGGCCTCTTGTTGGATTTCTTCAGCTTGTTGATTTTATTCGAAACCTTTTAGAGCTGCAAAAGCTTAGGGAGGGAGTTCTTTACCTTCTCCCAAACTGACAGGAGCCCCAGCCGTGTTGGGTGGCAGGTGCCAGGAGATGATGGGACATCCCAGAGCAAGGAAAGGGGCTGAGAGAGCAAACAGCTTTCTGTGGCTGGGTTCTTGGGTCATTCAAGGAGAGTGGCTCGTCTGTTCCTGCACCAGGCTTGTGCCTGCTTCAGGGGCTTCCTTTTACTCTGGATATCTAGATTACATTTACTCATGAGCTTATGTTGCTAGTCTCCTACACACAGCTCTGTAACCCTTGGGAGAAAGAAAAACCCCACATGCTCACTGGAGGATATCTACTTTACATAGTAATTAAAGAAAGCAAAGCCCTGTTTTAAAAACTTGACAAGGTTGGTTCCTGGCCCGGAGAACCCTTCCGTTGGTGGTCACTGGAAGGCCATCCTGCCATCCGAATGAAATGATGTGGATCACAATAGTAGATAAGCATCCTGTGCACAGAGAAGGCATGTGTGACTTGCTCAGACTCACCCAGCTTAATAGTTGAGCTAGGATTTTTATCCGAACCACCTGACCCTCAACCTTTGTACCTCCTGGCCTGCTGGGGAGGACAGAGTGTGAGAAGCCCAATGACTTACCCCTGTCTACACAGCAGGAGGTAGAGACTGGACTTCATTGAAAGTCTTTTGGCTTAATCTGGGCTTTTCATAGACTTCCCTGAGCTACCTTCACCCTCCTTGATGTTCTCCAGGTCCCTGAGGTCCTAGAGCAGTAGCTCCCAGATCTTGTCCCTTGTCCAGTGCCAAACAGAATGCACAAGAGTCACCTGGAGAACTTGAAAGTGCAGTGTCTGGGCCCTGCCACTAGGATTCTGCTAGTGTGAGCAGTGAGACCTAAGAATCCATATTTTATTGTACAGTTGGATTTGAGAACAGGGACCCAGATACTTACACTGGGAATAATGGTTTGCAGACTAGGATGTCTTCCAGGGCCCTTTTCCTGACTTTTACCTTTGTAGAATTGGCTGCTCCTCCTTTTGTGACTCCATGCAGGTTGCTGTCTCACCTTGTTTAGACCTCCATGCCTGCTCTCCCCTCTTTCCAGATGCTCACCTAGGGTAGGTACTGGGATTCATGTTTATCGACAGTCCTTGCCCTACAGTGAGTGTTCCCACAGATTCATGGGATTAAGGGATGTGTGAAAGGATGTATTTATACATAATGAAATGTCTTGTGTTTACATAGAGAGTTACCTATTCTTTCTAGATAGAAACCGTGGGGAAACTCCCTGGGGTTCTCATGCCATTCATACCAAGAACACCAGTGCTGGTGCCTTGTACCTAACAAATACACTAGGAGTTGTTTGTCCAACTGTGGGAGTGTGTCCCCACTAATATGTTCATGTTTCTTTACCAAGTCTCCATGAACATTGATGACGTGGGTCCAGAAGGTGGTTGGCTGGAGGAGTCCATGGCATGTGGGTCTAGAGAGGGGAACATTTGGAGTTTAGAAGCTCAGCCTGATGGTGCCATGAGCAGTTGCACTGGCCTTCAACTAGAGACTTTTATCTCTCGGACTCCTGACAGTCCTTGTAGCAGGCCACTATCCCTGCACTGGTCCGAGGAATGGGTTGCTCCATCTCTGCCCTCAGGGACTTCACAGTCCGGTGGGAAAGACAGATCCAGAGGAATGTTGATGCAGAGGTTAAATGTGAACAGGGAGGTCATTCAGACAAGGGCTCTGAAAACCAGACTGGAATGTGGGGTCAATCTGGGCTGTGTTTGAATGACCTCCAGCACATTAATTTCTCTGGGGTCCCTTGTTGCAAAGTGGAGATCATAATAATACTGTCCTGTGCATATAGTAAACATGGACAAATATTTGTTGAATAACTAAGGACTTCAATACTGTTCAGGAAAAGCTTCTCATAGAAGGAGTTGTCTGAGTTGTGTTTGGAAGGACAACTGAGATTTAGCTAGGAGAAGAGGGGCACTTCAGGTGGAAAAAACTGTAGAGCAAAGGCATGGAGGTGTGTATGGTATAGGAGAGAAGGCACAGGCAGTTCATTCATTGCAGAGACAAGTTTTAGGTGGTAAGGAGCCACAGATGGTGAGGGCTGGGGAGGTGTGCCCTCCTGAGCATTTTAAACTCTGTTTCAGAATTGATAATATCTATCGGAATATGTTAAGCAAAAAAGTGGCACACTTGAGCCTATGCTTTACATATGCTCTTTATACAGAGAAAGGCTCTAAACTCTTCAGCTCTGTGGGTCTCTTTGCATGAACCCACCACTGCAAAATTATTTGCAGACTATTGTCCTCGTGTCACTCTTAGCCAACAATGGAAGTTTGGCAGATGTGTGCCTTGGGGACTGGAACACTGGGGGCTTGTCACCTTCATGAACAGGTCTGGTCCACCATGTCCTGCAGTCTCCTGGAGGATGAAAAGTAATCATCAAGCAAAACTTAATCAGATTTCTCAGGCAGACATCTGCCCAGCCCGATTTAGATTATCATACTTTATCCTCAGCTCAGAGAATTGGTGATGGCGGCAAGATTAGCTCACACTTTGCATTTGCCCTGGGAGTTTGCACAGCAGCAAGCCTGTTTGTCAGCTAATGCTCCAAAGTTTCCGGCCTCCATGGGGACCACAGTTCCAGCACCATTTAATGTTGTGTTCAAATGCAGCAAAAGAGAGGTACAAAGCTGATAGCAAGCTGGAAGCTTCTAGGATTGGGGTAGGGTCACTCCAAGTCTTTCCTTTTGACTGTGTCTCTCATTCTCTGAATCCAGCCTGGGATTTTCATTTCTAAGGCTGGAATTTGAGAAAGCTCCATTCTGTGAGTAGAACCATGGTCCCCGGTTGACTGATAGTTACAGTCCACCCCACTCCACATGGCTGATGGAGTGAAAGATCCTAAAGAAGATCCCTGTGTGCCACTGCCCCCCGCCCCCGAGAAACGGATAGTGGCTCTCATTGACTATGCAATAAAGTCTAAACCAGAACTTGCATCCAGACTAGAGCATTCTGTACCATGTCCTCAGTTTCTTTTCCTTCCCATGTTTGCTCTCGCTGCTTCTTCTACCAAGAATGCCTCATTTCCACCTGCTACAAATTGTATGTGTTCTTCATTAACCAATATAATACTGTTTGCTCCATGGAGCCTCTCCATTTCTGCTGGGTGTTGTCTGTATTTCCCACTCAGTGCTTTTGGACTTGGTTTGAGTCATAGGCATTCTAAGGTAGAAGACTCTTGAGCTTAGAATCTGGAGATCACCTTTATTCCCCACCTCTCCCTCCGATGCCCAGCCCAAGATCTCACATGTATACAGGGTTGGATTCTGTATTCTTTTCCAAGCCATCTACTGGATCACATAGTTTTTCAGGTTTTTGTTTTGAGGACCAGGATAATGAGTGGCTCACTCAAGGCCTTTCTGTATTTTTCCATTCTCCCAGTGCCTCAACTCTGGGAATTTCTGTTTTGAATCTGTGCTCATCAGCATATGGGAAGGAGGAAAGCTAGAGAGGAGAAAGGAGGCCTCACAGTCTGACCTGAATATTCTGGAGCTCCTGGCTCTCCTGGTTTTCTTTGAGCCAAAGAATAGCAGGGTGGGGAGTGTCTTGGCTATAGCTGGAGGCATCCCTACAGTGACCAAGGAATGGTGCCCGGGAATGAGACCAATCCTTGGAGCAGTGACTAATCCCTGAGAGTCTTCCAGCAGGGTTTTTGGGAAATAAAACCCACTGGCTTCAGGCTTAGGAAACTAGAGGTTTCTTTGAGTTTGATGTTCTCTCCTATAAAATGATGATAATGTCTAGCCCAGAGTCTTTGAGAAATAAGATGTGATAATTTAGGAAACGTGTTTGGTGCTTCAGAGAGTCAGATCTCTCTTCTTCTTTCCCACCTCCTTATTTAAAACTGGCTCAGGGCAGCCTTACAAACATTACCATTACAAAAGGTAATATAAATTAACAGTAGTAGCTTATGGTCGAGTGGTACTTGCTTGGTTTACAAAGTACATTATACTCTACTTTGGTGAGTGCTCACATGTGCTGGGGGGGTCCGTGTTCAGGGTCCGCTGTGGCGAAGGGTGGTGCAAGGTAAAGCTGGAGCTCTCCCCTTTGCAGGATCTGGCGGATCTCAGCTCATTCCCTGGATGCCCGTGTGATCTTAGGCAAGTGATTTTCTGCTGCTCGGTTTCTTCACTTAAATCATAACACTGATAGTCCCTTAGTGGCATTATTCTGAGGATGAACGGGATCAGCTCCTGTCAAGCTCTGGTGCCTGGTATCTAGTGAAGGCACAGTCCATGTTGCTGAGAAGCCTTGTAGGAGGGAGGCAGGGCCTTAAGTGTCAAGAAGCACATGGGCTAAGGGTGGGGAGATGGACTCATCTACGTTTCATCCTCGCAGAAGTCCAGTGAAGTGGATAAGCTGTCCTATATATCCTTCCTTCTTGATAAAGTCAGGAGCCTGCCCTAAATCTGACAACTGGCAAGTGGCCCAGCTGGGGCTTGGAGCAGGTCTGTTACCTCGCACTGTTGCTACCCAGCCTGGGGAGAGAACCTCGGTCTGTCTCTGCTGTGGAAAGAACAGAGTGGGGTGGATAACCCATTAGTGCTCTGCAGGGCTTAGACTGCTATAGGAGGACTTGTGGGTTGTAGAAGTGGTTAGAAAAAGAGGTGTCATTAGAAGGTATCCTTCTCTTAAAGACAGGAATGATTCCCAGGCCTCCAGGGTACCCCAACAATGCACAGAGGGAACAGGATGACCCCTGTAGGTCTGCCAGCCCCATGAGCCTGTAATCTACCTTGTGGGACAACTTAAATGTGTAAGTTAACTAATTGGTGGCATTATGCCCTATTAAGGGGAGGCAAATGTCTGTGCCTTTTTTGAGACGAAATCAGATCTTAGATCAGATGCTCTCACAGGAACTCGGAGCCGGGCCTTTATTTTTAGATCAAATGGGGAACGGAGGACAGAGAGCTTGTTTCTTCACCGGGTATGGATAGAAAACTGGTCCCTGTAATTCTTGTTAACCCATGTGGATGTGGTTCTTAGCGAGTGGGGATGTATTCTGCCTTTACTGCACCATCCCATTTTTGTAATCAAAACCTATTTTCAAACTAGGAGTAGAAATAATACCACAGTTTAAGTAGCCTGAATGGCCTTAGAAATGCCCCATGGACCAGCTTGGAATGGAATCACTGTTTTCTACCAACCACATCCTCATTTTTCAGTGCACTTGCTTGTCTGGGCTCGCTGCTTTGCCAGTCCCTGGGGAGGCAGAGGAGCAGTTAGCTCTTTGTTAAGGTTATCTTGAGCTCTTGCCATGTTCGAGGCACTTTCCTAGGCCCAGGGGACACAGTGGTTTACAACACCAGACAAGATCACTGCTCTTGTGGGCGCTTATTCTCCTGCGAGAGATATGAAAGAAAACAGCAGGTAGTACTAAATGTTACAAAGAAAAGTCAGGATGACATTACGGAGGCAGCTCCTTGAGAAAGGGTGGCCTAGGAGGTCCCTTTGGAGGGAGGCAGAATGTGAGTGACAAGAAGGCATGCGGAGACCTGAGGAGGAGCCTTCCACACATAGCAAAGGCTCGTCACTGAACAAGCTTTCTTGGAAAGATTGGGAGGGAGGCAGGCCATGGTGGCTGGACCAGAGGGGAAAGGGGGCCAGAGATAAGTGCAGAGGTGATGGCAGGGTCCAAATTGTGCAGGATTTTGAAGGCCATGAGAGAGGCTTTCCAAGTCACTGCAGAGATTTCAAGCAAGGCAGGGCTGAGGTGAGATTCACGGTTCTAATCGATGACTCTGGCTGTCCACTGCGGGGCGACCATAGGGCCCATGAGGAGAAGAGGGAGTCCAGGTAGGAGGCTGCTGCAGGTGTCCAGGGAGGCAATGAGGATGGAGAGCAGGGGCCATATGGAGGATATATTTAATGCCAGTGGGACTGATTGGTGGTAGGTGGTGAGGGGGAGAGAGGGATCACTGTGGCCTTGGCTTCAGGGCCGAGGGGCTAGTGTGTCCTTTAGTGAGTTGGAAAAGACATGAGGAATAATAGGTTTTCTAGAATGAAGAGTGTTGCTTTTGAACATGAAGTATGAGCTCCCCACTGGATAAGTGATGTCGGATAAACAGTCATACGGTGCGGTACTTGGGAGAAAAGAGGCCTGCAGATATGGAGATGGGGTGTCTCCTGCCCTCAGGGAGCTCGGGCTGCTCTCAGAAGCTCAGGGTACCTTCTTGCCCTTCTCTAACCAGGGTAGTGCTAAATGCTACCCCTCCCACAAGCTTCTTCTGTGGCACTTGCTGCCTTTCCATCACTGCCTCTCCTGCATTCCCTAGGGTGGGAATCCAGAGTCAGAGATGTTGGTCAGAGTCAGAGGCCAGCCCAGAAGTGACTCAGTGGTGGTCTGGCTCTGAACACATCACACTGCTTATTCGTGCTCCCTTGTCTCCCCGAGGGCAGAGGACTGTAAGAAGGTGGCTCCAGCTGTGCTTTCCCAGGAACTCAGCCGGTTGGGCTGTTAATAACCAGACTCTGTTATTTTCCACCCTCTGTAGAGAAAGGACCTTGGGCTTCTGAATTTGATGCCTGCTCTGCTATTATGTCATGCAGTAAGTCAAGTCCCTTGACCTCCCTGAGACTCAGTGTCCTTAAATGTGAGCTGTGTGCAGCGAGGCCTTCCTTGAGGATGTTGTATAGAGACAGCTTGTGATCTTTGGCTTGTTCCACAAACTGTGTGTTTACCAATGTGCTAAGCACAGGGATTGAGACGAAAACATACAAGTTCCTCTTCTACACAACTCATATTCTAGGAGGGCAATCAGTGTTAAATAGTCAAACATAGATGAGCTAATTTCTGGGCAGTTTTGTGTGAAGTAGCTGGCTGGTCAGTGGTCTCTTGGTCAGTGAGTAGGGCCATTACACGGCTGGGGATCAGGTGGCCTCAGAGATTCACCTCTCTCAAGCTACTGCCTTCTCTCTGCTTACCTGCCCGACATGTGGAGGTGATTTCCAGAAGGGAGCCACTGAGCGGGCATGTTGCCCTCTCTACCTGTGGTGTTTGAGGTCTTTCCAGTTTCCTGGCCTGGTGGCCGCAAGTTCCTTTATTCCTGGCTCCACATTGGCCAGGAGACCAAGGAGCTCCCGGGGCTCCTTCTTTTAACTCCCATTTTGAAGGCTCTGGATTAATTCTGCTCACCCTTTGCCTTGCTCACACACTAAGTCAGAGATCTCCATTCCCTCCTCTTCCTCATTTGTTTCTACTGACTGACACCAAAGACATTTCTTAAAAAGACTCTTCAAAGTGAATGCTTAGGGCTCCCCTTCCTCTTATCTTTGAGTCCGACAGCATTATTTTTTTTTATGTGCGTTAATGTGAGTGGGAGTTTTAAACTTTGTTATCTTAGAGGCTCTCCATTTGCCTTCCCCGACTTCCCGAATCCCTATGTTTCTCCCCTCTGTGACCTCCTTAAGGCCCTTGTCCCAGAGTACCTTTGTCTGCCTTTTCCTTATCTGTTTTTCTCTCCTCTTCTTTGTCACTCCCTCTGGACTCCTACCTCTTCCCCTTGTGCCTTCCTCCCTGGTTCTCTCTTAGCCTTATTTTCTCCCCATGCTGGGCGCCCTGAGCTTCTTAACCCAGCTGCTGCCAGGGGCTGTTTCCCAGTGAAGCGGCCTCTGGACTCCCTTCTGTGCATTATTTATCCCATCCTGAGACTCCTTTGAAGATGCCTTTGATAATGTGGATGGCCCTTGGCACACCTGTGCCACAGGACACCTGCTTTGCCTACTGGCTGAAGCTGCCCTGATTTCAAAGAAAACAAATGTTGTCTTTAACTCCGCGTGGTGGATTTTCTCTGGGAGGAATTTTTGCAGATACCAAGAAGAATGCACACCCAGCATTCAATTATCAAGGGACAAATGCTGCTCTCCGAGGCCATTCATTCATCTCTGTTCTCTGAGCACACTGTATCCAGCCTTATGTTAATGTTAATTAATTAATTCCTCCGCTTTCTGGGGTTTTACTCCTTTCCGTAAATTGCACTTCCAGGCTTTGGGTGCTACTGAATAAGTTCTGGCAGAGAACATGATCTGAACTTGCAGAAGAGGAAAGCAAAGGGAATTGTAGTTATGCCGTTAGGTCAGCAGACCTGATCAGCCTTCCTCTGTCTGCCCCTGCCCACCACAGGGCATGCCCGTTAGGAGATTGTCATAAGACGGAGATGCATGGTCCTTAGGATTTTGTTGGCATCGCATCAACTGTTACTGTATTTGGCAAATCATACACAGTTTGTTAGTTCCATTTGCAGGAACTGTCCATACCAGCTATAAGCCTGTCTCGCTCCTGTGACTGATTTGTACTGGTGAGGACATCCTTTTGGGTTATTGTCTTTTCCGATGGAGTAATGGTCTTTCTGAGGACTTAACACATGATGGGTTCTCGTAGTCAAGCTTAATTACTGATTAGAAAAGTATTTATGTGTGCACATACATGTCTATGTATATGTATGTGCGTACACGCACAACACAATGGACTATGATGAGGGAAATTTTTGTAATCTTATTGGATAGCACCCAAAGCCAGGAAGTGCAACTTACAGAAAGGAGTAAAACCCCAGAGACTAGAGGAATTTATTAATTAACATTAACATAAGGCTCGATATAGTGTGCTCAGAGAACAGAGATGAATGACTGGCCTCGGAGAGCAGCAGGATTCTGAGCCTTTCAAGGACAACGTTTGAGGTTCACTATACAAAAGTCTGAATGTCTCTGGTGACATACAAGGATCTTCTCAACATCTAGGGCAGGTGCTAAGTCAGGTCACCAGCCCGCTTGTGGCTGTACCCCCTGTCAAGGACGGAGCCGTTTTTTTCCTCCCTATGAGCCTATTCAGGATGACCTTGATGGCAAATGCCTAAGAGAATTGAAGGCATGGTGGCCATTTATGTGATTAAGGGGCAGGATCTTCCTCCCTTGAAGACAAGTAAAACATTGTTTTGGGATTTGCTGGGTAGTTCTCATTTTAGGAGCTTATAAAGCAAGATGGGCTGGTGATTTTAATGGTTGTTGCCTCAGATTAATTCAGTCATTAGGAAGATTGGGTAAAAATTTAGTGCTGTTGGCATTCTCCTGGGGTTGATAGCCTGGTCCAGAAGCCTCTTTCTGTAGCATTAAAGTTAGCATCAATGGAGATAAAAAATAGACCTGGGCAGTGCCAGCCTCTTGCCTTCACTTTTATTGCAGATGCATTTTTTAATTGTGAGCTTTGAACAAATCATGCATTTCCCCCAAAGGAGTGACTGATTTGTATTTGTTACAGACAAGTGTGTGTGTACGAACATGTGTGTTTTGAGGTATATCCGCATATGCAGATCCCAATCATGCTCATCTCAGTGAACGGTCATGGGGAGGTCATATATATATGGCACAGTGGTTTTATATATATATATATAAATTAATATATATATGTATGTATGTATATATAAATATATATATGTATGTATGTATATATAAATATATATATGTATGTATGTATGTGTATATAGATATATGTATGTATGTATGTATATATATATAGATGTATGTATGTATATATAGATATATGTATGTGTATGTATATATATATATATATGTTTATTTAGAGAGAGAGTGAGGGAGAACATGTGCATGCTGGAGGGGCAGAGAGAGGGGGGAGAGGGAGAGAATCCTAAGCAGGCTCCACATTGTGTGTGCAGAGCCCACTGTGGGATTGGAACCCACGAACCATGAGACCATGACCTGAGCTGAAATCAAGAGTAGGAGGCTTAACCAACTGAGCCACCCAGGCACCCCCGCCACCACTGTGCTATACTGACTGACAGTAACACTTGATAGAGCAATCCAGCAATTCTTGGGAGCAGATAGACCAAACCATAAGACAGCAATCTTTTACGATATTTTTCTTCTTTTAAAAAATTTTTTAACGTTTATTCACTTTTGAGAGAGAGGGAGGGAGGGAGAGAGAGAGAGAGAGAGAGAGGGAAAATGTAAGCAGGGGAGGGGCAGAGAGAGAGGGAGACTCAGAATCAAAACCAGACTCCATGCCCTGAGCTGTCAGCACACAGCCTGACGTGCTCAAACTCCCCAACTGTTAAATCATGCCCTGAGCTAAAGTTGGACGCTTAACTGACCAGGCCACCCGGCGCCCCTTTTACGATATTTTTCCTGGCACAACTGCACTCTACCCCCAAACAGCTTCCATGGGAATTAGAGAGGTTGAACATTTGCATTTGTAAAGATGTTATTTTCAATATTATTTGTAAATCATGTACAATTTCAGTTATATCACAATTTTACTCAAAGGCCTTAGTTTCCCCCTCCCTGGCCAAACCACTGGGGCTTTTATTGTCACCACTGGTCACATGGTTTCCCTCCGCACAATTTCCACATGTTTTGTACTAGCACCCACCATTCAGTACTCACTGCCACCGTTCCCATGTCCCTTGCCCCCATTTCTGTAAGCCCCTTTCATGCCTCGTATAGCTAGTGATTTCTCTCTTTTGGTAATGCTCATTGCCACAGTAACTTGTCATTTTTCCCTTGTGACATTTGGTGCCTTTCTTTTTGTAGTCTTGTAAGCTTTTTGAAGGCAGGGACTAAATGAGTTGTAGACATCTGTGGAAGGAGTAGGGATTAGATCATGTGTGTGTGTGTGTGTGTCCATGTACAGTATGATAAGACAGTGGTGGCCGCCTAGTCTCTGGCAATGTACCATTCCTTAGGTGATGCCTTCTCCATGGGGCACATCATACTCCTTTCCCTTCACTATTGTCTATGGACATGTGCTAGACCCCTCTTTTCTGGCTGTCTCTGTCATTCCTTAGAGGACATCTGGGGCTGGTGAAGGGGCAGAACTTTGCTGATGCCAAGTCAGGATGGTATTTATTCCCTTTCTGCTACCAACTTCTGGGTGCTTGGACCTGCCAATGAACCAGCTTTGCAGTGGAATCTCTAATCAAGCCAATGCTCCCTTTTAGATGGGGGCTGTCAGCCACATTCTGGGATGGACCTTTTCACCTCTGCGTCTGTGATCCAGGCCCTTGAGTGAGGTCTTAGAGATGGACAACACCAGGCACAGGGGCATGATGCCCCTGTGTCAGGACCACTAACTGCAAAGGACAGGAAGGACATAGTTCAAAGGAGAGCAACAGATTTGATTGTGGAGTTGGAAATTGGGGCATGTATGAAAAATAATTAGGAATTGTAGCCTCAGGAAAAGAAGCCTGCAGGGAGACCTAATAATTGTCTTGAAGCATATGAAAGCCAATTACGCCACTGAGTTAGGTCAGCTTGTCTCTTCCCTGTGGAGAGAAGTATGTTTAAACTTGAAGAGGAAGGGTTTCCGCTCAATGTGGGATTGTCATCTTCCGGCACGGGCTGCCACAGAGTGCTCCCATCCAGGTTGGAGGATGTGGCCTCCTTTTCAGAGGGAAAGCTTAGGCAGAAACTGGAGGCTGGCTTAGGTACAGCTCAAGTTTCTTTTAGCCCCTAGGACTCGGTTGTTAGATATCACTGTTAAAGGTACCATAATGTGTGCCTGAGAGTTACTGTTAAGTGGCATAACTGGCTGGCAAGGTTAGTTCCAGAAGCTCTAGAATCCCTTAGAGTAGGTTTGGATCTTAGCTCCACTTTTCACCAAGAAGGTAAATTAGGACCAAGTACTTACCTTCTCTGACCTCTGTGTCTTTTATTATAAAACGCTAATAAGGAAGGAGTAGGGATTAGGGTTTTGTTGGGAAGACTGAATGCTAACAGGTATACACGGAATTTACAAATTACCTAAAGCATAGATGGTGCTAGACAGATGGTAGATAGATACTTAGGACCAGAAGTGCCTAGCCTTTACCCCATGGCGTCAGTATGCTGGTTAAGGAGATGGGATAAATGCAGAGACAAGTATTCACTGAGCAGAGCCAGGCTAGAATTGTTCAGATTTCTAAACTCTGACCTTCATAGGCAATTCAAAATAAAAATATTGCTAAACTACAAAATGCATGCAAGAAAGAGCAATACAATTCGGTTTCCTGTGATTCTAGTCCACAGCTTGGTGGTGTTTAGTTTTTGTTTGTGAAATACCACAGTCTTATACAAATATGTTTTGGACCTTCAGCGCAGGCTCAGTCTGCTGATTGGCTAATCCACTCCTGATGATGAGACTAACTAGCATTTGGATCATAGTTCTTCTCTTTCTCTCTTTCTCCCTCTCCCTTTGCCCCTCCCTCCCTCTCTGCCTCTCTCTTGCTCTCTCCTTCTCTATCTAACCCTCTCCCTCCCTCTCCCTCTTTCTCCCTCTTCCTCCCTCTTTCTCCTTACCCCTTTCTTTCCCCCTCCTTTTCTCTCCCTCCCTTTCCCTCTCTCTCAAAAAACAGTTATTGAACAGGCAGCATCTTGGTTGCAAAAAGCAGAAGCCAACTCTCTTGGCTTAAGAAAGCTTAAGAAACAGGTGTTTTATTAGAAGGATGGCAGGAGTTCAAAGAACTACTGGGAGTGGCGGCTTGGAGTGTGGGTAGAAGCTGAGGGTTCTGCTGAAGGCAAGACATTGGAAGTGGTCAGGTCCAAGTGCTAGCACTTGGGCTCTGGTGAGCTGGATCTTTGGATTTTCTGAGTCACTCTGAAGGAGGTCTGGGGCTGGGCTCACACCACATGCCTGGCCCACAGCTGTGCCAGAACTCAGGGATAGTAAGTATCTGGTCCCTTTTACCACAGGGTAACAGGCAAGAATGAGCAGAAACTGCATTCCTACAACCACAACCCACAAATGGGTGCCAGAGGAAGGGAGTTAAAGTTTGCATGGAAAGGATACAGACATGCACCTTGCCTTTGAGATGTTGGATCCTGTGCATGACCAGTGTGATGGTCATGTGCTTGCCTGGTTTGCAGTCCCTACCATTTGTCTCTCTGTGTGTTTTCATATGTCTCTAAGGAAACAGTTAAGGTTCCATGAGGGCAGGGATACTGGTTTATAAGCATTGTATCCCCCAACGTGGCACTCACTAAATGTCTGGTGATCTGGTGATTGATTGCCTCACTGTTTATTGGATTGTGAAGTGAGTTCACCTCCGTCAGCAGGAGTAGACAGTGATTGGGTGTCCCTTGGGTGAGGAGTGTGTATTAGACACTGGGAGTGTGTAGTTAAGACTAGAAACAGCCCCGTGGCCTCAAAAAATCAGCAAATACATCTCTCTGATTGCCAGCTGAGTTCTAGCCTTGTGTACTGGAGGCCTGGGTCTCTGGTGGAAAGGTTGAAAAATAAAATAAACTCATCCCTCGATTGCTTTATTAAATAATGCACAGATGACAGTGCGTGAAATATTGATGCACAGAGGCTCGTCCTCTTGCAGGGGAGAGGGGCCTCTGGATAATTGGTTTTTCTACATGGCAACTAAGATTGCTTGGCAGTACTATTACCGTTCCCCTCACCATATCACACCCTAGCTATTCATGGACTCTTGTTTTCCAAATCCTCATTATCCTGCCATCATGAGGCATCAAAATGAATGGAAGGACACAGCCGAGTATCAGTGTTTTCACATAAATCAGCTTGCAGAATTAGGCACTTCCTATGGGTTACATTAGAGGGCCAGTCTGACCATCTTTTTGGAAATTGGTGGAGCATTGTTGTGTTTTTCTTATCCATCTGGAAAATTTTGGAAATACTGTGGGCTGGTGCTAAAGGCCAGACATGAGTTCTGTGGTGGTAAGGGCTTAAGTGAAATCACCATTGAATTTCTTGTGAAAGCTTTTTTTTTTTTTTTTAATAGAAATGAAGTATGAAAACCTGCAATTCAAAGGCCAGATGCTCAGGCCATTTGCTGGCAGATTGTCCACGCTGATTTAATATGTGAGACATGCATGGGGCACTGGAGCAGCTGCTCTGGTACTTCTAATGAAATTTTAAGTCGCAGTCACCTTTATAATTGGAGGCACGCAGATAACATATGTTTACTAGAAAGGTATGACGCTTGTCATGTTGCCCCCCCCTCACATAGGAATGGCAGTTCAAACTCTAGCATGAGTTTCTCTTTACAGGAATTATTAGCCGATAAGTTCATCAGGTCAGGGAATGTTATTGAATCCCTACTGTGTGCCAGCATGACATTTTCCTTCCTTTTTGTCATTTGTAATTTTTTATGATGGCTGCTTTGATCTAAGGCTAAGTTATAGCTGTCTTAATGTTAACACAGAACTCTCTCGGTTGCTTAAAATAGGTGAGTAGAGTTTCCTTTATTCAGCACACGTTCACAGAGCACCTGTTATGAGCTAGATTCTGACCCTTCACATTACACCGCACTGTGGTGTGGTGGTTGCACTGTTTCGTGTGGTGGTTGCAAGAACATTTCTTGCCAGTCCGGCTCAGCACACATTTATGGAGTACCCCTTCTGTAGCAGGTGCAGGGGAAGTCAGGGGAGCACAGAGACAGGTAAGGTTCATTGGTAAATAAATGACTACATGGCTTCCTAGGCTTGTGGAATTGAATGTGAGCCTGAGGAGGCTGTCCAGAGACAAGAATACAGAGATGGGCCAGTTCAGGGAAAAAGCAGTGTTGCTCCTGTCTGAGTTCCATTGTGGATTCTCCCTGCTCACCCCATAGGACACTTCACCCCTGAGTCTCTTGAACACAGGTATTTACATGACTGCTGTGCTGACAGTCTCATGCCAGGTTCACTGTACACGTGGTTATGGTCGAGCATGTGATGAATGGGAAGAGCTTTTTAGCTGCTCACAGTAGAGTCTGAATCAGAGCTTATTACTCCCTGCGCTGAGGGGACTTTCATAGTCTCTCTGAACCTCTGTTTTCTTAGCTTTAAAATGGTAATGGTAATAGTGCCAGTAGTAGTCCTCTTGGGCTCCCCTAATACACTGCCATGGCCTGGAGGGGCTTGAACAACACAGTTCCGGAGGCCAGAAGTCAGAGACCATGTAGCAGCATGGTTGGTTATCTGCACGCTTTGCAGATGCCACCTGTTCACCCTGTCCTCACATGGTCTTGCCTCCGTGCACACAGAGAGGAAGCAAGCTCCACCTTCCTTGGTTCTCTTCTTTTTTTTTTTAATTAAAAAAAATTAATGTTTATTTATTTTTTAGGGAGTGAGAGAGAGAGACAGAGAGACAGCAGGAGAGGGGCAGAGAGAGGTGGAGATACAGAATGCGAAACAGGCTCCAGGTTCTGAGCTGTTAGCACAGAGCCTGATGCTGGGCTTAAACTCAGGAGCCATGAGATCATGACCTGAGCTGAAGTCAGATGCTTAACCAACTGAGCCATCCAGATGCCCCTGGTTGTCTTCTTATAAGGGCAACAATCACATTGTGAGGCACCCCTGTCATAGGTCATCTAACTCTACCTCTTGAAGGCCTAGTTCCCAAACACTATCATATTGTGTATTAGGAGTTTAGCGTATGAATTTGGAGGGGAACACAGTTCAGTCCATAGCAGCACCTCCTTTATTTGGTTGCTGTTAGCTAATGTTTGCAGAGGGTCTAGTCCGGTGCCTGGCACAATATTCTGTAAATGTGAGCTTTTGGAGTTGTATAGGTGCATCTCTTTCTCTCTAAAATTGGAAGGTCCAGGGCTGTATTGTATTTGTGGCTGCCTCTCTTAAGGGATTGGTATAATGGGGACACCAGTGAAAGGGGAAAAACAATAAGAATTTGGACTTGGAACAATAGACTTGAATCTTGGTCTGGTTGTGCCCTCGCTGCATGCCCCAGGGCAGTGACTGAACCTCTCTGAGCCTCCCCTTTTAAAAAATGTTTGTTTATTTATTTATTGAGAGAGAGAGAGCATGAGTTGGGCAGGAGCAGAAAGAAAGAAGGGGAGAGAGAATCTCAAGCAGATTCTGTACTGTCAGCGCAGAGCCTGATCTGGGGCTCAATCCCATGAACTGTAAAATCATGACCTGAGCCAAAATCAAGAGTTAGACATGTAACTGACTGAGCCACTCAGGCATCCCATCTGAGTCTCCCTTTTTTGTGACTCGTGAGATGGGAGAGGTAACTCTTACTTCCCAGATTTCTGGTTACGTTTAAATAGCAACCCATGTGAAAGCACCTGTATTTTCACATATATAGCAGGTGTTCTCCTAATGTTGGCTGAATGAGATTCTCATGCATTTATCCATGAAGCATTCATAGGTCCAGCTGCCTTGGTCGGCTTGTGATCCCAAATCCCATGGTGCCTCTTCTGCTTTGTATATGGGCCTTCCAACCCCAGTCATTATGCATCTGGGCAGAGAGACATTTGATGAGATTCTTGACAGGTTTAAAAAAAAAACACCAAACTTAATCTGGTGGAGGACTGATGACTTAGATCCAGTATTCACATAGAAACATGCGTTATTTTGGATGTTCTTAGTCCCATTAACAAAATTTAATCTAGTGCTGAAAATTTATGGGGCAGCAAGCAATCTGTTTTGCCTGATGGTGTTCAAAAGTGCAAATGAATACTTTATATACCCTCCCTGCTTTTTCAGAGTTTAACAGCGTACGAACATTTACATTTCAAACAAAGTGGTCCTCATGCTGGGTGGCTTTTTATGGTCTGTGTGAAATACAGGAGTTTGAAATATATCGTCTGCTGACAGTTTAAGTTTTCCGAGAAGCCACATTGAACAGAAAGAAATACAATATATATTAATGAAGATAGTTGTTTGTTTGCTGTAAGACCTTATGGGTGAACTGCAGGCATGCCATTTGAGTCATAACAGAGGAAGAAGAAATTGAGAATCACATGTTGGCCATGTTGACTGGTATGTCTTAGCTCTGAAAGCTTAGGAAGTCTTGATTCTCTCCAGCCTAGTCATTAAGAGCTTAGGTCTTGGTGGCAGGCAGATCTTTGTATGAGTTCCTCTAGCTTTGTGACCTTGAACTAGTTATTGTGCATCATTGAACCCAAGTTTCTGCACTTGTAAATCCAGGTAATGATACCTACATCACAGGGCTGTTATGAGGATTTAATGAGGTGGTGTATGTAAGTGCCTGGCACAAAATCCTGCACACATATCTGTATCCAGGAAATGTTGGATGTTATTATTATCATCACTACGACTACATTACCTAGGAATGCATTACTAGGTAATTACTAGGTAATGTAATACCTAGTGACCTATGAAAGTTTTAGAGCCTGAAGGAAAATGTTGCAACATCCTTTTTAAAGGTACTTAGAGAGTTTGCCTTTTTATAGCTTTCGAGCCCTGGAGGTGATATTAGGGTACTAGGCTTTTGCTCGGGCTTAGCTTTGGCCTTAGCTTTTCTCCCTTTCCCTCATGGGCATGCCTGATACTCTGGCATATATATCCAAGATGAAGTGACGTGGTGGCAGGCACTTTGTATCTCCCATTCACTGCTCTATTTCCAGCACCTAAACCAGTGACTGGCATAGAGTAGATCCAAAATACATGTCTGTTGCCTTCTTGTCTCCAGGATGTGTCTGTTGTTCCCTCTTGGGTCATAAAGGTCTCAGTTCTCATCTTATTTCCCATTCCATGAATTTAAAGGCCAGTGGTGGTTTTGGAGCTGTCTCCTTTTTTCCTTTCCTGGGGATCATTGTGATGAAACAGATGGAACTCTGGACTGGGCATATGAGACTTGGGTTCTCATTTCAGCTCTGCAGCTAGTTTGCCCAGAAGCCTTGGGCAAGTCAGTCTTCTCCCCTCTGGACTTTAGTTCCTTTACATTTTCTTGAGGAAATTGGCTTATATAATTTCTGGAGGACCTTCCAATGCTGACATGGAATGGATAGGTTCTCTGGAGGTTCTCTAGGGACAAACCCCACATTCCTGCTCCCTCTTTCTTAGACCTCCAGTTCCAGCTAGGCTCACTTACTTCTCATCCCTCATGTAGAAATGAACCCAGTGCCAAAGAATGTTTTGAACTGTAGTTCTTGCCACTGCACCGTATATATCTAAGCTAGGGTATCTGTACCTTACAACTGTTGACATTTTGGGCCAAATAATTCTTGGTTATGAGGGGTGGTCCTGTGGATTGTAAAATGTTTAGCACCATCTCTGACCTCTACCTACTAAATGCCAATAGTATTGTTGCCCCCTATTCCCACTGACATGAAATGTAACAAGCACATTTTCTCCAGACATTGCCACATGTCTTCTGAAGAGGGGGATGTGTGTGTGTGCAAATAATCCCTTATCTAAACACAAACTGTTCCTTAGTGTTACTTCAGATGACATTGCAAGCAGACAGAAGGTTTTCTCAGGAGACTGAAGCAAATGGGAATAGTCTATTGATCAGCAACTTCATTTTCCCTAGGGATGGGAAAAAGAAACAGAAAACAACTACCTTACCAGCTTGAAAGCAAAAATACAAAGCTAGCCCAAATATTGTTCTGGGGCCCTGGATTCACACTGAGTTAATTCCACATATAACATACCACCAAAGATGCAAAGAGGGACCAACACCTCTTAGATCTTACCCAGACTGTGACAGCTATTGGATCTCATTCTTACATCATAGAAAATGGGTAGTGATGGCTCTGAATACTTGATGAAAAAATATAGGTTTTAAAAATCTTCCACGTTACTCACATTTTAGATGTAGGTACATCCTAGAGATGGTGAAATACGAAAGCAGTTTGGAGGGGGGAAAAACATTTTCAGTGGTGCCAGGATATTATAAACAATGTGTTTATTATAAACTTGTTGGTAATGTTTTGTCAACAGAAGTAGGTTATTGAATGCCCTGAGAGAAGTAAAAACACAGTTATAAGACACAGCTTGCAGTTTGGTAAGTGACACAAAAAGTGGGTAGAAATGTAAATCATAACTAAATTTGTAGATGAAAGTAGTGATGCATTTACTGCATAAGCAGTAATTGCCATTGGAGCCCAAAGAAAGAGAAGTGTGAGCTGGGTTGACAGGAAAGGAGGTTAGCCTTACTTGGGGAGAGAGTTTTGGAGCTCTAGAGGATCATGGGATACCATGATTTACTCTGTCTAAAGCATCTGGAGGTTGCTTATGATCCTAATTAACTGTATTTGGAAATTGGTGAGACAGCATGCACTTGTCATCAAGGGTCAACTCTATGGTATTTGCCCCAGTGGCTTAGACTGTTCAAAACAGAAGTGATCTCATTTTCAAAGCTCCTATGTATGTATGTATGTATGTATGTATGTATGTGTGTGTGTGTATGTGTGTGTGTGTCTGCCTGTCTGTCTATCTATCTATCTAATGCATGCCTCATGTGATTCCTGAGGCTGATATCTTTGGAGGCATCTTCCCAACTCGAAACTACCCATTCTCTAGGAATATTTATCTCCATCAAAAAAAAAAAAAGAAGAAAGTCCCATGAATAGGCTCCTCTTGACCATACTTGATTTCTGAGACCTGAACCCTTACCTCAGGCCCTAGATGATTGGGTCCAGGTGGACACCTGATTCCAGTCATGTCAGATTCTGGGCTGAGAATTTGGTGTTAGTACTGAGAGGCACACCAGTGTTTTCATTTCATGTGCATGTTAATCCGAGAGGTGGTACCACCATCTTTCCTTCCTGGGAATCATGGAGATGCCCCCAAAAGGTGGTGGTTTGCTCCTCTGCATGAGACCCTGGGTATGCTGGTCACTGATACCCTGTGGACCAGATTATCACATGGCCATCCTGTGAAAGATGAGGTTTGCTTAGGGGTCTTCTCACAGCCCAGCCTGTCCTCTCTCCATCGGCCCTCCCTTGTCCCAGTGTCCCCAGGACTCCTGCCCTCTTGTGGCACAGCCAACATCCCCTACTCACTGATGTTCACAGGAGTGTTCTGTGTAAATCTCACTTGCCCACACTCCATGGGTATAGGCAATATTGTTCATGTCCCAAGGAACAGCTTTCTCTGGGCTATGATGTTGAGGAGGGTCTGTAGACCCCAATCACTCTGAGCCCTCACAGCAGTGATAGCTCAGTGTATTATCTGGGTTAATTGAGGTGTGACTGCATTTCAACTGAAAAGGACTGTTCACTGCCTTCGAAGTGTGGTTTCCAACCTCAGAACCCTGTGACGTTTTCTAGATGCCATGAATTTGCTTAAGAGTTCTCTGGCGGCAGAACCTGACTCAAGTGTCATGGGAAGGACATCCATGGCTCATAGAGACTTTGAGAGCTGGAGTGTAAACCCTAGCTTGCAGCTGTGGCTAAGGGAGCACTAGGGAGCGAGGCAGCAACAGACACAGGCTGGTAATGTCCTCTGTCCTCTTTGCTCTGGGGCCTCTCCTTCACATTGCAGTTACAGCAAGGGCAGTGGGATTGAGTACCCAAGGGCAGGAGAAAGAAGGATCACCTGGCACTCATCACCCATGTCTTTTTAGTGGGAAGTGGGCAATCTGAACCACTGCCCTGCATAGCCGGTGCACAATGGAGAGAGAGATCGAGTGTAGGGAAACAGGGTGCTGCTACAAGGGGACTGAAGGATTCAAGGTAAACATCCACTCTGGGTCCTTCGAATCACAAAAATGTTCATAAAAATTTGGATGCCAGTTTTAGACCCTCTTAAGGTTGTTGACAGACCCCTGGTTAACAACTTTTCATCCAAAGAAATTTGTTCATTCACATCATTTCAAACGTTAGTGCCCTGAGAATGGGATTTCTGTGGGCTGGAATGTTGAAAAGATGTTAGTTGCAGACCAACTGATTATCAGGAATGTGTATAGATTGGGAAACCATGTAGGAGGTGTCCTCCCTTACCCCTTGGGCATGACTCATGTAGGTGAAAACCCAGCCCAGGGAAAACACTAGTAGAGAGGAGGTCCCTTTGTTGCCTTTCCACCTGCCCCTATCCCACAGTCACCTCTGGGCTCTGGCCACACTAAGACTGATGTTCAGCACAGTCAAGACTCTTAAGTAAAAAAGCAGAGTAAAGCCTGTTAAGAGGGGAAAATTCTCCAGGGCAGAGGATTGCTAAATTAATTATGCAGATGTGAAAATTCAAAGGAAGAATAATTAGGCTGTTAAAGCTAAAAAAATATATATCATGTTGTTTGCCAAACACTGAAATACTGTGGACTGGTAACTGCTTTTAAACTAAAGAAAACGAACCCTTCTGGAACATTCTATCCCACTTGTTTGGGGAGTCGTGGCTAAGTGAAGGAAGTATATAGAATGTGAACAGTGCAGTTCTTTATTTTGTGAAGAAAAGATAAATTCTTATGAGCTGTGGGTGGTACAAACACCAGTGCCTTTAGGGCCAGGCAGGCAATGAATGTTGGAGAGGAGGAAAAAGAGAAAGAGGAAAGCAAAATATAGTGTAAAGGGGACACAGGAGATTCTGGGGTAAAGGAGGCAGCCATGCGGGAATGCAAGCCCAAGTGTGGCCACACCTTCCAATTAAAAATGATCCAGAAATGTATACTGGATTTTTATATGATATCTTCTAACTTGTTACTGCTAGCATCTTACTCAAAACTGTAACAGCCCTGTATGGGCTGGCGAGAGCACACTGGTGGGGTGATCGGGTTATCTTGAGTATAAAATGAGCATGATGGAAACACCTGCCTCGCAGGGTTGCTTATGGATTCCATGAGATCAGAGTGGCAGATACCCGGTGACTCTCATGGACCTGCCACTGCCACAAGCATGGGGACTGGCCTATCTTATTTAGCTCCCAAAATGATGCCTGCCCTGGAGTAGGATTCAGTGAGGGTCTTTGCTTAATAAATAGAAGAATTAATGGATGTTAAACTACCATAGAGTAAACTTTTCTCCTATTAACTTATTTTTTTTTTTTGAGTAGGCTCCAAACCCACCGTGGAGCCCAAACCAGGATTTGAACTCATGACCCTGAGATCAAGACCCGAGCTGAAATCACGAGTTAGACACTCAACTGGCTGAGCCACCCAGGCGCCCCTCCTATTGATATCTTTTATTACTGTTATTATTGAAGTATAATTGACACACAATGTTATATTAGTTTCAGGTGTACAATATAGTGATTTGACAATTCTATATATTACTCAGTGCTCACCATGAAAAGTGTAGTCACCATCTGTCACCATACAGTGTCCTTGCATTGTTACTGACTGTATTCCCTGTACTGTACTTTCATCTTTTAGACTTATTTATTTTCATCTTGATGACCTATTGATTTCCATTTTGAAATCCAAAGGGGTAGGAGGTTGGTTGCTAAGGAGATGGGTTCTCATAAGGAATTGTCCCCTAGGAGATAACTATGCCAGCTCTCAGTGGGGAAGGGATGGCCCAAGAGGGTATTTATGACCCTGGAAGGACACAATAAGAGACGCCCTCTGAGAAAGACAGACAACAGCCAGCTTGTCGCTTCAGTTTTGCAGTAACACTTGCCGGTAGTTCCACTACAGCCCCTCTCCACATCTCAGGATGCAGAGGCACTCGTCCTGCCCTGTGAGTATACCCCTCATGTCTCCTCCTTTCTACCTATCTAAATTTCTACCCTACCTCTGAAGTGTTGTCATATTCTATCTGTTCAGGCCATTACCTGAAACAGTAGTGAACTTCGTCAGAAATGTTAACTGTCAATTTAGAAATGAGTTAAAAATTGGCTGCTTCATCAGTCTGCATTCACCATCCTGGTCTGGTCATGGTGGGGAAGTTTTCAGGAGGGAGGGAGACACCCCACCAGTCTGCCTTTGTGCTTGTGGCTTTGAATCAGAATCAAGGGCCACATGCCCTTGTTGATTGGACAGGCCAACACAGAGACCAGACAGGGTTTCTGTTGGTCAGAGAAAGGAACACATCAGGGAGATTTGTTGCCCATTTAAAAAACGATTGGGCATGAAATGGATACTGTTTGGATTACACAGAAACACATCCCCTCATTAGCTGTTTCAGGATCACAAAAGGCCTGATGGCTGCTTTAGTCTCAGCCAGTGGGGTGATGTGGGGTCAACAATCTCTGTTACACATTTGCATACACATGGAGTATTGGCAGAAAAAGGAACCTCCGGTATTTCATTTTTTTTTCTTCTCTTTGCACCCTGTTGTGTACATTTATAGGATATCACGTATCAGTTTTCAGCTCAACCTCCCTGAATTGGGTGGATGTGGAGTGAAGCATACTGGGGGGCAGCCATGGAGGCTGCGTGCAAGCAGACTTCTTGGAGGGGTTACAGAGGAGGGCAGGGCCAAGCTGGCAATAGAGGTGGCTCTCTGGAGTCTCCTGGGAAGTAGATACTAGAAGCAAGATGGTTTCAAGGCTGTATTTTGGTATAAAAGATGACCTACTATAGAAATCTGGAGAAGAGAAGAGATTCAGTTTGGATTGGTGGATATGAATGAATATTTAAGGAAAATGATGTGGGAAAGAGTTGAAATTAACATTGATTGAGGCCTTGCCAGGGTCAGTGTTCAGCATTTGACATATGGCCTCCTCCAAACTTCCCAACCAGCATGTAAGAGAGATGCCACTACTCTCCTTTATGGCTCAGAGAGGCTGCATAACTTGCCTGAGGACACACGGCACCCAAGGAGCTGAGCTCAGTTGTAAAACTGGATCTGTCTGCAGCACAAAGTTCATGTTTAACCTTACCATATAATTCATAGACACATACTGGTGATTTGCTTTTGTGAGCAAGAGATGGTATTCAGTGGGTCTGAGATGTTGGTTCTCTCTGGCCTGTTCATCTTTAGTTTTGGCAGCTCGAGCAATGACTTATCAAGACCCTTGTGTTGAAGCAGAGTTCTGGGCTTGTTGTGGCAAGGCCATAGTCACATAGTTGAGTCCAGGTCCAGAGTGAGGCCAACAGGTGGTTGCCAGTGGAATTCATTTAAACCTCAGCATGTCTCAGACATCTCAGTACTCACTGTTCTAAAGATACACAGCTGAGACTTGGCTGTCTAAAGTTAAGTCCTAGTCCTGTCCTAGTGGTATATTCTTGGAAAAGTCATATGATCTCTCAGGACGTGTGTCTTTATCTAACATTCCAGAATCTTCTCCTACCTTGGGACCTTTGCAGTCCTTTTTCTGCATTGTTCCTTAGCTTATCTTCTAAAGTGTGGATCTTCTTGTCAGACCATGACTTATTGTCACCTCCTCTGAGAGGTCTTCCCTGACTACTGAATCCAGTGTGGCACTCAGGAGTTGCTACTGCTCACTCTTTTAAAGTATCTGCTTAGCTCTATCGTTTTCTCCTCATGTCCCTCCCTTATTCATTTCCTCTTGCCCTTCCTTCTCTTCCCCCATCCCTGTTCCTGTCCCTGTCCCTGTCCCTATCCCTTTCCGTTCCCTTGTTATCCTTCTACTAGATTGTTAGTTCCTTAAGAGCAAGGACTTAGGTCTTACCCATCTCTGAATTCCCAGTGCTTATAATAGTACTTGGCATGTAAAAGTAGTTTCATAAATGTTTGCTGAATTGATGGGTTAAAGTCTTCCCTCTGTTAAATATGAACATGTTGGTCTGGACGCAAATGCTCCAGCGACTCTTCTAGCTCTGAATCTTTGTGACCTAGGAATTCCAGCTTACAAGATTCATCCAAAGATACTCCTTTCAAAGGCAGTTTATTCAGCATTAACTGAGCATGTCCCTTATAGCAGACACATGCCAAGGAACTTAGGGTTAAAAAATGATGAGCCTAGAGTGCTTGGGTGACTCAATTGGTTAAATGTCCAATTCTTAATTTCAGCTCAAATCATTGTATCACAGTTTGAAGGGTCGAGCTCTGCACTGGGCTCTTTGTGGTTGGGATTTTCTCTCTCTCTTCTCCTCTCTCTCCCCATCCTCCATTCCCTCTCTCTCTCTCTCTCTCTCTCTCTCTCTCTCCCCCTCTCCCTCTCCCTGACTCCCTTTCCCCCTCCCCCTCTCTCCTCAAATACATAAATAAACATAAAAAAAGAAATGGTGAGCTGTACTTAGTTCCTAGCCTCATAGAGCAAGATAGAGTACTAACGAAGCCCATGGGCTAAGGGTCATTCACACATGTGTTCACTCAACTATTACTGAGCCCTATGATATTCCAGATGCTACTTAGGTGAGAGGGCATGAAATAGTGAGGATAGACACTATCTGTGGTCTCCTGAAGCTTCTACTGGGTTACAACAGGCTTAGAGTCACAACTGATCTTTGTCATATACTAGTTGCATGATCTTTGGCTAGTTTATTTTTTTCCCTTATCTGTCAAGTGAAGATAATATTGGCCTCATAAGGAAACTCTAAGAATTGAATTATTCTCCGTAATGGACACTGCAGTTTAGATTCTAGAGGCTTGAAAGATAACAAAGAGTTGGAGAGTTTGTGAATTGTCCAGTGTAACTGAAAGCATGGTAAATCTTGGAGGATAAGGAGAATATACTCTCAGAATATGAGCCAAATTCTAGAAGGGGAGTTTGAGGCCATGTTTCACCTATAAGTAAAATCAAACAGTGTTTATCTTTCTCTGACTTATTTCACATAGTGTATACTGTCTGGGTCCATCCGTGTTGATGGAAATGGCAAGATTTAATTCCTTTTTATGGCCAAGTAACATTCCACTCTCTCTCTCTCTCTCTCTCTCCCTCTCCCTCTCTCTCTCTATGTGTGTGTGTGTGTGTGTACATACATACCATCTCTTCTTTATCCATTCATCCATGCATGACCACTTTCATTGTTTCCATATTTTGGCTATTAGAAATACTGCGGTGAACATAAGGCTACATATATCTTTTAAAAGTAATATTTTTATTTTCTTTGGATAGTTATCCACAATTAGAAATGCTGGATCATGTAGTAGTTTCATTTTTAATTTTTTGAGGAACCTCCATACTGTTTTTCATAGTGGCTGTATCAGTTTACATTCCCACTGACAGTACATGAGGGTTTCCTTTTCTCCACATCCTTACCAACACTTGTTCATTTGTTTGTTTTGATACTATCCGTTATGACAGGTATATGGTCACAACTCATTGTGGTTTTGATTTACATTTTCCCAAGCCTCTTTTCATGTGCCTCTTGGCCATCTATAGGTTGTCTTCAGAAAAATGTCTATGGAGGTCCTGTACCTGTCTTTTTAACTGAGTTGACTGAGAGTTAAAGTGTTTTTAGGGGCACCTGGGTAGCTCAGTCAGTTAAGCATCTAACTCTTAGTTTCAACTCAGGTCATGATCTCATGGTTCATGAGATCGAGCTTCATGGCTTGGGATTCTCTCTGTCCCTCTCTGCCCCTCCCCCCCTCAAAATAAATAAACATTAAAAATAAAAGAAATTCTTTTTAAAAATATAAAATTTAGAATCCATAAATTTAACAAAAAGAAGAATATCATTCTGACTCCTTTAGTGAAAGAAACACTGCACCATTACAGTATCCAAAGATGATTATCTCCCTGCTCTGTTTTACCTGCTGGGTACTAGGTATTTATTACTAAAGAATGAAAATGAGAGATTTTACTCCTTGTGTTTATTCTGTGTTTGTCTTAGGAAACCCCATAGGTGCTTTCTCATTATTTGTTCTTGCATCTGTCTTCCATGTGCAGTTAAGACCTGATTTATATTTTATATTAGCACTACAGGCTTTATTTTAGAGTAATGTAAGGGAGGTAATCAGCCATTGAGGAGCACATTGGTGAAGAGATAGCCAGGAAAGAGAGCTGTTGTGGGCAAGGTTGGAACTGTGAATTGATTAGCTGATTTGGATGCACATGGAAAAGTATTTTAGCAATGATTGAATAAGGTGGGGCACAAAAAACAAAGCAACAAGAGTACACAAGACTTAAATGATACAGATTTACTGAATCCTTCAGTGGAAGATCCAACCACCCTTCTTTGAGTCTTAAGTGCTTTCTGAAAGCTTAGATGGTGTCCAAAGAAATCCCTGCTCCAATCAGCACTAACTTTGTCATGACTGCTTCAATGTTATCAGTTAAGGAATGGAATTTAATAGGCTTGGGAATGATCCCAAGGACTCAGAAATGAATCTGCCCTAATTGGTGGAAGAAAGGACTTGGAAATACATAGTTTCCAATTACCCATTTATAAAACTGGAGCCAAGTGTTTCTAAAAAATTAACAGTGGGAGGGATGAAAGTAATAAAAGCTTTAATTTTGTTATTCATACCTAGGGAGTCACAAATACTTTGTAACTCATTTGTAAACCTCACCCAGTGGTGGGCACATTGAAGATCTCAAAAATGTTTTGGATTGTGTAGGGTCAATTCTCTGAAAAGCCCTGGGGCCTCTCATCAGTGGGACTGAGATCCCTGGGAACAGATGGCATAGGAAGTCTGTTCCAGGGGGCGTGGGATGAAGTTTTGAATAACTAGCTTCAACTGGTCCTGCAAGAATGAACAATTTGCTTATGAAAGTTTTTTATATGTACTTTTACTGCTATTGATTTTCCATCTTAGATATCAGTACCCTGGAGAACTCTCTGCTTCATTCTTAAGGCCCTTTAAACTTGGTAAACACTTTCAACCCTTCTGAAACTTTTCTATCAAAGAGCCTCTAAAGGCAAGCTACAACATACATGTATCTTGAGGTTCACGGGACAGAACCTACTGCCAGAACATACATCTTTGGAGTCTCTTTATACAAACGTCTATGAATTTTGTACTCTATTCTGTAGTAGATCAATAATTGCCTTAATATTTTAAAAGTTTTATATTATTTACCACCTCATAAAAATAGATGCTGCAGGGAGATTAACTATAGATTTGCATTTTCCTTGGCCCACTATAGTCTGAGAAGGAAAAACTAGGTAATATTTTGGAAAACAGGAAAAAGAGACCTGGCTGTGATAGATACATGTGGTGTGGAACTATTTTGCCTTCTTCTGCTGATTTTTGGACTTGTCAGGGACGTAGCAGTGAATGGGCATCATGATACCTCACTTGAGTTCTACTGAGGTTCTGCTTCTGAGGATACCACATTACAGAAGCAACCACTTCATCTGAGACTCTTAAACATCATTTGAACAAATTGTCTCCAATTTGGGGCAAGATTTCCCTGCTGACTGTATTGTTCTGTTTTCAGTTAACATCTTTCCCTGCCTAGCTTTATGAGACAGGGTGGAAGCAGTCAAATGGACAGCTTCTGGCTAAGGATCAGAAAGCTCTAACCTTGTACATGACGCTTGCCTTGATGAACCCTGCCTGCCCACTTATATCTAGCACACCTCATGTTAACAACCTCCCTGGACTCAAGCCCTTGTCTGCTTGGATCAACAGTGTTTGCCAGATACTCCTTAATCATTCTTTTTTTCCCCTAGTATTTTATAAATGGTGCCTGAATGTAAGCCTAGGATATTTTAAGACTCAAACTCTATGACTCTCCAATAGAGATTTTTCAAAGCCCACAGTACCTTCTCTCAAAACAAACAAAACAAAACAAAACAAAGACTATGACTGTGTAAGTTTGTTGACATGGCTTTGTTGTTTGTTCTTAGTGCACAGAATTTAGAGGGAAAGAAAAGGTTTTTATTCTTCATTCCCAGACTGTATAATCTCTAAGATGAGACAAGGCAGAACACAGCTCTACTAGACATACATGAACTCCTTAGTTGTCTTACGGTGGTTTCAGCAGTGGTGTAGATCTGGTTAATCAGTGAAAGCTTTCTGGATAAAGTAGACCCTGAGCTTTATGTTCAAAGGGAAATGTTAAAGTTACTCCTTGTACAAATGAGTCTACCATTTGAAATTGAAAGGTCTGAATAGCACTGTAGTTCCGAGACCTTTTTTTAATTTAATTTGGTTTGATTTACTTTTCATCATAATAAGTGTACTCTTTAATCCCCATCACTCATTTTACCAATCTCTCATCCCTGCTCCCTTCTGGTAACCATCAGTTTGTTCTCTGGAGCTAAGAGTATGTTTCTTGGTTTGCCTCTCTCTCTTTTTTAATTTGCTCATTTGTTTTGTTTCTTAAATTCCACATATGAGTGAGATCATATGGTATTTGTCTTTCTCTTACTGACTTATTTCATTTAGCATTATAGTGTCTAGCTTTATCTATATTGTTGCAAATGGCAACATTTCATTCTTTTTTTATGGATGAAAAATATCGTTTTGTGTGTATATGTGTGTGTGTAGACATCTTTATACATTCTTCTATTGATGGACACTTGGGCTGCTTCCATAGTTTGGCTATTGTAAGTAATGCTACTATAAACTAGGAGGGCACTTGAATTAGTGTTTTTATAATTTGGGGGTAAATACCCAGTAGTGGGTTTACTGGATCATAGAGTAGTTCTATTTTTAATTTTTTAAGGAACATTTATGCTGTTTTCCACAATGACTGTACTAGTTTGCTTTCCCAGCAATAGTGCAAGAGGATTCCTTTTTCTCCACATCGTCACCAACATCCTTAGCCATTCTGATGGCTGTGAGGTGGTATCTCATTGTGGTTTTGATTAGCATTTCCCTGTGATGAGTTATGTTGAGCATCTTGTCTTGTGTCTGTTGGCCGTTTAAATATCTGCTTTGGAGAAATGTTTGTTCATGTCTTCTGCCCATTTTTTAACTGGTCTGGTATCTTGAGTCTCAAATGTCTAGGATTCTTGCCTTTTGTGTATATCCACTTTCTGTATTTGAAGAGCAAGCTAAAAGAGTGGTGAGGATGAAAACTGAACATGCACTATGTGCCAGGCCCTGTGCTGGGCAACTTTTATGCAATATATATTCAGTTCCTCACAATATCCAAGTGAAGTAGATCTCTTTGTCTGCATTTGAATCCTGAAGAGTAAGTAACCCATCTGGACCACATAGGCAGGAAGTGGCAAATCGTGGCTCTCTTACACCCTCATCTTTCTGACCCAAACCTGTGGGTTCTCTTCTTCTAGATACACTGGTTTAATTATTTAAATTAAATTAAATTCATGGAGTTTCTGTATTTATCCATTTTTACATGGTCTACTACTAGGACTACTAAACAGTGACAGAGTCATGCTCATCAGCACAAAGGAGTTCATTCTTTGTGAAAACGTACATGTTTTATAGGAATTTTAATCGTATTAAAGTGAAGTACAGGTATAAAACATAGACTTAATGAAATACAACACTCTTTTAACTCTACCTTTTTCACGGAGATTTTTAATCTTTAATGTGCTTTTTACGTCCTCTTATTTTCCTAGATTATAGAACTGGTCTTAAGTATTTTCATTAATTCTGTTGCCTTTGTTCATAAGTGTCTTAGAAATAATTTCTGCCAATTATCATGAAGTAGAACTCAAGTACCTTTACTGTTATAATATTTTAATGAATTCTAGCCGTTTTGATGATTGGAAGGGTTAAGACTTCTCCGTGGATGCTGACTTGTCCCTCTATTGAGAACCAAGGCCTTTTTCAGGTCCTACTGTTTGTGCTGCTCCATCCCATCCCATGTTGCCACCAGATATCATGCAGCTCCTTGTCTGTGAGGTGGACCATAGACAGGCTTCACAGAATCTCTCAGAGAAGGAAACACAAGCCTCACTTGGTCCCTGTTGTTTTTTAAGTCAGAAAATTAAGTTCATTGAGCACGAGCATCACCTCGAAAAGACACTTTGACTTTCATATTCATTATAAAAGTAATATATGCTTACTCAAGTGTCCAACAATCTGGCTTTGACTTCTGATAGTACAATATTTTCTTCATAGTATTGGGTTCTTTTTGGGGATCCTTTGGGTGACATGATTCTTGGAGGCGGTGGACAGAGGTGTTCAATATGCTGCTGCTTGGCACTGTAGTTGTCACTTTTATCCTCATTATAAATGGCCTAGTGGCTCTGAGCATCAGTTTTGGTGTGAGACTACTCTAGATTGAAGTCCAGATTTACCAACTATGTGACCACAGACAAGTTACTTACCATCTCTTTGTCAATTTGCTCATTGGTAAATTAATACTGAACTGATCTCTATAGTTTCCTCTTTTGTTAATTAGAAAAACAGTCCATTATTCTATACATAGTTGGTAGATGTCATTGTTCCTGCTGTCACCCTTTAATTGAATGATGCATTATGTCCCTTTCTTTCCACTTAGTTAATCCTACCCCTCTCCCTTTTATCCTCCTCTCTCCCTATCCCACTTTTAAAAGTAAATCAGTTTCTTGTCAGAAACATGAAGTGAGGGTCCTTGTGTTTACCATCCCAGAGAAACTGGGAAATTGAGGAAGGTATGGGTTGATAATTTTGAGAAAGTAGGATTAGCTGGCCACGCTAATACAATTTTGTAGCTTGTGATTTTATGGAGCATATTTCCATGGCTGCTCTAGACTTCCCTTAATACATTCTTTTATAATGATCAGGTCTTATAAATTAGTTGAGTTGGACTTATCAGTGGTTGCTTCCAATGTTTTGTTTTGCACATGAGCTGAAAGGCAAATCTCTTTCCAGCCCTGCCTGTCTAGTTCCAGTCAGGCACAGGGTGTTTTAACGCTTATACCTCAGAAGCTAATTCCAAATTTTCTTAGGGCTGGACACTTGCTCTTGCTCTGGACAATGGTCATGACTTCATTGTTTCCCCCACTGCCTGTAAGATTCTCCAAGAAGAAGGAGAAGGTTACTTTTGCAGGTGAGGGTTTTAGACCAGTACATATAGCAGCTGTAGTATTGACCTGGGGGCATAGGGTGTCTGAATTCATTCATAGGTCATTGCAGGGATAGCCCCAGGAGGGAGAGGACAGTAGAGAAATGGAGAGTCCTGATGTGTAGATGGGTGGAGGCTAGGACTTTGTGGGCAGAAGAACTTCTCAAGGTCAGCAGGATAGCACAGGGAAAGATCCTTCCTTGAGAAGTTCACCTGGTTTGAGTACTAGCTTTGCCGTTAATTAGCTGTGTGGTGTTGGGAAGTTACTTTGCCATTTCAAATATTTTAACTTGTTTCCTTACTTAATTTGTTATAAATATATACCTGTGTTAGTACATACTGATCTACTTCCTCTTTTAGTACAGCTGTACAGGATTTCATGTATGGATGTCTTGTAATTAAGGTAACAGTTTCTTTATAGATGCTGTTATGGACTGAATGTTTTGTATGTTGAAGGCTTAACTCTCAGTGTCAGGTATTGGAGATGGGACATCTAAAAGGTAACCAAGGTTAAATAAGGTCCTCAGGGTAGGGCCTTGTTCCTGTAAGATAGTATGTAAGACGAGACATCACATGGTGTGTGTGTGTGTGTGTGTGTGTGTGTGTACATGTATGTGTATACACACATGTGTATATATACATACACACACAATGGAATATTACTCGGTGATCAAAGAGGATGAAATCTTGCCATTTGAAACATCCATGTTGTAGAGTGTATTATGCTAAGTGAAATAAGTCAGTCAGAATAAGACAAATATTATATGATTTCACTCATATTTGGAATTTATGCAACACAGCAGATGAACGTAGGTGAAAGGACAGAAAAATAAGATAAAAACAGAGAGGAAGACAAATCATAAGAGACTCTTGAATACAGAGAACAAACCAAGGGCTCCTGGAGGGTCGTTGGGTGGAGGTATGGACTAAATGGGTGATGGGCACTAAGGAGGACACTTGTGATTAACACTGGCTGTTATATGTAAGTGATGAATCACTAAATTCTTTTCCTGAAATCATTATTATACTATATGTTACCTAACTTGGATTTAAATAAAAAAATAAAATCTTTTTAAAAAATTATGTAGAAAAAAACAAAGAAGAGACATTACAGAACTCACTGGCTTGCTGTCTGTGTACAGTGAGAAAAATCTCTATAAGGACATAGTGAGAAGGTGGCCGTCTACAAGCCAGGAAGAGAGCTGTCACAAGAAATTTGCCATGATGGCCACTTGATCTCAGATTTCCATCCTCCATAACTGTGAGAAATAAAAGTCTGTTGTCCAGGTCACCCAGTCTCTAGTATTTTGTTTTGGTGGCCCAAGTGGGGTAAAGTAGATGGACATTGAACTTGTTGATAATTTCCTCTTACTGTAGACTATTAAGATGTACATTTTTGCCTTATACGTTGACTTGCTGGCTTCTAGGATGTTTCTTTTTTCTTTTATTTCCTTTTAATATTAAAGTTTTCATTTATACCCAAAAGTTGAAGGAATGATAAAATAAACTCTTATATACTCATCTACCTTTCTTTAACAGTTGTTAGTATTTAGACATGATTGAATAATTGCCCTCCAAAAAAAAGGCCATTACAACTTTATACAACTTAGCTTCCATCGCATGCGCGCGCGCGCACACACACACACACACACATACATAGTGTAAGAGAGAGAATGCTTTTAGTTATAACACAGAAAAGAAAACAGTTCTTAAGTCCTCGGTTTGAAGGGAAAAGAAAATGTCTCTTCTCAGGAGGGGTTCCTTTGATAAGATGCATCTTTTTTATCATCTGTTCCTCTGTCCTTATCTTTCTGTGTCCCCATCCACTCCTGTCCCCGCTTCCTAGGGCATATATGTTCAGCTCTCTTTATCACTCAACTGCCTGTCTGATTCAGACACATGGCCATTGGGCCCCTTTGTTCAGCCTCAGATGAACACGGCCAGTGCCTCGATTGGAAAGCTTAAATTGGTGACAGAGGTTTTCCAAACTGTCATTCTTCTCTGGTTCCAGCAGAAATCTGTGGGCGGCATCTTCTATTTTGTATTCTATGCGGCTCTGTCATCAGCTAGTAAACAAGCCCCTCTGGAGGTTGGGGGTGGGGGGCGGGGAGCAAGATGCATGCCCAGGTTACCATGGGGACAGACAAGCTGTAATAAATGTTTGGGATCTTAGCTTCACGAGGTTTTAGCAGTTTGGAGTAATTTCTTTGTCATTCATCCATTAAGTCACTCCTAATGAATCACTGGGAGTGTCTGCTCTTCAGATGAACTTCAGTTGAGCATGATTCAGGCAGAGAGCAATCTTAAAAACAACAAGAAGACAAAAAACATTCCTTAATTTGTGAACTTTTTGTAGATTGAGTGGCCTCTTGTCTGTGGACGTTTCCTGGGGTCAGCAGAGTGGACCACAAGTTCACATGACTGTTTTAGACGATGTCTTTGCTTGTCAGACTCACTGGGTAGGCTTCTTGCCTCCCAGAATCCTGCATGGCTTAGTGTCCCCAGAAGTTCCACAAGGGGGGAAAGGGGAGCTCTAAGAGCCAACCACAGAGACTTCCACCTGACACCTCTCTTATTTGGAGGGTGAGAATGTGCAGCTTTTCTGTTCTTTTCAAAGTGCCATTTCCCTGAAAAAGGTGTATAAAGGGTTCTCTTTGCCTATTGCCTCTCCACTAACTTAAGCATGCAAGGGTGTGCCAGAGGTCACCAGGTTCTGCCATGTTTGTCATCACTTGAAGGGCATGGTCCTCTAAAGGCACTTCACGGTGATGCTGCCATTCTGCCCAGTTTTCCCATATACCACCCCTGTTCCAATCTACTGTGACCCCAACAAAACATTTTAGTTCCCCAAACTTGCCTTGATTTCTGTGGGAAGAGAGCTGCTTCCTAGCCAGAATGTTTTCTTCGTTCTGTTAACTGGCTTAAACAAATTTTCCATAGATGTCTGTCTGTCAAGGAATTCTCCCTTACCCCCTAAAACGCTGGGCGAGATACCCCCATCTCCAATAACACACCGAACTTATCCAATAGCATCTGCCATCTCTATTGAGCTCTGAGCCTCCCTGGAGGGTAGGAATGTCTTCGTGTTCACTCTGGAGGTGCCAGTCTCCAGGCTGCACAGAACAGAGTCTCTACAGGCATTAAGGGAATAAACCCAAGTGTGTGTCAGTCCCCCAGGTGACTCTCGGGGACTCTGTGGCCAACCCACAAAATAGAACATTCACTCATCTCAGCATCTTTGATGGGATAACCTGCTGTGCTCTCATAGGTATTATGACTCTTTGCCAGTGAGCTTATGGGATGTGCCCACTGATGGCAAAAAGGCTTGATTCTGGATTTTAAAATCAATGTAGCTAATTAAAAAGTAACTCGAACTGGAAAACAAGTTTAGAAACAATTAAGATAATTAAAATATCACTACCTTAATTGAGACCAAACAGTGAGCTTAAAAAATAAAATTAATTTAAAAAAATTACAGGAAGCTTATAATTAACTTGCTTTGGAAATCAGTGTTTTTCGGTTTAACAAATCTCTCTTTAAATTAATTTGTTCCTGTTTTTTTCTTTGAAAATCGTTTTTGTAAAAATTATTAAATGAATTACTTAGACATGTGTCCTGTGCCAGTTGACACTTGATTGGTCTTGGGGAAAGGGCAGAGAGATGGAATTAACCTCCCCTGGGCACCTGCTCTGAGCCAGGTACACTCTCTGACAGAAGTCCTGCGGGTGCCCTGAGAGAAGCGGTGGAGGGCACCCAGGGCTCTGCCATCCTGTGGAGATTGCTGCATCCTGTCACTCAGCCTGTGCTCAGGGAGAGAGAGAGAGAGAGACAGACTCGGAGCACAGGCTCCAGAAATCATTAGCCCTTGACGAGGAAGCTTCTAGGCCTGCTCCCGGTTATCACAACTCTCAGTGCTCTCTCCCTACCTTCTTACCTGCACTCTTTCCCTGCACCTTATTAAAGGGCCTCTCAAATGCCACTTATTATTCTGATCTGTTATCATTCGCTTTAGAAAGTGGAGCCACATAGCCCTGTCCAATACGGGTGTCGGCTTCTTTCCAGAGTATCGCTGTGAGCCTTGGAAAAGCTCACTTGGGAGACTGCATTTAAAGGGAAATGACACACTCCTCTTCCCATCCTCATCCCCTTTCCATCTCAGTATTCCTGATTTTCAGAAACAAAATGCACCTCGGTGATGAAATGAATGCTGGCAGCTTGATTTATTACTGTTTTGTTGTTCTGTGAAGTTCATTTACTCAAAATAATTCGCATCCATGTTTGAAGTATTCAGACCCTGGTAATTAATTTTTAGTAGACTTGATTTCTATATGCAAATGGTTATGTATATAGATGGAGTTAAGTGACTGATTTTCATTTATTAGTATTTTTTCATTTGATTTCTTTGTAAGAAATGGTGGCTTCAAGAATTGGAGGAGGTGTGATCCACAGTAGTTAGCCTAATGGGAGGGTCACACATGGACAGGCTACAGAAAGAAGATTGCCCAGAACACTGGTCTCTTGAGTTAGCTGGAGGGTTGCTGCATTTGGAGGGAGAGGTCAGAGGGCATGGTTGTCCAGAGCCAGGCACCTCACCTTTTCGGGCATCCCTGGGCTGTGTGAGGTCCATGGGGAAAGTCCTGCATGACAAGACCTGGGCAGCACCAGATTATGTCACTTCCACCTTCCTTTTACCCCTTGAGTTTCTTTATGCCCGTGGGCTCTATACTTGGTACGAGGTGGGCCGCACAGTCAACTCTGCAGAGTATATCCTAAGTAATTGTTATGCTGCTGGCCTATAAAAGTGAAAAGATTGCATTCTGGAGTCAGTGGGCCAAGCATCAGATACCCTTTGCTCCTCTCATCAGTGACTCGTCTTTAAGACCTTCATTTGTAAAATGGGCACATTAACAGCAGCCACCTCCTTGGTTTCTAGGATTAAGTATGATAATCCAGTTATAGGGCTTAGTTCATTTCATGTTTGAAACAGTGGGTGTTAGTTATTGTTCTTGTTCTTATGAAGGCTTATTATTCATTCTTGGGACCAAGTGCACAAAAAATTAGCAAACACCTATGATATACTTAACATGCACTAGGTTGGTTTTAAGCACTCAGAAATATTAGCTGATTTAACCCTGAAGACATCCAAAGCAAGAGCAGGAGGTATAACCCTCACCAGATATAAAGGGCAGCTGAGGTATGGGTAAGCTGCATTCACACTTGAAAATACTGGATCTGGAGTCTGCTCTGCAAGCTTTGCTCAGCTGACTTACTTCCTTCGAGATTGTACTGTCTGATGATGTCATTTGGGCCACAGTGTGGACATTGTCCAGTTGGCTGAAAAAGCAAAAAGAACCTCAAATTTGGCCACGAAGCTGGTCCTGTTGTACTTCAGATTTTGAAACCCATCTCCCTAGGGCAGCTTGTTAGTTTCCATCTCTGTGATACGCTCCTGTGAAAATCCAAGGACTCTGTAGCACTTAGCACCTATCAGGGAAGCACCTAGACTGGTACCTTGTCTGGGGCTGCCCTTGGTCTAGTCCCCAAGTTCCTTGAGATCCATGATGTCTTCCCTCATCCTGTGGTGGCTGGGCATGAGAGAAGGAGCAGTGGAGGATTGTCACAGTCATCATTAGCAGTCACCTGGTAACCATTCTTTAGGTTGGCTTAATTTTGCTTGAGCCTTGGAAAGCAAGTCACAGTTGGCTGAACAGTCACGCTGGGATTGGGGGTGGGAGACGCTGTACAAGGAAAGGGTCAGTGGCCTGAGACCACACCAGCTTCCTGGCTTCTCGCGTGGACATCCCCAGGACCTGGAGCTTTCCATCTAGGACCAGAAAGTTCCTATTGTGTGTTTCTGGAAGGCCCAGGCTTGGAGGACTCTGGAAGTAGACAGAGGCCCTCCTGCCATTTGCCTTCCAGATGCAGCCCTCAGCTCAAGAGTTCAAAGTGAATGCCCTGTCCCTGGGGCTCAAATCAGCCTCTTTTATTCCTTCTGCACCCCATTTCCCTTTGCTAAGCTTCAGGAAGCTGGGCAATCCCTTGGGGCGTAGGCTCTGCCAGATGGCTCCCCTGGGATGGGGACCTGGGTCTTGTTGCTGACCTGACTGGCTTAAAAATGCACCTGCCTTGTGTTTACAGTGGCTAAAGCTGCCGCAGTGGATAGAGCCATCCTGAGCTGTTCAAGCAGCAGAAACGCCTCTGGATGTTATGTGTTCAGGTCCCTTGAGAAACTCCCAGCAGCCGGCTGGAAAATGGTGTGGAGATTCTGGGCCTGGGTGGGCTGCAAGGAATCACGACTTCTCTAAGTGCAGGGGTATCATGGTCAACGAGGGACCAGGAAGCTGAGGGGACGATGGCATTTCTCATGGCAGTTTTGCTGTCCCTGCTCAAGATGCCAACTTGTGTAACCAAATGTTTGCGTGGGGAGGACATGGGGAGGCATCGCCTCCTCTGGCTGTGGAGAAAGTTATGAAAGATTTACTGCCTAATAGGCTTTAGGCCTGGAGCTGGGAGATGGCACAATTGGTTTTGTTTTGTGGAGAATTCCCTGCGGCCTCTTCTCTGCCGTGGTGAGCGTGCACACCTCAGCGTGTGGAACACTGATTAGCCCGGGGCCGCTGCTCAGTCTGTTCTGGAAAATGTTGCAGTTTTGGAACTGCCGTTTTGGGAGACCCTTTCTGGACTGCCTTGGTTGAATGCACATCCCCTCCCACCCCACCCCCACACCCACCATCATTCCCACCCACAAGCCACACTTACTGATCAGATCGAGTGTCCTGTGATTGCCCAGACGTGGCGTGTGCTGGTTACCGCACCTAGATTGCCTTCTGTAACTTCAGTTTCCCAAACTCTGCCCATCCTTCTGGATCCAGTTCACATATTAATGCTTCATTAATCCTTGCCCTAGAAATTGATCTCTGTTTTTCTCTGGAGCTCTGTTATCATTTTATATGCCCGTCATGGCCCTTATCTCATTCTACCTCACACATAAATATTTATGTGTAAGCTTTTTCCCTTCCTTATTATGTTGGAAATTTGCTTGGTGCAAAACGGTCTTGCACCTCCTGAAGCTCTTCCCAAAATTTAACATGGGCTTATTGATGCACACAGTCCGTGTTGATTGCACTGGAGCCAAAAAAAGTCTGTCTTCATGGACTTTTTACGTGGTAGGAAATAAGTAAAGGTAGGCATGGGTGAAGTCATAAAAAGCAATTGCAGACAAATAACCAAAGAGGGAAAAGGAGCTCTTGGTCCTTGGAGCATGTAAGATTCTAAAGGATTTTAAAAGTAATTCCTGCCTGAGATGGAGATGCTGAAACTCCCCAAAGCACAAAGGAATCACTATCCTGACGCTGAAGCAGAACATGTGCAGTAGACACAGAATTCCCCTTGGTTTGGGTATTCATTCCAATCCCCATTAGCCTAAGAAAACCCACAGAGTGCAAACACATGGTCTGTTTATTTCCCATTTGTTTATTTGAGTATAAAGAGAAATTAAATTTCCCTGGAGGTCTTAATTCCCCTCTTAACTCTTTTTGACTCAGCTCTGGACCCATCGAAAGACCCCTGCCTGAAGGTGAAGTGCAGCCCTCACAAAGTGTGTGTGACCCAGGATTACCAGACTGCCCTGTGTGTCAGCCGCAAGCACCTGCTCCCCAGGTAAGGCCGGGGACACTCTGAGTGGAGGACAGTGGGGGAGGGGGAGGAGACCATGTGTTTCCGTCGCCATTTTATGTGGAATTTGGTGCCTGCAGTCATCTTGGGGTATGAAATTCCATTCTCCAAACAAGATTTACGAAGAATTTTAATCTCTGCATTTGCTTTAAGTCATGTTTATGTGACCTAGAGCCCTCATCTGAGCAAATGCAGGAAAATTCCTTCTTTGTCACTGTGGAGGTCATTCCTCCTTCAAGAATGACCCCAGAGATCCAGGAAGCTTAGAGCTAAGAAAACAGGTTCTGAACCTTTAGTCTCTTGGTTGTCACTGACATTGTGAGTGTGATAATCCTTTGAGCTTCCTTGGGATCTGAGGATTATCTGCTTTCACGCCCATCTCTATGGGCCATGGGCATCTTTGCCAGCCTGGGTGCCCTGGTTTGGGGTTCTTCCTCCTCAGCACCACACCACCATTTCTCCTGAGAACATGCCTCTGCTATTTTCCTAGGGTGCAGTACTTGATCACCTTCTTCCCCAGCTCAGAGGAAGGTCTCCCCACTCTTCTTCAGGATTCTTAAAGCCTTTGCCTTTTTACCCTCAACCTCTCCCAGCTTTATCCGTCCAGTGAGATTAGGCTTTTATAGATGACACAAAGTGCCTTTGAATTCAGTCTCCTTGGGCCTTCAGTCCAACAAAATAATTAAAGCAAGAACCAGCACACGTCCATGCATGAACGTACCTGTGTACACACACACACACACACACACACACACACACACACACACACAACGAGGCTTTCCTTAACAGTGGGTTTGGGTTGGTGGGTGTGGTAGAAAGACATCTGCAATGCCTGTTTTCCCTTCTGTCTGTACTGTTGTGCAGTGGAGAGGTGTAGCCATGGGCACTGAAATCACCACACCTGTTTTGGATTTGGCAATGTGCTTTGCCATCCACCTGTCATGGGACATGACCTCAACCAAAGGATGCAGCCTTTCTGGGACGCGATTCCCAGTGAAGTGTATCTCCTGTGACTTTTGCTCATTAGCTCCATTTCGATCAGGGGACCATGCAGGATGGTCCTGTCCCTTCCTGCAGTCCTTGAAGTCTAGGCAGTTCTGGTCCCATTGGCTGCTCCTTCTGGGAAGTGTTTTAATTTCCCTCCATTCCCTAAATGGTTTCCTCCTAACCTGCCTGGGAAGCTCCACCATGGTTCAGCAGAGAAACTACCTGGAGCAGAGCCCTCACCCTCTCTGCCTCTGCAAATCTGGTCCCTACAGCTACAGATCCAGGCTGATGGTCACCTAAAAACAGTAACTCTTTGTCTCCGTAAGACTGAGATGCAAGGTATAATGTGTTTTACTCTTTTCCCCAAGACTGGAGTGTTCTCCCTGAATGTAAAGGTAGATCTCATTCCCAAACCCTAGCACATGCCAGGCATTGTGCTCAGCACCACGTCCTTGAATTCTTCCTGCCCTTTTGCCAAGTTGGGATTTGTTTTTGTCTGCATTCTAAAAATGAGGGAAGTGAGACAAAGAGAAGAATTAGTAATTGGCTTATATATCTAGGAAGTAGCAGCCCTGATCCAAACCCAGGACTGTCCAGCTCCAAAACTCATGTTTTCTATTAGTACTGTGTGTTGTCCTCTCCCTTCATCCTGTCCCTGTTTCTCCATTCATTCACTGTCATTTAGCAAAACGATATAGAGTACCTACCATGTGCCAGGCTTGCGTTACACACTGAAGCTAGTACTTTCCTACCCTCAAGGAAAATCAAGTTCAATGTGGAGTGGGATGTAAAAAAAAAGTTGGTTGTTGCTGTCACTAGAAATTGTTTTCCAGGCATACATAGTCTGAGAAAACTATCCTAGAGTCTACTGCTGCATGATTTCTCTATCCTAGAGTCTACATGATTTCTTCCTTCTCTGAAGGTGGCAAGATGGGTCCTCTTCAAATACCATTTTTGAGATAGTGCTCTAGATTTTAGCCATCTTATTGTGTATGTGTGTTTAGGGATGTGCAACATGGATAGACCATTGCCTGTTTCCTTCCAGAATATAGCCCTTCTGAAAGTGCCAGGCAAGAGATTTTCAGCATTAAGCTCAAATCCATGCAAGAGGAGGCTGCAGCCATATTGGTGTTCAGGCATTTCCAGGTGTAAGTTGTGTCTATCTGGGTAGGCCTTGTTTCTTTCTTGGGAGCATCACCACTTGTTTGCCTGTGTGGAAAGTGTAATCCTCATCTCCCACATCTTCTGGTCACCATAAGATTACAGGGACTAAGAGTGTGGATTTGGGAATGAGACCAACCTGGGCTCTGTTCCCAGGATAGCTACTTCCTTTCTCTATGACCTTGGCATTTACCTTTCAGAATTTGTGCTTCATCAGCTGTAAAATCGATTTAATGAAAATACTTACCCATTCCTCCTTCTTATTTATTGAGATGCATCCTCTCATGATTCTTTTTTTTAATGTTTATTTATTTTGAAAGAGAGAGGGTGCACATGCATGCAGGATAGGCAGAGAAGAGGGAGAGAGAGAATCCCAAGCAGGCCCCACATTGTCAGTGTGGAGTCCACTGCGGGGCTCAAACTCATGAACCAAATCATGATATCATGAGCAGAAATCAAGAGTTAGACATTTGTCCATTTCACTGACTGAGCCACCCAGGCACCACCCACTAGTGATTCTTAAAGAGAGCTTATGGGTAGTAATTGTTGCTAATTCTTGAAGGGGCTCTTCTGTGCATGTCCTTGTGTGAGAGTTCAGTGACACGCAGTTGTGTAAGGTATATAGTCTAGCGTCACACAATGATGGCTGGTCTTCCACTCTCTGTAACCATTATGATGATAGTTCCTGTGTCATTCATTTTGGAAGGTAGCCTCCTCCAGGTGCCGGGCCTCCTTCCTTGTGTGACTGTGCCTGCTTGTCCTTCCTTCTTGGGGAAGCTGTGAGGTTTAGCATGAAGATTACAGTGTCATTTTTACTATCCTCTTTGTGATTCACAGCAGGTAAGGACTAAGAAAATGGCTGGATTCCTGATAATAGGGACCTTTTGTTCATTGGAAAAACAGCCCAAAGAGAAGGCTGTGATTGAGGCAGCATGCCCACTCTCTTACCCAGATTTAGGAGGTGGTCCGAGCCAGGAAGGCTCTGCAGTGGTGTTCGCTGCCATTGTGGGTCCAACATCCCCACCTCCCTCCCAGAGACTGAATAACTCGGCCCGCCATATCAGTTGAGCACATACCTCTTCTTAAGGTCTTGGACACCTTCCCAGATGAAACATCTGTCCTGCCACATTATACTTCAGGGGTCCCCTCTGACCAAGGAGACAGTGTTGACAACTCTATTTATTCATCAATCAGGGAAGTAATCTTTCTCTCTGTGAAACATCTGTAGACAATCCCATCAGCCAATCTGGCCTCTGCAGCAGCTCAAGAGGCAAATCCCGCCTGCCAGATCGTCAGCACTGCACACACATGGAGAGGCGGCTGGGCCAGCCTTAGGCTGATGATGAGGCTGCAGACTTAGGCTGTCTTGTCAAATGAATTGAGACAGAGGACAGTGAGCGCATCATCAAGAGAATTTCATTAGCTTTTCTTGCCCATTGAGATTGAGTGACTGGAGAAGCTGTTTGGCGTACACATCTGTGACCACAGAACATCTGGGCAGATGGGCAAGCATTTTGGTGGGGTGCCATGTGGGATCTCCCTTTGCTGGAATTCTCCTTTATTAGGTGGTATTTAGATTTGAGTTTGCATCTAGTTTCATCTAGAGGCCTCAGGTAATCTCACATTCTCTTTGGAGAATTCTCCTTGGAAATTCTTTGCTTCATCTTTCCTTGCTATCAAGCCACAGTGAGCGGGCTTGGGAGCAGGTGAATTCTTGGTACTGTGTTCACCTTTAAGGTTCTCTGAAGGGGCCATTTAAACATTAAAGAGCACTGTGAAGGCTGCCCATAGTCAGGAAGTCTTCTCTTAAATGATTTTTTTAATATCCTAAATTATTTTTAATACAGTGATCTTTGATGCTTATTACAGGAGACACTAAAAATACAGAAAAGCAAAAAGAAACAAGAAATAGGCAATATTAACATAAGCTAAAAACAGTAATTAAACATCCAAGCACATTTCCATCCATTCTGTTTTCTAGTCACAGGTTTTATCCATTGTTTCATTTTTGTTAAAACTTGGCCATCAAGTTATGCTTATCCTATATATAAAAATTTGTATTGGGATTTCTTCAGTTAATTTTTATAAATGAGTATTTTTATGATATGGCTACTCTTCCTAGATACAATTTAAAAAATTTTTTGATGTTTATTTATTTTTGAGAGACAGAGACAGCATGAATGGGCAAGGGGCAGAGAGAGACACACACACACGGAATCTGAAGCAGGCTCCAGGCTCTGAGCTGTCAGTACTGATCCCTGCATAGGGCTTGAACCCATGAACTGTGAGATCATGACCTTAGCCAAAGTTGGATGCTCAACCGACTGAGTCACCCAGGCACCCCTGTAGATACAAATTTTAAAGATTGTATAAAATAGTATATAAAATTTGAACTTGGGGAGTGCCTTGATGGCCCCATTGATTAAGGGTCTGATTCTTGGTTTCATCTCACATCATGATCCCAAGGTCATGGGATCGAGCCCTGCATCAGGCTCTGCACTGAGTGTGGATCCTGGTTGGGCTTCTCTGTCCCTCTCCCTTTGCCCCTCTCCCCTGATCCAGCTCTCTCTCTGTCTCTATTAAAACGAACAAACAAAAACAAAACTAGAAATGGATCATAGACTAAATGTAAAAGCTAAGAATATAAAACTTTTAGAAGAAAACAGGAGTAGTAACCTTGGGTTTGACATAGACTTCTTTGGACACAAAAAAGCAAGAAAATAATAAAAATAAAATCAACTTGGATTTCATCAAAATTAAAAGCTTGATCTTCAGAAGATACTTTTACAATAATAAAACGAATATAAGGACAAACCACACCTAGAGAAAATATTTACAAAACAGTTTCCACAACAGGTTTGTATCTGGATTATGCTATGAAAGTGTATGTCTATTCAGAGGCTCACTCATGCATATTCATAGTAGCTTTACTTGTAATAGCCAAATGCTTGAAGCAACCCAAATGTCCATCAACAGGTGAATGGATAAACAAATTGTGGTACATCTATACAATGGATTACTACTCAGCAATAGAAAGATGGGGTGCCTGGGTGGCTCAATTAAGTGTCCATCTTCCACTCACGTCATGATCTCATGGTTTGTGAGTTCGAGCCGGGCATTGGGCTCTGTGCTGACAGCTTAGAGACTGGAGCCTGCTTTAGATTCTGTTTTCTCTCTCTCTCTCTCTCTCTCTCTCCCCCCCTCCCTCCCTCCCTCCCCCCCCCTTCCCCCACTCTTACTCTGTCTCTCTCTCTCTCTCTCACTCTGTCTCTCAAAAATAAATTAACATTAAAAAAAATAGGCTATTGATGCATCCATTAGCATGGATAAATTTCATAATAATTATGCTAAGTGGAAGAACACAGACCAAAAAAAAAAAAAAAGAGTATATCCTGTATAATTTCTCCTTACCTACGCTTCTCGAGTATGCAAGCTAATCTCTGGTGACAGAAAGCAGATCATTGGTTGTGTGGGGGAGCAGGTCAGTGGGTGTCTGAGCAGTCATTAAGACTAGATAATGCGGAATGGATCTTTAGGGAAATAGTCACACACTGTTCTTAGATGCCAAAGATCCCACTGGCAAAAGGACTCATTAGAAGAAAAAGAGTTTTTAATGCAACAGTATGTTATTCTTCCTGAATCAGGTTTTAGAAATATTGTCTTAGGCTTTCTTAAAGAAAACACCCTCTTGGGAAACAGGGGGATGGACAGAAAGTCATACAAGCCACAGAGGGCTCTCTCTCTCAGGGATTCACTGCCAGTCAAGATGGCTAGTTCTGATTTATTGCTCTGGGTGGGCAGGAGCAGGGGTTGGGATTCTCCCTACAGAGCGATGAACATTGATTTTACCTCTCTGTTGCCATTGATTTTCATTTGGAGAATGGAAAATTGAAGCATTTGTTTTAAGCCTTGCAGACAAGCCAGATTCTCGAATTCTGCAAGTGTATTGTGAACAGGAGGAAAGGGTGTCAGGATGGGACTTAGAATATCTGAGCATACCCTTGGAAGCCTTCTGGGAGCAGTGGGAACTAATCTGTTTTTAAACAAGGAGCCGACGGCCAGTCTTCCCAGTGGGCTAGCCTTTCTAACATAATGGCCCTTTATCTCCCTCTTCTAATTATCTGGAATAACAACGAATTCTCTGCACTAGCGAAGAATTCAGATTGAGTCGAGGCTCATGGCTCTGTAGACCAATCTGAGAGCTTTCTGTCTTTTATGTGAACTTGGAAAAAGAGAATCAAAGTGTTTGAGGTCAGAGAGAAGTACATGACAGAATGTGCCTCAAATACCAAACTCTCAGAGGACATTTGAAAGGATGATGGTTATTTCATCTCAGTTTTGTTTTACAACAAAGCACTGCCTCCTGCTACAGGGGCTTTGAACGGGTTGATTATACATCAGCGTATTTCTCTTGGCTTGGTAGATACATGCCCACGTAGAAAGTGGGTGATTCCTAGGTGTCTGAGTGGCATTCTGGTACTTCGACAACTCAAGGCATGGCCAGTTACCAGAGTGTGATCAAGTTTGTATTCCTTATTGTGAACTTTATATAGCTCACACTTTTTCTCCAGGGGGCCTTGTGTTCTCTTTTAAACTTGAGGGATCTTCATATTCCCTGCTCTGGGCCTGGGTAAAGTCCTGATGAGGGCTTGGTGCTATTTCTAGGCAATTGTTGGAATTTATGCAGCTGAATTTTGGGTTTGAGCCCAATTCCGAATTAGCCACCTTTAATAAACAGGAAGCATCACTGTGATCTCTTTACCCCTGGTCACTGAGGAAAACAAAGGGAGAGATAGGTTGGTTCCAGAGACACCACTTCTTGACCACCTACCACATTAGACACACCTTGCAAAAGGAGTCTTGTTGACTTCTCACAGTTACCTTCTCCATTCCTTTGTTTTCCTCTCTGAAATAGAGAGTATTGATTACACGAGCTTGACAACAAGAGCAACAGAGAGTAAAAAGCAATTCATAATGGAGATGGGAGTAATTGTGTAGAATGTTTAGTCCTTGGAACAAAGGAGACTCAGCGAGAGGCAGATCTTACTGTGGAAGGCAGATTCACAAGGCGAGTTTTATAAACACATTAAAATCATGGTTGTCAGTAAAATTTACCAGACTCAAATTTTGCCCTGCCTTGTTTCCCCCTGCTCCCACTTTTATTTATTTATTTTTAAACTCTGCTGCCAATGCAGGTTGTACCAAAAGATGGAGGGTGGGTAAGGGCAGTGACCTGGTGAGCTCTCCCAGCGAGTCTCATGGTATCCTGGCTGGCTGGACGTCACTTGTTTTTAGGTGTGAGTCTTAAGGACCAGAGCCTCTGCCCTGCCAGAGCCCTCTTTGGCACTTACCACTGGGTGCTCATCTCTCCCCAGGTTGCGCTTCTTGAGAAGCCCCCGTTTCCAGAGAGGATAGTTCGCATTTCCAGGCATTTCCTGAAATACCCATTGTGCTGAATCATTGTCTTTTTTCTTTTTCTTTTTCTTTTTTTTTAAGCCATGTTCTATCTGTGGGAGATTCGAAACGTTTTACGGTTAAATTCCCAGAATGTGCATCACGTACAAAGTTGCTGGAAAGCTAGAAAGCCAAGAGTCTGTGGTGCTGGGAATGTCCTTTCACAGGGTCAGGGACTAATGTTAAAACCTCCTTCTCAGTTTCTCCCTCTGTCTCTTGTTAGAAAGCCTAAGTACATTACCCTTCTACGTGGTTCTCTCTCGGATGATGGGCTCCAGTTGCTCTCTTTATTGGTGTCTCTGTCTATTAAGAAACGTACAGAGAGGCATATTTCATGCCTCAGATTTAAGTGGATTAGAAAGAGGAGATTGAGGTGGGTGTGCTGGTTTTGAGGAGGTAATCACTGGGTGTGATTTCCACTAGGGCTTAGGGAGTGCTGGGAAGCAGCAGGTGTGAAGCATTACATTAGCACGTCTGTCCCTAAACACTAGGAAACAGACCAGCTCAAGCCCCTCCCTACAACTCTCTGAAGGTGTTCAGGTTACCCACATGTTCTGGGGGTGCTTTACAGTATCCAGAGAGAGGAGTATCTGGGGCAGGGAGAGCAAGGCCTACGTGGCCTCTCACAAAGGACATCATCTTTTACAAAAGGGGTCAGATTGAACTTCCCACTTACACAAACTTCCGCTTTAATTTTCTTAAATCTCTTTCCTTTGCCTTTGTTATTAATAAATCTTCTGTGGCCCTGCTTGCCGTTCTGCCCAAACTCATCAAGATCCCAATTCATAGGTTTTCCAGTTTAGACATTTTATATCAGATTAATTCAACCAATGAACCATGAAAGACATTCTTTATGGATATCAGGCACCACAGTAGGGCCCATCTGGGGCACTGACCATGCAAGTTCTGGAGCCAGAAAATGGACACAGGATGATTTAGATGGGCATCCAAGGCTATCTTTAGAAGTACTTTTGTTTTAAATAGAATGTTCTCAGGCTAATGTCCTGTCTTTAATGTTCCTCATAGAGGGGATAGGTAGAGGGCAGGGCCCTCCAAGCACAGAGGGACAGGAGAGATGAAAGTTAATTAGTTTGGGGACCTTGGTACCTTTCCAAGGTACTCTCTTAAATGATGTTTTTAATGGGCACATACTGAAATGGATGCAGCTGTATTACTGAGTTGGGAAAAGGCCTTCTTCCAGCCTGCCTTGTCTGTGATCTTGCCACAGCTGGAGGCGCTGGTGTGTCCTGCTTTCCACTGAACTGCAAGTCCCACTTTTCATTACCTTATGGGAGGGAGAAGGCGCTGGCTCAAACCTTTTGTGAATATGAGTAATTCTCAAGTGGAAGGCAAGATGGCAGGGCTCTGGTCCAGCCTGGAAGCAGAGTCTTCCTCTCAGCAGATGCCAGGGGAGGCCATCTGTGGATGTAGTGATGGTGATAAAGGGCTTTAGGACTTGTCATAATTTTGGGAGGATTAGCCCTCAGAAAAAGCCCACATAAACCAGTGATGGTGGGTTAAAGGTCATTAACTCAGAATCCACTAAGTTGGTTTCTGTGATAATTTCTGGATTCAACACATATTTAGGGTGCCTTCCATATGCCAGACGCTGCTCTGTGTTTGGAATAATGTGATGAATGGACATAATTTGGCCTTGTGGAGAATAAAGTCTATAGAAAAAGAGCTAAAAAGAAATTAAATATCTAATAAATTGTCATAAGCGCCAAGTGCGTTAAGAGCGGAGTGTCATAGCAGAATCCCTTTAGTTGGTCGAACAAGGGAGGCACCTTGAGTGGGCCAAAGGTGATAGGTGCCAGGTAGGCAAAGAGTAGGGAGAAGTGTTCTCAGAGATGAGAACAGCCTTTACCAAGGCCCTGAGTCAGGGAAGGGGATGGGACTTGGTGTCCTAAAGGAAGGAAGAGGACAGAAGCCTGTGCTGCAGGAAGGCAGTGACCAAGGGGTGCATGGCTGCCTGAGACTAGAAGGGACAGTGGGGCCAGAGGCTGTAGAGCCTTGAAAGGGACAGATTTGGCTCTCAGGCCACGTGACAAGGGACATCTTGTATGGCTTTAAGTGGGAGAGTAGCAGAATTGTGTGTTTTAGGATGGACTGAGTTTTCTTGAATTCTCATTTTTTAAAGCCACATTGCATACAGTGAAAAAAGCTGGAGGCCCTGCTTGTCTATGTGTGTCCACATGAAGATCTCATCGAAGCTTGTGGCCTATGAGAGGACATTAGGGGCAAAGAGGTATATGATCTAACCCAGAAAATAAAAAAATGCAATGGAGTAAATTAAAGTTCCAAGAAGGGGGCGACCATTTCCAGCTGCATTGAGTTGGGACATGCGCAGTATTTACTAGTATTCCTAGTCGTTTAAGAGGATGTGAGTCACTGTGGCTCAGGCACACTGTGACTTTCTCAGTGTTGCACAGCTATTATGTGGCAGAGGTGGGGGACCAGGGCAAGGCTGTCCTGAAGCCCATCTTTCTGTGTGAGAGTCACTATGCCCTCAAGACACTTGTCTGCACTAATTCTCCATTTCCTTAGCAAATGCCGACTTTCACTGCCCATGGCACTAAGATAAGTAAAGCATTAGGCATGGTGTTGGCACATAGTAAATGCTCAATAAAAGTCCATCTCCTTTCTGTGTCTCCACTTCCTCAGTGAATCTAGATAGAGGATCGATTCCCCAAGCCTCCCAGAGTTGCTCAGGCCTACAGAGCTCACACATGCAAAGGTGCTGCTATTTTTAATGTTCTGGATGGTGTCATTTGTTCTGATTAGTAGGTTCCCTACTGGCAGAGTGCACGCTCGCTCCTTGTGATGCTCACCTACCTTACTTGCACTGCCCACACTCCCTCTGGAGCATGAGTTCAGGTCTTGGCACATATTCATGACATATTAAAGGTATAAATGAGTCAGTTAAGTCAAGAAGGAAGCTGGGGATGCAGGGCCAAGCTCGTGTCTTTAATGAGGAGCTCAGATCAGTCAGTGAGTCACAAAGCAATGCTCCAAGTCAGGCCAGCGTTGTCCATATTGTATCCCATTTCCCTACCACATTCTTGAACACCAGGGAAATGCTCAGAAAGGCCCTGTGAAACCCCCGCAGAGAAAAGGGAGGCAGTGTGTCAGTCTGGTGTGAAAGTTGTCCTCTTCTTGGGAAGGAACCATGTAGTCCAGACTCTACACTCTGTCCTGACCTGGTGACCTGCTCCTGTGGTGCCCTGTCTCTTTTCCCGCCCTGTCTCTGCGCTAAGAGACTGGGCACAGCTAAAGGTCAGCTGCTTGGCCTTGGAGGTATTAAGATGCCAAGTGTCTCATTGACCCCTTGAGTCTCTCAGAGCTGGAGATTTGTTCTTCACAGTGCTTCAGAATGGCCTTTGAGTCTGCCTTCAGGAAGGAAAGGACACGTACTAGGCATTTACTCTGGCAGCTGTCATGAGCAAGACCTGCCTAGATTGGCACTCCTCTCCCGCAGTTCCCATGAGACTGGCTTAAATTCATCCTTCTGCCTCATCAAGGAGGCTTGCAGGGTCCAGGATATCTTCTCTATGAGGTCTGACTTCTCTATTCCCTTGGGCCATGGGACTGGCCCTTCGGCCTTCAGGACAAGACTGAGCAGGGCTGTGTGTGGCCCATGTTGCCTGCTCAGCCAGGAGGAAGCCCAGGAAGGCAGAAGGCAGCATTATTTTGGGTCCTTCTCTGACCTGGGGAAAAGCCTGGTGCAGAGGGGCTACCAGTGAGCTACCCACCACTGGGAGGAGACTGGGCCTACAGCTGCTGCTCTCCAATGTGAGCCCACGGTGTACCTCCCCACCTGGAGAAACACATTGGAGTGATGTTTGATTTTCTTCTAATATACCCACTCTCCAACTTCACCAGTTTCTCCATGTGCCATATTTTCACCTGGTTTGTTGCTCTTCATGGCTCGATTGATTACTTGTGGTCTTTTGGTGGTGCTCCAAGTACTTGGCTTCAGAGCAATACCTGATAGAAATGTGCAGGGTGGAAGTTTGGCGTAAGGTGATAATGGTCCCGGCAGGGTGTTGTTGATGGCACTGTAAACTGGTGCAACATTTCTGGTGGGCATTTTGGCCTCATTGACCCCATGATTCCATTTTGGAAAATCTATCTCATGAAAATAAAGAGAGATCCACATTAAGATTTATATCCGAGGGGCGCCTGGGTGGCTCAGTTGGTTAAGCAGCCAACTTCAGCTCAGGTCATGATCTCACAATTTGTGAGTTCAAGCTCCATGTCAGGCTCTGTGCTAACAGCTCAGAGCCTGGAGTCTGCTTTGGATTCTGTGTCTCCTTCTCTCTTTGGTCCTTCCCTGCTCATACTCTGTGTGTCCCTCTTTCAAAAATAAATAAACATTAAAAAAAAAAGATTTATAACCAAAAGTATTCAGTGTACTTGATGACAATATTGCAGAAATAGAAACAACATCCTCACTGTCCACCCATAGAGGAATGCTTATATAAATCACCATGTGCCTTCTGTAGAATCCCCTTCCTCTAGGTGACCTCTCAGGACCTCCTTCCCCCACCTTCTCAGATAGACGGTCTGTCTCTGTACTGCTCTCACTCATTGTATGAGGCATCTTCCTTACAGTGAGTTGAAAGTTTTTTCTGTTGGTAACTTCTGCGCGTTGGTCCAGGTTCTGCTGTGGAATAGCTTGGGACGTGCTGATTTACTCTTCCCTGTGCCAACACATTTTGGAGCATCGTGTCTGTACATGGGAACAGCTGGGAACCTGACTGAGGATAGCTCAGTGACTGGTGATAAAGAGCTGCAGAGCACATCCAAGGGATTTGGAAGAAGCTTGAGAGAAGGGGTAGGATGTCTGAAAGTGGCATTTGAGTGGGCGCTTGTGGAAGAGTGGAGGAATAGAGGTGTAGGGGAAAATCAGCGTTAGAAAAGATCCAAGCCACTGGAGTTAGTCTTAGTTCCTGGCTACCTATTCAGAAAGTTCCCTACCAGTAAAGGCCACAGAGCCTTGTCAAGGCTCCAGCTTCTGTCCTGTGATGCTGTGAAGAGCGCTTTCAGGTTGAGGGAAAGTCATGATGCTGGTGTGGCTGTTTCTGGCCCCTGCAGGACTTTTGGGGAATGGCTCACTGTTTATGGTGTGAGGATGGTGGTGTCCAGCTCCTCGAACGCCATGAGCATGTCAGCTTCCTGTCTGTCACTGGGCCCGTCTTGCCAAGAGCAATGTCCCTGATGCAGTGCGGTCTACCCACACTGGCTTCATTTTGCTAGCTTATTCTTTCTGAGGTTGATCATACACAGCCCTCCCAGAACAGGGTCCTTTGCTTCTGATGACTCTAAAATCAATGTGGGTATTGTCACTCTCATGCACATACCCATAATAATTAATTGTCTCCCAGAAATGCAAACACATGTTTTCGCAGCTTATGGCAGTGGAACTGATAGTGGACGTGCACGCACTTGCCCTCACCTTTGTGTGCACACCTGAGCTCACAGACAACTAGCTGGAAGCTGTGTTAGCACAACCCTTAGTTGTTTCGGCCCCTCCTGCAAAGGGTCAGGAGTACGAATGCTCAAGCAGGAAGGCCAAATGAAATTCTCTTCCTTGGGCTTGCTTGATTATCATTTGATTTTTTCCAATTAGCATGTCCATTGCTAAAGATTTCCACTAAGATCTCAGGGCTAGAAAGGGACCTCTCTTTATTGGGCCAGCAAACAAAGGAGAGCAGTAAAACAAGAAATCAAACAGGGCTGCAGAAGGTCACTGGGTAATAGTCACAGTTTCTTTTCTGCCCCATTTTAGGAAGAAATAGATTTTTAAAACTGAGTACACCACTATTCATTATCCTACGGGAATAAAGAAAGTTCAAGCGTACACTTACATTTCCCTAATAGCTTGCTATTACACTGCTGGCTTGGCATTTTCCTTCACGGAGCAGTCTTAGTTGGGCTCTGTGTGTGTCTCTGTGTGTGCATGTGTGCTCACATACATGAATTTTTGTTACTTGTAGGCCCCCATGGCCACATTGTTTCACCAGGCTGAACTCTGAATTAAACCCCCACTGTCTCAGCCTCCCAGAGGCCCTTGGGTCCCCTGGCCACGCTCTGTCACTCTCTTAATGGGAGATGACTGCAACCTGTTAGTGGAATTTACATAATCACATTAGCCTGCCAATCTTCTTGATCTGGTCAGGAAACACCAAGAGCATAGTCTAGGCTAGAAGTAGGATCCTTAGACATATATATTTGATTTCAAGGGTAAGGAAACCTTGATTTCAAGTAATGAAAAAAATGGAAGAAGACATCTGTGTTTGTTGTCTTGCAAGTTCCTTTTCTTCCTTCCCTTTTGGCCACATACATGGCTCTGGCACTTGTAAAGATAGGATGTCTTGGTGGAGGTGGGTTCCTGAAATGGACAGCAGATTTCTTGCTGCATAGAGATGTTCTTGGAGAAGTTAGTCAGTCTATGAGAACCTATAGTGTCTCAAGATGTGAATAAGAATAAAAGAGTTAATTTAAAGTAACACCTACCTCAAATCACTGCCGACATTCAGAGTAATTATAATCTTTACACTTTAGTAATAACATTTACATGTGATATGTGTTTATTAGAAGTGTATTGATTACAATGCTAGCATTATCTTTGAATTCTTTGCCCAGTTTCTGGCACGTTTAGGTATTTAGTAAGTATTTACTGAAAAAGTAAAGACATGTCTAGAATCCTAGCTGCATTTAGAATGTTTATACCTAACTTTTTTTTTTTTAATTTTTATTGTCAAATTGGTTTCTATACAACACCCAGTGCTCATACCTAACATTTTGATAGCTTTCCTTGAACAAACTGGCAACATAATTTGGAAATTTAGTTCAGATACAGTGACCTGACCCCTGAGTCTCAATGAAACCTTGAGGCCTGGTCACCATTATCTAGGTGAACTAACTCTCTTTCTTTCAGCCTTCTTTCCTGCACCTAGGAGATCTTTCTTCCTTTCCAACCACCGGAGCTTCTTTAAACAAAACTGGAGATAAGGGGAACTGGCACTTAGGTGTGGGTTTGGCAACATGCATTTCTTTAAAAATTCTGAAAATGCATTTAAAAAATTTTTTTAAGTTCATTTATTTTGAGGGGGGACCGTGAGAGAGAGAGAGGAGCAGAGAGAAAGAGCTCTGTGCTAACAGCAGGGTTCAAACCCATGAACTGTGGGTTCATGTCCTGAGCTAAAATCAAGAGTCAGACACTTAACCAACTGAGTCACCCAGGTACCCCTGAAAATGCATTTCTTTTTTAGATTTGGAACAAATTAGTTTAGCAGCACATGATTGTAAGAAAGTCAGATAATAGACATATAGAGTAACAAAGCGAAAGTTCCTTTTCTCATGCCCTCAGGCCTTCTCTGCTGACGGTGTGTTCCCTCCAGTATATGCCTTCTTCGTCACTCTGAGTTCATTTACCCCTGCACACACAGTGTTGTTGGGAACTCTAATCTGACTGATGAATCCTCTCATCTACGAAGAGTAGATTCATCTGCAGCTGCCTCAGCCATTACACAGCTGAGGTGACAGCAGGTCATGGAGACTTGAGTTGACATTCACATACACTTGGAAAGATGTTCCTGCTTTTAGAATTCCTGGTATACGAGGCACATAATTTTTTTGGTGGCCCTGATTCTATTCTAAAGCTTTAAAAATATGCAGTTATCCTAGGAGTTTGAAGTTGCTTTGGAAACTTTGGAGTTTGAAGATGATTTGGAAGTATGTCTGTGAACCGGTAGCAGTTTCCTTGCTCTGAGGCACTTCTCTCTTCTGACTTGGAATAGGTCATGGGCTTCACCCTCCTTACTTGGGTCAAGTCACATGAGGGGAAGCCACACAGAGGTGCTGGCTTTCTGGTGGTTGATGTGTCAGCTTGAATCGGTGGATCAGGGGGATATCCACCCCTGATGACTGAGACCCACCATGCATGGTCCTTCCCATACCCTCGGAGGTCTGCTTTGCTCCCATAGTCTCCCCAACTCATGCCCCCAACACAACTCCCCATGTTCCACCACATCTTTTCTCCCTCTTGGGGGTGTTTGGGAGGAGTAAATGAGGCATATTGTATAAAGGGCTTGAAACAGTACCTGGGACATTGTGAGAACTCAAAGCATGTTAGTTATTATTAGCAGTAGTAACAATATCAGCAGAATAGTAAGTCCTCATAAAGGCATCACTGCTATTATTATGTATTTGCCCTTGAAATCTCAAGCATCTGTAAACAGCACATCTTTATACCATGTGGGTGCCCAATAGCACTTAGGACACTCCTGGGCACACCGCTGTAGTTACTCCATGCATACTGAGAGCTCTTCTTTTTGTTCTGTAATGGGCATCTGTTTATTAGAAAAATCAGTCTCTCTTTGAACAGGATCTTGTATATGTAATCTTCCTTTGGAGGACAGTGAAGACTCAGGAGTCCATGGATACCAGGATGGAGAGTGTCTCACATGAGAGCCTGTCTCTGCCATCAAAGCAGCTTTTGTAAATGACACAAGCCATTGTGCTCTTCCTGTGTAATTTTATGACTTTGTATAATGACTCAAATAACCCTAACAACAGAGGAATTATAGCATCATTTTACATGACAGATTATTTCAATGGTTAACATGTTTTTCATTTCAATTAACATTCATTATTTTGTCTCTGGTTCAAAATAGCCACCACGTCAACTATCTGAGTATCTTCCATCCTTGTTTTAGAAGCAATTAGTTCTGATTTTGCAAACAAATTCAATCTTGTTTTTGAATGGGCAGTTTGATATTAACAAGAGAATAAAATGCACATGATGCTGGCTGCCAGCAAACAAATGCGAGGCTTGCTGGGAAGAGACCCTCATTGGGTGGGTTCTCAGGCCACTGAGCTGACAGGTCTGCCTTAGAGTTGATGAGAGAGCACAGACAGAACAGAGGAAAAGGTCCTGTTACTGTAATTGGCTATGTAAGTCTCAGCTTCTCCCTTCTATAAAATGAAGTTGTACAACATCTACTGTCAGAGGGTAATGGTATGGGAGGAGTCGGGGGGCGTGTGTTCAGGGCACTTAGACTGGCAGGTCATAGTCACACAAAACTTGTGGAGTCCTGCTCCTGTTCCTTACTGTCAAGCATTGCTTTACTCTTTGACCAGCTGTTCACATAGAGTAAAACAATTCTATCTAAAGTTAGACAAACCAGTTGGAATATCAAGGTATTGGATACAGTGAAGCGGCTTTCTTCTATAACCAAAAGGAAAAAAGTCAACAGTGCTAAATATACTCTTGGCAGCTCCCACCCCCAGTATATCACTAAAATTTTTTGACACAGATTGTTGAATTTCATCATGTGGGATCGATGTTAGGAAATATATACCTGTACATTTACTTATTACTGAAAAAATTATTCCAGAAGGGTCTTTCCAGCCACTGTTTTGCTGTAGGCACTAGCTGTGGCTCTACTCAAGCCATAGCCAAGTGTAACTGGACTACAACTGATGTCATCATGCCCTCCTTGGTGTCAACTGTGGGGAAGTGGCAGGAGGTAGGACTTCACCTTGATTGCTGAGGGTAGGGATATCTGAGTGAGGAGAAACAGAGTCCCAGTGGGAAGAAAGAGCAGGAAATCCTTGGTGTTTAGACTTGAAAGTTAAGGTTGACATTTCCAAGAACTAGGACAGTGACAATTGGGTCAGTCTTGCTTGTAGCCACTGCCCTCTTGGCAGAGTGTGAGTTGGTCTTATAAATAATAGGAATACTAATAAATTTATTTGCATACTATACTTGAGAGAAGCCCTCTGAGTGGTGTTCGAAAGAATAGTTGTGAAGCAAGTTAGGTCTTGAAATTGAGACTATCACCATATGATTCTGTGCTGTGCTAGAAGATCCAGAGATCCCATCTTTTGAGTACTGCCCGATAATGTTTGCTGATAATTTCCATTGTTTGAATTTTCACTCCAGGCTACATTTCTTGATAAATAATACTAAACTTATTATTTCCTATTTGTTTAAAAAATATATAAATAAAATGTTGTGAAGAATGTAGAAACACTTATGCCTTCAGCAATTGTTGAGAATTCCTGAGAATTCAGATTTTTCATTCATTCCTAAGTCCTAAAAATTAATATCTCTTGGGAATTTGGAACCACTACATCAGGGATCCTTACACAGCTTGAGAAGCAGTCTGACCCCTGGAATAGGAAGATCTTTCAGCCCTGAGATGCATAGGAGAGTTCCCTCCACCTACTTCTTAGTTGTCTTTAGAAATTTTTGCTAATTGTTGTTTTTCAAGTTGGACTTGGGATTTCTTCTTTAAGTTTATTTACTTGTTTTAAGAGAGAGAGAGAGAGAGAGAGAGCAGAGGAGGGCCAGAGAGAGAAAGGGAGACACAGTCCCAAGCAGACTCTGCACTGATAGCACAGCACCCAATGTGGGGCTTGTACTCATGAACTGTGAGATCATGACCTGAGCTGAAATCAAGAATTGGATGCTTATCTATATGAGCCACCCAGGAACCCCTGAGTTAGGATTTATAAGTCTGTTGAGTTGTTGTTACTTAAAACCACATGATATGTTTGTCTTCTCATTACTGCTAATAATGTCCAGAAATAAAAGGAGAAAGTTCTAAAGGTCCAGATTAATGAATTAACTTACTTCACTGAAAAAACTCATGTGTTGGGGGTTGGCCATGTTTCCAACCCAAGGATCACAAAAATGATGAGACCCAGGCACTACACTTGAGGAGTACACAGTATATTGAGGAAGATAAACTCAAAAAGAACTGCTTTATGTTGTAGTGAACGTCACAGTTGGGTCTGAACAAGGTATAATTTGGGAACAAATGACATCGTGGTCAATTCTACTTGAGGTAGGGCTCACAGGATCAGGAGAGATTTCAAGAAAGGTAGTTGATTTGAACCTTGAATGAGGGGCAGACATTTGCCGTGCAGACAGAAAGTGTTTGCCCAGTCATATAGACTTGAATTTGCATGGCATGTGTAAGAAACCTGTAAGAGGCTCATATGGCTGGTTGATGTTCAATCAGTAGGACCGAATGAATCAGTAAATTGGTGAGGGCAGGGAAGGGAGATGTCCAGGATGGGCTCCAAGGCTTTTAGCCTGAGTATACCCCATATCCTGTTAGATAATTGTAATAATTTGGCCAGATTGAAGCAAGGTTCTCCCTTAGAGACTAGTCAGGAGCCTGAGCAGAAGTGATCAGAGGACCGTGGTGTTATGGGCATGCCACCTGACTGCCTGTGGCGGGGCCCTACAAAACTTCAAGGCAGGGCCTTGAAGAAAGCCTTATGAGGCAGAAAGGATGGAGGGGAGAAGTGTGGGTTTGGAAAGAAGATGTGTCAGACTGATAAAAATCCCACATGATGGTCCAGGGACACAAAGATCCTTGGTGGGCTCTGGGAAACAGCAGAGGGTGTCTAGAGCAAAAATACTTGGTGGCGGTGGTCAGTGTGTACGTGTGTATGTGTAGGGGGCTTGGTATGTGTTGGAGAGGGAAGCAAAGCAGATATTGACCCTGTAAAGGTAGACTCAGTCAGTTTAATACCAAAACTAGGAATTCAGACTGTGTTCTAGGAGGTGGGAAAAACATAGAGGTTTTAAGTATAGGAGTCACATCATCAGATTCGTACTTAACAATCACTCTGTGTCAGAAACATAAATGCTGGGAATTTTGGTAATTAAAAAAAAAAAGTGATTACGAATAAACAGTTGAGCCCAAGGAAATAAGACATGCCTGTGATCTGCCACCTGTCTGTCTTCTCTCCTTCATAGGATGCTTCTATGTTGGAATTTTCTTTGTGGTGGTGTCAGTAGGGTAGGAGGTGTGGCTGCCCCTAGCACCAGCCAGGTCAGGATGGAGTTAGGGCTTCGTGGCCAATTGAAAGGCTGGTAGGACCTGCTTACCAGATTAAATTTCTTGTGTCACCCCAGGTGATAAATGTCTCTGACACTGGGTATAGAAATTCCATCAAGACACTTCATAGGATTTCATTATTTGACTTAAGTAAAATATGTTAAAGTCAGAAAACTTGGTCCCCTGCCTCAACTGGCTTGGTTAATTTTTAGGGTCTTGACTGAATTGTGGGGATTGAAATATACACACAACAGTCAGGGAAGTTATACCTCCATGGGTTCACACATACTTGCACATACCTTCATATAATTTGGTCTCCACATGAAGACGATAGGTTTGGAGCGGGCAAAGAACATCTGAGTTTGCTCTGATATAACAGGTATGCTTGTTTCATTGGACATGTGAAAATTTAGATTGGGTTGGACTCTAGTTCCTGAGGGATTCTACGAGAGGTCAAATATGGTGCCTCAATGACCACCAGATGCTGGGTACGCTCACCTTGCTCCTTTGCAGGTGTAGAGCCAAGGATAATGTTTCAGAGGAGCTTTATTTATAAAAACAAGCCTAATGATGAAACTACAGATGCCAAAATAAGAATTTAAATGGTCCCAGAGCAGTATGTAGTCATTTCCAGGATAACCTTAGTCCAACAAGTATATGTGAGGTAGCTTCGCTGTATTTCTCTGTGACACTGGTCAAGTCACTTCCCGTCTGTGTCTAATTCCTCATTTGTAAAATAAAGTTCTTAGACTAGATTAGTTTTAAGGTATTTTCTGGTTCTGACAGTCTGTGATTTTGTGATTAACTTCTGAGAAATCACTGCATTGGTCAACACATAGATACCCACCTGCTCACCCCGCAGGGTTATATAGAGCACCCATGCTGCACCGGGCTTGCTGGTAAGCACCGGCTAGCCCCATCTCTTTGTGTCCCCATAGTGAACTTGGTTTGATGGTTAAGTCCAGGGCCACCAGCAGGGATGATAGGTCATTAACCAACAGTTATTCCACAATTCCATCTTTTCCTCAAAGTCTTTGGCTCAGCTCAGTGTTCACTTCTCCATCCTCTCCCTTTGGCTTAGCTCCTTCTTTCCTCTATGGCATCATTGCACATGGTGATGTCTGCTCCAGAAAAGCTGCCCACTCTTTGGACTTTATAGTCCCTTTCTGGGAACTCATCACAAAAATTGCTTCAGCAGTGGGCATGCACGCTGGGGACTGGCCCAGGAGAGGGGCTGCCAGATGCCAGAACTGCTGCGTGTATTTGTTGATTCATCCTCAGTGTCAGACAGTCTGCTGTGTGAATGATGATAAATGTGTGGTGTTCTGCTGAAGGACTCATGGGCTCTCCGTTAACCCCATGCTGACAGCCTGCTTGTCTGCTACATGGAGTCCCATCGGCCATCATCCCTTTATCTCAAGTCCAGAACAAACCTCGAATGTGTAAACTATGTTTGGCAAAGGGTAATAGATAATCATGTCCATGCGAATTAGAAATGCAAATGTTTTTATTCCAGACAGAGAGGCAAGGACAAGGTGGATAGCTGCTATAGAAGCAGGGAGGCGTTGGAGAGAGGACCACTAGTGACAAGCACATAGGTGCCCCCAAAGACATTTCAAGTTTGTAACCTAGGTATAACTGTCATGGGCTGAAGAAGAGAGATTCATCCTTGGCCACTGTGCAGCTGTATGAACGTCGTCATAGGCCTGACCACCAGTTATCTTCCTGACTTTGGGCAAGGCTTCCAACCATTAATAACATGAGTAAGCTGGACTAGGTGATTTTAGCATCCCTATAGGACCTCCTTTTTAAGTTTATTGGTCAGACAGGCCCAGCCCTGTGGCCCATCCAGCCTGGGATCCCTGATGGTCCCAAAGGTTATGCTGTGGGTACATGGTCAACCTCAAAGGTAATTTCTCAAACAGACCTTCCTCCTTTACAACCTCCCCCAAATTACTAGGGAAGATTTTAGATAGAATAAGAAACAAGTTGGTGGGTGCTCTTCCTAGGTCACTTTCCTTCATTTGGAAGATGGTGGATTACCTCACACCCCAAACCCACATTCGTAATGAGCTGAAGATTTATTCCATACATGGTCAAAAAGATTTTCTTCTGTGGCCCTATGGGTTCTTCCAGGGTATTAAAGGCTCTTCCAACCCTAGGGCCTTATAATGAAGTCACATTTCTATCACATTGGTAATTTCATCCTCTGTATGCTCATCTGTTGTTGGGGGAAATAAGAATTACAGCAACAGCTGCCATTTTTCTTGCTTTGTGTTTTTTAGACGTTATACTGAGTATATACATCATCTCATTTAATCTTCATAGAACCGTCTTGAAGTAGTTTCTGTTTTCCCCCACTGTATAGGTAAGGAAACTGAGACTTACTTACAGTTCCAGGGTTAAGTGTCCTGCCAAGATCATACAGTGAGTAAGTGGCAGAACTGAAATTGGCACTCAAGTTTTCTGACTCCAGGGTCCAAACATTAGCCACCAGTTGAGACTTCTAAGGGTAAAGCAGTTGAAGGACACCATAATCACCTGATGGATAGTCCATCCACAGTCACTCATCCTCCCCCTAGAACTCACCACATCATAGGCATGAGAGTTACTCCCAGTGGTTTGCTAGGACAGCAGGGACCACCAGAGAAAGGGAGGCAATCACTGGCAGGCTTCTCTTTCAGTGGTTTATGATTCGGGGGTCGGTTTCCTTCTGTGGACATAAGCCATCCTAATAGCACCATTTATCATTATGACACAGGTTAGGACGGGGGAAACCGGAGCCCGAATGGGAGAGTAGAATTCTGATTATTTTAGCAGTTGAAAGTGACATCACATCAAAGCCTCTATAGAATGGCAAATTGGAAGCTGGACCAGAATTGCTTTAAAATGTATCCAGAGATCGTTTTCCACAGCTGTGATAAAGTCATTTGGTTGTGTTTGGAGATGCATTTCTATCTAAACTGTTTTCTGACTTGTCTGCCTGTCAGCCTGCTAGGAAGCCTGTCCGTCAGCCCCAGAGGAGTGTGAGCTCTGGGGTGCTGTTTCTGGGGCACCCACAATGTGCCACACCCTGTACTGGGGTCTCAGTGAGCTGATGGGGACACTCCCTCATGTTTTTTTCAATGTATTGTGAATGTCTTTTCGTGTCACCAAGTCATGTTTTCCATTATTTTTAATGGCCACGTTGTTGTCCTTGGTCTGTCTGGTGGGTTGAACCTGGGCTTTTAGAACAGAATCTCTTGGCCCTGTCAGCACTTTGGTTCAAACGGCCTCCAGGATGTGCTGGGCTGTTTGACCAGCACTTTCGTTTATTTATTTGGCCTTTGTCCAGGTACCTTGCAGGTGAGACCTATGGGAGCTGGAGCTTCAGTGAACTTATCCCCTCTTTTTCCATCCTTAGGCAAAAGAAGGGAAACGTGGCCCACAAACACTGGGTTGGACCTTCGAATTTGGTGAAGTGCAAGCCCTGCCCCGCGGCACAGTCAGCCATGGTTTGCGGCTCTGATGGCCACACCTACACTTCCAAGGTCAGTCATCTCTGTTGTCTTTTCCGTCATCAAGAATATCCCATGCCTGCCTGTTCTGACAAGTCTCTGTGCCAAAACTAGGGCCTGTGAATCCCTAGCTTTGGTGGAGTTTGGGCCTTGCCTTCAAAGAAGCTGCCACGCGTATAGGCTCTCCAGCCAAAGAGGCCAGACAAAAATGTTACCTACCTCCTATGTAACTGGAGTTATCAAGAACTATGGGTAAAGGATCGTTGTAGAATGGCACTTGATCCTGAAGTCAATCTAGGCAGGCATCCTGGAGAAGGTGAGGTAGCAAGCTGTTCCAAGATGTGAGTCATAGAGCTCAGCCAATGTGTCTCTGGAATTTGCTGGAACTTGTGTCTGCCCATCTCCTGCAGCTAGAGGTGCAGCCCTTTTCTCTCTCCTCGTGTTGTCTCTGTGTGTGAAGCTCACTTGCAGGTGGATTCTGGGGCTAAAGAGAGTGGCTGTCAGCAACACCATGGGCACTTGTGGCCACACTAACCTATGGTTCTTGAGCTTGGGCTTCTCTGCTGGATCCTCTCTCGGTCCCTCCCCCTCTGCACACACAGCTGACAGCTTCTGTTTCTGTGATCCCCTCACCATCCTAACCTCTACACCATGGAGATCCCACAGGCCTGGGAGGGCCCCCACTGCCTGCTGTCCCCAGAGGCTTATTTGGGTTATTGTGAGACTATGCCATTGCATTCCCACTGATTCTCTCCTGTATTTTTTGTTACTGAAAGTAGAGTTTTATTCTTTTAGATTCTCACATTTTTCTGTATGTGTAACAAAACGGAAAGCCAGAAGGTATGTCTAGCTTATATCCATGTAATCTGCTTTAGGACCTCGATACCATCATTACTATTTGACAGTTTGTTTGTTCTTTCAACAAGTATCATTTGAGCCGTTTTTATGCACCAAACTCCGTGCCGGGTGATCGGGAAACTTACAGTGGAAATAAAAAAGCTCACACATCTTCATAGAGTCAAGAATCCTTACATCCTCAGCCTCAGACCTACCCTGGGAATTACAGTTTTTCTGCCCAAGGTCATAGTCAGTACATCCTGGTTAAAGAGCCCACTTGGCTCAACATACCCACCTTTGCCCCTCCCTCTACTGTCCCTGACATCTGATGGAATCAGTTTGAGATAGTTTGTAGTCACAGGGCTTGCTTCTGGCACCCTGCACATGTCTGGAATTGGGGATTTTTGGGGAGGGGCACTGATGAATCAGTTTTATTTCCCACTTCCCAAAGGCAGATCAGACCAGTACTGTCTTCCACCCAGAGTCCAGCTTCTAGGTATGTGAACACTTGTCTGGAGCTGGTTGTGATATAGCAAGTCTTGTGTGGAGTGTGAGATCTGCATTTCTAACAAGATTCCAAGAGACGTCCATGAGCTGGTCAACGGACCACACTAGGTAGTAACATCTTTGGTTTTTATAGGCATCTCCTAATAGATCTTTTTATCTCATGTCTGCTCTTCCCCTGCCTCCAAAGTGCATTTATGCACGACAGAAGAGGTGAGGATGATTCTGTAATAAAAGTCTGTTTGTGTGTCTTGCTTTCTTAAAATGCTTGGATAGCTTTCCTCTTGCCACTAAAACTAAACCCAGACCCATTCTCGTTACTAACAAAGCCTTCCAGAGTCTGTTGCCTTCCTACTCCAAAGTCACTTCTTAAAGAAAAGCTCATTTATGCAGTTGTTTAGCACCTGTGTTTTGAACACCTCTAGTTGTTCTAGGCCCTATGCAGGACATGGCGGTGGGGAACAGGACAGACACCATTCCAGCTCACTTGGAGGTTAGAGTCTGGTAGGGGAGACAGAAATAAATAACCAAACAAATAAAAAAGTAATTTCACATTTTGGTAAGTGTTATAGTGGTGCTGAGAGAGAGAGAGAGAGAGGGAGAGGCTTGCTTTTTTTAAAAATTTTTTTAGTATTTATTTATTTTTGAGAGAGACAGAGACAGAGTATAAGCAGGGAAGGAGCAGAGAGAGAGGGATACACAGAATCCGAAGCAGGCTCCAGGCTCTGAGCTATCAGCACAGACCCCAAATCAGGGCTCGAAACCCCCCACGTGAGATCATGGCCCAAGCCAAAGTCAGACACTTAACCAACTGAGCCACCCAGGCGCCCCGAGGCTTGCTTTTATAAAGGGTGGTGAGGGAAGCCCTTTCTGAGGAGGTGTCTTTTAAATGGAGAGTGGAGCATAGACTGTTCTAAATGGAGAAAATAACCTAGGCCAAGGCTCCAGGGCAGGCTGGTGTGTTTAAAGAAGAAAAGGATGCCTGTGTGACTGTCACAGTGAGGGGAGAGGGGGCAAGAGGGTGAGAAAACAGTCTAAGAGGAGACCTGTAGCCTGCTGGAAGATGAGCAGATGGTCGGGCAGTGCCTGGCTTGTGGGACACTGGTTACTCTAACAGCCTTCTTCTCTGTATCTGCCTTAAGGATATCAGGCCCTAGATCTAGGAATGGTGCCTACCAGCACCTTCACCAGGAACCGAACACAGTGCATACTGGGTTGCTCAGTGAGTGTCATGGTCAAGAGGGGAGCCTCCAACGACTCTGGCTGAAAAGAAATAGCAAGAACCGGAGCGCCTGGGTATCTTAGTCGGTTGAGAGGCCAACTTCGTCTCAGGCCATGATCTCGCAGTCTGTGAGTTCAAGCCCCGCGTCGGGCTCTGTTCTGGCAGCTCAGAGCCTGGAACCTGCTTCGGATTCTGTGTCTCCCTCTCTCTCTGCCCTTCTCCTGCTCATGCTCTGTCTCTATGTCTCAAAATAAATAAATGTTAAAAAAAGTAAAAAAAAAAAAAAAAAAAAAAGAAAAGAAATAGCAAGAACCTGGTCCTTGTAACCCATCTGGGATTTGAGTGAATGGATTTTAGAGAGCCTAGTGATTAAGAAAAATAAGCTGTCCCCACCCTGGGCCAAGTTGCTTAGCTAAACACCCAGCCCGGGGCTCTGGCAGAGAGTCAGAGGCTCCTTGCAATGATTCTGTCTTTGTAAAGATCTAGTTTGTGTTGTTCAAATGATTCCCTCTAGCTCTGGAGTAAACTGTCTGATCCTCAAGCCTGAGATTGGATACGGGCCATGAAATGTCAGTGGAGAATCGGGGCTGTTGGGGCAAGTGGCATGTTGCATATCAAACTCCAGCAAAAACCTGCCTGCTCACCTCTGTCTCTCATTCGCAAAAGGAGCTTCAAATGCCAGCTCCCCATGACCCCCGAGTTACAAGGAGCAGTAGTAACCTGTCAGCCATGGCTTGAAATGCTGTCAGTTGCCCAGGGAATGTCTCTGGAAATGCTTGCTGGTCTTGGCCCCCTGCAGTCTGGGCAAGAAAGTTGGCTTTTTGTGGGAGAAGGTTGCCTGCTCACCAATACTGATAAATAGCTTGTCTAAGAGGTAGGACAGGATTGAGAAGAGTCCTTTGCAATGACTCCTGATTCTTCAAAAAAAGAGCGACTTCCAGATACTCCTGGGCCCTCTAAGCTTTCAGTGGCCTCAGCCTGTTGTTGCTTCTTTGTCCTGGAGTTCCAGCACCAACTGAAACAGAGTCCTCAGTTTCCCATACCTGTTCAGCTGTCTTTTCCTGAAGCAAACAAAGAGACCTAAACCACTCTTATTAGGACCTATAGTATCCTTCTCCCCATTCTCCATATGCGGTAAACTGAGGCCCTGAGAGCCAAGGACAGTGGCAGAATTTGACACCCAAGGTTTCCTGCCTTGATGTCTATAACCGCCCACTTTTTCTTTTAAATATAATTTATTGTCAAATTGGTTTCCATACAACACCCAGTGCTCATCCAACACCACTTCTTTTGTTAATGTAAGTTTATTTATTTATTTTGAGAGTGAGAGAGAGTATGAGCAGGAGAGGGGCAGAGAGAGAAGGAGAAAGGGATAAACCCGAGTAGGCTCCTTACTGTTAGTGCAGAGCCTGACATGTCTTTTGAACCCACAAATCATGAGATCATGACCTGAGCCAAAACCAAGAGTTGGATGCTTAACTAACTGAGCCACCCGGGTACCCCTCTAATTGCCCACTTCTATTTGAAGTTAAAAAAAGGAAGGGAGTCAGGGAGGGGTAACATTGTAGTGGAAAATAGTGTGGGTAATGGTCTTTGACATTAGTTTCCTAATTTTCTACCTTATATGAGCTTCTAGAGAGGTGGCATCTTTTTTTCCATAAAGAAACTAGTCACATAGTAGTCAGTCAGTAGCTGTGTGTTGACTGCTCTGGGATCTCTGAACTCAAGGACACTTTTAAATTCCATTCAATAAGGTGTCCTTCCAAGGGGGATATTTCAGTCTTGTGGTTTCTTCCAGACGTGTTTTAATTATCACCCCCAAATACATGGCCTCCTTTTCCTGGAGGTTTAAGAGGGCATTTTAGTCTCATAGACAAAACTGTTGGGGGACTACAAGTAGATGGTCAATTAATAAGAGTGAATGAGTAAATTGTTAGTGAACTCCATCCCCTGGAGTTACCACCTTTTTTGGTTGGGGGTGTCTTTGGGGTCAGGAAAAAAGATTAATGAGACCATGAAGCATGATTAATAGGAGAGATTTGATATCAGAAGTCAAATTCATAAAAATGAGTGTTGGCAAAACTTCTTGTAGCCTTTGTCCCCATCATCATTAGGGAAACCCACATCCCATAGGAAACGATCACAGTCCTCCAGGGGGAGGCGTTTGCTCTTTTCTGACTGCATCTTAAGGGTGTGGGGCACGCAGTCAGGAGCAGGAGGAAGAAGGAACCTGTACATCAGCTGTATTCTGGATGCTGGGTATTTGTCTTTAGGTGATGTCACACAAACCCTCCTTCTGCTACTACCCCCAGAACAGTCTGAGAATCCTAGAACTGGAGAGAGATGTTTAGGAGCTGCTGTCTGTGACAGAGCTCCCAGTGACCTGGCATCAGCAACCTGCTCAGAGTTTTGTGATCAAAGATAAAGTGGACAAAAATGCACTAAGTCTTGAGCTGAAAGGATATAAGATGTTGCATGGCAATAGATGTTTATTCAGACTCTGTATCCATAAAAGAGAAGGAGTAGAAAACCACCTGTGGGGATAGACAAATTAAAGGCCAACCCTGCAGCTGGTTTGAAAGTATTATGTAGGCCCTGCTCCTTGACTTTGTTTCGAGGCAATGAGGATCGCCCTAGTCATTTTACTATGCTTGATGTCCTCTTATCCTGGCCGGGAAAATGGAACCAGTCCCAAAACTCCATAAACATTTATTTTCTTTCTTTCTGTGTATCATGGGTTGTCCTGCTTGCTGTGGATGTGACAAAGGACAAAACAGGCAAAGCCTCACTTTTCATGGAACTTAAAGATAGGCAAATTGAAAAGTCATCTCATTTTATCAGAATAGATGTTCAGATAAGGGACACTTTGTGTGCTGCAGGACGTAAAACAGGGCCATCTCCACCAGTTGCCAGGTGTGAATGGTCTTCATAGAGGAAGCGATGGTTCAGTGGAGATTTTAAGCCTGGAAGGAATCAACCACAGCAAAAGTGGTTTGGAGCACAGCTCAACCATCAGAGGGGAAAGGGGATTGAAGACATAGATGAAGAACAGCATGTCCCCTTGAAGGGCTGGTGATAGTTGGTATGGCTAGTCATATGTGATCTGGGGACAAGTGATTAGCTACAGAAATGAAGCTAGAAAAGTAATCAGGGGCCATGGGCTTTGAAGGCCATGTGAGGGGGCTGGATTTTGCCCTAAGAGCACTGGGGAGCCTATTAAGGGTTTCTGATTTCAAAATCCCTTGCACTGGCTACTAAGTAGGGATGGTTGGGGTCAGGGCTTGAGGTGCGGTAGCTATGAGGAGGTCGCTGGTATGAGTGAGGCCTGGATGTGTGTAGTGGTTGCAGAGGTGGGCAGAAAATAGTCTACAAGGGCATTCAGGGAGTCAGAGCTGATCTTGGTGACCACGTAAATTTCAGACACAAGGGAGTCATTTCAGCTCTGAGCTTAGCAAAAGGCCTTCTTCTCCATCCTAGTCCTGATGAGACTTGAAAATCCTCCTGCCAACAACTTCGTGGACTCAGCCTGAGCCAGCTGGGAACCCCTCATCTCTAAACCCCTTTGCTTTCTCTCCTGTCATCCATATGGAAGGATGAGATCTTATTGAGGACCTGGCTGCCAACTTTTAATTTTGCCTATGTGCAGAGGGGCATAGCCACTGCTGACTACAATCCAGCAGCCTGGGCTTCAAGTGGGCAACTCACCTTTCCTCCCTCTGGAAGGGAGAGCTGTTTTGGAAAATGTCGTGACTCTAAGGTCCCTGGTAGCTCAGAAGGGAGGAGGGCCCCACTGCCCCATGTCCTGTTTCTGGTAGACAGGCCTCTTTCAATAGGACTTCATTGACTCCCCTTAGTCTGGACCCATCTGACCAAAGCTCAGAAGTCAGTGCTAGGACTGCTCATTTCCCAGCCAGAAGCCATGGGTGCGTAGAAGGCTCCCCACATGAAACCAGGAGGCCCGGAGAGCCAACACTGTTCTCCTGCGTGAGCCTGGATGTTGGTAATTGGAAAACAAGCAGTCAGACACACTTCTACTCCCACCTCCCTCTCCAGAACGTTTACTTCCTTAATCACTGTTAAACAATTAGCAAATGGCTCATTTATGTCTAGCTGCAGAAGAGAGATGCAGAGTTAAGTGCTGCTGTGGAGGAAAATGTTTCTTTTCTGTTCTGAGTATGCGCACACAAGGGAGGGTGAGAGAGAGCTTGCTTTACAGGGTTGGCATTTCTTTCAACATATTGTCGCTGCAGATTATATTATTTTCAGAGTCATCTTAATAGTTTCCAACAATTGCTACCAAGTAAAGGTCACGTTTGAAGTTTTTGGCAAATAGAGTCTCAGTTGGCCGGCATTTCTCATGCACAGACTGTTCTGAGGGTGAGAGGAATCCAGGGTGTAGTTTTTAAGACTTTTCAAGATAGCGTTAAACTTAGTGTCTCTGCCCAATCACCCCCAGGCTTTTGTGGCCCTGTGACCATGACCGGCATGGGACATTTTTATGTATGGCTCCTCTTCTTTCCTTTTCAACAGAGTGGAAAGTGTCCATATTTCCTGCGGTATTTTTGGATAGCCCTGCTGCTGTAGAGCCTGCTGGGTGGGAGTTATCTTCACATGCAAGTGGCTCCTTGGTAAAGGTGTTGCTTCTGGCTAAGCAGAACATCACATGATGAGAGACAAAAGATGGAGGGCTTGCATTTGCATGTTTTGTGCATCAGGGGACTGGAGCACAGTGGCAGTGGTAATGGCCCAAGGAGAAGACGAGCAACAATTAGGGGAGCCATTGGATGCACCCATCTGGCAGCCCTGTGGAGGCTCAAGAAACAGTAAAAATCCTGATGCCATACCCTTGTGCTCTAGGTAGCAGGGGGAAGAAAGCAGTAGTGTGCCCGTGGACCACGTGGACACTAGTGGTCTGGTGAGGGAGTCACATGGTAGATTTCATTAGTTTGATTTTCCATTGCTTAGAAAAAGCTAGCAAAAGAGGCTTTATGACTTTGGAGATACACTCAGTGGATCTAACCCAACTTTAAGCAGTTTGGTTTTATATGTTAAACCTTTTGAGATTTGGGGATACATATCCCATAGAAGATGCCCCAACTTTGCCTTTTCCACTCAGGTCTTGTTCATTTTCAACCTCCTTTCCTCAGTAAGGAATAGACAAATATCATTTAGACTGAGAGTTGGAATTCAGGGTGCAAAAACCCTCAACTCCTTGCCTTAGTTTTGTTATCCTCCCCTTTTTCCTTCACAGGGTTTTAGAAGGAGCAAGTACAAATTATATGTAAAATATTGGTTGCGTGTTAGGATATAGGTTCTGGCTGGTTTAACAAATTCCCAAATGAAACAGAGGCTTAAATAGGATGAAGTTTTATTTTTCTCTCATGCACACATTCCAAAGGTAAGCAGCCCAGAGCTAGTCACTGACCAGGATCCTTTCAGCTCATTGTTCTGTCTTTCTCAGCCAATGGAATTGTTGAACTTTGGCATCTGGGTCCAATGTGGCTGCTATGCCCAGCCAGAAGGAAGGAGGCACAATCCAGAAGCTATCAGTGTCACTTCTCTTCACATACTATTGGACACAGCTTAATCCCAAGGCTCCACAAGGCTACAAAGGGGTCTGGGAAATGTAGTTATTATTGTGGATAGCTATGTGCCTAGCTAAAATTTGAGAGTTACATAATTAAAGGATAGAGTGGATATTGGGGTTACCTATCAGTCTCTATTGTAGTAATATTTTAAATCACAGTAATAAAAAGAAGAACATCAAAACAATAACACTTAATTACTAATTTGGTAATTAGTACATAGTAAATGGCACTTGTGCTAAGTGCCATTGTATTTTATTTCCTCTAGCATTCCATGTAATTCCTACAACAAAACTATGAAGTAGTACTTGTATTAGTCCCAAACTAAAGATGAGTATGTTGAAGTACTGAAACTTTTCCAAGGACAACACAGCTCATAAGCAGGAGGGCAGATACTAGAACATAGGTCTACCTCTCAAATCAGTCTTTACTTCCATAAGTACAGAGCCATCTGAAAAGTAATGTAAAATACCAGCTGTATCATCAGGATGCTTTTGATTTCAAGTGACAGAAACATAACTCAAACTTCGCTTACTCCCCAAATGAGGATTTACTGCCATATAAGGCTAGAACATATACTGGGGTAGGCAGAGCTCAGAAAAGAAGAGGAAATGCTGTGCTGTCAACACTGCATTTCCTTCTGTCTCTCTTTGTCTATCTCTGCTTGGCTTCATTCTGCAAAGAGGGTTTCTCCCCTTGGCAGAAAATAGGGATTTTGACAGCCCCCAGATTCATTTCCTCCGAGCCTAGAAGCTCAAGAGAAATTTACCAGTGTCTATGCTTCAACCCCAGGGAAGGATCCCATCTGACTCTTTCTGAATCCTGTGTCTTTCCCTTAATCAGATACCATGCCACATGATCCTCTTGCTCCCTACAATTTACTATAATCAAGAGTAGTATTTTTTACCAGAGGAGAGGAAGGGCAAGATTATTTACTGGACCGAGTAAAATTTTAAAGGCAATGTACTACATAATCACTTCTTAAAATGTCAAATATAGTAATCTCATTAAGGTCTTCAGCTAAATGACACTAGCTTGAGCCTGTAAGAATATACCAAAGCATTCTGTGTTTCTATGACAGGCATAGAAGCCAAATCTATACCGAATGTTAGTTATCTGGTTAAAGAGAGAGTTCATTGAAAATAGAGTAGATTCAGCATTATTTTAATTCAGAATTCTTGTCAGCCATTTGGCCTAATGTTTTAATATTTCATTCTGATCATGTGGCACATCTGTCCTCAGTTATATTAAGCATTTATTTCTTCTTGGAACATGCCAAGATAACCCTGGCTTTTTGGCTCCTGAGGATAAACTTTCAGGCAAAATGGTTATTGTGACATTTTCAGAAAGCACAGATGTTCAAACACTGTCCATGGTGAAAATGCATCCACAGAATTTACACAGACTACTTCAACATGCAGATTAGTTATGAAGTTACAGCAGAAGGAAGCAATTCAGCTAATTATTTCACTACTTATTTCTATGTTCTATACGCAAACATGCATTTAACCAAGATTGGGCGAATAGGTATTCATTTCTTCTTCTCAAATGCCCTGAATAGGATGCCATGTAATTAGTTAGCACTTTTGTTAAAAACACATTAGGAAGAATAACCTTCTTGTTGTCAGTTCTGTTGAATTCACAATTAAACCATTTGATAAAGCAATTACCTGAACACAATTCTGTTCATCCTTCAGGAGATGAAATTAAGGATTAGGTAAAATTTCAAAGCACATGAGATCTCTGCCAATCCTTCCTTTAGAAGACAGAAAGGTCCCTGGCCAGGATTAATTTGCATAGTTCTATAAATCTAATTAAATCATTATAGAATAACTTTAATTAAGTTCATGATCATATTGCTTTTATTTTTCTTTCAAAGAAACAAACAAAATATTCCTTGTTGGCATGCTGCCCCAGTGAGTACAGTCAGACTTCTTCATAACCTTTTCCAAGAGAACATTTGAGCCCCAGATTTGGAAAGTGCTCATAGAGCCTTGTTATCTAAACCTTGGGCTAGGACCTGTATGTCATAAGGGAATGAAGTGGGTTAGAGTTTACAATGAAATGATGCCATAACCGCATGGCAAGAGAAATGGCTTTAAAGATGCTCTCATTTTTACCAAAGCGAGTTGCTGGGGCTTTCCTCTTTCTGAAATCAATGGAACAGTTTTGCATGTTTACATGTGAGTGCATGGAACAGAATTGCTTCATCCTCTCATCACTGATGGTTTTCCTGAGATGCTGACTTCTGTCCATTAACGTGCTCAGAAGAGCAGACCTCAGCATCAGGGAAGATCCTGTGTCCAAAAGAGCTACTTTCCCAAGTTCTTATCTAAAGATACTGAGGACTGGTTTGAAATACGCACCTCCCCAAAGGCTGCCTATGCAGATGAGAGACCAGGTGCTACGGGAATGTAGAGACCCTGACCAGAATGATCAGATGAAGCACATTATAAGGTTTTCTTTGCTTTTTCCTCTCCTAGGAGAGAGGTCAAAAGATGTTATCATGTATCAGCATGGATGGGATGCTCCTAAAGTGGTAGTGAGCGAGGTGTGCTACATCTCTCATGTTATGCTTCATATTTCCTCCTCGAAGATCTCTAGACCAGGCATCTGGCTCCTCTTGAGAGCACATCCACATATAATAAAATTCCCCGGTATCAAACAAAGAAAGATAGAGGTGCAGTAGAGAGGATGCATCCCTGTTTGTTTGTTTTGGCCTTTTAATGTACATGACAGGGTAGAAAGGATTGAGCCTCTCTTATCCACATCCACCTCTGCCAAAAAAGAATAACCATACTCCTGACATTTCAACTGTGAGTCTTAGCCTAAGCATTTCAGTGACATGTCTGGGAGCCCTTCCTTTTAATGGAGGTCATTTCTTTCCTCTGAACTCCAACAGCACCAGGTAGTATACTTCTGCTGGCACAAGTATTGAGCCTCCTTGGAAGTGTTCATAGTTGAGTGTATGTCTCGCCATATGATGAGCTAGAGTCTGAAAACTGTGACACAGAACCCCTCAATATAATACCCTTTTAGATACCTGAGTTTGCAAGATGTAAAGGAAATCCCTGGCTGGGAGATGGGGAGAAGGAAAACCAGAGTGGATACTGACCACTGCTTTGGGTGCCCTGGGGCAGGGGAGGCAGAACGTAGCCCATCTGACCAAGAGGTTTTAGAGGTAACAGCTTACCTGCAGACTAGAGACAATGCTTTATGTCTCTACAAGTTGGGAAATTTGAGGTGATGCCCCACACATAAATCCAAAACCTTCAGTGAGTTTACCCTGAATTAAAAGTTGGGCTTGATTTAAAAAAAAATCTGCCTGTTGGTAAGACTTCTTCTAAGAGAACACTTGTCAATTTCAGCCTGGATTCTGGTGTGGGAAAGAGAAGATCACCTGTAAACACTTTTAAGAAAGATCCTGCATTCCTTCCTACAGAACATGGGTGGTGCACCAAATATTTAACAACTAATATAACACACAGGGACAAATCAGTCAGAACCGAGAGTGGCTGTTGAGCTGTCCTGTGGCAGATTGTGTGAATGATGACCTGAGTATGTAGTTCCAACTGATACTCTTAGTATGGTATGGAAGTTTTGAAGCTGGTTAATTGACTTCAAGTAGTCCTGTGTGGGAATGCACCAACATTCTTACAGATGTAAATCCTCTCTGGAGGGCTGACCCATCCTTCACAGGATTCCCTGAAAACCCTGCCAGACATGACTCCTAATTCTTTAAAATGTAGAGTGAACTAAGCCACCATGAACAAGAGGGAGCTCAGACAATAAATAGTAGAATTCAACTCCCTAGAAGTTGGATTTTCATTTAAAATCAGTACAAATGTTCAAAATGTTTAAATTTTAAAAATGACAATTTAAAATTAAGCAATGAGTTACATGCAATAAAAAACACTGGCTCTGAAAGGGAGAAATATAATCATTAAAAGTACATTTTAATGACGAGAACACATTGAAACTCCTTTACCATGAGAAAGAAACCAGGGCTCCAGCTCCTTATTCTAAATTTTGCAATTGAAAACAAGTAACTAAACACTTATTATTTCTGTACAAATCCTATTTCAGGGTACCCCTAAATCTCTGTTCAATAGAGGAAAATTCTTTGCAGAAGAAATATAGCCAATAAATGCAGAAGCAATAACAGAACAAGGAAATCACCATTTTTCAGTCTCTGACGATACAGCTGATGTGGGCAGTCATCAGGCATGGATGAAACCATTAGATGAAAGGTCGATAACGAACTTTAGGCTGTTTTTAAATAAAATGTTTGTTTATTTAGAGAGAGAGAGAGAGAGAGAGAGTGAGAGAAGGAGAGGCAGAGCAAAAGGCAGAGAAAGGAGAGAAGAGAATCCCAAGCAGGCTCTGCGCTGTCATGAACCCTGAGATCATGACCTGAGCCAAAATCAAGAATTGGATGCTTAACTGACTGAGCCATTGAGGTGCCCTTGAACCTCAGGCTGTTAACTCCTGAGCCATCAGATGAATCATAGAATCACTGAAATAGGCAACTGGCATTGTTTATCTTCTGGTGTCCTGTGGTAGGGTGCACACAGCTATATGTGTGCCTCACAGGTATGTGAAGTATTTTTGCCAAAAGAAGTTGAACTTCATTCTAGTCAAGCCTATGATGCTACATTCCATTTACAGAATGTGCAGGAGGAAAAGGAGGCCCCACAGACGCAAACAGACAAATTTGGAATGTGAGGTTTTTGGGGACTCAGTTTCCCCATGGAAAAAGGCAGAGTGGGACACATAGCTGACAAATGTTTTGTGAATACTGATTGCACCCAAGGGTAATAAGCCAGGAGAAATGTAAAAGAGAAATATGCTTTGGGGACTCACATTAAAATTGATAATGAAGTGGGAATTAGATAGAGTAGTAGTATTGTAGTTGAGTAAAGAAAATCCACATTTTTAAAGAGTTATCCTGTGAAGAGCATAGCAAATGTTCTTTATGATAATTTACCAAGAAAAAGTATACTCTTTGAGGGAATAACATATCTCTTGTTAACCTTATCACCAGTGTTGAACACATAAAGTGAATATTAGTGAAAGGAGGGAAGTTATGTTTGCAGGACAGGTTTAGGGAAAGCCAAGGAGATACATTTGTGAAACTTTATATGTCATAGACTTAAATACAAAATTTTAAACTATAAAAATTCTAGAAAAAAAGTAGAAGAATCTTTGTGCCTTGGATTAGGCAAATATTTCTTAACTGACTGAGCCACCAGGTGCCCTCAAATATTTCTTAGATAAAGCACTAGAAGCATGTTGGCATAAAACATAAAATGGATAAATATTTTTCAATTCTGCCTTCAGAAGACACTGCTAAGAGAATGAAAAATACAGTCTAGTACAAAACACTTGAAAACTCCTTGTGTTGAAAACTCCTACAGTGCCAGGGTCCTTGTTCGGCGAATCTAGGGGTCCATGAAGGACGGACGGTCAGGTGAAAGGAAATGAGAGAGCCATGAGAGAGATGGAGTGTGATGACCAAGCCGGCATCCCTGGCAATTCTGGCATCTCTGGCGTCTCTGCCCTGCTGGGCTCAGTGTCTTTATTTAAAGGTAGTGAGTTACATTACAGCAATGAGTGACAGGCCATTAATAAGCATAGTTTGAACAATAATGTGTTTTATCAGTAAAGGCGAGATTTCCTCAATCTTACAAGTTGTTTTCAAGTTAGTTAGCATATAAATTTAAGGCTGGGGAGAGGACAGGAAGTTACCTAGGCCTGCCTATGTTAATTATCTGTAAACAGGCCAGGAGTCATTGCCTATTCTTCCAATTACAATGGGGGAGGTACAACTGTCTGGCAAGGACAGAATCCCCAATGCTTGTCCTTTGCCTGTGAATGAGTGAATTTACATAATAGGAGCCTAACATTTACACAAATCACACCAATATTCAGCCAGCTCATAACTGCTATCAATCTGTGCAACCCATCCCCAAGATGCAACTTTAAAGTGGTCAGGCTACTCTCATTCAGATGTAATCCATCAAAGCATCCTGCTCCAGGTCCTTCCCTTTTATCTAAATGCGGTAAAACAAAAGAGCATTACCTTCCTTAGGCCAAGGAGAGTAGTTCAAAAAATCCAGGCCTGAAAAATCGCTTAGAAGGAGATAAGATTAGGCTCCAGTTTGGCTGGTGAGCTATTGCTTCAACCTTTTCCACACAGGGAGGGTCTCAACCTATGAGTCCAAAATGGCTCCCAACACTATAGGACTTGCATCCAGCATACATAAAGAGCTCTCTGAATTTAACAATAAATAGAAAACCTAATAAAAATGGGCAAAAGGTGTGAGCAGGCATTTCATCAAAGATGATATGTAGATGGTAAATAAAGCAGATAAAAGGTGCTCTATATTATCATCATTGAGGAAATGCAAATTACAACCACAGTGAAATATCGTAACACTATAATGTCTCATATTAAAAAGACTGATCAGGTGCGCCTGGGTAGCTCAGTTGGTTAATTGTCCGACTCTTGGTTTCGGCTCAGGTCATGGTCTCAGGGTTCTTGAGATGGAGCCCTGCAGCAGGCTCTGTGCTAGCAGCATGGAGCCTGTTTGGGATGATCTCTCTCCCTCTCTCTCTGCCTCTCCTCCCCTAAAAATAAGCAAATAAACATTTTTTAAAAAGAGCGATCAGTTCAAGTGCTGGCAAAGATGTGGAGGAACTGGTACTCTTCTGTGTTGCTTGTGGGAATGTAAAATGGCATAGCCTTTCTGGAAAACAGTTTGGAAGTTTCTTAAAGTACTATATGATCTAGCCATTCTGATTACAGGTCTCCACCCAAGAGAATAGAAGAACATGTGCACAGACACAGAAGCACCTTAGTGGTTCATTTGGTTAAGCGTCCAACTTCGGCCCAGGGCATGATCTCACAGTTCGTGAGTTTGAGCCCTGCCTCGGGCTCTGTGCTGACAGCTTGGAGCCTGGAGCCTATTTGGGATTCTGTGTCTCATTCTCACTCTCTGCCCCTCCCCTACTTGTGCTCTGTGTCTCTCTCTCTCTCAAAAATAAATAAACATTTAAAAAATTAAAAAAAAAAGAAATAGTTGTTCACAAATGCTCATAGCAACTTTATTTGTAACAGCCAGATAACACAGATAACCCAAGTATCCATCAAGTGAATAGAAGAACAAACGGGGTACCTCTCTACTGTTGAATAGTGTCCAGAAATAAAAAGGAATATACTGCTGGTACATGTAACAACATGAATGAATATTATAATAATTATAATAATTATGCTGAGTGACAGCCAGACAAAAAAAATAGTGTATATTATTTGATGACATTGATTTAAAACTTCAGAAAATGCAAGCTCATGTCTAGTGACAGAGTGCACATCTGTGAGTTTCCTGTGTTGTGGGGAGGAAAAGAAGGGCAGGATTACAGGGGTGGGGCAGGAAGAACCTTTTGGAGATAATAGATGTTAATTATCCTGATTATAGTGATGTTTTCATGAGTGTGTATATATGTGTATTTATCAAAGCTCATCAAATTGGATACCTTTAAATATGTACAGTTTATTGTATGCCAACTGTAACTTCATACAGCTATTTATAAAGTTTTAAAAAATATGGCCAGACCTGTAGGGTATGTCATAAGCTCAGCATGTTCTTCCACTTCCGCACTTTGAGTTTCCATGTTCTTCCTTTTTGGTGCTAGTATCCTCTATTGCTTTGTAGCCTCATCTAGGCTAAGCGATGTCAAGAAACAGAGTTGACAATTCTCAAAGATTCTACCAGTGAAACATTGAAAGATAAAAAGATCCAAGTTACCCTGAACACTCAGTCACTTTGGATTCTTCTTTCCTGAAGAATTCTTTGTACTTGACACATGTCCTTGATTATAACATCCTATTGGGTTCAGAGCCCAGTTGTCATTTGTTGACATCACCCTTCTTCCCTTTTTGGAGAAGCACAGGTCTTGGGAGATTGAGCAGTAGACAGAAGGGCAACTGTGGGGGTGGCTGGAATGGTAGAGGGCAGTTCTCCTGGGGTGGCCTGTAGACCCTGCAGACCTGGTAGCCTTTCAGAGAAAGTCTGCTTGGGCCAGAGGGATGGTTAATGTTCACTGTGTGGCAAGAAGACATTACACAAAGTATATAAATGACTAAGCGATAAGAACCAGTGGTGCGTGCAGGTGAGGGGAAAGACTGGCATGTTTGACCTGATTGCTGTGACTGATATGACAAAGCCATTGGTCCTGTAGGTGACAGGAACCAGGGAGATGATGGCTCTGAGGGCTGCATGCTTAGGAGGGTCTACTTTATATTCTGACTCCATTTCCTTCACTGATTCCTGTCTCAGACCTCCAAGTGTGCCAAGCTGGAGAGGCCACACTCTTTGCTGGGGCCAGCCTTGGGACCTTCTTCCAGGGTAGGTAGCTTTTCTAGTCATCAAACATACCAGTGTGTACTAGACCATGCCAGACACTGCTCCTGCCCCCAGGTTGTTTCTTGATCCTAGGGAAGACAGCCATGTAAATGTAGAGGGTTTCATAGGTTAGCAAGGTGAGGCATGTGGTAGAGGCATGGGCAAGGCGAGGCGCTGCATGGCAGGATGGAGGAAGGGTTGACACATCAGTGTCTTGGTTGAGAGCTTGTTCAGTGGAACTGGATGGTATAGGCTCAAATCCCGATTTAGCTTGTTAGCCATGTGACCTTCAATAAGTTCTGAAGCCTCTTGGTGTCCCAGTTTCCCCATGTACAAAATCGGAATAATTATACCCACCTCAAAGAGTTTTTGCAGTGATTTTTAAAAATATTTATTTATTTTTGAGAAGCAGAGGCAGAGCATGAGCAGGGGAGGGGCAGAGAGAGAGAGAGAGAGGGAGACACAGAATCCAAAGCAGTCTTCGGAATCTGAGATGTCAGCACTGAGCCCGATGCAGCGCTCGAACTCAAAAACCGTGAGATTATGAACTGAGCTAAAGTCGGGCACTTAACCAACTGAGCCACCCAGGCGCCCCAAGTTTTTGCAATGATTGAATTAGTGATTACTTAGTAAATTTTTAGACTAGTACCTTGTACATAGAAAAGCCATCTATAAATATTGTCGCCTTCTGAAGCAAGTTGAGGCGTCTTCTAGAAAACCTGTCCTCTGTCTGGCCCCACGAGCCCAGCTTTGACATCACACTTGACATTTTCTTCCTGAGGTCTTTTCTGCCTCCACCCAAGCAAGCGGGATTGCTCCATGTTCTGGACAGTGAAGGTGGTAATGGTGATAACAGTTGCAGACTTCTTTAGGTGAGGGCATTCTCTGTGGCAGGCACTGGCTGGCACAAGGATTTTCTTGCTAACTATTGATCTCATGGCACCACCCATGAGATCTCATGGTAGATGCTTGGCCCATTGGCATGAAATGGTACTCAGGTCCATTTCACTCATTCTCCCCACGTGTAGTGAACACTAAGCCACAGGCAGATTCAGGTGATATCAGTTCCTGTGATATCAGGGTGGGCCTGACTTGAGAGCATCTTACTGGGATGGTGAGGAGGTGGTAGCAAGTGGGCAAAAACCCACACAGCTCTGCAGGTGGGCATGTTTTCTGCATGCTTGCTCCTCTACCTGACTCACCCTGACATCATCTCATCCTCTGTCCACTGTTCATTCATTTGTCAGATGCTTGCTGAGCCCCTCTCATATACCGAGCACATGGCTCATTCAGGTGGACAGAGCTGGCTGCACTTTCTAGAGTTTGGGAGTAGCTTTGCTGGGATTAATAATCCAAGAGTCATGTAAGTTTATTTATTTATCTTTGAGACTGGGAGAGAGAATCCCAAGCAGGGTCTGTGCTTTCAGCACTCAGCTGATGCTCATGGACCTTGAGATCATGACCTGAGCTGAAATCAAGAGTCAGACACTCAGTCAGCTGAGTCACCCAGGCACCCCCCCCCACCCCCCGCCAAGGCTTATATATTTCTGAGACAGGGTCCTATTGGAGGACTGAGTGATAGCAGCTTTGGCCATGGCCTTCCTGGGCTGGAGGGGGTGGACAGAAATAAGACCCTAGACAAGTCTGCCAGGTATGCAAGGGGAGTGGTGAACTGGCCTTTTCTGGAAAGATCCCCACCCCACCACTGTAATTAATTGAGCAAAAGCAGTCCCTCTAATCATACAGCCAGAGACAAGAGCCCACTCTAGAAGCCCTCTCCAGGGGCCACCTTTAGGCCCACCATTTGCACTGTCAGTCCACACCAGTACCAGTGCCCATACCATATCAGGTGTCAACCCTGTGCCACTCGCCATGCTCTTCGCATGACATGACAAGATCATGCTTAATTCTCACACCAATCTTCTCAGGTGGGCGTTAGTATTAAAACCCTTTTTGAGATAATGAAGCTGTTAACATCACTTGGTCTCTCAGCTCCTAAGAGTCATCCTGATGACTTTCCAAGTCCAGAAAGTCCTAATCTCAATACCACTAAAGTCAATCAAGTAGATCTGACTTATTCAGACTAACCTGGGAGGGGTGGAATTCAGTTAGAGATGGCAAGAAAATTGGATCTTAATTATAAATATTTTTAAAGAGGTTTCTTTGTCTTAACTTTGAATAAATACTATGACTGTAGTCTAAGGATCTATTAGTCTTGTATTGGCAAATAAAAATATAAATAATGGCCTGGGCTGGTTCATGAATTTCTTAAACAGAACTGTGCTACATTGATGATTTGTTTTCAAGTGTCATCAGCAGCCTCTTTTCCTGAGTAGTTGAAATGTTCCCTTGCAGTAATATCTGTATTAATTCCTCCCCTTCAGCAGACCCTTTATTCTCTAAACTGTGATTGGATGACCCAGGCCCAGCTCAGAGCCCTGATCCAGGTGTCTAGGTGTTGGTGGCTTGTAGTGGAGAACTCGGTCCCCATAGATAACAGCTGACCCCTTGGCCCTGCTCTGTGTGATGCTTTCTCTTGAGTAACCCCCTGCCCTAGCTCAGAAGTGGTCGTCATGGAAACATGTTTTTGTTTTGTCTTGGTTAGTGGCTATTGTTTGATTACAGACACGTGGAAAGAGTGAAGTGCCTTCCCTCAGAAGCATAGCTTGTGACTGAGCAATTTCAGGGGCTGCTGCAGACATTCAGAGTCTGAGGATGGGGCGGGTTGCGGGGCCCCCTTGGGGCACCCCGTCCACACTGTCCCATTATTGTATCACATAAACAAAGTGCTTCTGTCACAGGCTCTCGGTGCTGACAGCCCCCCCACTAGTCTCCTGAGTGACCCCCCCTTCTCAGTGAGGGTGTTCCCCCTTGCTCCTCCCCACCCTCACCCTAACATGTTCTTCGGTACTGCCTGGAGCTGGAGCTGTGCAGAGAGAGTAAGGGTTCCGGAGGTTACTTGGTTTTCACAGCTCATGGGTTTTCTTGATTGCATGTTTTGTAGATCCACATTTTTATCCCTATAGCTGTCATTTTTCTTGACCTGCTATTTCAGTCACTCAAAACGGTATTACTGTATTGCGTTGGAATTTCTCAGGCTTTTTTCCCTTCATGAAGTTTTCATCAACCTAGGAAGGATAATAGCTAATGATGAGAATGGAGAGCCGCAGCTGACTTGACCCAGCTTCCTACCAGTAGGTGGGCCTGGCTGTCAGGAACGGGGCCAAGCAGCCGGGATATGGTGCTGGCCCCGTACCTGCTGCTGCCCTTGGTGTTTGCTGCTCTACATCCTGTCCGGTCCTCATGACCCTGGGGTAAATTGGTTTTGTTCTCATTTTCACAAAGGAAGAACAGACCATCACGAAAAGGTTGTTCCTTGCCTAATATCCTACAGTTATAGGTGACAGAGGTGGATCTGAACCTAGATATAGCAGAACCCAAACAGTCTTGGTCTTTTTCAATACTTGAAGTATGTGAACTATTCATCTTGGCTGGTTTAATGGCAGCATGGTGCACTGAAAGAATGGCGTTTGAATGGCCTGTGAGAGCTGTTCGCTCAGATGCATAACTGGCATCTCCCATTCAGCGTGGCCCACACAGATGATTTTCCTCATCGCCCATGGTCTCTCTTGCAGCTGCTATGACTCTGCTCTTGACCCATTGACTCAGGCCCAAATCTTAACAGTCCTCTTGGACTCTTCATTTGCTCTCATCCTCTTCAGCTGATCCATTAGCAGGCCTTGTCATCTGTTATCTCCACACTGCAGGGTCATCACTGCTATCCCATGACACTGGTGCTACTGTCTTCTTGGGCCTGGGCCACTGCTTGGCCTCCTCACTGGTCTCTCGGTTTCCATCAATGTTCCCTGAGGTTGGTTCCTCACAGAGCAAGCAATCCAAACACCTGTGCACTTCCCACCACCTGTACAATCATGTCCTAAATCCTTGCTGTGCTCCCCAGGTCCGCTATGACCTGGCCTCACTTTAACCATATTTTATTATGTGTCTCTGTCCATTGCTCTGTTTGATCACCTTGCTGTGCATTTCTCCCTGTTGGATGCTGAACTGGTCCTGCATCAGGAATTTTGCACATGCCATTCCCTCTGCCTGAATGCTCTTCCACCAGAACGTCACATGACTGCCTCCTTCTCACCATTCATGTCTTAGGTGAAAGGTCTCCTACTCTGAGAGGCCCTCCTTGACCACCCACCACACAACAGATCCATCTTCACCATCAGTTACTTTCTAATCCGTTTTTGTGCTTTCTTCGTTTTGATTACCTGTGTCTGCAATGATCTCATTTCACTTGTTCCTCTAGACTATATACCATGAAGGTAGGGACAATGTCTATCTTGTTTCCTGCTTAGTTTTTAGAATAGTGTCTATGCAAGGGAAGTGCTCAGTAAATACTTGTGAATGAAAGATTTGGTGATTGAATGATGTATAGTGTTCTCAAAATGTGCCAGAGTAGCTTCGGAGTGTAGCCCTGGGCTTATTCCAGTCCAGAATCTCTTGGGGCTGGGAAATGATTCTGCCCTTCTGCCCCTTGATGAGAATGACAGTTTGTTCTGATTGCCTTCTGGGAATTCTGGGGAGATAGGGAAGTACAGAATCTTGATGGTAAATAGAAAGATGCCACTGACTGCCAGACACTGATGTGTGCTCATATGCATGTCTGAAAGAAGCAGGAAAGTTGGGTGGAAGTGATGAACACTGCGTCCATTCGTCTGTCTGTTCATCTGTCTCTCCTTCTATTCACCAGGGATAAACTGGGTGCTTATTCCTCTCTGGGCATTGCAGATGTAAAAATGTATTAGGTTGAGTTCCTGCCCTCTTATATTTTCCATTTCAGAAGGGGAAATGGAAAGTCCTCTGTTGGTAAGAGGCTTCCTAATAAAGGTAGGCATGTGTAGAGCACCACATGGGCACACAGGAGGGCCTCCTACCTCTCCTGGGAAGTTAGGGAGAGCCTCCTGAGTGCGTGATGGATGATATGATGTTATAATGATACATGATGATATATGAGAAGTGTGAAGGATGCTGGCAGAGGTGGGAGTGAGCCCTGATGCTCTCTCTCCCTTCACAGAAGTCTAGGAACTCCTACTTATCCTCCATATCATGAGTGCCTTCCCTCATGCCCTCGGGCTGGTCATGCCCCTTGGTGCATATCTTACCAGTGCCGCATACCCTTTATTCTTGGGATTCACTGTAGTTAAAGTCTAATTTTGTATTTGTAAGGTTACTAAATTAGTATCTCTCTCCCCCAGTAAACTATGAGTAACTTAGAATAGGAACCACATTTATCTCTGGCTCACTGCTTCATCCCCAGAAGCTTATCCAATGACTAGTACAGAGAAATGACTCAGTCAGTAGATGCTTGCGTATCAAACATCGGTGAATGGGGAAAGGAGAGAAACGAGGCCAAAGAGGTGAGCAGCAGTGCACCATGGAGGTCTCTATGTGGCCTCCCGATGAGCTTGACAGGAAAATAATGGAAATGAGAGTTTATTGTGTCCATAAGGACTAACATGATGGAGTACTTTGAGGAACTCTTTTTTGTCTTATTGGAGGGAGTAGCTTTGTGAGCAAATGCAGTCTGATGTAAAAATCTCTACAGACAAATGAACTCCCATTTCTGGAACTCTCAGTCCTGAAAAAAGACCTCAATTCACCATTTACTATACTTTTACCTTCATGCCAGGCTTTGTGTCCAGCCCCAGAAATGTCAGAGATGAACCATTCAAAGCCCTTGCCTTGGGGTGCTCTGCATTTGGAAGTGGGGATTGATCTATGATTCTCCAACATTGAGCACACTTGGACCGCTGATATAGAAAAAGGCTTAGAGAGCCTGAGAGCCAAAGGGACCCAGAAATTAATCTAATTGTGACTGTCCAAAGAACTTTTATTTTTATTTGCCCTTGCTTGTAAACCAAGACTTAAATGTAAAGGATGCCAGTGGGCACATCTCTCAGTGGAGATATGCACAGGCCCTTTCCAAGTATAGCCCAGGGCATTTAGCTGCCTGGTATTGATGCTTTTTTATGAAGGAATTGTGTTTCAGCTTCACCTACAGTGAGGGTTTTATTATTTCATTTAACATAACCCTTGGGAGTGTTGTCTTGTGCTGGTTTGGTGCTGTTCTTCTAGACCCCATTACTTTATATCCCTAGCACCTGCTCCAGTGCCTGCAGATAGTAGGCACTCAAATGTTGGTGGAAGGAAAGGATCGAGTAGAGAAGAGATAGTCCTTGGAAAAGATAATGGAAGTAACCTACAGGCTACCACGTTTGAAGGCAGGTCCCTCAAATTCATGACGAAACTTTTGGGTTTGTTAGATACACCTTTGTACCCCATCTGGCCACCTTCACCATGCCTGTCTTTGTGTCTCTGCTACTCTTTGACTCTTGACCATTGAACACAGAGGGTGGGAAGGGCCCAATTTTCATTATTCTTGTGTTGCTTTTTCACTGTGACTTGGCTCAGTTCCATGACTGTATAAGCATGTAAGGAGATGAGGAATGAGGTAAACTGAAATCTGAAACTGAGCCAGAGAGTACTGTAAGAAAGAGAAACTGCTTCATGATGACAGGTGCCTGAGAGTCTCAGAATCAAGTTGCTTCTTGTCAAAGCTCCTTGCTTGAAAGCCCAGGGGAACAAAAAGATTTTCCTTTTACAAAATCTGCCTATTTTATTTGTGCCATGACCCCTTTTCTCTTCCAACTTGGGGACTATGGAGCTTTTTAGAGGTGCTTCATGCTTTCAAGATGAAACTCTGCATAGCATCTGAACTTGACTCATTCTGCTCTTTCATTAACTTTAGGCAGCACAAATGCTTGCTGTGTTCTGGTCCCTGTACTTGGCTGTGCCTTGGGGAGTGTGGAGACAGGAATGGGCATGGTGCTTGCCCTCTAGGAGTGGGCACTTTTAGCTGCCACTGAAGTGGAAGTTCAAATGTCTCCCATCTGTCTGCCAGATACCTGCCATGCACACAGGGAGGAAGGCCTGTATATGACCAGAGACAGAGGCCAGGGATTCAGGTTCTCTCTTGCATATTAGGACAAAAGAGGCACTCTGGGGTGGAGAACAGAGCTGGGATTCTTCTCCTTCTCCCAGGGTGTTATGATTCACGGATGTGTTTGTTGGCTAATTGCTTCTCTGTGAGAAGTTTGGAAATTACACAGCAATTTTGTTGACAAAAGGATGAACTTCAAATTGCTGTTTTGCAAAAAATCGTTTTGTTCTTGAGGCAAGCTCAACCCTTGTTCATTGAAATAGAATCTTAAAACTAGCAACTTGTCTCACGTGGGATTTGCACATTTTGTTAGAGAAAATATTGCTTCCATTTCTGTTGTCCTAAATGATGGACCATTTCCAAGTTGATTCCATTTCTCTATGGACTCCCAACCAAGTAAATGAGCAAAAAATATCTAGCACCAAGTGTTAGATCCAGTGCTTATATCCCAGCTGATTATTTGGGGAGTAGAATGTCCAGCCTGTGGTGGCCTTGGTCGCATTCCTAGGTATTTTAGAAGGTGCCCTTCTTTTCCTTGTTCAAGCTCAAACTATAGATCTATCTTTTATGGTTACAAGGCTCTCTAGCCCAGAACTTCCAAAGTATCTTCAAAAATGAGTTTTTAAAAACCTATTCTTAATATCTATACTTATTTTTTCTCTAAAAATTATAGTGTACACTTGGATATTTTTCTCTCAGTATGAGATGATGCGTCTGATGGGACTTTGGAGTTGAGCGGAGATCCAAGTTCAGTGGAGAATATCTCTTTATGAAAGCCTCATCTGCTTTTCGTGGCTTCTAGAAGTCAACCCTTGGGTTTCCTGTTGACTGAAATAATAAGCAGGTGTGCTGGTGAGGTCACTCAGGAGACCCTGAGAGACAGTAGTATAGCTCTCCAGGTCTTGGGTGTGATGGAGACTTATTGGTATCCCACTGCCCTCAGGTCACTGGCACCAAGGCCCTCACATTGCGGAAGGTGTAGAAGAAGGAGGAGGGTGGCCACATCCTGGGAATTAACATGTTGACCACTAGGGTTGATGCATTCAATATGAGATATGGCTGTTGCTACAGTTTTTTTTTAAATAATTTTTTGTCAAATTGGTTTCCATACAACACCCAGTGCTCATCCCAACAAGTGCCCTCCTCTGTGCCCATCACCCATTCCACCCCCTCCCACACCCCTCTCTCCCCTCAGTTTGTTCTTAGTCTTTGAGAGTCTCTTATGTTATGCCTTCCTCCCTCTCTGTGGCTTTTTTTTTACTTCCTCCCTTCCCCTCCCTCCTGGTTTACAGTTTTGACTCTGATAGCCTAAAGATGTTTCTACTTGCCTTTCCCAGCAGGGCTAATGTAAATTTAGAAGCTATTAAGGGAGAGTGGCTGTAAAGACTTTTAGTTTTGTGTTCTTCCATTTAGATTCATTGGGGGTGTCAAAGACTTTGATGCTCATGAGCAGGGCCGAGGAGGGAGATGGGAAGGCTGCAGAGCTGGCAATATACAGGCTCCATCCGGAGTGGACCATCTTGTCCTCTCTCTGGTCCTGCATTTCTTTGCTAGCTCCTAATCTTTGTCTCACATAGTTCTCCAATGCATCCTACTCGGTGGAGTCACAGTGTTCTTCCTGGCCTCCTCTCTGGTCACATAGCTTGTGCTTCTTCTTGGCATAAGTAAATGCAGTAGCTTCTTCTTGCTCCTCATGATAAAAATGGGCTCTAGTTAGAATTTGAAGCCTCTTTCCTAATCTCCGTCTTTGCTCTTGGTCTCCTCCATACTTTGTTCTTTTCTTGTCTTCAGAATCTTGCGCCAAGTTGCAAGGCCACTGGGAAGACTTTTCCCCACTTGGGTTTGCTGTATTCCAGTTCCCACAGTGCTGAGGGTCACATATCATGGTCTGCCATATCATTGTGGCCAATATGGTATAATATGCTAGCTGATACACTTGTTACTCTACTTGAAAACTCTTTGAAGTCGAGAACCATGACCTTGTTACTACTTTGTAAATCTCTCAACGTACAGTTTCTGCCAGAACAAAGGTGATTGGCACGAAAATCTAAGGACATCCTAGGGGCTGGGATGATGGTAGGTAAGATGAGTGGCAGGAGGATTAGCAGACTTGCTCTACAAGGTTGATAGATTTGACATCCTGATACCACTCTTTTTATCTTTCTTTATAAATGCCTTGGAGCAAGCCAATCAGGTGATTTGTATCCCCAAGTAGAAACACGCCCATTTGGAAGAGAGAGACTGCTCACCTTTCAAATCTGTGAGAGATTGCTGAGTCAATGAGAAATGGACAGCCATCTTACATGGATTAAAATCAGTGGCAGTAGGAAGTTAAATTTACCTAATGAGTATGCAGGAGGTGAGCATGCAACTTCACTTCCATGATGCTGCTATAAGACTACAGTCACATCTGTGGGTGGCTTTGTGGGAAGAGAAGATGTAGTTCCTCCGTAGGAAGGAGGCTATATCCATTTTGAGGTAGAATATTCTTTTGGCTACTGAAGGCACAGTGTATTTGAGTTAGAGGGAGGCCTAGAACATAACTCGTCCAACCTCTCCTGTTCTCCACTCCCTGATGCCCGGCAGTGTTTACAGACATGAAGACTGAGACCAGAGAAGTCAGCTTATTGTCTAAGCAAAAAACAGACCTTGAGTCTCCTGACTTCCACTTGAGAGCTTTTCATGGGAGGGTGACAGATGCTTGTAGGTATGAGGAAGCTGAGAGAAAATGCATAGTATCAGCAGCCCCATGTGTAGAAATCCTGGGTGGAAGGTTCCAGTTAAATAGAGCTACCCCTGTGTTTTCCCTGGTTCACATGCTTAAGTTGGTTCTTCTTTCCCTCTTTTTTCCTGCCTGCTTCCTGACCTCTTTTTTGAGGTCCTCATTTTCCTCCCTCCCATGAGACTTGGGAAGTCATCTCTTGACCCCTGAAAGATTAACTGATGCTGTGATTCTGGCTCTAACCTTGTCTGCATGCCATGTCACAGTGATCCCTGGGTCCCCAGCCCCGGCAGCCATGCCATGCCATGCCATTCACTAGGGGAGATGCTGCTGTCTACTGCTTTGCAGAGAAGCAAAATCTCAACCCCTCCCTGCAGAGTAGACACCAGAGGCTGTGAGAGTTTTAAGGGTGAGAGATCTTTTTTTTTTTTTAACAATTCTTTTTCTTTTTCAAGTTTTTTAAACTTTTTTTTTTTGACAGACACAGAGCATGAGGGGAAAAGGGACAGAGAGAGAGGGAGACACAGAATTGGAAGCAGGCTCCGAGCTCTGACCTGTCAGCACAGAGCCTGACGCAGGGCTAGAAATCATGAGTGATGAGAGCATAACTTGAGCCGAAGTCAGATGCTTAACCAACTCAGCCACCCAGGCATCCCGAGGGTGAGAGATCTTGAGGAGATAGCTCTTTTAGATGAACTTGATGACATGAACAACGGTATTGATAATGATAATAGTAACATAACAAAAAAGATAAAATAGCTACTGTTTACTGATGCTGCACCATGCCAAAAGCTTTGTTTACCTCTATTCTCTCACTTAGTACATAGCCCCAAAATATTATTGGTGCTATCCCTGTTTTCCAAAGGAAGACACGGAAGCTCACGGAGGTGAGGTGGCTTGTCTCAGTTCATAGCTCTCAGGACTCAGATCTAATCAAGACCTCTTGGGAAGTGCAGAGGTCTGAGGGGTGGAGACCTCCAGCCAGCAGCTCCTTCAGATGCAGCCTACAAATGTGGCCATTGCCTCTAGGGAAGAAAGGAGGTCACTCAGTGACTGTTTTATCCTCTGCTCCTGCTGCACTTAGTTGGGAGGGAAAGAAAACCAGATTGTGCACTATTCCCATCATCTTTCTCTTCAGGAGACTCTGCCTCATGTATCCTTATTTTATTGATTTAATTCATTTCCACAAATACCTACAAGGACTTCTCCAGCCACCAGGGAAATGACAGCTTGTTACATAACAAGAGCATTTGATCAGGACTCAGAAGATATTAGTCAAGTTTCAGCTTTCCTTTGTATTATCCTGGTAACCTTGGACAAATCATGTGATTTCTCAGAGTCTCCACTTCTTCATCCATCAAACAAAGCTAATGATGACAGAGGCAGCATGGCTGTCCTTGCCCAGTTTCTGCACTGAGTTGGCAGCTGGTTGGGGGATGATGAGCCCTTGACATATTGTAAACTTTGGGGTGGCTTCTGTTGTCCCTTACCAAGAAAGCATGAAAGCGTGTGGTTGGACAGAGTGTGTCATGGGGAGGGATGACAGGAGAGGAGCAGAGGGAAGGAGCCAGAGTTCTGGAAACAGTTCTTTTGCATCTTTCGAGGAGCTCAGGTGTCCTCAGCTATGAGGCACCAGGTTAACCTAGGGAATGAGATGTGAAGATGCAAGGCCCTTCTTAGGAAAAGGAAGGAAGACCAGATGGGGAGTCCCAGAGCTAAATACTCCCAGAGCATTTTTCATTCCATTTGCCTTAAATAAAACAGCGCTTGAAGTAAGTGTTGTTGTTATTTTCAGTCTACAGATGGGTGAACCAGACTCACTTAGCATGTGGCAGCTCTGGGATCAAGCAGAGGTCCTTCAGACTGCAAAGCCCATGGCCCCACCCCTAAATGGCACTGCCTTGTGGGAACAGGAAGCAGGGAGGGGTTTTGCGTAGGTGAAATAATGGTCTGATGCCATTTCCTACCCATCTGGTTGGCAAATATCTGAAGAAACAAGCAGGATTTCCAAGGAGGATCAAAGCTAATCAGTGCAAAACTCTGAGTAGATGTTGGCCTCATCATGTCTTTCATAGTCATCCACTTGAGTAATGGTGGAATAGGAGTGGACTTGGCCATTTTCTTTGACATGGGTGTGTACTAGCTTTCCTTTTTGTCACTCTCTTAGGAAGAGTAAGGTTCTTCTTGTCCAGTGCATAGAGTGAATGTGTTCTTAGTGGGGGCAGAACACAGGTCTCTTTCCCTGAAGCATCTCCTCCCAGCCCTTTCTGTCAGTAGCCTGCCTGCTCCCTCTTTCTGGTGTCACAAAGCCGGTGGGGAGGCCAGCCAGCAGCTTTATACCCGGTACAGATGGTGAGTGGGATCATTGCATTGGAGCTGAGCTTCTGTTTGGGGAAATGTCACTTTCCTGCTCTTGCCTCTCAAATGCCTCAGAGCTGTGGTTTGTCATGGCCCTAAATTTAAATCTTGGTTTTTCCTTTCTAGTAACTTATGGATCCTTTCTGACAGCCCCATTAGGTCTGTGTCACATGTTGCTATCCCTGGTCACCTGCCCTATTCATGTGTGTGTGTGTGTGTGTGTGTGTTGTGGCATCAGGTAGAGGCAGTTCTGGATGATCTCAGTGGGGCTACTTGGGGAACCCTTGGACTTGTGACCTCCTTTTGTGGTTTGTTACTCTGGCTGCTGAGAGTCCCTTCTGTTAGAAATGCTTATTTGGTTGTCTTCTGGAACCATGGAAATTTTGTAGTTTTGTTCTGATTATAACTGCAGTAAATACAGTTATGTTTGTGGAAAATTATGTACTCTGTATAAATCCCCTGCCTTCTAAAGATGGTGGATCTCTAAAAGGGCCCTTTACTTCCCTGGAAGGATGAGCTTGTGGATCACAGGGGAAACATTGGGAGCCAGTGAAGTGGGGGCTCTCCCTGAAGGAGGGACTAGGTCAGTGGGCAGCTGAAGAGAAATTCTGGAGATTGAAAAATCTAATTGAGGTTTGTTTGTTTTTGTTTTTTTTTTGATATAACCTCCTCCGTGGTCCTATAATGTCTTCAGATGAGAATCGGGCACGTTCAGGGTGGTATGGCCATAGACCTGTAATGTCTTCAGTAGGACATTCATTTTTCACTAATACTTCTTACAGGGAGCTTTCTTTGGAGGGGGCCAAAGTGATGAGTTCCTCTCTAATAGTGGCTTCTTGGTGACCCCCTGGACTGATTCTGCTTCAGCTCATTTTCATCCCTCAAGGGTTTTCTGTGTCCCATTGACAGCCCAGGCCCCAAGAGGAATACTCAGAGTGGGAAGGTGACCCTTTGGCCACCAGGACTGTACAGTCTGGAAGGGAGAAGGGAGTGGTTACCCTGTCATGGCTCCAGCTTCTGGGGCATGTCCTGCTGCACAGCGATGCCATTATCAAGCAGAAGGGGATGGAATTTATGGCATCTTTATGGATGACAAGTGAAGTGACTCAGGCACCCTGGGCACAGTCTCCAAAGTGGAATGGAGGCAACATAGGAGCTGCAGCTGCCTAAGTCTGCGTGGGGGTGAGGGTGGGTTTGGCAGAGGGGAATGAGCAGTGTACTGTGCCAGGCACCCAGCCGAGTGCTAACCATAATCCTAATTAATCCTCACAGCTCAGGGAGGCAGGTTCCACTATCATCCCCATTTTATGCATGTAGAAACTGAACATCAGAAAGTTAAGTGACTTGGGCACCTGCATGGTTCAGTCTGTTAAGCGTCTGACTCTTGATTTCATCTCAGGTCATGATCTCATGTTTCATGGGTTCAAGACCCACATCATGCTCCGCACTGATGATGCGGTGCCTGCTTGGGATTTTCTCTCTCCATCTCTTTCTCTGGTTCTCCACTGCTCACTTGTGCATGCTCTTTCTCTCTCAAAAAAAAAATAAATAAATAAACTAAAACAAATTAAAAAAAGGAAAGTTAAGTGATTTGCTCTAGGTCATTGAGTGAGCAAGCAAGAGTTGATAGTTGAATCTGGGTTTGACTGTTTCCAAACTCCTGACTCCTGTAGGATTCTTATTATATCCTTGTTACTTCTTTCACACTGGAGGTACCGTAACTTGGCAAGACTCCCCAGGATGAAGGCTGAGAAAAATGTCCATTCCTTCTGTGGACAGGCATGGGGGGGGGGCGTGACAGGTATCCTAAATGTATTGTGTCCTTTTCATCTCTCCCAGAGCACATGCTCTGTGTCTGACCTTGTGCCAAGCACTTAATACACATCATTTCATTTTATGTCTATTCTTTCCTAGTATCTGGCTTCCTTTTCTATAATGTAAGCCCCTAGAGGATAACACAATTTCCTCTTTTGTTCCTTGCTATATCCCTAGCAACTAGAGCATTGCCTGGCATATAGTAGGTGTTTGACAAAAATATTAGTTGAATAAATTGAATATATCATCCCATTGAAACAGGTAGTATTATTTCCTCCATTTTATAAAGTAGGAAAGTCAGAAACAGGAGGGTTAACTCACTTTCCCATAGCTAGGAAGTCTAGAGCCGGGGAGGATTTGAATTCAAGATGACTAATTCTAGAGCCTCTGCTCTAGCCCCTTTCTGATCCTGGGAGGTCAGCCCTATAGTTGCTGAGAGTTTAGGTGGCTGATACATTGGCTCTCCTGTGAACCTGACAAGTGGCATCCTCCCAAGGCAGCAAAGGGAAGGAGATAATTGATGAGCTTAATTATCTGTGGCAGGGACATGATGAGGGTGTTGCAATGTGAGTGCTCATTATTACTTTGTTGCACAGGATTCCCCCAAATGGGAGGGAGCACACACATTGCAACAGGCTCTGTGAGACAGTATCTGTTCCATTTCTCTTATGGGGGTACCCTCCACCCCCGCCAGCCATCCAGAGCTTCATGTTAGAGTGTTTGAAAAAATCACTCAGCTGTATGAAACAGAAATTATGTTAGATGGAGAGCCGCTAGCTTCCTGGAGATCACAGTTGGCCTTCCATAATGAATTTTGGCCTGATTAACACAGGTTCTGGATTGATATCAAAATATACAAGTAGAAACTTTGTAGGAGTGGGAGGAGACTACTTTGAACTTTCTAACTTTGAAATCACAGGAAGGAAAGGCTTGTGTGAAGCTTGGAGCCGAGGACAACATGTGTAATGAGCTCTTGGATCTTTGAAATTGGTGTCGCCTTGCTCAGACCTCTGTAGACTGAGGTGCCGCCCAAACTCTGCAGCCTTCCTGGCCCCTTTCCATGTCCAGGGACACATGGTTGGGGTGCAAATCTAAGGCCAATTGGCCCTCAGAAGCTGCACCAGCTTCTTCTCTTGTGTCTTGTTTTCTTGGTACCCGGATGACTGTCATGCATCTTCATTTTAAACTCACTCTTTTGGGGCACATAAGTGGCTCAGTCGGTTGAGCATCTAACTCTTGGTTTCGGCTCAGATTGTGATCTTACTGTTTGTGGGTTCAAGTCCTGCACTGGACTCTGTTCTGACAATGCAGAGCCTACTTGGGGTTCTTTCTCTCTTCCTCTCTCTCTGCCCCTCCCTTCTTGTTCTCTCTCTCTCAAAAAAAATAAATATTAAAAAAAAATTTAAATACAGTCACCCTTGCAATCCCCACAGGGACTTCCAGTGGTTTCTTGTCCCCAATGCCTGTCTCTTCATAGCTGGGTATCTATTCCTGCCCCTCCTTTTGGATTCTTGACAATCGCCTTTATATTTGTCCCTACTCCCCTGATTGGGATCTTGATATCTCATCATAAGACTCAGCTTCTTGCAAGTGCTAGGCATGTCTTATGCCCCCTTTGTCCTCAGGGCTGACCTCCTGGATTGAAATCTGGGTCTTTTTGTACATCCCCAGAAGTTAGTTAGGTACCTGCCTTCCAGCCTCAGGTGTCTATATGTCACCGAGGCTTGTGATCTCAGTATCAAGCCGTGGCAAACTCAGAGTCACTGGGCCTATAGTTTTGGCACCAGTACAAAGTACAAAAGGAGAAGGGGTTCCTCATGAATGACAGGACCTAGACATTTCTGGACAGGGAATGAGCATTAGGAACCATCAGCTCACACTTGCCTCATGGACAGAGAGGCCACAAGAGTCAACCTCATGAGACAACTGGTCTACTCCGTTGACCTCTCATCGGGTTCTAGGAGAAACGAAATGAGATCTGTTTGAGGGGAAAACTGTGTAACCAAAAGAGGAAAAAAGACAGACTGTACAGTCTGCACCATTTCCACAACTCAGCTCCATTTTCAGAGAATGAACTCTTGCAAGGGCATTTTATTACTTAAATGTATTTTTCACAGAGGTGATGCCAAGCAAAGAAAATCCTGTTTGAGTTATATGACTTTTTCGTTCAGCACTATAGGCTCTTTCGTCTCTAAGCAGTAAAATCAGGCAGTAATTCAAAGTTTAAGTTACTGTTTTATTGAAAAAAAAAATCATCCTCATCTTGTTGCATTTGGTCAAAAGTCTGATTTGGCATTTTTGGTCACCTTTACCCACAGTTTCATTTTCGTTGGCTCTTAGAGCATATGCAGCCTTTATTCAGAAAGGCATTTGGGGTTTATTTTTCTAGAGTGAGTAAAGGTAAAGAGGGGAAGAAATTATCTAGAGCAGACAGAAAGTGAGGCTGCCTGGCTGGTGATGTTTATCTCGTGTCAGGCCGTGGTGAGATGTTAATGGCTTTTTTTGACCTTGAGGGGTATTAGATTTGGAAAGAATTGGTAGATAGCTTAGCCAGCATCTGCTTTTTTATTCTGCAGAATGTCAGGGGCTACTGGGGTGCACCATGGACTTTTTATCACCCTAGAAATCTGCTGCTCTTTCTCCATCTGCATTTCTTCTCCCTTATGGATGAGGAGAGAGGGTTTTTATGCAGAGAGGTCATCACTTAAGAATCTAAGAATCATGAATCCATGCCTCTACTCTATGGCAAAAGTAACAGAGACAGCAGACAGCATGAGGAAGGTGGCCCAGAACTGCCCCTCAGAAGATGGATCCACAGAGGTGCTTTGGGACACTCTTCAAAGGAGAATCAGAATAGAGAGATGCTTCACCATTGTCAAAATCCAAAGATTAAGTACTTATGATCCTGCATTCTTAGGAGTTTGGAACCAGGAGAAAATTAGTTTGAAGCCACAGAAGAGGCCCTGGTTGGCTGCTTTGGAGAGGTTATGTCTCTGATACATATTTCTTTTCCCTCTGAGCTTCCTTTTCATTAGTGCCATGGTCATCCCACCCGTACCTTTGAAGTGCTCAGTCCTATATAGCCACTTAGAAGGTCTGTGGTTGTCTTTTTTCATTTCTCTCAAGAACTCATTTTTGGTCTGGTAGGGCTTTGGGAACTTATTTCCTACCTCATTCATGTTTTTCTTTCATTGAACAAATATGAGTGCCTACTCTGTTCTGGGCACTGTTTCAGGTGCCTGAGATGCAGCAGTAAATGGAAAGACCAAGATACCTGTTCTTTTGGAGCCCACATTCCCGTGGGGCCATGATAAAAGCCCTGTAGAGACATATGGGAAATACACCACCTGTCTGCCTTTCTACATGCAGAATGGTGTAGCTACGTGCGTGCTTCCTCAGTACAGTCCACAGAGTATTTCCGACAGCATGTGAGACTTGGCTTTCTTTGTAAGAGTAATTTCTGCAAGCACCCTAGGCTGACCAAGAGGACCACTGTCAGGGTGGCTCTGAGCTTGCTAACCATCTTGACATGGGACCATATAACCCCTTAAGAATACAGGCCTTAGTGTCAGATGGCCTGGATTTGAATTCAGACTCTGCAGCTTAGAGTTGGGTTTCCCTGGGAAAACAACATTTCTGAGTCTGAGTTTATTCATATGTAAGTTGACTGTCAGCAGAGTTCTTATGGTGAAACTTAGGGTGAAAATTGGGGTGAAAATTAAGGGGGAGAGTCTAGGAAAAGCTTTTAGCACAATCTCTAGTTCCATGACTAATCGTAGTGGGTATTATGTATATCATGAAGACTTTGAAGCCATTTCTACCAGACCCATTTAGGATATAGATATACTTTGTGTCTGCAGCTTGGTTCTGAGTGATGCGCAGATACGTTACACAAAAGCCCTTAAGTCTGGCAGTTGAGTCTAACTGGGAAGGAGACTCTAGAGGTCAGGTGGAGCAGGCATGGGCCTGTGGGGGGCAGAGGCATAGGCTGGAAATGTGCTTGGGTCAGGGGTGTCCTGGGGAGACATGGCCCACATGGAGAGGCTTAGGGCAGGGAAGAGAGAAGTCGCCATGTGAGAGAAGCATCAGAGTGGAGCAAGGCCTGGGCAGGGGAGCTGGGATGTGCTGTGGAGAGACTGGAGCAGTGTTGATGGAGAAGTAAGATCAGGACCAGAGGGGGGCACCAGAAACAAGAACTTGAACTTTGGGCATGCGAGGAAAATGTTAGCACTTGGCGATCTTCGGGCTGACTTCCCAGTAAGCAGGGAGAATCAGACTGGGTAGGAGGGACCATACGTGTGTTGTATCTGGTGGACTATGAGAACCTAGGTGCCATCCACAGGTCCAAGTATTATCAAAGCCTTGAGATCTTGGTGAGACACTACTGACTGCATTGGTGCAACTTGACTGCAGCTCATGGACCTCGCATCCTGTGGGATTGCTTGGCTGGCAGCAGGATGTCCTTTTATTTGCCCGAGCATCTGTTTGTCCATCAGTGTTTATTTACTACCTGTTCTTTTTCAGTTGTTTTTCTGGGCACTAAGGCTACACAAGTGAATTACAGCATCTTATTTATGGAACTCATAAGGGAGACAGGCAAGAAAGCAGTCATTGTGGTGTGGGACAGCCTGCGGTGGAGGCGGATGCAGGGAAACCTGCCATGGGATCCCTGGGGGCTGCAGACAAAGCAAGGCGTGGAGGTGGAGAGTGTCATGAGAGAGCGTGGAAGGTCCCCTTAAGGGTCTGTGTGCTGGAGAGAGCAGACGTGAGTTGGGAAGAGAAGCAAAGGGATGAAGTTAGAGGGATATGTGGGCTGTAGATCACCAGGGGCCTCTTCTGGGGTCACGTCTTCACATTTCTCTAAGGATGCCAGGGGACAAGTAATGGGCACAGACTGGGACACAGAATCACACAGACTTCCGTTTTGCAGAGATCCTTCAGGTGTGGAACAACTTTGGGGGGAAAGCAGGGATGGAGGCATGGACCGAGATCTGTTGTCCACTATGTGCCAGGACTGCCGCCAGGCACTCGGGACCCCCCACGTAGCCATTCTTTCCCATACAGTTGCAGGAGATTGGCTGTATCTAGTGATAAGGAAAGGGAGGCTTGGGTAGGTGATGCGAATCACTTAGACTCTCCCCTCAAGAAGACAGTGGAGTCCCTGTGTCAGATTCCCTTTCAGACCTGTTGTGATGGAGGTAGACAGAACCCAGGCAGAAAGCCTCTCCTTTTCCATCAGCACAGCTGGAGAGGTGAGAGTCCTAATGGAAATTAGGTGCCACCGTCACTTGCATACCTCCTTCTGTGAATCCTGTCTGCAACACAGTCTGCCTCTGTGGTGTGTGGTGGGGAGACAGGCGACCCGGAGAGGTGGCTTAGCATGGGCAGGGGACCCCCGAGGAAGCCAGGACAGCCGGAGAGATAGGCATCCCAAGGGCATTTATAGAAGCAGAGACGTTTTTATTTTAAGCAGGAGCCAGCAAGGAACATTCTCTTCCTTTCTCCTAGAGCTGCCTGAGCCCACACAGCCAGGCTGGGCGAGAGACTGTGAACAAGCCCCTGCCTCCACCCCGCCTCTCGAACCGCCTGGAGTCTCTCTTGGAGGCTTGCTGCTTTTTCCTACACTTGCAGGATCCCCTTCCTTGTCTCCTTTTGCTGTGCTTCCTCCAATGCCTTCCTTTCTTCCTTTCTCCTACTTTCATTCGTTGTGTTCCTTCCTTCCTTACCCTTTCTCTCCTCATCTGTAAAATGAGGTGGTACTCCCTAACCCCCTCCAGTTGCTGGCAAGGCGATTGATTAACCTCAGCAAGCCCGCTCCACCCACTTTGAGGTGTGGGGCTTAGGTCTGGTTCTAGGGCGTGTGAACATGAACAGCGTTCATTTGTCCATTTCTTGCTCTTGAGAATGCTCTCAAGCAGCTTTACCCATTGGTGGGAGTCAGGTTCAGAGGTCTGATCTTGGAGCCCTCCCTGACTGGGCCACCCTGGACTGCCAGTCCCTGAACACACATTGCCCAGGGGAGCTGCAGTGTGATACTTGACAGTTAGCTGGTTAGCCTGGAAGAGCTTCAGGCCCTTGTTCCTCCAGGGCACGTGACCCAGGGTGCCATTACCTTCCCAGACACAAAGGGACAGCGCCCACATCATCTTATTTAATTCTGTTGACTTATCTTACTCAAACAAGGAAAACAGCATGAAAGGTTCAAGAGTGCCAGGTATGATTGTGCAAAGGTTCTAAGAGAAGGAAGCCTTCCATGAGAAGGTGCACTTTAAGTAAAGCCCTGAAGAAGATGAGGGGATAGTGGAAGGGACCCTTAACTCCCCCTGTCATCAGGGCTCCTTTGGATGAGAGGCTCTCTGCTGCTTCCAGGCCATGCTAGGCCAGGCTGCACATGAACCGCCCCCCCTCCTGGGGCATCCTGTTTTTTATCCAATAGGATGATAAGAAGCAGGAACTGGGAAATTCAAGTCCCTCCACATCTCTGCTGTCTCCCCCAAATCCTGATAGAGGGGGAAGTCCCACAGAAATGTGAGATTTGAAAACATTATCTGGCCTGAAAAGGATTTCAGGCAGAACAGGCAGCAGGGCAGAATCACAGAAGTGAGAAACACCAGAGGTGAGGTGTAGAAGCCCCCCAGTGTGTGATGTTGGGATGCATAGAGCATGGACCAGGGACAGTAGCAGGCCCTGGCGATGAGCCTGGTGAGTGTGTGGGGGAGGATAGATAGCCTGTGGGGTGGCTCTCCTGCCTTGAAGTCCTGCCCCTGGGCGCCTGGGATCTTTTCCTTAGGCTCCCTCACGTGGAGCCTTGCCCTTTCCTTTGGCATTTCACATGCAGGACGTTCCACTGGTCTTCTTACACAAGTTAGAAGAAGTGTATTCAGCTCTGCCTCTTAACACAGACCTGGGACAATTTGTACTTGAACTAGACTGACATTTCCCTCCTCCTCTGCTGGAAAAGAGTTTTCTAAATTGGTGACAAGGCAAAGAAGATCAAGAGCAAGTAAGGAAGTTACTCAAGAGAATGGCCACAAGACAAGATGTGTGTCTTCCTCCAGCCTCCATTTCCTGTGTGCAACATGAAAGAGAGTCTTTGCTGGATCTAAAATGCTGCATTTCATTGCACCTGTGTGTAGCTTCTTATTGCATTATTACTTGCTTATGCCACTGCAGAGAATTTGTACTCCGAAACACCTTCATCATTGGTCCAACCAATCTTCGGTGAAGACCAGCTCTTTCCAAGTCCAGTAAACAGGATCCTCACTGCCTTCAAAGAGCTCGCCCCCTGGTGGGAAAACGCAGGAGGACAAATCATTGCAGTAAACCCTGCCTGCGCACTGTATGGGGAACAATTCAGGGGAGCAAATAGGACTGATTTCCGCAAGAATTTTCCTAGCATCACCAAGGAAAGCAAGTTACATGTATTTTTCTCTAGCTATTGGTTAAATTTTTTTGTGTGTTTTTTAATTGAAATATAATTAGCATACACTGTTTTATTAGTTTCAGGTGTACCGTATGATTCAGTAACTCTCTTATTCAGTGCTTATCATAACAAGTGTACTCTTCTTTTTTTGTTTATTTATTTATTTTGAGAGAAAGAGGGCACAACAAGTGAAGGGGCAGAGAGAGGGAGAGAGAATCCTAAGCAGGCTCTGCACTGTCAGCACAGAGCCCAACATGGGGCTCAATTTCATGAACTGTGAGATCATGACCTGAGCTGAAATCAAGAGTCAGACGCTTAACAGATTAGGCACGCAGGCGCCCCGCGACAAGTGTACTCTTGATCCCCTTCACCTACTTTACCCATCCCCTCATGACTTTCACCTGGTAACCACCAGTTCTCTGTATTTAAGAATCTCTTTTTTCTCATTTTTTCATTGTTTGTTCATTTTGTTTCGTAAATTCCACATATGAGTGAAATTATGTGATATTTGTCTTTCTCTGCCTGACTTGTTTCACTTAGTATTAGACCCTTTAGGTCCATCCACATTGTTGCAAATGGCAACATCTTGTTCTTTTTTATGGCTGAGTACTATTGCATTGTGTTTGTGTGCATGTGTGCATAAGATGTCATATATATATATATATGTAACATCTTCTATATCCATTCATCTGTTGATGGAAGCTTAGATTGTTTCTGTATCTTGGCTATTATCAATAATACTGCAATAAACATAAGAATGCATATATCTTTTCAAGTTAGTGTTTTCCCTTGGGTAAATATCTGATAGTGGATTTACTGAATCACATGGTAATTCTATAGTTTTTTGAGGAAACTCCACATTGTTTTCCACAGTGACTTTACCAATTTTTCGTCCCCCACCAACATCTAGATAGGTCTCTTCAGGCAAGGAAAATGAAAGCACAATGAAACTTTTGGGACTACACTAAAATACAAAGCTTTTGCACAGGAAGGGAAACCATTAGCAAAACTACTTGGCAATCCACTGTTGGAAGAAGATATTTGCAAATGATATATCTGATTAGGGGTTAGTATCCAAAATATATAAAGAACTTGTACAACTCAACACCAAAATCAATCCAATTACAAAATGGGCAGACTACCTGAATAGACATATTTCCAAAGAAGATGTCCATATGGCCAACAGATACACGAAAAAGTGTTCAACATCACTCATCATCAGGGAAATGCAAATCAAAACCACAATGAGCTATCACCTCGAACTGGTCAGAGTGGGTAGACTCAAAAAGACAAGAAATAACAAGTGTTGGTGAAGATGTGGAGATACTGGTTTAGTGTTTATTAAATGTATGGAAGAATTTAAAAAACAACAACAACAATGCAACGAATATGAATTAAACAACAGCAACAACGCAATGAATACCTGTATACCCAACACTGAGATTGAGCAGTTGCTAACATCTTACAAAATTTGTGCTCTCTCTGTAACATACATGTTTCCCCTGAACCATTTAAAAATAAACTACAGATGCTAAGACGCCTCACCTCTAAGGAGACAAGCATTCTTCAGTATGACCACTTTAATAGGTATTACTACACCTATGAGAACAATAATCCAGTAATTTCATGTAATATGCAGTCCTTGTTAAAACCACAGAAGTTTTTCCCAAGATACCTTTTATAGCTTTGTATAATTAAGATTTTTCAAGATCCAATCAAGCCTCATCCACTACATTTGTTCCCTCAGTTTATTTTCTCTAATTTGGAAGAGTGACCTACTTGCCTCAGGGTTTTTTTTATTGTTGTTCATGGTTTTTAATTTTTTTTTAATATTTGTTTATTTTTGAGAGAAAGAGCACATGGGTGGGGGAGGGGCAGAGTGAGAGGGAGACACAGAATCCAAAGGAGACTCCAGACTTTGAGCTGTCAGCACAGCGCCAGATGTGGGGCTTGAACCCTTGAACCTTGAGACCATGACCTAAACTGAAGTCAGATGCTTAACCGACTTAGCCACGTAGTTGCCCCTAAAACATCTTCAATTTTGAACTTTTTTTCTAATGAGTAGATTGAGGTTAAGCATTTTTGGCACTATTGCATAGTCCTTCCTTTTGCAGAAGGTACATAGGAGCTGCGTGCCAGCCAGTCCCTCTGCTGGTAGTGTTGAATTGTCCCCTCAGTCCCTGCATTAAGGGGCACCTGCCATGTCTTTTTATCGAAAATATAAATTTTCTTCAGTTAATAATGAGGTGTTTGTTCTGTGGCTGGCACTTTGAGACTGTGTGAATGTCTATTCCCCAATTACTTTTACCCACTATTTGTAATAAACATCAAATGATCCCTTCCTGACTCCGTTGTTACACAGGGAGTTGCCAAATGATTTTTCTAATTCCAGCATTCCTTCTCAATTTATTTAGCTGGCATTCCTCCGTAAAGATGAGCTTTTCCTTTTTCACATTTTTAGCAACTTGGTTTTGAAGTGTAGGGTTCTGGCTTCTTTGGAACTCTTAACTCAGAGAAATGTGTGTGTCTGTGTGGGGGCTGGGGAGGGAAAGAGCCCAGACTGAGCCCTGAGTCACACACAGGCCTCCATCGATCCATACAATCTCCTCTCTGCTCATGCCTCTACAGCCACACTGGCTTCCCTGATGACTCTCAGATGCAGTCAGCATCTTCCACCCCAGGGCCTTTGCCTGGAGTCCCCCTCCCTTCCCGTAGAGGGTTGCATAAGTCGCTTTATTCGTTTCTCTGCCCAGATGTCATCTTGTCAATTTCCTCATCACCCCATATAATATACTGTTCCCTCTCAATTTTTCTCTGTGTCTTACTCTCCTTTGTTTCTTTGCAGTTCTTATTAGCACCTGCTATGCTGATGGGAACAGTGTTTTTGTGTTGTTAGTACAGGGCCTGACCACAGTAGGTACTCAATAAATACTTGTTGGATACAAGAAGAAACACATACATGAATGTATGTTTGGTACAGCTCTGAATGAGACCAAAGACCCTTCTTTTGTTTCTCTTCACCCCTCCTTCCAGATGACCATAGGGACACTGAAGCCCTGGACAGAGACGGACAGCTCTTCTTCCGCCTACCAAGGGATAATGTGTAGTCAGCAGCCACTCAATTCCTGCCCAGTTATTAAAGTAAACAGAGCCATGAGATTATCTCCCTCCTCCTTTTTTGACATGATTTTTGGGGAATAAAAACAAATCAGAATTCATCAACTGTGAACAAAATTGTCAACTGTGAACTGTCAACAGTCTGGTTTAAAAATAGATGATTGGTTGATGAAATAGAGTAGAGAAAGCAATTTAAATAAAATGTTAAAAATAATACCCAAAGCATGCAAGGCAAAGCAAAGAATGTGGTGTGGTGGAGAAATGTACCCAGTGGAGACCTGTGTGAGCAGTGAACCAGAGAGAGGTTATTAGTTTTGCTTTACAAATCACTGCAGGGAAAGATTTACTGGCCATTTGCAGTAACATTCACTCATTCTGACGTGTTGGTGTGTTATGCAAAATGGAAGGAAAGATTGGTTGGGAAATCTGCTAGCACATTTATTTTTAAGTAGGTCAACATTTTGAATATTTCTGCCCATTTATGAAATCTTTGGCTCCTTCCGACTTCTCTGTTTCTGTGATGATTGGGGAAGGCATTTTTCTTCAGCAGGTCAAAGGGTTTTGAAGCTTCAGGAAGTTATGATTCTATTTGTGTTTGTATGAATGTGGGTTCCCGTACAATGTTTAAAAGTTGTTAATTTCCCATTTTCTACGCTCTCCTCCTTTAAAGAGTTATAGCTAATTATTTATTTAACTACGTTATCAAAAAATCAATACAAAGTCTTAAATTTTTCATACTTGCTCTTCTCTTCGCATGAGTCACAGGTGATATAATTTGGCCAAGTTCTATATGTCCACTTGCTCAACATCCTGATGCTGCTCTTCTGTGTGGTTTTTTTTTTTTTTCCTTTCTTTCTTTCCAGGAGAACTGAGTCATCTTGGCACAAAGATATCTGTGCTTTATAAACCCCAGATAAGGCATTCCTACTCCTTAGAGACTCTATCTTAAAAATTTGCTAAGGCTGTGCTAACAAAAAGTACCACAAACGGGGCGGCTCAAACAATAGAAATTTCCTGTCTCACAGCCCTGGAGGTAGAAATTGGAAGCCAAGGTGTGGGCAAGTTTCGTTCCTTTTGAGGCTGTGAATGATAATCTGTCTCCTGCCTTTCTTTAGCTTCTGGTAGCCTCAGGCGTTCCTTGTAGATGGCTGTTTAAGCACACCTCCGTCTGCCCTCTGTTTGTGTCTATCTCCCTGTCCAGAGTTCCCCTTCTTATAAGCATGCCAATCATACTGGATTAGGACCCACACTTTTGAGCTCACACTTTTGAGCTCATAAGTTGATTATCTCTGTAAAGACCTTGAAGATACTGGGGGTTAAGACTCCCAGATATCTTTTATGAGAGATATAATACACAACACAAGGTGCAGACTTCTCTCTTAGAGAGGGCAAGCAGGGGGCTAGGGTGGTGGTGATTCCTCTCTGCTTAGGCTCATTTCACGTATGGGCCAGGACTGGAAGGGCTCTCCCCGCTAGGCAGCAGTGGCCATCTAAGGAGTCTTTCCATTGGTTCAGTGTTTCTTTCTTCTGTTTGGTGAGGTGCTCCAGGGCATGCCATCAGCCTTGGCTCTTTGGGAGCTTCAAGTAACTGACGAGCTCTCCACTCTAAATCCAAAACATTCATTTATACTTTTTCCTCCCCTTCTCTCCCTACAATACTTCCTTAAAAACTATTTCTTTTTATGGCTACCCCTTTATCAGGTCCCAAGAATGTCAATTTGTAGTTTTTTATTATTGCTTTATTGTGTTTTTTTTAATTTTTTAAATTATTTGATCTTTTTGCTTATCCGCCTCCAAGTCACAGATTCTAAGAGGTAGGCTCCCCGATCTACCCTCTTTAACTTGGAGCTCTGCAGACACTGTTCTGACACAGGTAGCAAAGCCCGGCTGACTGCCTGCAGCCCCAGAACCTGCAGGGCAGATGTGGAGGGAGTGGATAAATGCTTCCTGAGCAAGTCCTTACTGCAAAGAAATCACCATCCAAGATTTTGCCAGTTTGTAATTCTAGCTTTGAATACACCGTAAGAGAGGTGTGGCAATCCTGAAAGCTTGTCATTTGGGAAAGGAGTCAGCGCTGTCTCTGTGGTGTTAGGAGACACTTACTTCTCCCTCCTCACATCTCTCTGGATTTTCACTCTCACACTCTGCTCCTGCTTCCTCTTCCCCGAGGAAGGCTGCTTATGTCCCGATAGGAGGAGCCCAGGGTCTCTTGGGTCAGGAGCATATTCATAGGATCACTGCACTGGAAAAGTAACATGGGCTGACTCTTTTTCTCTTGGCCCTGTTCTCCTGGCTTCCCTGTCCTCAAGGGCTAGCACACCTGCCTTGTGTTTCCAGGATCTGTGTGTGCACTGTCCAGGGCACCCTTGTGCAAAGCCCAGCCAGTCTGTGCCTTCTCTCCTTGTGTATCCAGGTGAATGGCTAGGGCTTTCCAGGACATGTGTTTCCTGTGGGTAGGGAGAAGGAGTTGGAGGCCTTTGGTATGAAGGTCTGAGTCAGGTTGTGCAAGCCAGTCTAGCACGAGGCTGTACACTTGGGGAGCTTTCTGGCCCCTGTGAGTAAAACTGGTGCAGTGACCCCCTTTTGGCTTCTGTGACTGTTCTTCCCCAGAAAGGATCTGGGGGAGATGGAGGATGGGTCAGATGGAGGATGGGTCAGAGAGTGGATGGGTCACCTTCTGGGTTAGACTTAGTGAAGCACTCTGAAAGGGGACTTGCATGAGGTACCTTTAGGATGCCTCAAGGACAGTCCAGGAGAGTCCAGGACTCAGGTTCAGAGCTGGGTGCCCTGTCCCCTCATTGGCAGGTACTCGCGTACTCTCACTTACTTCACTTAGTGACTTCCCGCAGGAGGTGGGAGGCGTGAGTAGAGCTCTGTTATCATTTTGATAGAAGCATGGAAACTTTGTTTTATATTTTACCAGTAAGGTACTTGATACATGAACATTCGTGTCTTATTTATCTAACTTGCCAAGCCCAGAAACCAAAGAAAAGCCTCAGAATCTATCACTGAGCTTGTGAAATAAACCATTCTCCATTTTCACAGCATTTCCGTGGGTTCCCATCTGATGCCATTCTCCTGCCTCTGCTCCAGAGGTAACCCCTATCTTGGTATTTGCCACCCTACCCGCCATATGTAGTTACACATTTATAGGTATGTCTAAATAGCATGTTTTGAGCTTTATAAAAAATAGAATTCTAGTCCTTTGAGCTTCATTTAAATGCCACATACTGTCCTGGAAGATAAAAAAGCAGATCTGTGCCCTTGAAACATGGATTTTTTTCACTGGTGCAGATAAATCTTGTTTTCTCTGGTGGCACCTCCCTGGGGTCAGGGACGAGGCCAGGCTGCCTCCACAGATTGTGACAGCGGCTGTACACAAGAGGGGTTCCTGGGGCCAGCCAAGGAAGCCGAGTTACTAGAATTACAGTCCACAGGGGCTTTCAGGTGAGGCCAGACCACCCAGGGGAACGAGTGTTCTGGGCAGCTGGGAAGCAGATGGACAAGTTTCCGATTCCGGTGATAGACCGGGGTGAGTGGGGAGGCCGAAAGGCTGGGTGATGTATGTGGGGATCTCACAGAGAGGACTCAGGTGGCAGGTGTGGGTCAAAGATGCTTCACAGTGAAATCCCAAATACCAAGCTCCAGTACCTGCATTCCTTGTGTGAGCAGACTGGTCACTCCTGGTGCCCCCAGAACAGGTTTAGAGCAGCACAGTGGGCAACACCACCTTCTGCCTTTGTCATTTAGCAGATATTTACTGAACATCTACTACATGCCAGGGCTAAGACAGTGACTTAGACCTTTTCCAACTGGTTAGTACCTCATGATCTAGTAGGAAGTCAGTGCTGTTACCTTTTGCTAAATGATGCTGTAGTAACAAAGGATCCCTAAACATCAGTGGCTTAAAAGGGCGAATGTTAATTCCTCGTTCATATTGCATGTGAACTGTGGGTTAGCTGCAGCTCTGGTCCATGCCCTTTGTGCCCCAGGTCAGAGGAGCAGCCCTTATGTGTCCTGTGTCCCTTTCATGATAGAGGGAAGAGTAAGAGGGGTGATAAAACCAGAAAGTGGTTCTTGAAACCTCTGCTCAAACCTGGCCTGTCACACCTACTCACAATTTACTGGCATAACAAGTCACATGGCCAGGACTGATGTCATGAGGGAGGGCAAGCCCATTTTCCCATGGGGCGATGAGTGAAGCATAGATTCCTCTTTCACGGTGACCGGAGAATGTTTGGGAAGAGTATGACAGTGTATCACAGACACAAACAGGCGATCCTAGTAACAGTATGATAAGGCTTTATAGTAAATGTATTAATTTTTGACTTTGTAAAATACATTTTCATGTACAAATGTATTGTTTCCCCTAAATGAAATTTAGGAATTCTGTTGAGAACATAGTTGGAGAACTGCTCATCTTAAGTAGGATTATTCCAGAGCACTGGGATGGTAGAAGGAGGCTGGACCGGCCACAGTGGTCTTCTCTCTAGCCCTGGGCACGTGCACACAGGCTACACTATTTGAGAAGAAGCTTTTGACATGGGCCAGTCACCTGCCCCCTTTCTGCCTTACTCTTGGCTTATCTTCTGTCCATCTGGCGGTCAGCAGGCACATCCCAGTCCTGTGGGTCTTTTTTGTGCTATATCCCTACATACACATGACTCCTGCCTCCCTTTACAGTCCTGGCCACACGGCTTTGGAAAGACATGCTCTTTTTTGCATCCTCATTAGGTCTCTTGAGGTTGGAAGGCTGGGCCATGGCTCTCTTTCCCTTCCCGACCACGGCTACTACCACACTGGGCACATATTGGATGCCTAACAAATACATACAAAAGGCAGTTGCGTTGAGAGGAGGTCATTGGCTTGACTGTTTCTCCCTCTCCACATGGGTAGCTGCTGTGTGGGTGACAGTTGGAGTTACACTGAGTGACTCCAGTGCATTTAGGACTAGGTTTGAAGCACTCTTGCCCTAGGTCTGTAATCCATATGGCGACTGAATAGCTCGGCGCTCACCACGAGCCAGTGTTCATCTGAACTCGTGTGTGCTGCTTTGCAAAGGCCAGTGACCTTGTCAGAAGTATGCATTTGTGTTTTCCTTCTTTTGAAAGATTCCCCATGACCCCTGATTAGAACTGTACACAAACTGGGTGCTCAGTAAGTTTTGCCCATCTTTTCTTCCCTTGAGCCTCCACCAGATGGAAATGTGGTTCTAGGCCTGTGGCCTTTGTGGAAGACTAATTACACACAGGCCTTGAGCCTGAGAATTTTACAGGTGGAAAAGGAATGAATGGTCAGACGACCGAGATCCAGGCCAGTAGCAACACAGGGTAACAGTACAGCATGACTGCTCTCTGAAGCCCATGCCCATGGCAGAAAGAGTGATGTAGGACCAGCAAGTATCAGACACAGCTCTGAACCCACCTTTTATGAGTATCATGAACTCTCCCATGTTATTTAACCTCTCTGAGTTGGTTGCTTATTCCTTAATGTCAGGATACTAAAAATGCTATTAATTGTTGTGCTCTCTTGAGTGAAACTCCCAGAAAGTGGCCAAAATACTGCCACTGTTGGTGATCAAGGGTTGACAAGAGGAGATTTGGCCTTTGGGCTTTAATACTGAATCTGTGAAATAAGTGAGTGCCTCTACTCAGTCCCAGGCTAGAGGCAGCCATAGGCATCCTCTGGGGGAAAGACTGTGTAAGACTCAGTTTTGGGATGGTTGATGCAAAAGCATTCACTCCTTGGTAATTCCAGACAGGAAGAGGCTGGGTGTCACCCACCCCATGCTGATGTGCTAACTAGATGGTTACTCTGCCTTCCTGCCCAGGGAGAGCATGTGAGCAGCTGAGGGGGCCTTCGAGTGCTGCCCTGGTGCAGAGGCACCTTAGGTAGGAGTCAAGAAGCATGAGGAGGTGGCCTTCTGCTGAGGGGATGAGTCTCTGTGGACCCCTGGGACTCCAAGATGTCATTTCAGATGAATACTTCTATTATGGAGCAGTTAACTTTGCATTTACCATTGACTAAAGTAAGCCCTGCAGTGTTCTGCAGTGGTTTTTGGATGTTATCCTATGCATTTGGAAAGAGGAAAAGACCATTTCTTATTTAGCATTCTGCAGTTCGAACCTTTACCTGGACTGGACTCCTTTCTCTGTCTTTGTTGCCTGTGAGCCTAACAAGTTGGAAAGGCACTGGCTATTTCCTAGGGAAGCCAAGTAGTGGTCTGCTTGGCTGCATTCTTTTTTTTTAATGTTTATTTATTTATTTTGAGAGAGAGAGAGAGCCAAGGAGGGACAGAGAGAGAGAAAGGGAGAGAGAGAACCTCAAGCAGCCTCTGTGTTGTCAGTGCAGAGCCTGACTTGGGGCTCGATCCCACAAACTGTGAGATCATGACCTGATCCAAAATCAAGAGTCAGAAGCTTCACCAACTGACCCCCCAGGCATCCCTGTCTGCATTCTTAAAGCCTGTTGTCTCTCTTTTGCAGTGCAAGTTGGAGTTCCATGCTTGTTCTACTGCCAAGAGCCTCACCATTCTCTGTGATGGGCCCTGTCCATGTCTCCCGGAGCCTGAGCCGCCAAGACACAAGACAGAAAAGAATGGTGAGTGGGAATTGCAGAAGCTTCCCTGGAGGGAAGTTGATGTGGCCCAGTTCTCTCCTCATGCCAGGAACTTGGCATTTAACACAGCTATTCGAGCCCATGCGGGGCATGATGGACAGACTTGGCAAGTACTACAGTTTGTGTAGGGACTTGGAACTGAACTGCCTTCAGCTACCATTAAAAAGAAAAAGAAGAGCTTGAGGGTCTTTGAAAATAATTCTATTAGACCAGGATATGCACTAGGTTCTTTTAGAGGTCAAATTGGATATGGTGTAGGAAGAGCAGGTTTTTTTAACCTCTAAGACCAGGGTCTTCCCTAGGGACACATCTTGGTCTTCCTTGAACTTTAAGCTCTAAGTCCTTTGAACTTCTCAAGGCCAAATTTCAAAACAGACTGTAGAGACGTCACAGCAGTGGAGAGTCTTTTCCCCCCAAAAGGCATTTCTTTATTAATACGTTCTGCTTAGAATGCAGCACAGAACCAGGGGCACATGAAAGGAGAATACCTCTCCAGGGGCAGCTGATTCTCTTCCATGGCTGAGAGGGGCAGGAAAGGTTGGGCTTATGTGGGTGTTTCAGGTGATGGAGAAAGTAAGGCTGTCTCAATGGCCATGGCCCATTTTCGAGCTTTCCTTAATGAGACCCAAGATCGAAGTTTGCATTTGCCTTCTGCAGAACTGGACTTTCTCCATTGTAGCTGTTGTTGCACGGACAATGTTGTGCGTTTCTCTATGTGAGTGAGTGTGTGTGTGTGTGCATGCTTGCATGCCCTTTCTAAAGCGTCTTCTATTGGTAATGGGAGAGGATAATCAGGGTGTGTGTGTTTATGCATTCCTCTCTTTGTGGGTCCTGCCTTTTCCAGGTCACGTAGGTGAAGTTGTTCGAATGTTCGTTCACTCATGGTGGCAACCACAAGAATACTGTGTTAAGAGGCTCTTTGGGGGACATCTGGGTGGCTCAGTTGGTTAAGCCTTCAACTCTTGATTTTAGCTCAGGTCATGGTCTCATGGTCTATGATTTCAAGCCCTGCATTGGGCTCTGCACTGACAGTGCAGAGCCTGCTTGGGATTCTCTCTCTCCCCCTTTCTCTCTGCCCCTCCCCTGCATTCTCTCTCTCTGTCTGTCTCTCTCTGTGTTTCTCTGTCTCCCTCTCTCTCAGTAAATAAATAAATGTAAAAACAAAAGAGGCTTTTCAGAAGGTTTGGCTCGGAATGTGGAGGGAGTTTGTAAACCAGCACCGTGGTCACAAATAACGTTAGTAATTCCTCTTGATTATTATAAAGATGGTTGCACTTTATCTGGACCCGATTCATTTATATAACTGCAGTAAGAAATGTTCATTCATATACATGCACACCCTTGGAGTATGGCCAGAGAATCTAAAACCCTGTGGTGTGAAACAACTGCAAAATCTAGAAAATTCACTTCTGTCTGGGGAGTTCTTTTTTTTTTTTAATTTTTTTTCTTTTTTTTTTCTTTTTTTTTAATGTTTATTTATTTTTGAGAGAGGCAGAGACAGAGTATGAGCAGGGGAGGAGCAGAGAGAGAGGGAGACACAGAATCCAAAGCAGACTCCAGGCTCTGAGCTGCCAGCACAGAGCCCAACGCGGGGCCTGAACCCACCAACTGTGAGATCATGACCTGAGCTGAAGTTGGTCGCTTTAACCGACTGAGCCACCCAGGCACCCCTGGGGAGTTCTTAATAATCTTAAAAAGTTAATAGTCTCTGTTATTCCAGTTATGTTGTTTACTGCTTTTATTTAGTCTTCTAATCTGAGGCAAGGAAACCAAACCAAGAAAGTCACCCTCACCATTTTGCCTGTGGTATCTATACAAGGGGGTGAATTCATCTCTCCTCAGGGGGCCTCCAGATCTGCTCAGGCCTCCTGATTTGTCATGATGAGGTAACTGACTGGTTTTCTGGAAAGGCTTTGTGGTTCTCCAAATGAAGTACAACACCTCTTTCTTTTATTTCCTATTTTTTTTTTTTTTTTGAGTAAGCTCTATGCCCAGCGTGAGGCTCAGTCTCCCTGACCCTGAGATCAAGAGATATATGCTCCACTGACTGAGCCAGCCAGGCACCCCAATTCTTATTTCTTAATGGTGGGCTTGTCACACCTGATTAAATGAGATTCATTCTCAAATATGACACTTAAGGTACAGCCTTGCATGTACCTTGCATTTGTTTGATTATGTACTGTTAAAAATTAGAACAAATTCTTACTACGCCTTTGCAAGTAACTGCATTGCCATTAATAGTAAAGAGACTCCGAAAAGAGTATTGTTCATGAATCCTGAAAGGTCAGTGAGAACAATAAAGCCATTTGAAAGTGTTCCAGGTGAAAATGTTGGAAAAAGCGTGAACTACTAGGTTAATAGTAAAAGATAAATCAGGAAGAATGAGAAGGGGCTTCACATATCTATCAGAAATGACAACAGTAAAAAGTAATGCCGACACTCTCCCAAAACAAATAATCAAAATTATATTTCCTTCATCAGTTCTTTTAGTCCCGTATAATTATTTTTTGTTCCCCTGGCTTCTGGGTCAGCAGTTTGCTTTTATGAAGTCATCTGCCTCTGCACTAGAAAGAATCCTGGGACGCCACACTGGCTGTCATATCATCTGGCAATTGTCTAAGAAATATCACCTTGGAAGCTTGCAATGATGAGTCTGTTACTTGTAGTATCGATCAAACTTGGTCCAGTTCTTTCTGTGAGGCTTTGAGACTGTCCTCCTCGGTTTAAGACCCACTTTCTGCGCTGTGACTTAGTGCAGAGTTTTTATATAAGCGTGAGAGAGAAGCAGAAACTACCTGCTGATAAGACCGAATGGCTGTAGTTAACTTATTACATATCCAGTAACATCCTCATGGAGGAGTGTATAATCGCCTATCAAGGTATAATGCTTAACTATTTAATATAGATTTGATCAGTGTTCACCTGGAGAATAAGGACATACTTTGGGCAGGGAGGGCATTGATAAGCCCCCAAGGTCATTATATGCAATGAAACATTTAAATTAATAACATTTTATCAGGACAAAGCCAAGAGAAGACTGACCTTTCTCTTTGATTTGACATTTCTTTCCATGAGGCTCCCAGAAGCTGAGGTTGTAGCAGGTGGGATGAAGGGAAGGGAGAGGGTGAAAAGGGGAGATCAGAGGTGAAATGAGGGTCACTGAACCCACAGAAGCTGCAGGCAGTGCGAGTGGCAGCCTCTGCCTTCCTGAGACACATTGGGGCTCTGCACCGTGTCAGGAGCAGTCTTGTTTCTGGACCTATTGCAGAAATGACATTTCGTAGACTCACAAATGCTGGTGTGTCAAAAGTGTGGCAATTATGGTGGTTGTTGATAACATTTTATTTTCAATCTTATCTCTCTTTCGAACTTTGCTTCTATGTGGTAATAAAAACAGTAATGTAGTCACTTGTAGATAAATTATGTTAATTCCAAGTTGTATCTAATTTCAGGAGGTAGGGGTTGGGTGAGGGCCTAAGTGCTGCTACATTGTTGGGAAGTGGCTCCTCGTGTTGTCTGTTTTTCTCTGGCATCCTCTATATAGAGTTGTTAATATTTTCCGTTAGTTGGTCAGCCATGTGCATGCTCCTTGCATCCAAAGAGAGATGTTTGCGATCCTAATATGACCTGTGCTTACCATGACCTGTAGGTCATACGGAGTTCTCTTTCTTCTGTGTCCTGCTCTTCTGGATTTACTAGTCCTCACACAGCCCCTATCTGGCCCCCTTCAGGGCCGCAGAACACTTGAGGATGTACTTCCATGATCTTTTAGTGTCAAGAAATATTGATGAGGTTGCTATCTCAAGCCCTCTGTCCTTGGATCTGCTTGGCAACCATTTCTGTTTTATGCAGAGAATCTTCTCCCGAGGCTTGCCCCAAATTGGATTTCCAGTTGGTAGCAGAGCCCAAATCCTCTTTGTTGATGAGAGCTGTTCACCTGTCTGTGGTTTCACAAGTGCCTTTTCCCTGGCTGGGACCCAGAGTTGAGTTGGAGAAGGGGAGATCATTGGTGAGCAGAACCTTTCCAGGTGGGTCACCTGCCTCCACCTGTTCTTCTCCTTCCTGAAATGTTACTTCTTATAGCCTCAGCTTGAATCAATACTGGATGTGAGTGTTGAAAGTATGTGAGAGTGGAATATAACACCTTCTTTTGCAAAGCTCACAGCACTCTGCTTCTTCCAGCCTTTCGTCTTTTGAATTACAACATACCCCCTTCTTGCAAATCAGAACTCTATTGTCTCAGCTTTAAATTTTAAGAGCATTTCCAGGAAGGCAAATTGTTATTTATTCTCTTGATTTTTTTCTGGCATCTCTCCTTGATATGGTCCCTGAAAACATGGTAGAGGGTGGAGCCATCCTTGGATATCTCTGAATATTCCCTCTCACACCTCTAAATGACCTCGCGACCTTAGACAAGTTACTTAATAAATAGCTTTTTAAAAATTGTCTTCTCTGTGATGTCAGTCCAGCTCCTAAATTATAAAGAAATGACTGTCAAAGAAGAAGAAGAGGAAGAGGAGGAGGAAGAGGAGGAGGAGGAAGAGGAAGAGGGAAAGGAGGGAGATGAAGAAGAGGAGGCCATGGCAGTGGCAGTGGAAGAAAAGAAAAAAAATTGCAGAGAGGGAGATAAAACTGAAATATTGTGCTAAGCCTAGATTTCTGTGTTTTTTCTAGGAGTCTTCCAGGAAAGATTCGAATTTCTCTTGGTATTTTCCAATACCCAACACACAAACCAGTTAGGAAGTCAGGTCTTATATCTGACATTAACTCTAGTTCTGGGGTTATTTCTGCTGCCTTTTCTTCAACCCTCAGTGAAGGGTGTAAGGAATGTCAGGCACTTGTTTCTTGATTTCTTCCCAGTGGTTGAAAGTCTAAGGGGAGAGTAGAGTTCTCTTACCATTAAGTCTTTCAGATACACTTATAAGCCAACATTTCTCCTTTTCCCACTCTGAGCCTGTCCCCATTCTGCCCCTGCTCCTTTTTCTTGCAGAAACAACACACACTACTCTGACCTGGGCTTGGCAGCTTTGGTCCATCTGAAGGAGGGTTTTGAGGCTCTCTCCTTGCTGAGGTGAAAATTTTGCAGTCATAGGGTATAACATCAGGAAAAGATCACGCTTATCTTCTTCCATGCTCCATTGAGGGAACCCTTGAGTTCTTGATGGTACCTCAGGGGTCCCATGAGGACCAGGGGAAGGCCTAAGGGATGGGCCCTCAGACCTCTCCCAGAGTGACTCCGTTTTTATGCTTTGCCACACTGCATTGCATCTGTAGAGAAATACTTTGACCACCAGTGAGTGATCCTGGGGCTGGTCCTATTTACCAGAAGAAGAGCTTGAAGGCCTAACGAGAGAAATAAACTTGCTTGAGGTCAGACAGTGGGTAAGGACAGTGCTGTCTCAGAGCCGGAGCCTCTTGACTCCCAGGCTAGTGCCTTTGTCCCACCACATGTACACCCTTAGGTCACCATCACAGGACTCTTCACTCAGAAGAGGTTGGAGGCTCTGTAGCTGAGTTTGGTGGGAATTCGATTTAATTTCTCCAGGATCTGACCTCACTTGCCCACATCTCGAAGTGTCAGCCATCAAGCAGAGAATTTCACTGCGCTCTCCACAAGCAGTAATGTTTCAAAGGCATTTTACAGAATCTCTCCCACTTCTCTCCTTCTCTGTCCCTGGAGGAGGAAATAGAGAGAACATCACTCGCTCTGAGCACAGCTCCTTCATTGCTTCTGTCTGCACGCGGTAGCTTTCAGTGAAGGGATATATGGGTCAACAGACAACGGGAAATTTTGGAGAAGGCTAGGACACTCATCCTGGCCTGACAGGTGCTGGGAGGTAGGGGCGAGGTGGGGCAGGGACAAATGCCCAATTGTTCAGGCCGGGAAGGAAAGGGTTCTACAGGTCTTACCAGCAGGATGTGCGTGGTAAAGAGGAAATAACAACTTCCCTGCAGCTGAGCTATTTGAAACAGTAGAAAAATAGTCCACAGTGATTTTCTTTTCTCAAATGGTGATTTCAACCTGAGGGCTAGATTCCGGGGAAGAAAGTCCTGGGTTGACAGACGGTTGTCTAATTCCATTACTTATCACAAGTGGAGTTGAGGAAAAGTATTTAAACATGAACAGGAGGTGGTGCCAAAGAGATGGGATAAAGAGTTCTTCCTGGCTGTAATGTCTCAATGGAAAAATCCTAAAAGACTTCTTCTGCTGCAGAGGCTTCCAGCAAAATGGAGGTTTATCTTTGTGTCCAGGAAAGAACATTTTTCTTTAATGCTTATTGTGTAACAGGGGTGAAGGCTCTGGGTTTACAAACTTGTAATTTAAAAGCAGTTTGTATTAACCTTTCCATCCCCATTCAGTTTCATTCACTTCTTACTCAGTGCTACACCATAGCCAGAAATAAAACATGTAAAGCAACATTTAATTTTTAGGGCCTTGTTATTCTAAATGCCATAACCTTAAAAGAAAAAAGAAAAGCTTCAGAATTAAGTTGGCAACTGCAAAGATGAAAAACTTTCTAGACAGGGCTCTTGGAGTATTGAATAAACTGGCGACTCTGGCTCTAAACTCAGGTTCTTCCTTTTCTCTGAGTTCAGCTCTGCAAAAATAGAGGTTCTTCTGGTCATTTGCAAGCCGATGAGCCAGCAACTGATGGGAGAGAGTCACAGATACAAAGAGAGAGAAGGGTAAACTGAGGTAGAGGGTGGCCACTGTTATAACTGGAGTCCAGAGAAGAGTCTGTGCTAGAAATGAATGGCTTTGAAAGTTCATGCAAACAGTACTCTTCTCTTGGCCTTATTGGTTTAGTTTATAAATTAATGCATATTCTTCTTTAAAATCTAAATGATACGGCAAAAGTATCTCAGATTTCCCTTCTGTTAGCTTTTTGTTGCCTGCACTTCAAATTATTTTCAGTACACGTATACTAACATACCTTATAAACTTTGCTCATCCCAAATCAGGATTATATTCTATGTAATATTTTGTACCCTGTCGCTTTTTTGTTTCATAGATATGTCTTCATCTAAGTACACATGGATGTGTGTGTGAGGGGTATGTCTGCCCCCCTCATCCTTCCTTCTAGCCAACCTGTCTTCTCTGCTCTCTTTAACTCCAGGTTTAAATATATAATGACTGCTCAGTATTTCCATTTGATGCCTGTGGGCATATCAAGCTTAATGTCCATAATCAAACCCCTGAACCTTGCCCCAAATCGGCTCCTTCCTCCTGCAGTATTTATCATCTTAATAAATGGTGCCTCCGTAGTTTGATTTGCTGAAAAAGAAAATCCTCTTTGTTACACACGCTGTAATCCTGTTGATTCTGCGTTCTAAGATTTCCAAATATATCTGCTGCTTATTACCTCCACTGCCATGACCCCAGTGGTCTAAGACATCCTCATCTTTTATTTTAATAGCTCCCTAATTGATCTCCGGGCCCCTGCATTCTCCTTTGAACATAGTAGTTAAACCAGATCTGTACATTGTAAGTCAAATTGTGTAATCCCCTGTTCAAGACACTCCAGTGACTTCCCATCTTTGTTCAGAGGAAGAGCCAACATCCTTTCAGTGACCTGCAAGACTCAATATGATCACATCCCTTGTCTCTGTGCCCATCTTCTGCCACTGTACCCTCTGCTTGCTGGGCCTCAGGTACGTGGCCCTCCCTGGGGGCCCTTAGGTGAGTCCCTTGTGCTCCTGCCCTGAGGCTTTGCACTGCCTGACCCATCTTCCCAGACACCTGCACGGCTCCCTCAATTAGTTACCTCTTCAAGTCTCTACACAGATGTCACCGTCTCAGGAACCCGCTGAAAGTTCTTCTCCCCCTTTCCTCCTTTGTTTTCCTCTGTACCACTTATCACCTTCTACCATATTAGATTAACCTTTTTCATGTGCTGTCTTGCATTACTCAGCTAGAACGGAAGTTCCATGAGGACTTTTTGCCTGGCCTCTCCATAGTCATTTGTCTAATGTCGAATGTCTCTACCTCATTCTTTTTAAGAATTTCCTTTGTATAGATGTACCATAGTTTACAGTGTTTAAAATAGCAACAAAGTGATTTATGAGGACAGGAGATAATATGTATAAGGTGCTTAATGTGTGTCCTGGGCTAAGCACATGATGTGTATACGTTTAATTCTTCCAACCAAATAAAGTCATCTCTGTGGCTGGCAAGAACGTTTGGGATCTGGGGCATTCAGTACCTTGCCCAAGGCCACATGGCTAATAAATGACAGAGCAGGGATTTGAAGGCTTTTTTAGAATGTGTTCTCTTACACTCACATCAGGCTGTGTTCTTAGCCTAAACCGAATGTGCATTGAAAGGGCAGGCTTCCTTTGGAAAGAGAAAAGTAAACATGCAAAGGTACAGCCACACCTTTATTTTTTTTTATTTTTTTTTAACGTTTATTCATTTTGAAAGACAGAGAATGAGCAGGGAATGAGCAGAGAGAGAGGGAGATACAGAATCCGAAGCAGGCTCCAGGCTCTGAGCCGTCAGCACAGAGCCTGATGCGGGGCTTGAACTCACAGACTGAGATCATGACCTGAGCCGAAGTCGGACACTTAACCAACTGAGCCACCCAGGCGCCCCACAGCCACACCTTTAAACCACCCCTCGCCTTGCTTTCAGCGCTCAGAGTGTGCCCTCCTCCCCCGAGAGCCGATCGCTCTCTTGACGGGCTTTTTCCAAGGTGAGAGAATTAACGTCCTTGCTCCTTTCCTCCTTTTGCTTTCTTGCGAGCACGCTTAGCTCTCTGAAGTTTATCAAAACACTGGCACAGGCTCATCGCTCACTGCCGTATTATGCTTTTCTGATAGCTGCGAGTTTCCGACCCGGCTCCTTAAAGATAAAAATTCATTTGTAATCTGTCCTGAAGTCGACTGTTCTCCCATCGGCCTGCTATCTATCGAAAAGAAAAGACACCATTACAAAAAAAAAAAATAAATTGAAATTATAATCGGAAGAAAGCAAGTGGCAGCCACCCCACAAAGTCAGCTGCTTAGGAAAATGTGGGTGGGCCCTTTCCTTCCTAGATCCGAGAGACGTGGCAGGAGCCTTGGCCACGTGGGGAGCAAGGAGGTGTGCCACCACCTAATAGATGTGGGGAGAATGGAATGAGCTAAATTTCAACTAAAGAAGTGGAATTCAAAATCTACAGCTACTTTGTCCTCCTCCTCATTATTATCTTAACGATGATGGTGATTCTCTTTTGCAAAACTAAAAGTGGCATTAGACATGGAGGAAGGGGGAAGGTCACTTTGATGGTTTAACGTGCATAATCCTGAACGAATCCGGATAAAGTGCAGAATAAATGGTTGGTTGCATATGTAAGTGCCAGCTATCCACATGGGTTGGGAGTGCAGGAAAATAAAACAACTGGCCGGATCTCTTCAGTCTGAGGAGACAGGGGAAGGCGAGAGATAGAAATCCTGGTAGTGTTGTGAGGGTGAAAGCATGTGTTCCTCTCCTCACCCCACGGCAGTAGCCTCAAGGAGCCCTTCTGCTCAACAAGAAGGAGCCTTTGCAGCAAGAGAAGACCAGCCTGTGCACACAGGAGGGCTTTTGGGGCAATTCTCATGATTCGAAGGCCTCCAATATGCTGCAGAGAGAGAGAATTTCAGAGCCATCTAGGTGAACTTCTGGGAAGTGCAGGACTGCAGTGGATTGGAGGTAATGAGGATGACCATGGAGTCCTTGGATTTGAGGATTCGTGCTTTCAGATGTCCCAGTGATGCAGTAGCAGGTTGTGTTGGGGACAAGTCCCTCATGCTGACTAACTTTTGTTGTGTAGAAGGATTAGTGTAAGCAACCAATGCAGCCCTCCTGTTACTCAAGTGCCTGGGCCTGCCACGAAGGCAGTTTCAAGGGTCTCTTTCCTCCCACACCTGCCTAGAGAGCATCACTCTGTTTTGGCCTCTTTGGCCTGGCTATGTATTGTCTATGCTTGAGTCTCTTAACAGGCTCTTTGCAGCAGGTCACATGTGCAGGTGCAGGCAAGGCTAACAAGTGCATGAGTCTAATGGGTCCTACCCCAGCAAGGGATGTGAGTATAGTCCCGCCTTCTCAAACTGCTAGGCAGGGGATACTTATGCTGTGAAACCAGATTTAGAAGTTGGATGTCAAGACCAGAGAATTAGTGCAGACAGGAGATTTGTTTGGAATTCTGATCATGTACCAATGCACAGGGATAAGAAATACTCCAAAAGATGACTTATAAGAAATTACTTTAAACCAAGTTTAAAAAAAAAAAAAAAAGCCTGTCATTTTATGAGGCTATTAATCCTATGGAACTATTCCCCTGAGAGGCATTACTGCGGCTGAAGAGTTCTGGATCCCTGTCCATACATCTCTACAGATTTTAGGATTTAAGAGACTCTGTCCTAAACCAGGCTAATCCACAGGGATTGTTCAGGGTTCCAGGACTGTAGTTTTGCGGGGACAACATCGGGTCACCTGCTCCATTGGCCTGATTCCAGTCTGTGGCCAAATTCCTTCACAGTAAGGGTACTGCTGACTGTCCCCAAGTGCCAAGACCTGGCCTCTGCCCTTCTCCTGAGCCTCCCTCCCCTACCCCACCTCCCCAGCTATTAAAGGGTGGCTGCTGTGGGGTGCCTTCACCTGGCAGGCTTCTGTCTGTGATTCTGCACCTGTCAGTCTGTCCTCCCCACTTGGGACTTAGACCCCAGCCTTCCCCACAGACTGTTCACTATGGTAGGCACAGTGCATGGGCCAGTGCAGGGCATAGATTAGGCCATCTTTCATCATTGTGGAATGAATGAATCGATGGAATGTGTAGGCTATTAGAATTTTCAAAGCACTTTCATGTACTTGAAAAAAATCAGGTGTCCTAAGTGAATTATGTCCCCAGGCCAAAGAGGCAGGCTCGGTGATTCCAAGCTGCCAGTCTGTAGCCTTCCTTGAGTCCGTCATTCTGGGGCTTGGCCTTGGGCTGGAACTTAACTCGTGTGTGTTTCTGGCTTCTCTGGATTGGGAACGGAAGGCATCATCCAAACCAGCTTCAGGCAAGTCTCCTCTCTCCTTGTGTCCTGCCTCTGTGGCTTAGGTGTCTCTGGAAGCAAATATTTTTGCCTTGATGACAGAAGTGTAGTATCTTTTAGAATAGAACATTCTGTTCATACTTTCCTCAGGTTCTCCTGAGAACACAGAGAACATTTCTATGCTAAGGAGGGAGTATCTGGAGCTTGCAAAAGTTCTCATTTGGTTGAGAGCTCTGGTACAAGAGTCATACTTATTTCTATGTTTTGAAATAGCTGGACTAAATACTGATTACCTGTGTATCTAGTAGGAAGCTCTACTTCTAGAAAACATAGTGAACTAAAATAACACTAATCTGTGACTTCATGTATCTTGCTTCCAGAGTCCTGTAAGCCCTATTTAGAATTAAAATTTAAAGCTTAAGACATTACTCTGACAGCTAATCTGTATTGTTTTGTTTTCTGAAATTGAGGGCAGTGATTGAGTTTGGAGGTAGTGATAATGTGTCTTCATCCATCCATCTGGTCATCTATCTTTCTGCCCATCTGTCTATCCATTCATCCGTCCATCCATCCATCAGTCACCCATCCACCATTTATGAAATGCCTATTCTGTGCCCAGGTCTTGTGCTGTCTCTCCCCTAAGTGGGATAACAACTCTTAGTATCAAATACATCAATAATACGTTGTTTGTGTATCTTCATGTGGAACTCACTTACGTCCCAAGGTGACAATTGTCTAGAGCTGGTATGTTTTCTATCTTTTTATGGGTTTGGGTTTATAAGTCTGCTACTCCAAAGGCTTTTTATTGCTTTCTGAGTACTCTGTCATACTTGTGACCCACTGCTATTATAGTCCCAGTGGTCAGGAGGGCTAGACTTCATCTCAGGTAGTTGAGACAAGGAAACTAACTTAAAAATATTGAACGGTTACATTTGGAACCATTGATACACTGGCATTGTATAAGCACTAGATTGTGACCTTGAAAGCGGAGACTTTGTCTCATTTATTTGTCATTATATCCTTAGCCTAGGGTCTGTTGAGTGAATGAACTCAGCTAAGTATAAATACAAGTTTGTAAGAGATCACTTACACATTTAATTAGAGCCGTATTTAAATAAATAAATATCCAGGTTAAATTGGGTGCCTTTCTGCCTGGTGTGTATTACGAGTTGCTGTTTATCCTACACAAGGTAGAGAGAGACCTACTTCTTGGTTTACTCTGAGGCTTCTGATTCAGATTGGCATCTAAAACCTCTGGGTCGTTTTCCCCAGTCTCTTTTGTGATAACCACAGATGAATACTTTGCTGTCAGGAGTCCTGGTGTGTGGCCTCTCTGCCCATGAGCAGCGGTTAAGGGAGAGGTCACAGTCACAGTCACTAGCGTACCTATTGCCTTCCCTTTCCTGTAGAAGGTTACTCCCCATCAGACCTCCCTTGAATCTTGAACTATGTATCTACAAGTTTTGTTGCACTTATTCATACATAGTCTGTCCCACTGTTTGCCTATCAGGTACAAATGATAGAACTTGCTGAAAGGCAAGTTGTATACTTGTTGTGTGCTAGAGAAAGCATGGGCTGGGCTGCGGATGCAGGCAGTCGTAAGATTGATGGCCAGGCCCAGGACTTACTGGCTATGTGGCTTTGGGCAGGCTGTTTATTTTTTCTGAGTCTCCCTTTCCTCATCTGCAAAAGCAAAGTGAATAAGGGCTATTTGCAGAGGTCATTATGAGAGCAAAGTCCATTCAAGGAGATAAGTATGAAAGCAGCTGGTTCTCATAGATGCTCAATGAATATCAGTTTTCATTCTTTCATTAGGTAATTCACACACATGCGTACCACCCTATGCACGTGAATAACTTGATCTCCTCTTTGTGCAGTTTGGTAACATACTGCGTTTCCCAAAGACTTTGGGGTTCTAGAATCAGTCTTGCCAACATGTATCAGGCACTGTTACCTGTCTTTCCCATACTCAATTCTGGTTTTCTTTGAGGGCGAATGTGTCCAGCAATGTTCCTGATTTCCCATTCTCTCCTCAGCTGAGGGTGTGGCCCTTTGAGTCAGTCCTACCAAATTAGAGACAGGTGAAGCCTTCTGGAGGTTTCTGAGAAAGATTTCGCTTTGCTGCACGGCTGTCCCTTCTTCCTGGAGGGGTTTGTGTGGAGCTTCAGCAATCATTTTGTGACCACAAGGTGAAAAGCCTGTGGATGAAGTCTACCCACTGAAAATGACTGAGCAGAAACCCAGAAAGAGTGTGGGTCCTGGCTGAACTAATATCCTGGCTGCCTGTCTCCTAACTTCTTATGTCACAGAGTAAAGTTCCATGAACATATGCCACTCTTAATCAAGCTTTCTGTTACTTGCAGCCAAACACATTTTCTTTTTATTTTAATGTCTATTTTTCACAGATATTCAGAGCACAAGCAGGGGAGGGGCAGAAAGAGAAGGGTACACAGTATCCAAAGCAGGCCCCAGACTCTGAGCTATGAGCATAGAGCCAGACTTGGGCTAGAATCCATGAACTACGAGATCATGACCTGAGTCAAAGTTGGACCCTTAACTGACTGAGCCACCCAGGTGCCCCTAAACACCTTTACTAATCAACATAGAACATATTCCTTTTAAAGACGATTTGCTTCAAGATAGGCAATATTGGTCTGAGGCTAGGAGCTCCCAGGGAGTCAAGGACAATGACATCTTGGTATCTAGGGAAGGGGAAACCCAAGATGGCATCAGGAGCATCACTCAGAGTGCAAGGAGATACTCTGTCTCAAAAGCATGTAGGTCCCAGAACTAGGTGCAGGGGCTTAGGTTGGTTTGGAACATCTGACCTTGAGTGAACTATGGTCATGTGTCAGCTGTTCCTCATCCCTTGCAAAGACTACTCACAGGCAAGCAGAAAGCATTTTCCAAGGTGCAAACTAGACAGGCATGTTGAACTAGAACACAATGTCCATGAAAGTGAGCAGAAGGAACCGCCCAGCTGGAGCAGGCAGCTCTGTGGCCAAAGGCAGGAGACACTTGTAGATTTTTTAGTAACATTAAAAAAACAAAAAAAACCCCCAAAAACTATGGGGTTATATATTTTTCTTATAGTGCTTTTGAGAAATTCTGAAAAATACAAAAATAAAGGCTTAAAATTGCCTATGCTCTCCCAAACTGAGTATAATCACGTACTACTTTAAAATATTTATTATTAGCTTAATACTTAATAATATTCCCATGTCATCAATTATTCTTTTAAAACTTGATTTTTAATGGCTCTTTGGTGTCTGATTCTATAAATGTATTATAATTTTCGTAACGTGTCCTCTATTATTAAGCATTTAGCTTCTCTCTAATTTTTCATTATTACAAACACTGCTTTTGTGAACATCATTGTGTATTAATTTTGCACATATCTTAATTATTTTCATAAGCTACATTCCGAGCACTAGAATTTCTGGGTACAAGGATATGCAGCTTAAAACTCTTTTGTTACAGAGTAGCAAAATTTCTCACAGAAAACGTATACCATAAGCAATGTATGAGAATGCCAATTCAAAAGACACTTACTATAATTTTTTTACGTTTATTTCTTTATTTTGAAAGAGACAGAGCATGAGCGAGGGAGGGACAAAGAGAGAGGGAGAATCCCATGCAGACTCTGTGCTGTCAGCACAGAGCCCGACAAGGGGCTCCAACTTATGAAACTGTGAGATCACAGTTTCTGAGCAGAAATCAAAATTTGGATGCTTAACCAACTGAGCCATCCAGACGCCCTGAGACCATAATTTTTAAAAGAATTTATGTACTTTCTTTAGTTAAGATTTGACTGAGCTGTTGATAACCCACACTCCAGTGCTCAAGTAGCAGTGGTTTAAGCAAAAGAGGGTTAACTTCATTTTCCTACAAAGTAAGTCAAGTAGTAGGATATTTGGGGCTGGTACCGGAGCATCTAAATCATCAAGGACCCTTTTATCTTATTGCTCTGGCAACCTTAGTGTGTATCCTCATGGGCCAGCGTGCCTGCTAGAGCTCCAGCCATTCTATCCATAATCCATTCATCAGGGAAGAGGAAAGTGCAAATAAGGGCACACTACTTCTTGTTCTAGCAGACCTCTGTGAATCTGGATGTAATCCTCCTTACATCTCACTGGCCAACTCAATCTGCATTTTGTCTGAGTCTGGTCGCGTGACCCTACCTAGATGTTGAGGAATATAGACTTTTAAACTTGAAAGCAACACGTCCTCTGGAAATCAAAGTTCTTGTTATTAAAGAAAAGGAGAAGAATGGAATTTGGGAGACAATTACATGACTCTGTCAGAGGTTTATTTAATTTTTTATTTTTACTTTTTTGACTATAGTGCGTATTTAACTTTATTTTTTCATCTATATAAAAAATACAGGCTATTACTCTTCTTTATGAATTGCCTCATATACCCTCTGCTTTCCCTTTTAGGGTCTGACTCTTTATTTTTTTTTAGTAATTTATAAGGGGATTGTTTTACATTTTAGGGATATGAATCCATCATATACATTTCCCATTTTTTCCCGATTTGTCATTTGCCTTTAATGGTGTTTTGGAATAGACTTCAGTTTTGATGTTCTCACCCAGTCAGCTCTATCATTCTTTTCTTTTGGAGTTTCTGGCTTTGATGTATGTTTAGAAATCTCTCCCCAACTCTGAGGCTAGATAAAAAGTTCACCTGTGTTTTCATTTTGTTCTTTCATGGCTTGAATTTTTCATGTTTGATGCATTAGGCCACTGGCATTTGAACAGGAAGAAATAGTTGATATTAGGAGCCAGTGTAGTTAAAGCTTCCTCCAAGCAGTATTCACCCTTACTCTACATAATGCATATGATTTCCTATGCTTTATCATTATCCTTCATATTTTAGAAAGCTGTGTTTATAACCCACTCATGGATTGTGACCATGAGTTGAAAAAATATTGTTTTAATCAATCTCAAGCTGATTCTGCGGCACACTGTGCGAGATAAAGCAACATGTTCTCTTTTTTTCCTTTTCTAAATAGCTAGTTTTCGTAATGGATTTCACTCTGTAATTCATCTTTGCATGTAACAAGTTACTCTCTTTCAAAATTTTTATGGCTCTTCTTGCCTGTTCTCCCAGATAATATTAGAAATCATTTTGAAAACTTTCAGAAGATGAGATTTAGATTGAATTTCAAAGTAATTTGAGACAAACTGATAACTTTACAGTTAAGTTGTTCCATCTGGAAACATGGCTCATCTCTCAATCCAAATTTCCTCCGAAAATGTCTGCAGTTTCCTTTCATAGAGTCTCCTGTATTTCTCATTACATCTATAGCTGGAGAGTGGATGTTTGGGACTGCTTTTTGTGAATGAAATCTGTTTTCTATTTTTGTTAAAATTATTATTTCTTTCAAATAGGAAGTCTCAATTCTGATGGTTTTTTATTTTATCATTTTGGATCTTCTATTGAAGGCAGCCTCCTCCAGAGATAATGGTCATTTTATCTTCTTTCTCATGTGGGTTTTAAGGAAGAGTGGCCATTTGTTGATTACTCACTATAGCTAGACACTGTGCATTATATGTATGTTTCTCTTTAAGCATTCTGAAAGCCCAGTGATGGGTGATGTTCTCTGCATTTTAAAGGTGAGAGAATGGACATTGGTTCATGGAAATTGCTCAGGGTCACACATCTAGCAAATAGCAGAGCCAGCATCTGAACCCAGATCACGCTGACTCCAGAGCCTGGGTTTTTAATAAAGCACTTTATTCCATTAACTGCGTGTAGGCTAAACTTCTTTTTGTGTCTTAGTGCACTGACTGAAACTTTCAGAATAGAGTAAATGATATTGCTTTACCAAGAAACCCCTAGGGTAGTAACATTGCATTTTTATGGGGCACAAACGTGAATCAGGGTTTGTGAAGGCCTTTGAACAGTTTGTTTCTCTGTGATTGGCTTGGGGAACACCTCATGCATCACTTGCACAGGGACCTCTCACTTCCTTGGATTTGTTAATTTTTGTCATTCTTCGTCTTTTGATCATTATGGACCTTTAAAAAAAATACTTGGGATGCCACAGTGGCTCAATTGGTTAAGCATCTGTCTGACTCTTGATTTCAGCTCAGGACTTGATCTCATGGTTCATGGAATTGAGCCCTACATAGGCTCTGTGCTGACAGTATGCTTGGGATTCTCTGTCTCTCTCTGTCTCTCTCTCTCTCTCTCTGCCCCTTCTTCATGCTCTCTCTCTCTCTCAAAATAAATAAATAAACATTTGAACAAATAAATATAATACTTTGAGTAAATTGACATAACATGTTACATTAGTTTCAGGTATACAACATAGTGATTGCACAAGTTTATATGTTATGCTCTGGTCACCACCAGCATAGCTACCATCTGGCTTCATACAACACCATTACAATATCACCGCCTGTACTCCTTACACTCTACCTTTTACTTACATGACTTCTACTCATCCTATAACTGGTAATCTGTGTCTCCCTCTCCCCTTTATCCGTTTTGCCCATCTGCACACCTTCCCTACCCTCGCCCTTCTACCTCCCTATCTCTGACAGCCATCACTTCTCTTTATAGGACTTGTTCTGCTTTTTGTTTATGTATTCTTTTATTTTTTTAGATTGCACATATGAGTGCAATCATATTGTTATATAGTATTTGTCTTTCTCTGTCTCACTTATTTTGCTTAGCATAATACCCTCTAAGTCCATCTACACTGTTGTAAATGGCAAGATTTCACTCTTTTTTATGGATGCATAATATTCCAGTGTGTGCATGTGTGTGTGTGTGTGTGTGTGTGTGTGTGTGTATGTGTGCTTGTGTATATATTTATATATACCACATCTTCCGCATTCATTCTTTTATCAGTGGACACTTAGGTTGCAGAACCCTTGGATATGTTGGTGGGAATGTAATTTGGCACAGCTGCTATGGAAAACAACATGCAGGTACTACTGGGTATTTATTCAAAGAAATTTAAGACACAATTCAAAAAGATGTGCCTCCCTGTGTTTATTGCAGCCTTATTTACAATAGCCAAGATAGGGAAGATCACTATGCCGCTTTTACTTTCAGCAGGTGGTATCCAATAAAATTCTATTTCCTAAAGTCATTACTGTAATGTTCTTTTTTTTCTCCAGAGGGAGTGAAAGAGAGACAGAGAGAATGGATGAGCAGGGGAGGGGCAGAGCAAGAGGGAGGGAGAGAATCTTAAGGAGGCTCCAGGCTCAACGTGGAGCTAGACACAGAGCTCGATTGATCTCACAACTGTGAGATCATGACCTGAGCTAACATCAAGAGTTGGCTGCTTAACCAACTGAGCCATCCAGGTGCCCCTAATGTTCTTCTTCTTCTTTTTTGACATAAACTTTTTATTTCAGAAAAGTTTTAGATTTACAGAAATGTTGCAGAGATAGTACCCGCAAGTACTTTGCCTTACCAACATCTTACATTGGTGTAGTACATTTGTCACCTTTAATGAACCAATATTGATATAATCAGTTAAAGTCCATATTCAGATTTCCTTAGTTTTTGCCTAATTCCTTTTTTCTATTCCAGAATTTTACCAATGATACTAAAGTACATTTAGTCATTATATCTCCTGAGGCATCTGCTGGTTATGACATGTTCTCAGATTTTCCTTGTTTTTGATGACCCTGACAATTTTGAGGTATACTAGTTACTTTTCTTTTTTTCCCAGAATGTCTGTCGGGTTGTGTTTGTGTGATGTTTTTCTCATGATTAGACTGGAGTTATGGGTTTTAGGGAGGAAGACCACAGAAGTACAGTGACATCATTATATCATATCAAGGGTACATATTATCAGTATTATCAGCATAACATAAGTATAAGACTCCTCTGTTAATGTGAACCTTGATCACCTGGCTGAGGTGGTATTTGTCAGGTTTCTTCACTCTAAGGTTACTCTTTTCCTTCCTTTTCATACTTTCCACTTTAGTGGAAGTCACAGTGCACAGCCCACATTAAGGAGCGGGCAGTTAATGCTCCATTCCCTTGAGGATAAGGTGCCTACATAAATTATTTGGAATTCTTCTGTACCAGAGATTTGTTTCTTCATTCATTCAGTCATTCATTCATTCATTCATTCAACATTTATTTATGGACTCATAAGCATTTATTTTGTACCTGAGGTTATAATCCAATACTAACTATTGAATCAGTTCAATCCTAAGATTTTCTTGTGCAAATTATTGCCGCATTGGACATTGGGAGCTCCTTCTTTTGGGTCCTGTATCCCTTCAATATACTCTGATTATTTTATTTACTTATTTCTGGACACCTCTTTACTTTCTAGTGCTACAAGTTGCCTCAGGCCCATCTCATCTATTCCTTATCTCATCCATTTCACCAGGCAGCCTTGGTTCTTTTAACTGGAGAATCATATTAGAAACCAAGATTTGGGCAACGTGGCAGTAGGTGTGCTCATTACTACAAGAATGTTGCTTCTCTGCCTTCTCAGCTGACAGAGAAAGGAAATATATGTGTGTATACTGATAAACATATGCACAGACCTGTAAATTCTACAGGAATCTATCCTTATCTATATTAAGCTAAATATGAGTTCATAGTGATGTCTTTAAGTTGAAGACATTAGCACATGGATCACTTTATCCCTGTCCCTTGCTTGTCTTTAATTTCCTACTCCATCAGTGAGAAACTTGGCTCCCAGCATCTGCCATCCTTTTACTTAATTCCTCAGTTCCAGTATGCTTGTAGAGTGGTATCAGAATTGTTAACCCCGACGTCAGTGGGAAACGACTTTATCAGTCAGAGCACAGTGCTTATGTCATTTTGCCCTTAAAGTCTCCACTCATTTCCAAAGCTACTCAGGTCAGCACCTCTGTAATTCAGTTAGATCGATTTTTCGCATTTTGCATTTTATGCTAGGTTCTCCCGACTCTGTAAATGATTTTCAAACATTGGCATACATTAAAGTTCCTTTTATGCTGCAGTGTTCTGTGCATCATGACACATTTATATTGTCATATATCCACCCTTACAATATCATAAAGAATAGGTCACTACTCCGAGAAAATTCCTTGTGTTTCACTTTTTAACCACTCCCACATCCTTACCTCAAATCCTTGGGAACCAGTGATCCCAGTACTATCTCTATGGTTTTGTGGTTTTGTGTCATATAAATGGAACCATTCATTATGTACCCTTTTTTAAGACCAGTTTTCCCTTAGCAATATTCATACAAGATTCAAACATATTTTTGTAGCTTGATATTTGTTCCTTTTTATCAATACATAGTATCCCACTGTATATGTGTTTAATAATTTGTTTATCCATTCACCAATTGAAGGACATCTTGGTCGTTTCCAGTTTGTGCAATTACGAATAAAGCTTCAGTGTAGCTTTTCTGAATGTTGACATGATATTTCAAATTAATTGGGCAAATACCTAGGAGTACCATTGTTGGGTCACATGGTGAGATACTTAGATTTAAAAGAATTTGCCAAACTGTTTTCCTAAGTGGCAATACCCTTTTGTATTCCCACTACCAGTAATGAGAGTATCTGTTGCTTTGTGTCCTTGCCAGCCACTGGTATTGTCATATTTTTTGTTTTGGTTTGTTTTAATTTTAGGCATTTTAATAGGTATGTGGTGGCGTGCCATTGTTTTACTTTGCATTTCTGTAATGACAGCTGAAGTTGAGAATTTCCTCATATGGTTATTTTACCTCTTATTAAGTGAGGTATCTGTTCACATCTTTTGTACATTTTTTAATTGGGCTGTTGGTCATCCTCTTGTTGAGTTTTAAGGGTATTTTATTTTGGATACACATTTTTTGTCATATATGTGTTTGCAAATATTTTCTCCCAGGCAGTGACTTATGTTTTGGTTCCCATAACTGTCATTCACAGTGCCGGAGTTTTTAATTTTAATAAAGTCTCCTCATCTTTGTTTTCATGGATCGTGCTTTTGGCATTATTTCGAAAACTTTATTACCAAACCCAAGATCACATAGATTTTCTCCTCTCTTCTAGAAATGTGATAGTTTTGCAATTTATCTCTTGGCTTATCATCCGTTTTAATTATGTGTTAAGGTATAAGGTCCCCGACTAGGTTCATTCTTTTTGCATGTGGGTATCTAATTGTTCCAACACCATTTGCTGAAAAGACTATCCTTTCTCCATTGAACTGAATCTGCTATCTTTGCTCCTTTTGCAAATTCAGCTGACTACATTCTTGTGGTTCCACATCTCAGTCCTCTGTTCTGTTCCATTGATCATTTACTTTCTCACCACTACCACACTGTCTTAATGATTACTGCCTTAGAGTAATTCTTGAAATGTGCTTTGAGCACTCATATGTTGTTTTTCTTCTTCAGTATTCTAATACTCTCTAAAATTTTTATAATGTAAAATATTTTTTAAATGTTTATTTATTTTATTTTTGAGAGATAGAGACATAGAGTGAGTGAGGGAAGAGTAGAGAGAGAGAGGGAAACATAGAATCCGAAGCAGGCTTCAGGCTCTGAGCTGTCAGCACAGAGCTTGATGCGGGGCTTGAACCCGTGAACCACGAGGTCATGACCTGGGCTGAAATCGGATGCTTAACCAACTGAGCCACCCAGGCACCCCTGTAAAATATTTTTAAAAAGAGAATATGTTTGGTCCTCAGTCTTTTTGCCTGGAACATGTGTTTTGTCTGGGTCATCCAGTGCTGGCTGAGGACATGGTGGACCCCATTTGTCACTTGCTGATTTCCCAGAAGGCTGGTGTGGGGGAAACTCCCTTGGCCAGAGACTGAGGCCAGCAGATGATTAGGTGTGGCCACCTCAGAGGGCTCTTGTGTCTCAGCATTTCTTACTTGCAGTTTCCAGAAGAAAAATCATTCATAGTGAAGATCATGAATGTGAAGAGATGGAAAGCAGTTTGCAAAATTGATGGCTCTTAACCACTTTTAGTTACTACTTCTCCTTGGTGTCGTTCTACCTTGCACGCTGCCTTTGCAGAAGCCTCAGGTTGGAGGGTGCACATTCAAATTACAAACCCTCATCCACCATCCTTCTGGCTCCCCTACGAAACCAGAGCATCCTTGCACCAGGTTCCCTCAGCCCCCTGAACAGTGCCCATACCTTCAGCAGTCAGGGCTTTGTTAGCTATGGTCCAGAGGGAGGGATAGTCCTGCATCAGGGCTCCGTGAATGACTTAGGATATATACCCTCTACTACTGGTAAAGAAGTTGAGATTGGAGATAAACTGGACCTCAGAAATTAGTGAGAATGAGTTCCCTGGCCACACCACAGAGAAACAAGAAAAGGAGGTCATGTAATAGTTTCGGCTAAGGCTCCAGCCAGTGTGAAGACTTTCATGGGTCACTTTTATGTTCTGGTATTGTTTGGTAATTTAGGAGTTGGTGACTGTCTTGGCCGAGAAGTACCCATTCCTCAGGCATTTTGTGGGTCTACATTTGCAGAATGTTCTTTCCCGCCTGCCTTCCTTTGGCCCCAGATATACCTGTAGGTTCTTTCCAGTATTTGTCTCCTTTCTGCAAGGCATATATATACTCAGCGATGAATTTTCTAGCCAAAATGCAGTGCTGGGGCGAGGAGACATATGTCCAGTGTGGATTGGCAACAGATGGAGCTCATCAGGATACATTAGAACAGTTGTCCAAGCCCTCATGAAGTGCTAGCCTGCTGTTAACACCGTCCTTCCCGCCTCTTTGGATGGCTGGGCCGGCCCACTTCAGCTGGAAGCCAGTCAGTACTGACAGCCCTTTTGCTCCAGGCTCAGAGCCCATTCTCTGCTGGCACCACTGCCCAGCAGGCCCTGGGCTGCTGCCTGACAGAGACTGAGCAGGGAGACAAATGCAGGAGGAACGACAGAAACTCAGGTAAAAATCTAGCTGTGCGTGACAGCTCCAAATGAACCTCCAGGGAATCTCTGGAAAAGCCAACCCTGGCAGACCCAGGATAGCAGCTGGGTCTATTACTTTTCAAGGCGTCTAAGCATTGTGTGAGTTATGTGTGGGGCCATTTGGTCTTATCCTAACCTAAGGAAGGCTGGCTGGGAGGGAAGCTGTTGCTTAGGTGATGAACCTACCACCTGTACAGTTGGGAACGTGCAGCATTGTCCTGGGTGCAAGGGAGGCAGGAGCTGGTATTCACTTTGAATGGGCTGCTCTGCTCTTCTGCAGGGCCTGCCTGATGTAGTGGCTCAGCAGGAGCTGCCAGCAGTAAAGGGTATACATCCTAAATCATCCACAGGGCCCTGATGCAGGACTGTGCCTCCCTCTGGACAATTGCTAACAAAGTCCTGCCTGCTGAAGGTGTGGGCACTGTTCAGGGGGCTGAGGGAACCTGGTGCAAGGATGCTCTGGTTTCATAGGGGAGCCAAAAGAATGGTGAATGAGGGTTTGTAATCTGAATTTGCATCCTCCAACTTGAGGCTTCCGCAAAGGCCGTGTGCTAGGTGGAACGACACCAAGGAGAAACAGTAACGGATGTTTAAGCACCCCACTGGTCATCAGCATGGACAGGCACTGAGATCCTCAAGGATCAAGATTCGCGATCTGTCTGCACATTCCTCAGGCTTACCCCTGTCCGCCCAAGGCTCCCAGTGTGAGCACAGTGTTGCTATTGCAGAAACCACGGAATGTCAGTTGGAAAAGCAGAGTGGTGGAATGTCCTGCTTCTACATTTAGACCGATCTGTGTTCAGTTCAGAAATGTGCTCATTGGTTGTTGACTTTTAACAAATGCACAAACCACTTTGAATTCATGTCTTCATTGGAGGAATGGGATACCAATAATGACACCTCCTAATGGAATTGTTTTGAGGTTTAAATGTAATCATCACTGCAAAGCACTTGGAATGGCGGCTGGTGTATAGTAATATCCTCATAATAAAAAAATTTTAAGTAAATTCTACCCCCAATTTAGGACTTAAACTCATGACACCAAGATCAAGAGTCACATGGTTCACCGACTGAGCTGTTTAGGTTCCCCACAATAACCTCATAATAAATGCCATTGTTACCACCATTGTCATTGTTGTTGCCATCATCATCATCATCTTCAGTATTACTGGCAATAGGAAAGTTTATTGAACAACATCCTTCCCATTCTCTATCATAAGAGATTTGCATTAAATCAAAATCATAAAACCCTTCTCGATTCCTCCTGTATGCAGGAATATAGACTTGTACATATACAGTTTCTGCTCTCATAAAACTCATACTTTCTAGGGGTGAAAATTTATAAATTTATTAAATCTCAATAATGATAAAAATAAGAAAAGCCGTATGTGGCTATTGATTGCTGGGAAAACCAAAATGATTGTATTTCTCTGTTTACAAACAGCCCTGACCCACAAAGTCTTTTCTCTGTTCATATCACTGTCTATCTTTGTCACCAGGATACAATTTTCATGAACAGTGGGGGAGAGCCCAAGAGGAGAGAGAAACAAATGAGAGCCTCAGCAAAGCTCCTCACCATTCATTTGTTTTGGCAGGAAGTACATACTCCCTTGTGCCTCTCCTGCCTTCTTCCTTCTCTACCTCTTGAATCTCCCCTTTTCCATCCCTCCTTCCTTCACTCTCAAACCACCCAGTCAGTTGAAACCTTGACACTCAGCAGATTTCTGCAGGGGGGAAGGAAAGGGGTGGATTATGTCCATTATGATCTTCCTCTTCCTGGTCCTGCTTTTGCATATCTTCTACCTGATTCTTTTCTGTTGGATGCCCACATTTTATATCCAGCAACGTTCCATAGGGTCTCAGAGGTGCAGATTTCCCCTCATATGGAGTAGTTGGACATCAAGTGTGATCTTCCATGAGTACTGGAGTTTGGTGACCGGAAGTGTGGATCAAGAGTTGCTGTCTCGTGTCTCATCTTCTTATTTGCAAAGGGAAAGAGGGAATTAATTAATTAGCTTTTCATTCTTCAACCCAGTCCTTAGGGCTTCTGCCCAGTGTTTTCTGTAAGAAAAATACCCACAAGAGAGATGGCTCCACCCCCAGGCAAGAGCACACTTTTCAGCCATCTTGCAGGTAGACAGAAATGTCTGCTGGTTCATAATGCCTAGTTTCCCAAAGGCATTTTTCTGTTCTGTGACAAACCTGAATCGGCCTCTGCCACAAACCCCACTCATGTGATCATTAAAATATGTAAATAGAGCCACTGGCAGCACCCCCATCCCCTAGTGTGAGGGAGGCTAGCACCTTTGGGTGACCTCTGCCTGATCACCTGTGCCTTGGCCCTCAAATACCAGCTATAGGGGACTGGAGTTTCTGAAACTTCATTTGTATGTTTATTTTTTCCAGTGCATATTTATATATCAGGAGACTTTTTAATTTTTTTAGATTGGGAACTCTCGAGTTAAGGAGCAAACCACATCTCAAAGACATCTGTAAAAGAGGCTGAGATACACCCATGATGCTCTTGCAACCCCCTTGTCTTAGCTGGAGAAGACAGTGAATGGTTATATACTTTTTTATACTAAACCACTTAGATGGTAGGGATTATTTGTTACAGTAGACATTATTTCCCTAAAAAGTACAGAAATTAATTCTAAGAATGTTGATTGAGCACCTGTTATGAGACAGGCATTGTGTTAAGTCCTGGGACCCTGTCTTAGCTCAGGCGACTGTAACAGAATCCCACAGACTAAGGGGCTTAAGCAAAAGCGATTTACTTCTCACAGTTCTGGAGGCTGGAAAGTCCAAGATCCAGGTGCCAGCAGGCTCTGTTCTTGGCCAAGGCCTTCTTGCTGGCCTGCAGACCATGCCGTCTTACTGTATCCTCAGATCATGGTGCAGAAAAACTGGGCTCTGGTCTCTTCTTTGTCTTAAGGCACTAATCTCATTTTGGAAGCTCCACCCTCAGGACCTCATCTCAACCTAATGACTTTCCAGAAGCCCCTTTCGTTTATACCATCACACTGGGGGGTTAGGACTTCGCACATGAATGGGGGTTGGGTGGGCACACACATTTAATCCATAGCAGACCCCAACAACAAAGAATAAGTGGAGGGGCTTACTCCCCTGGAGCCGATACTCCACGGCAGCACTTACCTAGCCAGTGTCCAGTACACAGGCGCTCTACCCATATACAGGTTGATGGCAAGATGACAAGGGTGATACTATTCTGCATCTTCATGTCCCTGCTACCTAACTGCATGTATTCCCACATCCGGCATCTAGCACCTATTTGAAAATGTCCATGAAGGCTTGACATTGACCAGAGGCTCCTGGCTCTTGGAGAGGTGTGGTCTCCTGTCTTTCTTCTTAAATAGGAGGGAAAGATGCCTTGCAAGCAAGTGTGCTGTATGAAATCAGCTTTATTTTTCATTGTCTCATAGAAAAAGGAGCTTAAGCCTCTAATTGCTGTTCTTGGAGCCAGAGCACCTGCTGTTTCTGCCTCCATTAGCATGTTGCATCTCTCCCAGGACTGCCTGGCTGGTAATCTGAAAGGGAAATGACTTCTGGTTGGGGGTGGAGGGGGTTCATTGTTGCTAACTGCTCACAGTGTCTATCACTGTCTCACCTCTACTTTTGAGGAGAGAAATCAATAGTATTTTAAATGTCTTGCTAAGTAAGTGTTCATGAAGCAGATTCCCCAGGGCTTAGCCCCGGGCAGCACTCAGGGCAGACGAACTGCCTAGAGCGGGAGAAGCCTGGCTGAGACTGAAGGGCCTCATTCCCACTCCATCTTTGCTTGTCCTCAGGAGGGGCCTGGGCTGTTTGAGCCAGTGACATGAATTGGCATGCTCGGAGGTCAATGAGGAAGGGCAGTGGTCATTCCAGAATTGTTTCCTGGGTACTGTGCTAAGAGCTGGGCACCAGCCCTATCCTCAGAGAACTCCCTGTTGGGCAGGAGATGGAAAAATAGGACATGAGAGTGTGTGACATGCCATACAATGGTGGGTGACAGACAGTGCTGAGGCAACACAGAGAAGGAGCCTGCGGGCATGGGGAGTGGGGAGATAGGGGAGTCCGAGAGGGCTCCCTGGATGGGAGGGAAGAGAGTCTGCGGATTTCTTGCCTTTGACTACTTCTTATTCTGTTTTTCCAGAACTACTGCTTGTGGCAAAACCACTCAGTCAGGGCACGGCAGGGATGAAAAGCCTGGGACTATCTGATCAGCCCCTACTAACCTACTCAGGGTTACTTAGTGAATAAGAGTTGCTGCAAAATGAAACGTGTTGTAGGCCGTTGTTAGTGCCCAGGGGGTATGGGGTCCCTTCCCTACCAGAAAACAGGTCCACGATTCCTCAGCCTCTGCTTCTCAGCATTGCTCAGCTCCTTTCTCCTGCCAGGGACACAGGATTTCTTATGGTAGCTCACCTCTCTCCCCGCCCTCACACAAAACCCCATGCATCTTGACAGTAGCCCTCTTTTTGCCCTGCTCCACACTCTTCAGCCTTGCTTCATGGACGAAGCCACATCCCTGGTTAAACTCAGCTTGGTGCACTAGTGTGACACACAGAGGGCATCCAAACAGAGAGAAAATGGGACCCTGTTCCCATGCTGGTGATTGGTGTTTCCACGCCCAGTGTTCCTCACCACACCTGTGTGGCTTAGCCAGGAGAGAAGGCGAGCTGGGTGGTCACCTGGGTGCCTTGGCTGAAAAGTTGCCAGCAGACTCATGCCCCCCCCCCAACTTCAAGCACCAGCTTGGGTTAGTCACAGTCCCAAGGCCTGGTTAAGATTCACTCATGTGACAAGGGAGGGCCTGGGCAATGGTAACCTCAGGACCATGCTTTCCTGCCATCCATCCACTGGCAGGTGCTGGATGCCCCACCCCAAGGGCATGGTCCACAAGTCAGGCAAGCTGTGCAGGGCAGCAGCAAGAGGCTCACAAGAGCAGAGGCCCAGGTGAGCATTCCCCCTGGTCAGGGCGCACCATCCACTTACATTTACCCTATTCCAGGTTTGCCATCCTTCTCTCCATTGACCTATTCCTTCTGCAGAAGGAGGGGTCTGCAACAGTGCCCTGTAAATGGAAGTCTGCTTGGAATCACTTTCCTGGGTGGTAAGAAATCCCGAGTCTTCCCCAGGGCCTCTCTGATTCAGACGGACCACACTGGCAGGTGGACTAGGATGGGTGGGCAGCATGCAGCTGACCTTGGTCCTGATGTAGCCAGTGCTGCCAAGATGCTCTCTTCCTCCCTCTTCAGCTCAGGGCAGGGGGAGAGGAAAAAGGAGTCACAGCACAGACACCTGCAGAAACAGTGCTAATTTGGCCTGATTTAAATTTAGGCAGTAACTTGGGTAGTCCTCTGCATGCCAGACCCAGGATCTGGGAGCTGCTTGTGGTCTTATTTGTAAGGAAGGAGAACTGTCTATGGAAGGACTTGGGCAGTGGCAAGTCCCCAGCAGCTGAATCTGCCCTTTCCCACCCCCACCGGGCCTGTGTCAGCCTGCATCTGGACCCTCTCAACCACCTGCGCATACCCTTCTGTGCTGTCTAATTTTCTTCAAGCTTTGTCAGCTGGAGAAGACAGCTGGGGACTGCCCATTGTCCATGCCAGGCCTGCCCTGGATGCCAGATCTGCAGGGCCCTTTCTCAACCATTGATCCGTCATCACCATATATTCTCTAGAGACTGCATGTTGCCTACAGCCTCAGAGTCGGCTCTGAGGCCCTTCCAACCTGGCTTTCCTTCTTTGTTCTGTTACATCCAAGCTTTGTGCCTGGACAAATCCTTTTCACCTCCCTGAGCCAACCTCAGGTCTCTCAGCTGGGATATGATAATACATAGTCCATGGAAGTATGACAGAACCATGAGATGATGTCTGTAAAATAGTTCATGTAGGGACTGGAACCTAGTAAATGCTCATAGCATGCCGTCTGCCATTGTCATTGTTAGCAATGGCTGCCGGTAGGGATTTACAACCCCCCTGGAGAATTCAACCTCTTGGCTCACTTAGGCGTATTGCAGGAATAACGTGAGGCCATCCTGGTGAAGTGCTGACATTGAGTTTGGCACCTGTAGGTACTCCGTAAGTGGGGGAGGTTCCCGTTGGTGCTGGATAGACTCTCACCATATTGTTCACACTGTATTGAAAGCCTTGTTTCTTTCTGTTTTCCTCGTGAGGCTGAGAGCCCCTTGAGGCAGAAGCTGTCTCATCCTCCACTGTCTCCCTGTCCCCACAATGTGGCCTGGCACTCAGGAATGGTCACAGAGCCTGCAAAGAACTCTATTCTCACAGGTCCTTCTAACCACCAGAGTCTCAGAGCTTAAGATCTCTAGCTGTCCTGTTGGCACACTGTAAACTGAGACCCTAGAGAGGGGTAACTGCCATGTCCATCCAGACAGGCAACTCATCAGCAAGCAGGTACTCAGGCAGGACCTACTGTGTACCATAGGACCTGAAGGACCACAGATGCCTGAGAAGACAGTCTTGTCCAACAGGGACCACAGATGCCTGAGAAGACAGTCTTGTCCAACAGAGACAGTCTTGTCCAACAGAGACTGCCGTGGGCAGCCGGGGACTGTACTGGGAGCCAGGGCATGATAGTAAAAAGAAGAAGTCTCTGCCCTCATGGAGCTTACAGTCCAGTATGAGAGAGGACAGTCAAGACACAGCTTTAAAGCACATCACGTGGTTAGGCGTGAGATAAGCATGTAGGAGAAGCAGTGAGGAGCAAGAATAAGGCGCCATGACAGAGAAAGGTGGTAGCACCTGGCCAGGGAAGGAGGACTTCCATTAGGAAGTGACCTCTGAGCTGATGTTGGAAGGATTAGTAGGTGTTAATGAGGCCAGTGGGGAAGTGTGCCCTGGGGAGCCACCTTAATGTGTTTGGGGGCTCTAAGCTTGCAAGATGAGTCCCCTGGAGAGAAGGAAGAATGGACTCAGCATGTAGGATAGAAAGAGCAGTGGGGAAGGGCACCACCCTAGCCCTGTCCCCCTGCCGGCCCGCCCCTCCTTTGACACCTGCTCTTCCTCTTGCTGTGACTGCACTGAAGTCATGGGGCTGAGCTCCGGGAATCACTGCCCTTGGGTGCCCATCCATCCCTCCTCAGGAACAAGGAGAACAATTCCTTCCTCCAGATGACCCTCCCTCTTTCTTGTTGCCCTCCATCTCTGCTTGTTTCTCTATCCTTTGTAGCCAGGAGGGTCGTCCCTGTCTTAATGCCTTGTAACCTTGAAGCTTCTTAGTTCATTGTGTGGACTACACTAACTGCATCCCTTTGTCTCAACTCACCCTCATAAACCTTCACCTTTGGTCTTCAGACTCACTGCAGCAATCCTGAGCCCCAAATACTGGGGTACTTCTGATATTCTTCCTTCATGTCTTCTCTGTGAACTTTGGGGGTGTTGACCAGCTACTTCCTTTCTTTCAAAAACGCTTCTTGCTTTCCTAGGCGTTGCCTCCTGACTGTGCTGACTTCCCCTTCTCTGGTTGTCCCACCTAGACCATCACTTTCCCTATGGGACCAGTCCACTGCTTATTCATGTATGACCTCTCTTCCCCCCTCTTCCACTGACATCATCCTAGTCCTTGTCACCTTCACCTCCTGCACTGTACCACCTCCTCATAGGGTCTCCTGCCGCTTCTTTTCTTTTTCTACCCCCGGAACTCCACTTTCAGATTAATCTTTCAAAACTACTATTTGGGGAAGAATACTATGTCTCTTTTGGTATACTCAGCCTCATAAACTTACTTTCCCCTCAACTTAGTCTTAAGTGGTTGGACTCTGGCTTATGTTGGTCCCAAGCCTAGGAATACTCTCTTTCTGTGTCAACACACAATGCCCCCTAGTCTCCAGGGATTTTTCCTCTAGGATAATACTTTTGCAAGAGGGTTTCTTTCTCATTGGTGTTCACAGCTGCCCAACAAACATTTATCAAGCTCTTACCACATATCAGGCCATCCAGAAATTTGTAGCCTGTTTAAGGAGATGTACAGACATAGAGGAAGCTAGAGAAATGGTTTTGTCCCTGGGAAAATGATGTTACATATTGATACATTCTGAGCTCCTCTTTGATGGTTCCCCCCACAAGCTATGCCTGTACTTGGTATAGTTGTTCATCATTCTTACCATTGTCATTTTCATAGCCCCATTAATTCCTGATCTTATGACGATGATAAGGAGTTTTTCTGGAACGAAGCGAGGCCTTGAGAACTTGATACTAATCCCCCAGATAATACCTATCCTTTAAAATTAGAATCCACTAATGTGGATGTGGATTTTGTTAACAAAACTTCCATTTAGCTCCACAGTGGAGGCTGTTTTTTGAGTTTATTAAAGAGAATTCTTTAAAATGGAATCACCATGGAATGAGACCCAAAGCACAGCCCATCTTCTTGTAATTATGCCATGTATAATTTACCAGGAAGAAAGTGCTTTTATGATTCTGGGGGAAAATGCTTACAAAACAAAACTCTTCATTACTACACATATTATAATTTTTAAAAAAATTCTTGGAGAAGAATTAGAATTGAAAATGTGGTAGCTGCTAGGTTCTCCCCCTAGAGGATATTTACATCGACACAAATGGCATAATTATATTTGCCACTTTCAAAGGCAGTTGGGCTATATGAATTCTGAGAAGTTCTCTAGGAGAGCTGACGAATTTTGGAAACCGGCACTTGTTAATCCAGTCGGCAAATCCAGCCTTACTATAATGGAAAGGGTTCTCATGAAGTGAGGGAGGTGAGCCTGAGACCTGACTCTGGTGTTGAGTGAGGAGGAAGCTGCCAGCTCCTTAGTTCATCTCTTCCCCAGTCAGGGCTGCTGCGAGGAATGAAAAGAGAGCGAGGCTATGGTAGGGGATCCCATGTGAGTGTCAGAGGTTACTGTGGTTTATGTTTGTGAGATTTACACTATTTCAAAACAGAATGATAGAATAATGCGTGTTAATTATTGAACACAGAGAAAAGGAAATGCACATAAAAATACAGAATATGTGAACTCAGGTGAACAAGCTTTATTTTCTGGGTAGTGCTTTGGAACTTTTTTGTTTGTTTGTTTGTTTTACTTTGCAATGTATTGCAAACTTTCCCCAAATAATTTTTTTAAGAAATTTATTTTTGACATTGGGTTACATGATAAATTTAACTAGTTTCTTAGTTTAAGTTGTTGCTTTAGTTTTGGTTTTGTGTTTTGGCTATTATAATTACTTCCTTCATGGACAACTTTATACTTAAGTTTTTAAACACATCTTTGGTAGGCTAAATGGTTAGAAAGAAATGAATTATTCAAAATATAGATAATTTTAGGTCTTTTACCCATACTACCAACTTACCTGCCAGAATATGCTGTCCCAACTTCTACTCTGTCATACCAGCCATTTGCCAACAGCCTTTCCAACAGTGAGTATTGTTTTAAAAGACCAAGACATTTTATTTTAATGTTGCTTATTTGCTACACCTTTCCGCTGACCCCATCAGTTTTTATTTTCGTTTGTATTATTTTGATTACGACTGAGGCAGAATACCTTTTTTATTTGGCCATATACAGGTCTTCTTTGGTGAATCATTTGTGTCCTTTGTATTTTGAGGCCATATTTAACATCTTCCCTCTTGGGTTGAATTGCTGAGGCAAATTCATTAATTTTGCATTAAGCTGCACTGAGTCCTTTTGGATCAAGACTTTAAACTGGTCACTTGTCCAGCAATAAATGTTTGCTGAATGAATGCTAAATGAATCATGATGCAGTAGTTGGATGGCTGTGGGTCAAGAGCTAATGGTCATTGTCCCCAAGAGTGGCAGGACATTATTTCCTGTTTCATCCATTCATCTATCACTCTGCCCAATATAGTTTTTAAGTGTGCCGGGCTGTGTATTAGGCTTTAGTTCCTGTTCTCAAGAACTTTAGTCTAAAGGAGAATTTCCAGTACAGTGTGGTTTATTTACTGGGAATGAATTAAGTAATTCATTAGAGGAAGACAAGTTCATTTTTAAGAGGATGGATTTTGACTCCTAGAAAGTACTCATGACTTCATGACCTAGCAGAAGCTTCTTACCTCACATTATTTTGATGGACGTGTGCACTTTTTTTTTCCACATGCTTCTCCTACGAGGCTAATTTCAGCACCAAACAGGTCAAATTCAGTTGGTAGAAAATGAAACAAAACCTCTTCAAGTACTTTCTTTATAGAAGCTAATAAATTTGGTTTCTTCTTGGCCTTCAGCTTGCCCCTTAGTGTGATCTCTGAGCTCCCTGCCAAGCTAAGCCTAAAAATCATTGCCAGAGTCAAATGTGCAAGGATTTTGGTCTAGATAGACCTGGGACCTAATTCTAGCTCTTAGGGTAATTATTCATCTTCTCTGGTCTCAGTTCCCTGGTGTTGAAAATTGGGAGATAAACCTTATGTCACGAGCATTGTTGGAAAGATCAGTCAAGATGATGACTTAAAGTATCTGGTGCAGAATAGACACTAATAATAGCTATTATCATGATTAGTAGTAAAGTCACATAGTTTTACCATTAGGGAAGTTGGTTGGTTATGATAAATATCATGGAAAGCAACTTTTACTTCAACAAATTTACCACAATATGGATCTGTTTCAATCTCAGTTTTACAGATCTGAAACTTGATTTTATTTTCTCATGGAGAGTTCAGTCTCTCAGTTATAAGGTCACCTTAACCAATTTCTCAAGAGACCACTAAATAAACCAAAATCAAGATAGTTTATCAAGTCTGAACAGTTGGCAAACATGGAGACTGGAATACTCACATCATAGGTCAGTTCTTCCCTTGCTCTGGGAGAGCTTTGGGAGAGCCACATCAGAATTGGTGCTTGTTAGGTGAGCAGGGAACTGGAACAAGGGGAGTTAATTGATGGTAAGAAATGAGCTGTCCTTCCCACATCCTAGCTAAGGTAGCTAGGTAACCTGTTCTTCTTAGTCTTACGTGACCATCTGTGGGCTGCGGAACTATATCCCTCACAGAGAGTTTCAATGGACACTGTCCATACTTGCCTCCCAAACTCTCATTTTCTTCTTGGTTCTACGCTAACCACTTCCTTTTCTAGATGATACCTTGTGCGTTGGCTGTGTCATTGTCTTTAAACCAGTCATTAACTACCACTAAGTCTTTTATTCTAGAGATTCGTCTCTGTAGGAGATTTTCCATATGTTCATCTGTGGATTAATTCTGTCATTCACGTCTCCGAGGTCAATTTTAATTCCAGAGAGCCCTTGAGTGCATGTGTAGGTGAGAGGTACATCCCTCCCTGCCCTCTCTCCCCCATGAACATCTGCAAGCTTCCTACCTTAAACAGTGGTATGGGATATGAAACATGCCCCCAGGGACGACATCTCCACCAACACATACATTATCTCTTAGTGTCCCCAGGAAGCAGGAGGAAACCTCCAGGCCTTTTGCTGCTCATAGGTGTCACTACGAGTCACATACTAAAAGCCACCAGCACCATGCTGCCACACTGGCTTTGCAAACATTCTCTGCTAGCTTCTGTATTCTGTCATGTAGAGTCAGCAAGTGATGGTGGCATGAATTACATTTCCTCTGGGACCTAGCATTTTGACCAGTGAGAGTCTGGTTAATTGTTTTCTAGTCTCTTTCACATGGCTGGAGAACATGCATCCTTTGCTGTATGGCTATTTGTACAGCCCCTCATCTCCGTTCCTAAGAATGTAACTTGCCTCTTATAGAGGAGATTCGCAATTCCGACACAGGGATGGGCCTCCTGTGGTGACTGGACATTCTAATGTGTCAAATGCACCCTGACTTAAAGAGCAGAGCAAAACAGGTGTGCGTACCCCAAGAAAGAAAATCCCCACCCCCTGAGTCCTAGAATTTCGGGGGGGGGAAATGTGAAATTTGGCTTCCTATAATCTGAAGGAGACAGGAGTTGGAGGATGATAAGTTTCTTCTGACTATAGAGAGCTTCATAGACATCTCCTCTCTTTGTCCACCTCATGGTCCATCACATCATCCTCATCCATTCCTTGGCCAGTGGGCTTTTCAGGGTGGTCACAAGTCTCCTTGATGTTTAGCTCCCTACCTGCTCATATGCACAGGAGAATGAGGGACACAGAGAGGCAATGGACTCTGGGCCAGGAGGGGAGGCCACAGACAGCCAGACTACTAATGGGCTAATCTGGCAGTAATAGGGTTGATGGAAGAAGTGTTCCTAGGCCTGGACAGATCTAGTCTGTTAATATAGCCTTTTACCACATCTTTCAGTCAGTCCGGAGCTAGGGTCTCCAATATGGTAGCTACTAGCCACATGTGCTTATTAAAAATGAATTAAAATTAAATAAAACTGAAAATTCAATTCCTTGATCACATTAGCCACATTTCAAGTGACTAATAGCCATACTTGGAAAGTGTCTAACATCTTGGGTCTATGATACAGGACATTTCTATTGCTACAGAAAGTTCTGTTAGTACCCTTCTAGGGAGTTATCATTGGCTCTACAAAAGATTTTACCTTAGGTTTCCTTTAATACTAGAACATTTTTATAAGCATTGATTCTATATATGGCTGGCCTTAGAGCTTTTGATGACCACATTATTTAAGTAAATTTGGGCCTATGTGTCTCTGAAGTCACTATCTCTGTGGTACACACACATTCCCACTAATAAAAAAATTGGATTCAAAAGATAGAGCTTAAGGAGAAAATCTCCAGCTTGCAAAGCAGGGTCCCAGAACCCTACATCTCTTATTAGGAATTCTTGCCGTTGGTACCCTAGCCTGCATGTGATCCTTGCCCCTCCAGGTAATCTGAGTTCCAGATTTAGTCACTTAAGTTGGAATTCTTCAGAAAATGTAATGTTCAAAAAAATAAGTGAGTTTAATTTTTTTAGGTTGAAGATTTTATTCATTTAGTAGGTACCAGGCAGAGCTCAGCTAGATTCCCAAGCACCTAATGCAAGGCATGACACATTGTAGGCATTCAATAAATATCTATCAAATGAATAAATAAATTACTCATTCTAAAAAAAAGTTGACTAAGCCATTGAATCTGTTGTTTGTTCCCCCTCTGAATCTTGACTCAGATGACCACCTGGAAGCCAGTTTTGGATTCATCCATTGTAGGTGTGGTAGGATCCTCAGAGCCATGGAAGCTGGTTTCCTAGTTCCATGTTTTAATGTAATTGTATTAGTTAAGTATCCACATAAACAGAACCAAGAGGGTGTATGTGTGTAATATGTACGCATATGTGTATATGCACTTGTATGTATTGTATTATAGAGAGTGATTGATTGATTTTAAGGAATCAGCTCATGCAGTTGTAGAAGCTGAAAAGTTCAAAATGTGCAGGGCAGGCCAGCAGGCTGTAGAGCAAGGAAAGTTGATGCTGTATTTTGAATCTAATGACAGCTTACTGGCAGACTTCCTTCTCTTTTGGGGGGAAGGTCAGTCTTTTCCTTTTGTCAGGTCTTCAACTAGTAGAATGAGACTCATTCACATTATGGAGCATAATCTGCTTTACTAAGAGTCTACTGATTTAAATGTTAATTTATCTAAAAAAAAAACCTTCACAGAAATGTCTAGAATAATGTTTGACCAAATATCTAGATGCCATGGCCGAGTCACATTGACATATAAAATTAACCACTATGATAGTCTTGTCTTACCTCCATGTAGTGGAACTGGGATGCTGTTCCTGTCTGGGTCCCCACCAACCTAAGCATGAATATTCTCACCTATGTGGGTCTTTTCCCAGCCAGTCCTGTTCCCTCTTGTGTCCCATAAGGAGCCCACAAAACTGAGGCATATAGAAACACACCTCCTGCAGATGTGTTTCTCTCCATTTCTTCCTTCTTAGCAGTAGTTTAAACATTCCTTGAGCCACCTACTTTACCTACTTTTTATAACCTCAAGGTTATACCTTGAGCCCACTTTTCCTTGGCCACTGCATCCTGGGTAGGGGGGTCATCTCCCCATCTGCCTTCAGTAGTGTGTTCCTCCTGCAGAGAGAAGGAAATGCAGTGCAGAAACATTACAGGTTTGAAGTCAAACAGATTTGGATTACAGCCTCCGTTCCTCTGTTGGTCAGCTCTAACCTCTGAACCTGAGTTTCATCATGGGTAAAATGGATTAATAGTTGCACTTTTTATTCAGTTTTGGATTTCCTCTTGATCTGTTTGTCTTTGAAGACAGTTACTATATTTTATTTACCATCTTAGAAGTAGAACAAAGTCCTTAGAATATAATATATGCTCATGAAATATCTGTGGAGTGAATGTTGAATGAATGAATCAAAAGGGGGTTATAGAGGCAGGAGCACTGGTATGTAGCAAATACTTTAAGTGTAGATTTCTTTCCCACTACTCTCTGTCTTGCTAGTAGGGTCTTCTTTCCAGGCCGTATCTCACCTGTGCTGCCTCCAGTCTTCTATACCTGCATAGTAGAGGTGATTAATTCATCATGACATTAGGGATTCCTGAGGGGTTCAGTCAGTGAAACGTTGGACTTCAGCTCAGTTCATGATCTCATGGTTCATGAGTTTGAGCCCCACATTGTGCTGTGTGCTGACAGCTCAGAGCCTGGAGCCTGCTTCAGATTCTATGTCTCCCTCTCGCTCTCTGCCCCTCCCCCACTTACAGTTTGTCTCTGTCTTTCAAAAAGGAATACCCTTAAATATATATATCATGGTATCAGTGGCTCTTCAATCATTCTCTTTTCGCTGCCTCACCTTCTGGTTCTACTTTTCTTACATGCCGGGTGGCTCCTTCCTGGGAATTACTCAGTGCCCTCTCAGGAAATGAGTGTTCACAATGATAGTGTCCAAATTGTAGATCAACAATGGAGTAGATAGCATTAAGCAAGACATTTTCTTCCATGATCTGCATTAATACCTTAAACATTTCTATGGGTCAAAGATTGATGTGCCTTTTATTCCAAAGACCTGGTGAGATTTCATTAATCACAGTGAAGTTCCAGGATCCAAGTTTTAAATTAGCGTTGTATTGAACAAGAAATGAGCAGTCAATTGTACCTTTTTTTATTTTTTTCAGTAAACTTATGCAGTTTAGTGCTTATGGAATTTATCTGTCTGGCAGATCAGCAGCTGAACATAATTTTAATTACACCTGTCACCCTCGGCCGCACTTTGTCATTCTCTGCTAACCTTATCAGGATAGTGGTATCTATGCTCCTGGATTCTCTTGCTCAAAAGCCAAAGTTTGATTTCTATGTGACACTTGAATTTCAGAGAGAAGCTACCTTATTAATATGAAGTGACTTAATAGGAAGTACAAGCTGTTAGGTTGCGTGTCTAACGAAGTCTTCTGAAGACTCCTTGAAATAGCAAAGGATGCAAGTGTTAAAGTTAGCAAGGAATACTATATTGACACTTGCTAATTAGATCCAATTTCACCATGTAGCTTGCTATGGTTATGTGAGTTTTACTACCTTTATTTGCATTGTGCTACAGAAGCATTTCCTGCTAACGATACTTGGTGTCTTTGTGGGGAGCAATCCTTTAGAGGAGCCAAATCAGCCTTGCTCTCCTTCGTTTCCTTGAGAGCAGAAAGGGGGAAGGGGCAGGGTGTGAACATCACTCAGGATGAAAAGGATCGGCATTTTTCCTTGTGCGTTATAATTAGGGTATCGAACATGTCTGGGCACTGCATTGCAGATGAAGGAGCCCTTCTTCATTGTGCTTTTCCACCGTCAGTGGAACAATTTGATTCTCATTTTCTCAACTGTTCTTCTAGACACTGTCTGGTACATGAGTCACACTTTTTGTGTCAATTATCTCAGGGCGCGAGTTTTCTGTTGCAGACTTTTAAAGTACGGCCGATGGTTAGTGAATTACATCTTGCCCTCAGCTTTTTCCCAGGGGCTGTCGAGCAGTGGCTACTGGGGCTTCTTTTCAACATGGCACTGCAGAGCGCATAGTCTTCTGGCCAGAGCCCCGTTCCTGCTCTCTGGTGGCGGCTGGTTGGGAAGGAAGTCCTTCTGTTTTTATTGAGTTCTACTCTTTGTATAACCAAAGTAAGTCACTTCCCTCCAAGTTGGTGACCAAGTGCTGTCAATGCTTATGAAGACCTTGCTAGTTGCCAGTCAAGGTTCTAAGAACTATATATGCTGACTCATTTAATTTAATCCTCATAATTCCCCAATGCACTTGATCATATTATCAGTTCCATTCTTCAGATGAAGAAAATGAGGCACAGAGAATACACAAGATCACAAATCTAGTAAGAGGCAGAGCTAGGATTTGAACTCAGGCAGCCAGGCTCCTGAGTCTGTGCCCTTAGCACTAAACTGTGCTAACTCTCCTACTTGCTAGACTTAGCTGTTCAGGAAGCCCTTTTAAGGAGTGGGAGAAAAGAGAGAACTCTGAGATGAGCCAAATGGTCCCTTCCTATGAGAGTTGCAGACACAGTTGATATGTTCCCAGCCAGTAGGCAGTGGAGAATTCTCTCCATGGCTCATAAGGATGGAGGAGGTCTGGGAGGGAGTGAGGGCCAGCTAAACGCCAGCCCCAACCACAGTAATATCATTAGCTGCCCTTTATTGCTTCCTGTACACAATGTATGCTGATATCAGAATCCTTTTTTGATAACTGTTGAAAGATATAAGCTGATAGGAGTCCATAGTTTTTCATCTAGGAAACTTGAGGCTCAGAGAAGTTAATCAGGCACATATCTAGTTAGTGGCAAAGCTGCTGGTGTCATACTCTGGGTTTCTGGCATCCATTTAATATTCTAGATCATCTTTCCTTCACCTTAGGGGAGCTTAACATCATAGTTTGTTCCAATTACCTATTGCTGAGTGACAAACCACCCTAATTTTGGTGACAAAATAACAACCATCGCTTATTGTTATTTCCTGTCATGGTTCCTGGAGTTGATGGGGCTCAGCTGGCTAGTTTGCATTTGGAATCTCTCTTGTGGTGGTAGTCAGATGGTAACTGAGCTGGAGTCACGTTGAACACATTCTTATGTGTTGGCATTTGATGCTGGATATCAGCTAGTACCTCATCTGGGGCTGCTGGCTTGGAGCACCCATGGGGTCTCTCTTAGGCATCCTCAGAGCTTAGCAGCTGGATTTCAAGAACAAGTGTCCAGAAAGAGAGAACCTCAATCACATTTTAGGAGCTACACTGAGAAGTCACAAAGCATTCCTCCTTCTATAATCTATTGGTTGACGTGAAGCTCTAACTTCAAGAAGACGGAAGAGAGACTCCACCTCCCTATATCAGTCGTGTCGAGGTCAAATTATGAGGAAGAACATGTTGCAGCCATGTTTGGAAAAGATAGTCTGCCACATAGCTTTTTCTAATATTTTTTTCTTATTCTAAAGCTAAAACTTTTTCATCAAAGATTTCTATCAGCATAGATACATCTCTTTAAACTAGTCATTGGTATCAGCTCTTGACTCAGTGGAACATTTTGGGTATCCAAGAAAATCAGTATACATCTCAAGCAGTATGAATCAACTGAAAATACTTTCTTCCTCAGCCCATGCAAAGCATAAATACTTTAGACTAATTCCAGGGATGATAAATACAACCAGAATAATTTGTGGCACAACCACATTCCATTTTGGTATTTTGTAGTTCACAGAGGGATGCTCCCGCATGATTAACCATATTGTTGTGAATAGGGTTGGGGCCAGACCTACACTAATGAAAAAATATTTTTAACTAGCATACTTCTTGTTTTTAATTTTTAGAATTATTTTTACTGAATACAAAATGGATAATCATCTTTATTTATGAAGCACATGAAGGGGGTCACCAACACAAATATAGTAGCAAGTATTGTAACAGTATGAAGAGCAGTAGTGTATCTATCAGCAACAGTAGGAGATAGATCATTGCCTTAACTTTGAAGCCCCCCTTGTGTCTTCCCCTTTACTCCTCACTTTGAGGTAACCATTATCCTGACTTCTGTGTTTACTGCTACATTAATTTTCTTTATAGTTTGGCATAAATTTGCATCCCTTGATGATATTTTGTTTAGTTTTGCTTGCTTCAGAATGTCTTTGTCGCTGACTTCATACTACATTTGCTCATTCAATGCTATATTCTTGAGATTTATCTATGCCGCCGCATGTAGCTGGATTTCAATCACATTCTCTATTAGATTGTATTCAGCATTGTAAACAATAACATACTCTACTGTTTGCACATTTATTTTTTCAATTTGTTCCATCATAAACAATTCTGATATTAACATTCTTCTATATATCTCCATGAGTACATGTACAAACGTTTTCCCAGGGCCTAGACCTAGGAATGAAATTGCTGACATATAACAAATGCTTGCTTTCAACTTTATTAGAAATGCCGCGTTGTGTTTCACAGTGATTGTTCTATTTCTCTTTGTACCATCACTATACACACATTCAGGTTATTTCACATCCCTGCCTGCCCGTCTTTTCTGTGCTTAAAAAAATACTCTGCGCTTAACAAAAACCAAAAAAAAAAATTTTTTTTTTGCCAAGCCAGCGCATGTGAAATGGTATCTTATTGTGGTCTTTGGCAGTTATGAACATGTTTTCTTCCATTTATTGGTCATTCTGACTTTCTGATTTGTTAAGTTCCTGTTCATATCTTCTGTCAGTTATTGTATTGAGGTGTCTTTTTATTACTTAATTAGAGGAGATTATTCTTCTGTTCTGGATGCTCACTTTTTTCAGTTATGTGCTCCAAATATTCTTTCCAGTTTGTGGGCTGATGCTTCTTGCTCTCTTTGTGATATCTTTTAATACATAGAAATTTTTCATTCATTGCCGTTCAGTTTTTCAAACTTTTTGTATTATAAGCACTTTCAGGTCTTGCTTAAATAATCCTTCCCTACCTTGAGGTCATAAGTATCTTCTGTTACAGAGGCTTCTGAATGCTTTCTGCTGTCCTCTTTGATATTTAAGTGTCCATTATTCCTGGATTGACTTTTGTCTTAGTAAGTGCATATATGTTTAGGAAGATTGCTCTCCTAGTGATGTGAACATCATTGCGTTTTGATTTTTTGTTTTCACTAGACATTATGCTTTAAATTATGATAACTGAGAATCCTGATGTTAAAATTGCCACATTTCTGACAATACAGCCACCTCCGCTCTCTTAGTTGGTATGAGCCGAGTATACCTTTTTTTTATCCTTTTGCTTTCAACTTTTAAAAAATAAATTGTTTTGATTCATTTGTTTGTTAACAGTAAATAGCACGGTTTTATTTTTCATTCTATATTATAGTCTTGAACTGAAGGATTTAGCCTACATATTTGTGGTAATTCCATCCTCTTACAAATAGTTTCTACTTTTTATTTGTTTTGCCATGTTTCTTCTCTCCCTTTCTTCATTCTTTGGATTATTTTTCCTAATTCTATTTTTTTTTTGTACATCAGTTTTGAAACTAGTTAACTCTATTTCTGTTTTATGAGCGATGATTCCAGAAATTTCGACATGAACCCTTTGCTTATCAGCGTGTAAACTCTCTCCCATTACATTTGTCTCCATCCCAAACAACACGGGGACAAAACTCAGAACACTTTTACTCTAACTCACCTGCTACTGTTGGTATGTGTTTGGGTTCTACATTCTTGTCACTTCCAAGCTGTTACCCTTGTATTATACCATTAATGTTTACTTTTACCCACATACTTGCCTTCATCTCTGCCCACCATCCCTTTTGCACTTGGTTAGTTCTGTCTGGGGCCGCTTTGTCTAAAGTATATCCTTGGGAAATAGCTATAATGAGAGTCTGTGGGTGGCAAAGCTTCTCAGGTTTTGTCTGTCTCACAATAGATGTTTTCCCGTTATTCTAAGAATAACCTCGGCAAATAGCAATTATTGAAGATACAGAAAATATTGAGTCACAGTGATCTAGTCACAGCCCTGTTGATGGCACACAAAAGGAGTAAAAACCCTGCATGTCCCATTGAAGGCGAGTGGCTTATTATATAGATATATCCATGACTTATTATATAATCATAATTTTTAAAAAAATAAAAGAGACAGAGTGTCTGAGAGGGAGACACAGAATCCTTAGCAGGCTTCCGGCTTCAGGCTCTCAGCACAGAGCACGATGCAGGGCTCAAACTCATGAACTGTGAAACCATGATCTGAGCCAAAGTCACACGCTTAACCAACTGAGCCACCCAGGCGTCCCTATGCATTCATAGATTACATTTTTAAAGATAATGCAATGGTACAGGATCATGCCTACACACAGTATTAAATGAAAAAATCACCGTAGCAAACTGCATGTACAAGACACTACACACACACAAAGATACCCTTAAAAAGACTGAAGAAAATATAGAAGAAAGTTAAAATTACTTGTTTCTCAATTGCTGAGGTGCTAGCCTATTCTGATTTTCATTTTTATGCTTTTCAGTATTTTATAAACTTTCTGCAAAAGCAAGTGTAGCATTTATAATTAGAAACCAGTTATTTATTTTTAAAATTACTCATAATCAAAATGATTTTCAAGAAGATTGGATAATTTACACTCACTTGCCACCCCAGCAGTGTACGAACAGCAATTATAGTTGTAATGTTTGCCAATTTTATAAGTATGCCCTAGTATTTGTTACTTCAGTTTCCATTTTTTTTATTAGTATTGAAGTCGAATGCTTTTTTTGGATGCATTTATTGGCCATTTGTTTCTTCTTTCACCAAAGCATTTGTTCATACCCTTTGTCAATTTTTCAATCACATTCCTAATGGTTTCCCTATTGATTTGAAAGAACTCTTTGTATATTAAGAATATCGAGCCTGTCTTTTTACAAAATGTTTTGCAACTTGTGTTTTAAATATCATTTATAGTAATTTAGGTTATTTTTAATATTTCATTTTAAGAATAATTCAGGGACACATTTTGGGAAACAAAAAGGGAGACAAATGCAAATGAAGGTAAAACATACATTCAAAAAATACTCTAATAAACGTTTGGATAATAAGTCAAGAAAAAGCAAATAAAAAATACCTCTTAATGAAGTTGCAGAAAAACAGAAGAAGGAAAGGAGGCAGAGTATTCCTATGGAGTTTTTAACTGGTGGGCATGTATGTGGGGGTGACTTGTCTCCTCAATTGCCCCTCTCTGGATGTACAGATCCATACAATCTGTCTGTATATTTAAAAAAAATTTTTAATGTTTATTTATTTTTTGAGAGAGAGCGAGAGAGCGAGAGAGCAAGTTAGGGAAGGGCAAAGAAAGAGGGAGACACAAAACCTGAAGCAGGCTCCAGGCTCTGAGCTGTCAGCACAGAGTCTGATGCTGGGTTCAAACTCACAAACTGTGAGATCATGACCTAAGCCGAAGTTAGACACTTAATCGACTGAGCCACCCAGGCACCCATATCTTTATATATAATAGGCTATCCTCATACCTTTCCAAGAATGTGATTACTTGTGAGCACTGTATGATGTGCTAGGAGGAGTGGACAAAGTGAAGGTGGCAGCAAGCTACAATTTGTATTCAAGATAAAGCTTTATGCAGCTTATGGCAGGAATTAACCATCTGGTTTCTCCACCTTCCATTGGTAGTCCCAAGGTTTGGACCTGTTTCCATTTCTTCCTCTCTTTACCTAGGCCGACATCACCGTCAGGTGTGAGTCACCACAGAGTAAATGCCTTTTCTCTTCCAGGGCAGAGATCTTCACCTTGGCACTACTAACGTTTTGGGTCAGGTCATTCTTTGTTCTGTGGGCTGTTCTGGTCACTGTAGGATGTTTGAAGCATTCCTGCCAGGAGTACCGTTGCAGTTGTGACAGCCTCAATGTCTCCAGACTGTACCACATGTCACCTGGTAGTGCACCATTGGTGAGCCCCTGTTCCAGGCAAGAGCTGACCTAGGGCAGGGAAATCTGGGAATTCCTTCTGGGCTTTGGGGGCCTTGCAGTTGAGTTGCAATTTTCACAGCTTCTAAGCTCCACTTGTTTGAATGACATTTGGATGGGATTGTGGCTGGCTGTCCACAGGTCTCTCTTTCACACTGTGGGGCTGTTGCAAGTCTTCTAATGAACACACACCTTTCATTTTTGTTATGTTTTATTAAGTTAATATTTATCAACTTTAGCAATAAAGTTTAATTGCTTTGATATGTGCAGACTTCTCCTTTATTCATCTTCTAATAGTTGGTACTGTTAATTGTTTTTACCTTAAGCCTTTAATCCATGTGAGACTTCCACTGATGTGTATTGTCAGGTGAGGCTTAAACTTTTTGCTCTCTTTTCTTTGAAAATAACAAATGCAATGATGCCATTGGTTGAAAACTTGCATTGTAATGTTCTTTAAGACATTCATTAGGTTATTTTATAAGGTTTTATATTGTTTGTTGGTTCCATTTAAAGATTCTTGCAATTTTATCATGTATTTTTAAAAACTCTTAGAGTGAAGGAGCTCCGTATATGTTGTTTGTTTATACACACCCACGTAGCTCAGTTTGGGGAGTATAATCTTGACCCTAGTTTTCTTTTGTCACTTTTTCAGTCATTTAAACATTTCCCTTGGAATCTGACTCAGAAAAGTAGCAAGGATGGCAGCCTCAGTCTGTCTTCATTGATCACCAGTAGTAACTGTATATTAAGCTCATATCATTTTAAAGTACCACCATCAGAATGACAGAAATATAATGGTGCATACAGCCACTGAGGTTTTGTAATCTGGAAGCGAGATGGATCGAACACTGAAAATCACATGTGCTGCTCCCTCTGGTCCACCGTGACTCTGTTTCACTCCCCATTCTGGGGGAGCTGAGCACCCTACCTTCATTCTCATGAGTCCGAGGAAGCTCTGAGAGTGCTGGTCACAGGCCAACTCCTGTAAAGCACTGTGGTGGGGGGCCTCTTCTGTCCTCAGCCTTCTGTTCTTCTATTCAGTGATGCCAAGTCCAAGAGCAGGAGAGGAAAACTGTGCCGCATGATCTTGGGCCTGTGGACTTGTGGGAGTTGGCAAGAAAAGCTTTCCAGAATCCCAGATGTGCTTGAGTTTATGGGACTGGTTCAACATCTGTACCCCACACTAAGCCCTCGTCATTCCCAGTTCCCTTCTTGGACCTCCCTCAGGACACTGTCACATTGTTGTCTACATGGGGCCATATTGGACTGGTGGTTCTGATTCTTTGCTTCTCTTCTGACTTGAGTCCTGGACAGCCTCATTTGGTGCCTGAGCAGTCTTTTCTGTATCCAACTTTAACTCTAAGATTCATTAGTTGTCTTCCTTCCAAAAGTGTAGAACAAGCATACCAGACCACTGTGGTCAAAACCATGGGAAAGCAAGGAAATCCCTTTAAGCCACCTCATCCCGTTACACTATTAGACACCAGTTGCTGTCAAGCTGACCTGTCTGATATCTCCACGTCCTTATAACCTGGGTTCTGCTTTTTGGTGTGAATCTATTTTCCACAGATTTTTAAAGTCTACTTATTTTGGAAATGCCATTTGAATTTGAACGTAGTATACATGCATTGATGATTCAACTCCTTACTTGTGAAGCTTCCTAAGTAAGCAAGCCAGAGAGTGAGTGTTCTAGAAAAACCACACCTGTTCAACACCTATTAGGTATCATGCTCATGCTCAAGGCATTGCATGACCATCATTTAATCTTCATGACGGAGTGTGAGATGGGAATACCATTGTGCCAGTCTCCACATGAGGACCCTCTCAGAGCTCACATGAAGATCCCAACAGATTGTCAGTGATACTCCTGTCTCTAAAGGTCCCAAGATGAACCCACAAGCATTGGTCAGTGGTCTGGTTTTGCAGCACAAAATGGGCTTGTTCCAGAGGGGCATCTCCATCATGATTCCATACCCCCATCTCCCTTAGGTTTTCTCCCCTATATAGCAGCAACATTGGTCTCCCTAACTTGAGCCATTTCATTAAGAATGTCCTTCAGATTCCAAGTCTTGGGTCCAGGATGTGGATACTTTTGTCCTCCTTCCCTCTATACCTGTCAGATCTGACCAGATTTCTTTCAAAGCTGTATGTTGTCAGGCTCAGTGTAATGTCCTGAAGGGCCAGGGCCATTTGAAATGGTGTCTATTTTTTTTTTCAAATTGGCATCACCTACTTTATTTTTATTTATTTTTTTATTTATAATAGTTTATTTTCAAATTGGTTTACATATAACACCCAGTGTTCATCCCAACACGTGCCCTCTTTAATGCCCATCACCCCCTCTCCCCCCTCCCTCACCCTCTTCACCCTCCGTTTGTTCTTAGTCTTCGAGAGTCTCTTATGAAATGGTGTCTAGACCTGGTGACATAAAAAAACAAACAAACGAATGAACAAACAAAAAACAGTCCTATTATGTGCCTCTCCTTTCCCTCATGCCTCCAGGGGTGCAGACCATAGACACAGCCCAGAACACATCTGTCCCCTGTGGCGTGTGAGTGAGGAGGGCAGTAGGAGACCCTGGCCCTCTGCAGTCGATTATCTTTGCATGTGTACACACAGCCAGACAGGCCTATTGACCTTCCCCGTGGAGACCCCAACAAGGGAGCCACGGCATCAGAAGCAAGACCTCTTAGAGCCCTGACTCTGCCCTCCAGCAGGGCTTCCAACTCCTTCAGCTTTCTGTTTGGCAGAAGAGACTCTTGAGGTGATTGTACCCTGAATGAAAACATGAACGTTGCCAACACTAAGAGTGTCTGGATTCTTGCTCTGCTCTTCAAAAGGCGGGCCGATTTCTCTTTTCCAAGACTAATGTGATAACCATGGTACAAACTCTTCTCCACAGCTACTTAAGCCCCCTCTTGGTTAAAGGGGAAAAATGAGTATTTCAGAATTCACTTTTGCCCACAGAGACTGTTTGAATCAATCCCAGCCTAATTTCACAGGATCAGAATCGTGCATCCTGGAGAAGTCATCTCCACACGAATCTGGCCTTTGTCCGTTTCCCTGGCAGGCTTTCCTGGCCAGACTGTCACTACACACCCAAAAAATAATGCTGTCAGAGAAATGGGTGGTTTCTGTTCCAGTCAGTGGGGGTTTTCACATTGTTTTACAGGATTTACAAAGGAAATTCAAGAGGATGTATTGTGACCCTGTTGGGAATTTGTTCCTGTCAGGATTTTTATATCCCTTGATGTAGAACATTGGATTAATGAGTTTTAGCTATGTACATATTCCATTATGGGTGATAAGCTCAGATATATTGACACAGAAAGTCCCTTTTCCAAACAGAGCTCCGGGAACTAAGAGGGTCTCTCTCCTCACCTTCTGTCTTGAACATTTTTAATCTGGACACAGCAGGCTTAACTGTTGAAGTGGTAAATTATGTCTGAGGCCACATTTCCAAAACATCCCAAATCTTGATGCCCTGAGATCACCACCCTTGGACTAGCAAGGACATATGTTAAACCGAAATGTCTTTAGGCCACAGCAACACTGGGTACCACATGGCCAGGTTAAAGTGGGTTCAACCAGGAACCCATATAATCAGAGCTGTCAGTACTGCCCCACCACATGCTGTTCCAGTGTATCGGCCGCCACTACCTTGGCCACCTGCTGACCTCCTCTGAGAAGTATCCAGGCTGGCGGGTAGGGTGCCAAACAAGCTCTCGTATAAAGTATAGCACTCAGTGCAATGCTTGAGCTGGTGGCAGCAGCACTGAAGAAATTAGGTGTTTTGTGCATCACCAAACATTCTGACTTGAGATGATATCCACAGATCCAGGTGTCCCCTACCTAAAAGGAGGAAGAATATTTATTCTGCTTTTACTTTAATTCTGGAAATATTTATAGAAGATGCTGAGAGGGAAAAACTTCATTAGTGTCACAGGTGTTAGAGAAGGGAATTCCTGGGAGGGAGAGGTTGGCATTTGGACTATGCACAGATGTAGAGATGAAAAAATAATGAGCTGTAAGCAGACATTTCCCAAGGTGGGCTCCTTGGAGCTGCAAGATATCGTGTCCTACACACACACAAAAGCATTCTGTGGTCTTATAAATTTAGGATCTTTCCGCTTAAGCAAATGTGAAGGAGCTCTCATTAACATGAGATTCTGCAGTTCAGGTCACCAAAGAAAGATAGAATATTTGCCAAATGAATCTCATCTGCCAAATATAACTCTTTTCTGGGAATATCCACACACTCTATACTCTGGGAAATGCTGGTCTGGACGCTAGCGATCTTTTCGAGCTTCGTTGGACTCTCTTTTTGTTGTACCCTCACCTACATACACATTCTTAGGCTTAAAAAACAACTTGTTAAAAAACATAAAATAATGGATGTTTGCTTATTGTAGACCATTAGAAAACAGCCACAGGTAAAAGAAAAGCAGTAAAAAAGATCATCCCACATGTACTAGACCCACTGTTTACCTTTCATTGTATAGCTTCTCCTCTCTGCCTCGTCTCTGACTCTCTCTCTCTCTTCACACATCCACACTCGCCATCTCATGTTACCAAAGTGAGATTGACCATAGGTACTTTTGTATTCTGCTCTTTCTATCTAATAAATTATAAGCAGTTTGTGTATCCTATCCTTCTTTGTCATACTTTGTATGACTCTCAGCTTTCTAACCTATTTGTGACCCATAATTTAATCTCATGATTGGACATTGGCCTCCAGCTTTGTTTTTGGTTTGTTTGTTTGTTTTTTGGTGGTGTCTTTTTTGAGTGTTAGAAGCATTGTGTTGTTCATAATGGTACAACTAAATCTTGAAGTCATCTGTACTCACTTGACTTACGTCTCATATAAAATTGACTAAAGGGTCATAATTATCAGTGTGTGTTTCTCATCATGAGACAGCATCTTAATTAGAACCAGTTCTTGGGTCATCAATACTCTGTCTCTCATTATTAGATGAGCTATCATAGGGCCCCTTGGCTAAGAGTATGGGGCCTGGAGTCAGACATCCTTGGTGTATACCTCAAGCCTCCTATTTTATATTTTGCTGAATTTGGTTAGTTGACATGACTTCTCCAAGCTCAGTCTCCATAGCTATAAAATGGGAATAATAATAGTGCCTGCCTCAAAGAGGAATTGGGTGTGTATTTACACATGCAATCATGTGTGTCTGGGAAGAAGTTAGGTAGAGAAAGGAGAGAAGCCTTGAGTCCCAAAGAATAGCATGACTTCCACATACCCAAGCTGCTCCTTCCCTGGCTCTTCCTCATTTTCTGGCAATGGGAACCTCTTTTCACATGGTGAGAGCATAGGACACAGCAGGACAGACATGGCTCTGGCTGTGACCCAAATGTGACTCCCAGCACAACCATATATTAGCTTAACATTGAACATGTGATATAACTTTTTCCGGTTCATGAAAGTCTGATGAAAGTCTCTACTCCCTACCTCATAGGTGTGATGATACAGTGAGATCCTCCTTGTATTTGTACCACCTGTCATGTAATAAGCACTCAGTAGCAGCTAGAAAAAAGTCTCTGAACCTCTTAATGCTTCAGTATCCATAGAAGTAACAGAAATAATAATGACTCTGACAAGTGATCACCAAAATTAAATGAAAACAATGAAGGCAAAGTGGTTGTTAGCAATAGTAGGTGTTTAATATATGGCAGCTCTTGGGACAAATTATTACTCCTGCCATTATTGTGGATAAATGGGGACACAAGCCAAGCTCCACAGGTGCCACCTTCCATTGTAGGTGACTGCTGGTCATTGGAGCTCCTCAGGTTAGCCGTGCATGGATGCGGTGCCTGTAGACAGAGGAACCACTGCTCCTTTGGTCTGCAGATTGGAAACCTCAAGCTCAGTACCATTCCCCATCCAGTTTTGGTGTTTTGGTGTTTTGGTTTTGGTTTTGGTTTTGGTTTTGGTTTTGGTTCTGGTTCTGGTTCTGGTTCTGGTTCTGGTTTTGGTTTGTCCTAAAGTCAACTCACTACGCTGGCCCCTAAGGTTACCCTTAGTGGAGGGAGACTCGTAATCACATCTGCAGTGCAATGTCTTCCTGGTGTCCTATTGTCAGAGACTGAAGCAGCTGCCTGAGCAGAGAATGGGGAAGGTCTGCGACAGCAGGGGCACTTCAACTGCGGCAGTGCTTTTGAGCTCAAGGTCAACCTAGAATTTTCTCTCTAGGCCCAAGAAGAAAAGCATATGCTGAGAAATTATGTGAAGCATAAGAGTCACAGTGGAACTGAGATTGAAGTGTACCAGCTTCATCACACCAGGAGCTCAATCTCAAGGCACGTTGTGGCCTAGAATTCTTTGAAGTCCTTAGAGACACCTTAGCACCACCTAAAATTAGACATGTTCACATTGGGCTTGTGGCCGCCCCATGCTGCACACTGTAAACTGTTATTTTCCATTCTTATCTGAGTTCAACTATTCTTACAAACCAATAGCTCTGTATTCTTTTCAGAATGACTCTATTGCACTAGAGTTTCTTTGGAAGGTACTTTTGTTTTCTTCAATGCTCTGAGGTGTGAAGTCTACATAATTTGCTAAATGCATCATGTTTACATATGCATAAGCCAGTTACCTCCAAATCACCATCTCCTGCCTGCACTAGTGGCTGGGTGCTTAAAGAAAATGAAGCTTAATTTTCTATAAGCAGCATTCCATGGTTTCCAAATAAGCTCACGGAGACACAGATAAACAAAATTACTTAGTGGTAACTATCCAGACAGGAGTGAGAAGCCAGTGGTGAAACTAGCCAGGTGTGTGTGATCATTCTAGCATTCCTCAATCACAATATACAAAGTCACATGAAAATGAGATGCCAGGGACACCTCCCTGCTGCCAGGCTGGCTGTGGTCCGAGGTGTTAGCAGTTATCTGTAAGCCCATAGTGCCAATTTGTAAGCCGATGGGCCTCATTTCAGCCTCTGGACCCTTGAACTCATAGCTGCCAGGCTTTCTTGTGATTCCTTTGTTTGGGCAAGGGATTCCACGTGATATCTTTGGTGGAAGAATCAGGCCATCCTTCCCATAAACATTTGGTCCTGGGTTCAAATGCCAGTCTTGGCCATTACATGTGTGTTGGGGGGCGTGGAGATAAGAATGAGCAGTCTCTAACCTTTGTAGCCTTGGCGTTCTCCAATGTGAAGTGGAGAATAGGATCACCTTCCCAGGCATTCTGAGGCTTCACTGAGACAGTGTATGTCTGTGGATACAGTCGCCATTAATTGAGTCAGGCATATATGTGTTTCTCTCTCTCTTTTCCCCCCAACAAAGCACAGTCTTCTATTGGCTGGAAGCTATTTATCTTGGTGGTAGTTATGACTCTCCTCTGCATTCATCCTCCATGGCGCACAACCAAGCCACTTTTTTATTTGACCTGTTCATCATGTTTATTCTTGGTATTTTTAGGTGAGTGATGGGGACAGTATTTTCACTTAGCTACAAGTATTCATATTATTTTCTCTGTGCCTTCTACAAACATATATCAGTGCCTACCTATAACGAGACACTTTGCCAGGAACTAGGGATAGTTACACATGGGACTGTGGCAGAATCCTTGCCACATCAGCTCTCAGAGTCCAGAAGGGATGACAGGTTTTTTTTAAATTTTTTTTTTAACATTTATTTATTTTTGAGAGACACAGAGATAGAGCGTGAGCAGGGGAAGGGCAGAGAGAAAGGGAGACACAGAATCTGAAGCAGGCTCCAGGCTCTGATGAGCCATCAGCACAGAGCCCGATTTGGGGCTCGAACTCAGACCGTGAGATCATGACCTGAGCTGAAGTCGGCCGCTTAACCAACTGAGCCACCCAGGCGCCCCAGGTTTTGACATAGCACAGAAAAGTGGAACTGGAAGTTTGAGGCCCTGGGGATACCCCAGGAGAGGGCAGTTGAATCCTCCTGGAGGGGTGGAGAGACGACTCCACAGATGAACACATACCTGAATTGAACCTTGGTTCTCAAGGAAAGAGCATTTTGGTAGAGAAAGTGGCTCAAGTCTTCATCGTTAAAATTCTACCAACTCAGTAGAGGGAAAACGTTCTCCTTTTACAAACAAGGAGAGAGGAGACTGAGCACCGGGAAAGGGCCGTGTCTTAATCATGTCTGTATCCTCCAGAATGTCTGACTTAGGGAGTGCTGGAATTGAATTTAGACATGTCCAAAGTCACAGGGCAGGATAGAGAACAGCACACAGATTGCATTGATTAAAAAAAAACAACACAGAGTTTCAGGGATTATTTTTCCTCTTTGGGTTAAAAAGAAAAATGTTAGTATATGGCATTAGAACTGATGAATCAGTGCAAACTCTTGAGTTACACAGCTCATGGGTCTCCGGTGATCGTACCACTGGAGGTTTTTCCCACCTCAGAGCCCTCACCCCCACTACATTTGTTCGTTTGTTCTCATCAACAAACCTCAACTGGATGCTTGTGTGATTTTGGACCTTGAGCTCAGTACCAAGGAGACATAGGGTCCCTGCATTCAGGGAGCACACAGCTTATTGGGGGAGACACACAAGGAAACAGACTTTAATTTTTCAAGGAGGTATATATTCCCATCACAACCAAAGAGTATTACAAGAAAAACAGGAATTCTCCCTCCCATACGTGGCTACCATCTCTCCAGATCCTACTCCCCATAAAACAGAGGCCATTATTATTCAGTTTATTGTACATCCTTCAACAGTTCCTTGTCACATCTCAAAGTAAACACTAGTTAAGATTCTTATGTTCCCCTTTTTAACCCAGATAGTGGAGTATGATATACTTGGCTTTTTTAACGTGTCTTGGAGATCCTTGCATATCATACAGATAAATGTTAAGAGTTTTCCATCAAGTAGATGTACTATCATTGATTTAAGCATGGACATCTTGATTATTTCTGGCCTTTTGCTATTACGTATAATGCTGTAATAGATAGTTGTATATATGTTACTTCAAACATGCATATGTGCATACTTACAGATTATAGTCTCAGATTGGAATTTTGGAGTTAAAACATATATAGCAACCTTTCTGAATCACTTTGTCATTGCTACAGATCTCCTGTAATCTCTATGGAGTTGGGTTTTTCTCTGCGACTCATTCTTAAAATCTTACTCTTTTAAGACATGAATTTAACTCATTTAGATTTATTGATGTGAAAAACCATGTTTGGTGCTATCAGTTCCATGATTTCTGATTCTGTTTTCCTTTATTTTTTTCTATTTTCTGTGTGGGGAGGGAGGGCGTGTGTATAATTCTTCTGATACTCAGGGATGTTATCACTTTAAATGGCAATAACATTAATAGGATTCTTCCTCTTTCTTTCCCATTTTCACTTCACCTCCCTTTCTTCTATCACTTGATAATAGTTAATATAATTTTCCTCTTACAGTTTCTCTGTTCTATAAAATATAGTCACTCTTTTGTAACTTGATTTGTCATTTTTTTTGGTGCTTTTATCTGACCCCCAAACTACTGTATATGAAGCAACCAGCACAGTAGCCCTACAATACATCTTCTTCCCTTCCCCCTTTTTTTCTTTTTTGCATTCTCGTCTCTCACCCTATTCTCCACCGTTGTTCATTCATAAATAAATGCATTTCCCAAGTCCTCTCCATAATTGACTACAGTGAGTCCTCTAGTAGCTCCTATGGAGGGCTCATGGGAACCATACTTCCCAAGTCACTGTATGCTCAAAACTGATTTTCTGTAGCATTTATTCATAGGTCATGTGGATACAAAAGGTTTGGTTCACCTTTTTCCTGACTTTCTTGTAGATGTTGCTCTACTAGATTCTGACTTTGAATATTGCTCTTTGAAATCTGAGGGCAGACTTAAATTTTTTTTCTCTCTCACGTGTTCCATGGATATCTTTTCTGCTATTGTAACAATGTTTATTTTTAAAATCCAGTAACTTCATTAGAAAAGATCTTAGTACTGCCATTCCAGGTTGATTTTTCCCTGGCTAATGCTGTGCCTTTTCAATATGTAGGTTCACCTCTTCTTTTACTTCAGAAATGGTTTAACAAATTCTATTTTAAATATATACCCTGTTCCATTGTTTTCTCTTGTTCCTTCAAAGGCTTCCATTATGCATGTGTAGAAATTCCTTTGCCCCTTCTCTGTAATTGTCACTTGCTCTCTAATTCTTTGTGGATTTTTCTGTTTTTTTTTTTTTTAAGTTTATTTATTTTGAGGTGGGGGGGGGCAGCCGAGAGAGAGGGAGGGACAAGATCCCGAGCAGACCCTATGCTGTCAGTGCAGAGCTGGATGCAGGGCTGGATCCCATGAACCATGAGATTATGACCTGAGCTAAATATCAAGAGTCATATGCTAAACCAGTTGAGCCACCCAGGTGCCCCTTACTCTCTAATCCTATATAATTCCTTCTTTCTTTCCTTTTTATATTGTTCTCTCCTGTCATTTATGGTATCTTTCTCTCATACTGAATTTTCCAGTATCTGCACTCCTTTGTGCTTTTTTTGGTGTGCTTTCATTTTCATGATTTTATTTTTCTTCCTTCTTTTTGCCAGAAATCTAAATGCTCACATGCCATTTCTTCCTGTGTCTCTTCATCTATTCTCTGATTTCTTATATATTGTTTTATTTTCTTTCTTCACAAAGCTGGTTGTTTCACTTTGATTCATGGTGTTACACTGGTTCCAGATTTTCACCTTTTCCATTGTTTTCTGAGTGTTCTGTGCTAAATTTTACTGCTCTTTTCTACAATGTGTGTGTGTGTGTGTGTGTGTGTGTGTGTGTGTGTGTGTGTGTGTGTATAAACATGCCAGCATCGTTTTAAGAAAAAAACTATTATTGAAATAAGTTAGTCTTGACTGGCCTGCCTATGTCAAAGAGAGTCCAGTAGATGGAAGGAGAGGAACCTATCGGTCTTCGTGGACTTCACAGTCCCAAACTTTTGCTTCCTAAGTCACCCATGAAAGAGGGCTTCCTGCTAAAATGGCTGCTTGTGTATTCTGTCTTCCTGTTTCTATGGAATAGCTCTACTCCAGTTCTCCAATTCACTTGTTATAACCAAAGCTGCAGTTTGAAGTGAGCCTCCAGGAAGAATGATTTTTCAAGCATTTTCTGAGACCTCCTGCCCTAGGCCATTTTACTCTTTTTCTCCTTTCTTGTTGTTTTTTCTTGCTGTGCAACTTATGCTTGAACTGTGCCCTGACCTTTCCTTTAAATCCCTTAGTCCTTGGTTGACAGGAGATACTGATCTGCGACTTCAGGAGGAGCCATTTGCCTATCATAAGCATGTTTTCTTTTTACTTTTTCAATTGGTTCTGGACATTTTACTTCCATCTGGTTGGCTTCTGCTATATTGTTCAAAGCTAGGGATTATATATCTCTTATAGTTTAACTAAAAATGGAATTTATGATTTTATTCTGCTTATATGGTTGATTATATGATATTTAGGAGGGTTAGAGGGAAATTTCCAGCTATGTCATGCTGGCTTGTTAGATACTAGGTTTATAAACAGACAGTTTGGATCAAAGATAGTAGTGTTTCTGGCAATAGAATAATAGCTACTCTTTCATCTTTATGCCAGGCACAAGGTCCTCTCTGAGCCCACGGAGTTCCCACGAGGCTTGGATACCATTTTCTTTTCTTGCTGGGTCACTATACGCATTTATACCCCCAGGGTTTCAGAGTGGAAATAAATTTAGAGTGAGTTATATGAGCTAAAGTGTGAAAAGATACCCTCTTTGTTTTCGGCAGGCACTTCTTCCTTCACACTCCTGATATTCTGTCAGTTTGTCCACTAGAAGCCTGGAAATGAAGATGGCAGGCCAGGTATCCTCCAAACATCCTCAGGATCATTCCGTTCTGGCCTGTCCCTACTGGGAGTTTTTGAGCCCAGCTCCAACCTCTGCCCTCTTACTCAAGATGCCAGCAGCCCCAGAGGCACTGTTGGACCTTTGTCACAAGAAGGGTGTGGTGTTACCTTCCATCCCGTTAGTCCATAGACCCATGTCACCATCCATTCTGGTCTAGGAGAGGGAGCAGTGGTGAGAGGAAAGGAACTAATTGAATATCACATTTTTCTGCCTTTGGCCCATATCTACTCCTGGTCCCCTACCTAATCATGAATGAAAGTGTGCTCACGACATCCTCTCACTACCAAGCTAAAAAGGCTATCTCAGGTTCCATATACAACCTAGACTATCAGAATCAGATAGATCCCTGGTCCCAACCTTGGCATTCATGGTGTGACCCATAAAATAACAATATAAATTGATCTCATATTTAAGGGTAAAAACATACATGTGCGTATTGGTGCTTTAGGTGTTGAAAAACACAGAAACTTAAATTCTATTTAATACTGTCCAGATTTGGATGTTGAACTTGGCTGGGTTAAACTGGACACAAATTGCCAACTCTGAATGGAAATTCATCTTTTTAAAAATTTTTTTAAATGTTTATTTCTGAGAGAGAGACAGAGCATGAGCGGGGGAGGGGCAGAGAGAGAGGGAGACACAGAATCCAAAGCAGGCTCCAGGCTCTGCACTGTCAGCACAGAGCCCCATGCAGGGTTTAGACTCACAGACCACAGATCGTGGCCTGAGCTGAAGTCAGATGATTGACGGACTGAGCCACCCAGATGCCTCAAAATGGAGATTCATCTTATATGTACCCTAAAAATATGTTTTCTGTCACTAAAACCTCCTGCAGATATAGGCTTATGTATCAGTCCTGGCATTGTCAGTGCTACATGGTCAGAAGACAGTCCTTGAAAGGTAATAAGCATTTCTATAATCTCTACTATGTTGGAATATCTTTAGACAGATAAGTGGAGCATTTTACATATATATGCATTTATATACACATGTTTATATATGTTTGATTTTTTATATGTTTATGAATGAGAATTAGATCTAATCATGCTAAAATTGTTGTGTTTAATCCAAGCAGAGCTAATCTTAAGTATCAATTAGTTTAAAAAAAAGTCACTTCATTCAAATTGGCTTCCTCCTTATTTCAAAGACCTGCATGGACTGTCTTCCCGTTCTCTAAGTGCTCGCTGCACGTGACCTCAGCTAGAGTCCTGCCTCCTCTTGGAAGCCTTCCCAGACTGTCATCAACCACCTGAACTTGTAGATTAAGAAAATGCAGAGTAACTGTCTATTTGCGTCTTTGCATTGGGATGGCCCACACAGGGACTGACTGACTGTCATCACCCATCCCCTTTCCCAGGGCTCCGCCCACACCTGCTACTCACAGGAGTCGGAGTCGAGGTTGAGCCTATATCCCAAACTTGTCCTGAAGCATCTGCCATTGCTGATTTTTAGGTGAGAAGAGGAGTGGTCATTTCTGGCATTCAGTCTTTATTAGCCAAGGACCATGAAGCCCTTCAGTCAAATTACTGGTTATGATGCTGTTTTCTCTACAGCACCACTAATCTTTTTCACATTTCCCATGTAGGGAAATGCCCACCCCAGTGTCTGGGAAAACAGTTAAAGCCACGGTGGGCATTTCCAACCAAGATTTTGCACATCCACTATTTTTTTTTAACGTGGAGTGTGAAAAAGGCTGTGGATTTTATCAGAAGCTTTAAAAGCTTATTTCATCTAGCTAACCTCCCTGCTCTAGATTATTCAGTGGGAAAAGTAAGTGTTACCCTGCTAATGCACATTTACAAATGTTGTGTAAATTCTAAATGTATTTCTTTTTCCACATGAAGGATTATCATTTGAATCAAGGGAAACATTAAAGTCTCCTCAAATCAGGTTACTAAGAATAGTCATAATGGGGTTAATAGGGATATTTACCCATCTACGCTTGTAGGCTCTATCATTAATTAGTTTAACTCATTTTCCTTCAAGTTTAATGTCAGTATTTTAAGCTCTTTCAAAGATTGCTTTTTAAGGACTTTATTAGTAAGCTTTTGAATAATGTGGCCCTAATTCCTTTGCCTAGGCCTGGTGTTTACAGAAAATGGTGCATTCTCCCAGCATAAGAGAACATACAACTATACTGATATTTCAGGCCCTGAAAATTAAAAAGAGGATTTATATTAATTACACAATTTAATCTGAGGCGTAACCTGATTCAAATCTGTTAGATGATCTCCAATTAGAATCTCCATTTCTTTTTTTTTTTTAATGTTTATTTATTTTTGAGAGAGAGAAAGACAGAGTGCTAGTGGAGGAGGGGCAGAGAGAGGGAGACACAGAATCCGAAGCAGGCTCCAGGCTCTGAGCTGTCAGCACAGAGCCCGAAGTGGGGCCTGAACTCACCAACTGTGAGATCACGACCTGAGCCAAAGTCTCACACTTAACTGACTGAGCCACCCAGCCGTCCCAACAGACATGGATTTGGATCTCTGTTTAACCATATAACTGGCTAGCTTCAGACGGTCATTTCTGAAAATGCCACATGTGTGATCTTAATTTCCATACTTTGCTTCTGGTGGATCACTTTGTCGCCCCGTGTCCACAAATGCAAATAGTATCAGAGTCACCAGCTGCCGAGATGCCAGGCACTTGACTGCATTCCCATTCAGTTCTCCCATAATGCCGCGAGCTCCTTCTGCTCCATCTGCACATGATGAAACTGAAGATCGGAAAAGTCACCTGTCCAGTCTCAGCCAGGATGGCGGAGCAGGCCTCCGAGCACAGCTCCATCTTTCTACGGAGCCTAGTTCTGCTCTCTTGCTGCCCCAGGATCCCTTTAACCAGGAGGTGGTCACTGCTTCTGAAACCCTGCCAAGCGCCTGAGTTCCAGTTACTAGGGTCCATGTTTCTAGGGCATTGTAGCCTCACTCAATTTCTCACTCTCTCAAGCTCCCAGGAAGTACAGCACCCCTCCGCAGCATTCCCACACACTTCCCCAATCCTGGGACCTTGCCATGTGCTCTCTGTATAACAGCATGGGGGCCCGGTCCCTACCAGGAAAAGGAGCCTACGTGTTCCTGAGTGGCTCAGGAAGGCATCCTTGTGTTTGTTCCGGTCTGAGCTCTGCTCTTCCTCTAATCTCTGCCCTAAAGAAGGCTCAGCTGGACTTTTTGCAGGAAATGCTAATTGCACACACTCTGAATGCATTGATCCAGTGTTGCTCTGATTAAGTAATTAAGCACAACAGCACCTAGGAGGGCTGAAGAAGATTGCTTTCACAGGTCTCTGTTTCTGAGAGGCCTCCCGGCCTGCTCCAGAGAGAGCTCCGGTCTGGCCCAACTCTTTAATTACCTTCAGAGGCACTAAAGTTTAAATTAAATTCTAACTGTTTTCATGTTAACTTCTTCCGGAACCCTGACTTAAGCACTGGTAAGGCTAGAGGGGCAGAACGCAGTGGCTTCATGTGACAGGTGGGGTGTTTTCTTCCTTGGCTCTTTAGCCGAAGGATTTCATGAGTTTCAAGAGTTTACCAGTAATTGGTGCCCTAGCAGAGGTTTACAGATCGCCTATAATGCTTGTGTGTCAGATTTGCCATTTTCAAACATCCACAATTGGGTGTTCAAATGTGGCTTCAGTTAGGATTTTAACATCCAAACACATACACACACACACACACACACACACACACACACACACACACACACACTTCTGCTTACTCTATTAGATATTAACACTACAGCTCTGAATGCAGAATTTCTGCCCCCACCTCCACTTTTTATATCCTTCCAAATATTTTTTTTCTCTCTCTGATTATCTCCTTGCCTTCTGGTTTTCTGTGTGATCCTCTGAGAGCCCTTTCTAGAGTGTCCTTCAGGCTCCAAAGTCATCAGTAAGCTGAGACCAGCTTGAAACAGCAGTTACCACCTTTGGGAACCCTTTTCAAAGAAGCTTGGATTGCCTGGCTTCTGTCTCCCCACTTCCAAAACCATTACCTATTTGAAACTTCCTTACCAGCTCTTCTCTAGCCCTTGGCTCTGTCTGAAGGAGACAAGGACAGTGGTGTCATGGTGGCCCAGGGGCAGGCAGGACCCATCTACTGATACTCATTGAAGAAGTGACCCTTTCTCTCCTTCGGTAGGTGTTTTGTGGGCTCACTGCCCCGTAAGCAAATACTAATAGATGAGAGCACCTCTCCCTTCCTCCCTCAAAGCCTCACTAGTGCTGTAGTAACCCTGGAATAGCTTCTCTGCCCTGTAGTATTGGCATTAGTGCCTCCTTCCTGCCCCTGTCAGTTGGGTCACTCATGACATACTCCTGCTTTATGTTCACACTGTCTGCAGTCAAATCCAGTGTAGCTCAAACCGCCTTAAAGCTCCGGGCATTGGGTGGAGTGGGGAGAGAGTGCCTAGGTGGGAAAAGTGATCACATTTTCTTCCCTGGGCTATATGCCTTCCACGGCAGCTGCATTAGCCTTATTTACACTTGCTTATTGCATTTTGTTTTTCCAAACAGACAGGACAAGTCCACTGGGAGACCACCAAATTACCTGGGCCCTTCTCTGCCTGAGTACTGGGCTTTCCTGGGGGACAAAGCTGTCTTTTTGTACACATTGGAGTAATGTGCAATGGCACTCTACTTTTCTCTAATGAAGCCCCAGCGGCTGCACATGTGATCCCTGCTTCTGGGAGTGTAACAGGAAGGCAGCAGGCTGCGCGCTCCTTCCGTAGCACCACTCTTCTCACGCCCAGAGCTAGTGAAGGCAGAGCCTGATTTCATCCCTCTAATACTTAGCTGCCTCACCTGCATTGTTGGCAGAACTTCCTGTGCATGGGAAAGCCTGATGTTTTGATTTTCTCCAACCCAGAAAATGGACCAAGTCTATTAATTGCCTCAGTTAGTACTGGCTCCCCGCAAGCCCAGTTAGTGTAAGGAGCCAGTCCAGCACCCAGGGCAGCCCAGCAAGAAAAGAGTCTAGATCTAAATCCTGTCTCTGTCACTTGATAGCTGTGCAACTTAGGGAGCTTTCTAACCAGTGTATTTGTGCTTTCCTGTTGTTTTTTTTTTTATATACATATATTTTGAAAGACTACTATATATCCATCCTTGGTAAGGGCTGAGAATACAGGCATAGAGGAGTCAGACCAAACCCTCCTTTATGGAGCCTTTCTATTTGGGAGAAGGCAGACATATATTGCAAGTTGAACCTTATTAATTTGTACCAACCCACTTACAAAATAAGTAAAAGAGAGATATTATTTTTTATATCCCAAGCATCTCCTCAGGCTTCAACAAAAACATAAGGATAAAATTATAACACATTATGCAGCCAGGGAAGAGGAATCTAAATTTGTTAAGTCCCTGCTATATGCCAGTAGCTGTGAGCTATGTTTTACTGATATTATTTTATTCCATGCAATAATGCTATGAGCTGAGCTTTATTATGCCATTTTGCAGATGGATAAATTGAAGTTTGCAAAAGGCAACAAGAGGGTTATTATGCTCAATTAGTCAGTATGTTATCAAGATCATTCTTCATGCCAGGAACTGGCTGCCTAAGATGCTGGGCCCCTTGAGGCGAGCCACACACGGGTGCTGCTCCCATCTAGAGGGGAAGATGGACAGTGAACGAGAGGTTACAGGTGTGCTTCCAAGAAGCAAGACTCTGGAAGCACACAAAAGAGAACCCCCCCTTGTGTGAGTGTTATAGGGAAGTCCTCTGAGAGGAAACACATTAAAAGCAGAGATCTGATGGAGATATTTGTAGTAGCAAGACACCAAGGAGGGTGCTCCAGGTAGATCCACTTCTGCAAAGGGCAGTGGGGGCAGAGCATGGAGCCCCCAGGAGGAGAGGAAGGAGACCAGATGCAGCACAGGACACTGCGATCGAAGCATGAATCACATTATGGATTTGGACTTGGCTGCACAGTGATTAGGAGGCTCTAAAGGAGCTAAGCAGGAAAGTGACTTGATCACTTTAGAAGGAATGCTTTGACTATTGGATGGAGAAGAGAGAGTGGGGGGTAAAGACAGGAAACCAATTAGGATCCTGATCGAGCCTCCTTGGTGAGGGGTAATGGTGGTGATGAGGACTGCAATGAAGGCATTGGAGCCAACAAGAAGCAAAAAACTTTTTCTAGGGATCCCAGGACACTTCCCGAGTGTGTGCCCAGAGGATGCGAGTGACTGGTAGTGCCATTCTCTGAGCACAGGAGGAGGCAAGGATGCCGCCTGCACTCCAGCCATGCTGGAGCAGATTGAGGGGCTGCCAAAAACATGGGGAATAAACTGTGGAAACAAGAAGGCAAGTATGGACAACACAGAGGAATAGGATGCTGGCAGGGATACTTAGGAGAATGAGGGTAGTTCAAAGTAAGCTGAAGCCCCAGTGAAGTGCAGGAGGGAAGAGAAGGGAAGGAAGAGGAAACGAAGAAGAGTGGCTGGCCTCATTGGCTCAGGAAGGTAATCCAGGGGGAAGGGGGATCAGGTCTTAGCCTGCCTGAGTGAACCAAGTCCTCTCCCAAGACAGCACCATCTTGTCCTCTGGGGATTCTGATGCTCCTGGCCTGGGTACCAGCCTTCTCTGACCAGGAGAGGAGAGCTCATACCTCCCTCTTGAGAAAGCACAAGGAATGGTCCACCTCAGGGCACCATGTGAGAATGGCAGGTGGATACAGTTTTATAAAGGTTTTCTCTCCCCCAAAATTAATTTTCCCCAGAAAGGAACTGAGTGTGTGGGAGGTGCCCTTTGAGCCTCTACTTCTGAAAGCATCAATCCTTAGTTCATACCTTTATCAGGGGCTATGATAGTCACCTTAAAAGGCAAGCATTCCCTACCCCCCATTGCCAGCATGTCTTTTTTGGCTAGAATAACCAATTCGAACAAATAGCTCTCTGCAGGCTGTCATCTTTATTTTTTTCTCTGGGATGTATCTAGCTCCAGGCCAGCTGTGCCTGACTTTGTCCCCATTCGGACCATTCAGTGGAAGACGCTGCAAGTGAATAGGGCCCAGTAATTGAGTGCCTCCTGTCTCCATTCTGGCTTTCTGATCTCTCTGTACCCAAGCCAGTGGCATCTTGCTTGTGCACTTCCCCCTGAGTGACAGATTTGCTCTTTTAAGATTCCAGTGTCTGATTCCGTCCGCCATCCAGAGGCTGTGTACTTTGGAAAGCCTGTGGGAAATTCAACAGCCTTCTAAAGATATAGATTACCTGCACATCTGTCAGGGTTTAGTTAAACATGACTGACTAATTTATCCTGCAGTGCGAGATGGGGATTCGTTTCCTTTGCAAGTTGACTTGGCAATTTTCTCTGCTTGCAGAACATTTAGAAGAGATGGTGTGCATTGCAATTGAGAAGAAATAGATGCTATTAATTTTCCATTTTCAAATGTAAGATTGACTCTAGAGCCCACGTCTCACTCCCATCAGGAAAACAGACCACATCCTCTCCCTTATGAGCTGTTTGGCATCTGAAAAGTCAGAAAAGTGAGCACCCTACCACAGCGTTCCAAGTTGGGACCAGTCCATGTGTTAGTGTGGACCTGCCCTCTCCTCACTATGTGTGTGTCTTAGTGTGAGATGCAGGCTCCTGGCTTGAGCAGGCATGGGATCTTCTTCCTCAGCCCATCTTTGAAGACTAAAGGGAAGGAGTAGAGGTACAACATATCATGATGAACCTCCAAAAAGTTGGAAATTCCAAAGGGATAGCTCACTTCATCTGATGTTGTCTGGCACAGAATTGCACTATGATGGAAACACTCTGTATGTGTATTATCCCATATGGTATCCCCAGTCATGTGTGATTACTGAGCACTTGGAATGGGGTGGGTGCAACTGAAAAACTATCTTTTATTTATTTAAAAAAATTTTTTAAAATTTTTTTTATTGTCAGATTGGTTTCCATACAACACCCAGTGCTCATCCCAACTCTTGCCCTGCTCAGTGCCTGTCACCCACTCTCCCTCCTCCCATACTCCCCTCAACCCTCAGTTTGTTTTTAGTCTTTTAGAGTCTCTTATGTTTTGTCTCCCTCCCTCTCTATGTCTTTTTTATTTCCCCTCTTCCCCTCCCTCCTAGTTTTCTGTTAAGTCTTGCAAAGTCTACCTATGCATAGAAACATATGGTATCTGTCTTTCTCTGACTGACTTATTTCACTCAGCATAATACCCTCCAGTTCCATCCATGTTACCACACATGGCCAGATTTAATTCTTTCTCATTGCGTAGTATTCCATTGTATATATATACCACATCTTCTTTATCCATTCGTCAGTTGATGGACACTTAGTCTCTTTCCATGATTTGGCTATTGTTGAAAGTGCTGCTATAAACATCGGGGTACACGTGCCCCTATGCATCAGCACTCCTGTATCTCTTAGGTAGATTCCTAGCAGTGCTATTGCTGGGTCAAAGGATAGTTTTATTTTCATTTTTCTGAGAAACCTCTACACAGAGGTGCTGCTCTTTCTCCAGAGTGGCTGCACCAGTTTGCATTCCCACCAACAGTGCAAGAGGGTGCCTGTTTCTCCATATCCTTGCCAGTATTTATAGTTTCCTGATTTGTTCATTTTAGCCACTCTGACTGGTGTGAGGTGGTATCTCAGTGTGGTTTTGATTTGTATTTCCCTGATGATGAGTGACATTGAGCATCGTTTCACATGTCTTTTAGCCATTTGGATGTCTTGTTTGGAGAAGTGTCTATTCATATCTTCCGCCCATTTCTTCATTGGATTATTCGTTTTTCGGGTGTGGAGTACTTAAAAATTTTTTTAAATGTTTATTTTTTTGAGAGACAGAGCATGAGTGGGGGAGGGGCAAAGAGAGACGGCGACACAGAATCTGAAGCAGGCTCCAGGCTCCGAGCTGTCAGCACAGAGCCCAAAACGAGGCTTGAACTCATGAACTGCGAGATCATGACCTGAACCACCCTGGGCACCCCATCTTTTATTTTCATAAATTAGTGTTAATGTAAATAGCCACATCTGGCTAATGACAACTGTATCCAATGCAAGTATCCATTTCTCCCAATTTCTCATGTGGCCAAAGCCAGTTTTGTTAAGGTACAGTTGCCATACTGGTTTTGTGCTTGCTGTGATGTTTGCTCTAAGCTTACCTATAAACCTTCAATTTAAAATAATGGTAGTGGTAATTAAAATCATAGCTAGCACATGCTGAACAATTGTTATGTCCCATGTACTTTGCTAAACACTTTACACACTTGGTCTAATTTACGCATACTTGATATCCTGGGTTTACAGATGAGGAAGCTGAGGTGCTGAGAGATTGTGACCTGTTTGAGTCACCCAGCCAGTAAGTGGTAAAAATGGGATTCATTCCAGGTACTGTGAGCCTGGAGCTGTTATACTCTGCTGCCTGTAAAGACAGTTCTCAGTGCCATTTCATCACTAGTGTTTTAAGATACAGTCACATCTTGGTTGTTGAAAGCAAGGTTGAGTATCTTGAGGTCCTTACTTACATGAGTATAAACAGTTCATATACTCCATGCTTTGTAGAAGGTAGCTGTAGATCCTGGCTAGAATGAGGAGCACAGCTACAAGAGCACTAAGACTCTACAGACCCACCTGGGTCTACTCGCCACTCCCTCAAATGGAGAGTCAGGGAGGGCATTCCCGCCTGAGGTCTGAGAAGTTTGGCTCTCTTCCCCATCAAACCCCAAATTCCAGGCTCTGGAAAAATGGGCTTTCCTGAAAGCAGACATGGATTTCAAAAATGAGGAGAGGATCTGTAGGATACTCTTCTCATCTTTTGGAGGCATATGGAGGCTGATGACCTGCCTAGAGAGAGCTTTGCACTCATTGAAGGCTGGACTCGAGTTTTGGCAAGACTGTCTACTCATTCATTGCTGCCCCCATGCCTTTGGTTTTTGCTGGGGTCTTTCTTCACTGGTAGAATCCAGCTTTAACCTGCATCCCATCAGCTCCAGGAGACATTCAGAACTTGGCTCTGCAGTGTAATGGTGTTTAACTTGGCTTCTGCACTGCCTGTCCCTGTAGCTGTAGAATTTGGGAGAAGTGACAGTTGGGGTTTCATGTCTTTGTCCCTTCTTACTGGAAGTTTTGCCCCTCAAGTCTTGAATTTCTGGTGCTCCAGATGCTTAAAACCGGTTTTTCTACCTCTTGGAAGTGAGCCACTGCCTGGACCCTTTGTAGGGCTCTATATCTAGACTCAGAATAAGGGTAAAATCTGGGAGGTACAGTAAATCATCTCCCTTTTCCACACCATTGTTCCTTCTTCATGGATTTCTCCCCTCAAGCCTTAGTTTAGCACCCCATGAGACCTTCATAGAACCTGTACCCCACTATGCGTCCTTCCATCTGAGTTTTCTTCTTATTCTCAGAAGGAGTATTCCTTGGCCCCACTTCATATGCTGTAGCCTAAAAGGTGAGCCACATAGTTAGAGATGGGCTACAAAGAGAAAAGACACTTGCATGGAAAAGGCATCCATCTGTCTTTAGGGTAAAGTCAGCTCAGTCTACCAAAAAGTCAGCAAAATAGGCCACATGCACAAATCCCAACTTTGGGCTAAACCAACATTGATAGTCTGCTGTTACTGGGATCTTTAGGTGCTCCAGGCAGCCTCTCACTGAAGACATTGGCTATTCCTGAATGTTAATCTCTCGGCATGAATTTAATGGAAAATGTGGTCTATGGCAAATTGCAATAGCAAGTTTTATTGGGTTAGCAAGAAGGATCTGTTAAGGTCTTTAGAGGCTGGTGAACAACTATGAGCCCATTTGCTTTAACAGCTCTGAGGCAGTCCAGATTCAGTTCTGAACAATGCTGTTTAGCCGGGAAGTCTAGGCTCTCTGGCATGTTCCTTACCTGTGACTGCTGTATCTGTGGGCCATTTTCCAAGTGGGGGTAAGGAGTTGTATCGTGGTTGGAGAGGGAGGTTTGTTCTGAGCATGGCTTTGTGGATGGCATTGCGTGTTGAGGGCAGAGAGCTAACAAGAGGAGAAAGTCCATGGTTTCACGGTTTCTTCCATTTGCTTTTCTGCAGCCTGCACAGACAAGGAGTTGAGGAACCTTGCTTCCCGGCTGAAAGACTGGTTTGGAGCCCTTCATGAGGACGCCAACCGGGTTATCAAGCCCACCAGCTCTGATGCAGCCCAAGGCAGTAAGACCACTTTACTCTAATTTATTTCATTTTAAATACCACATTTCCTTAGTTACTAGACATTGTTGATATAACAGTATTTTAGGGTACTCAAAGAAACATTATGTTAAATGTACAAACCAACTTAAAATATTTTCCTCATTCCAAAGCATTTCCCCCTCCTCTATTATATTTTTTAAAGTCTGGTCACAAAATTGTAATATTTTAAGTGTAGAGATTTTGGAAAATATATTAAGTGTATTTAAAAAGACAAGAACTATTTAGAAATCCACCATTTTAAGAATTGTAAGCATGTTGTGGCATAGACTTCCATTTGTTTTCCTTGCCATACAAAAGAAAATCTATGTGTCTGTGTATGTATATACACACACACTTTATAGGTTGTTTTATGACCTTTTATCACTTACCAGCATACTGTGACCTCCTATGTACTATTACATTCTCTAATAACTACGTAGATTCCCAAGTTATAGATATAATTTATGTAATTAGACCTCCATTTTGGAATGTTGAAGTCGTTCCTAATGTTCAGCTTTTATAAGCAACATGTATGTATCACACATCTTTGATACCTTATCTTTGTGAACATTAGATTGCATTTGTTTTCCATAGAAACTCCCACATGAGTGTTCACCCTCATCACTGAATTTGCAGAGCCTATATTCAGAGCCTCTGTACAAGGTTAAGAGAAAAGTCAGAGTGAGTCAGCATCTTTGTACCTTGATGGAGTCTCTCGCTGCCTTGAACTCAAAGGGCATTAGGGGTAGGCTTCTTCACACTGTGACCCGTTGGCTCAGAATGTCTTCCTCAATAACCAAGTTGTTCATATATGTGGAATTGTGCAACTGTTGGGATCCAAAGCTTAGCCAGCATCTGGTCTTTGGTCAAAATAAGAATGATTACCTTAATTTTTTATTATTCTTCGCTCTTCATAGCTATAGATACTGATAGAGAATATTGACATAGAGGAGAATTGTTTGACTAGTTTGGATCTTTTGTTTTAAGAGAAACAAATTCTGAGAAGTAATCACTAAGTGTCCAAAGAGTGGTTTCAGGTGGTTGAGTCTGGTAAAGAGAAAGGAAGAGTGTTTCTTTCCATTCCTGCCGGAGGCTTCCTTGAGCCTTAGTGGACAATTAATGCACAGATGGTCTAAAAAACGTTTCCCTGGGATTCTCCAAGAACAGCTGGGCCCTTGGGCTTTCTGAACAACCTTTCAGAGAAGAGCAGATTGATGTGCAGAGAACTGCTCCTTGCAGCCTTCAGTCCCAGGAGTCTCCTTCTACAGATAGCTAGGGAGCTAGCAAAAGACCTGCCCTTGGCCAGAAGCAAATTGAGTCCCCAAAGAGGCTTTTAGGCTTGATGTCCTGAAGCAATTGCAGTGACGGGAATCTAAAGGAACCACAAGGCTGCAAGAGGGAGAGATGTTTTTATCAGTTCAAGACTTCGGAATAAGAAACCATGGAACCTTATAAGTCCCATATGCTTGGGGCCAACTAAAAGGGCTACTCTCTTCCCTGCTTCACTCCTAGATACCAGGTGCAGGTATCTTTCCTCTAGAACCTTCCCAATGGGTGAGGAGTGGGCTTGACCTTTAGATTACTGCTTGGCACTTCTCTTTGGTGGTCATTCAGCAGTGAACTCCTCTTTTCCATGTATTAAAATGTTAATATGCTATAAGATTGATGCATATTATATAAAATATTCTATATAAAACTTTGGAGCCATTTAGTGTCAGAGTAAATTATCTTGCTTTACTCGGTAGCCCTTAAGGACATCCTCATCATAGAGATTGTTTAATCATGACCTTCAAAGAAGAGGCCATGTCCCCTAGTGTCTCTTAAAAAGGGGGATGTTTTCTAAGACATGTTCTAAGGTATCAATAGGAATAAATTCAAAACTTGATTTTTATGTATAAAGGGGTAAACTCTGCAATAGCTAGAGAACTTCTCTCAATAAATACTTTTACTGAGCACTTAGTATGTGCCCACACTGGTGGAGGCTCCTGAAGGGAACAGAGCAGTCTTTGCCCTCAAGGAGCTTAGCATTTAATGGACATGCACTGTCAGGAAGAGGAAGCAGAGGGTTCTGCTCAGAGGTAGAGGTGCTGTACTTGCTTTACCAGTTCTGGACAGTGAAGACCTCTTTGTAAAAAATAAGGCTTTCACAAAAGTGAGTACATTTTGCTATGTCTCATATTCTGCAAGTAGGGGTTGGTAATGCACATAGAAACCTGATGAGCAGGGAATGGGTGTTCAATTCTATCAGGACCTCAGTCATGATCACTTTATCACTCCCTTGTCCTGCCTTTCCTCACGCATGGCACCCAAGCCAACTAGATGTCCTCAGGGTAGGAGGATCACTTGAAGCAGAGGCAGCCCTGGGAGAAGAGAGACAGAGAATGTAGACTCAGGGCTGGGCCACCTGTGTTTGAAGCCAAGTCCCACAATTATATGGCCTTGAGCAAGTAACTTAAGCCTTGAGCTTTTTTTCTTTCATCTGTAGAGAGGACATACCATTTTATAGGACTATTAGAAGGATTCAGTGAGATGATTAAAAATAAGGTGCTTAGAGGAATATAAATAACACAAAAGTGAACTTTTTTTCAAAAATTTTCCTGGGAACGTAAAACTACTTTTAGAAATCCAACTTATGGAACAACTTGAAATTGCATGGTGCTTTTGATTCTGACAGAAAGACCAATTTTAGATTTGGGGCATGCCTTCTCTGGGGGTTGTCTACAGTAGACTCAATATCCTGAGTGTTAAGCAAAGTGTTATTATTCTAGGACGTACAGTTTCCATTGTGGAAACAAATAATTCTTTAAGAAAACTACCACCCCTCCCCCAGGGAAATAAGAAAGAAATTATTGTCTGACTCAATTTGGATTCCATATCATGTATCTCTTGAGGGGACTGCAGGAAAGAAGAATAGGGAACAGAAGCAGGTACCTGGCTTGTTTTCCCATTAATGTTCAAACGGCTTGGATTTAACAGTCCTTTGGGACATAATCAGTGCTTCTATATTGTGCTATATAGTTTCATTTCACTGCCATCATTTTTTTTTTGCAATAGTTTCTTTTGTTTTGGTTTTTCACATATTTCCCCCCTAAATATAAAAGTATATTTGCAGAATTATAAGTTTTTCCTTTTCCTCACCGTGTTTGTACTCTTCCTTTTGGGCATACCCTATTTTAAGCAGGTCTAATAAATGAAAATTCTTATTTACATCACAGATAAATTAGGACTGGGGACTTGTTCCCTTTGCAACCTGTTTTTCTCAGATGCTGACTTCTGTTTAAGAGCATTTTAAATTATTTTATTTAAAACCCCCAAACAGCACTATCTTCTAGTACTGTGCCCATGAGACCAATCTGTGGAGGGAAATAGTCTCAGGAGAGGAGGTAGGTGAGGTGGGCCCCGGGCCTCTTTTTGGATGGAAAAGTCTGGACTAGGTGGCCACTGAGATGTGCCCTTCTCTCTGCAGGATTTGACACCAGCATCCTGCCCATCTGCAAGGACTCTCTGGGCTGGATGTTTAACAAGTTGGATATGAACTATGACCTCCTGCTCGACCACTCAGAGATCAATGCCATCTACCTGGATAAGTATGAGCCCTGTATCAAACCTCTCTTCAACTCATGTGACTCCTTCAAGGATGGCAAGCTTTCCAACAACGAATGGTGCTACTGTTTCCAGAAGCCTGGAGGTAAGGCGGGAGAGAGGCTCACGTTCAGGGAAGCCACACCGGGCAAGGAAGGCCCACATATCACATACTGGGGAGAGCCCTGGGCAGAGATCAGCAGGCAGAAGAACACAGCTAGAGAGTAAAGCATTCCTCTGATTTAAGCAGATCCAAAGACTCTTTTCTTCTCATTTATTTCCACTTTTCTCTTGGCATATTAGAAAATTCAAGAGCATAATGGTACAGTCCATTACTTCAGTCACCCTCTGGGAAGATCTCTTAACCATATTGTGCCTCAGCTTTTTCATCTGCCAAATGGGTGTTGAAACCTCTGCTATTTAATTCCCAAGGTCACGGTGAGATCCTTAATGTGAGAAATACTGTATAAATGTGTATTGCAATTCCCATTAGCACATGAATGCTCCATGCTCCCCTTAGAGAAAGCACTTGTCCTTTTCTCTAGGGTTAATACAGATTTATACTGAATCTTGTAGACAAGGAGATTTTGGTTATAAGCTCCCACTAACTCAAGAAAGAGGCAGTGTTTGAGGAATATGTGGAAGGAATGCAGGAGTATCTCATTTGTTGGAAAGTCAAACAAGAGAGTCCACGTATCTAGACTCTCAACAATCTAGGGGCAGGAGCCCTGAGTCTGCTGGAAAGACCACATGGTCTAGCTTTACTTCTGCCTTAGCTTCCTGGGGTTGTGCCCAAGTGCGGTGATCCATAGCTCATGGGACTAGCAGAGCCTGGCTTGTATTTGAATTCCAGTCCCAAGTCCCAGGAAAATATGACTCAGATTATCCACGATACCTGATTTTTGCTACTACAGGCATGGCTGTCAAAACCTACATCCAGGAAAGGAAGATGGCTATGAATATTATGGTATTTAAATTATACGTGTGTGTATGCCTGCATGCATTCAGAGCCAGTGCACACACAGAGCAGAAAATGTAGGCATTACAAAAAGGCATACAGTATAAAGTTCGTGTATATGTGTATAGGATTACAAGATACATACCTAAAAGCACAATTACTAGTCATAGGGCATGTGCTTTTTTAAATTTAAGGGGTATTTCCAATTTGCCTTCCAAAAAGATGGTACCAATTTTTACTCTTACCAAGAATACCAAGTTCTTCAAGGTGTCACCAAACTTTGTGGTCCCTGCCAAATTAAGGGACAAAATGTTACATTTCCTCATGGGTCTCATTTCATTTCTCTTATTATAACTTAGATTGAATACCTTTGTGTTTGAGAAATTCCTATTTTTTGTACATTTTTGGTGTGTTTTTAGGGATGTTTTCTAAATTAAGCATCTTAGTACTGTTCAAGTCAGATGTATTGCAAATATATTTTTCCCAACTTTGACTTGATGCATTTTTGTTAGGAAGAAATTTTAAATTTAAGAATGTAAAATTTCTCCATCTTTTCTGTTTTTTTTTTTTAAAGAACTTAATGTTTCTTACATTAAGTCTAGTACAGTAACAAGTACCTTTAGGTATCTTAGGGAAAGGTACCAAATACCTTTAGTATTTCATGGTAATGATTCTTGTGTTTGTTTTCTTTAGCACGTTTTGGTTGGTTGTTTATTGAACTCTTGTATCACTTTTTTGATATGACTTGTTTTGACTTGTTTGTTGACTAACCTATCTTCCTCCTATAATTTGAAAGCTGCTTCTACATTTCTATACTAATGGAGTTATAAATTTTAATTTTTTTAACTTATTTTGAGAGAGAGCATGAGAGTGGGAGGGTTCCACAATGTCAGTGCAGAGCCCATCCCCAGGCTCAAACTCACACACTGTGACATCATGACCTAAACCAAAATCAAGAATTGGATGTTTAACTGACTGAGCCACCCAGATGCCCCTGGAGTTAAATTTTTTCTTTTCATAGATACTATACTTCCCTTCTTTTATTGCCCTTGTAAAGGAAATTGATTTTTTCCGATTATAGTTCCTCACTGGTGGTTGTTTCAGTATTAGTTTTGTTTGCAGCCACCTTACTAAATTCTCATTTTGTGTATAATAGTTATTCTGGTTGGTTTCTTTGATTTTTCAGGTGTGCAATCATATCCTCTGCAAATAGTGATAATTTTGTTCTTTTCTATTTTTAGACCTCTTCTCTCTTTTCTAATCACATCAGCTAGTACTTCCAAATTCATGTTAAAAAATAGTCATGTTCTTATTTTAATAGAAATACTTGGAGTGATCGGGTGGGTTCTAGGTTTAACGAAAGCTTTGGGCTTGAATCCATATAAAATCATGTAACTTCAGCCAGGGTTCAGGCTTAGCCTAAGTAAGCAAAGCCTCAGTGTTAGTGTTTCCCTTGAAGGTAATGTAATGCCAGGACCCTGAGAGTGACATTACTGCCTTTATCAAGGGACAGAGCTGGTCACCAGGCCATGTCCCGAGGCCAGAACCCCACTGCATGGCACATTATGGTATCCAGGACAAGTCGAGCAAAGTACAACAGAAGTCATTTTGTTGTAGTTTGTGCATTTCTCTCATTATTTTTTTTGTGTGAGAGAGAATTCCAAGCAGGCTCCATGCCCAGGATAGAGCCCTACATGGGGCTCGATCCCAAAACCCTGAGATCATGACCTGAGCCAAAAGCAAGAGTAAGATGCTTAACTGACTGAGCCACCCAGGTGCCCCTCTCTCCTTTTCTTAAGTTAGGTTCTTTATTTTTGTTGGGTTCCTATCACCTCCCTCTCTGACCCAGAACCAGCCCTGGGAGTTCTGTTTGACTCTCACATTTCTTCATTATTTCCTGTTGATTAATGCATGTACTCAAGGCTAAAATTTTTCTCCAAAGCACCCTTTAGCTACAGACCATAGGTATTAGATATGTGAGGATTTTTTTTTTTTACTATGATTAATGTGTAGACATTCTGCAATTAAAGCTCTGAGTCCCTCTTTGGTCCTTAGAAAAATTTGAGAGAGCACTTTAAAAGTTTCCATGTGGTAGGATTATTTGTTGACTGGTTTTGATATTTTTCTTTAGTTTTATGTTTGGGTTTTTGAATTTTCTTCAAAAATCCTCACTGGAATTGTACTCCCCTTTAGTTAGCACTTGAATATTTGTAAATATTTCTATTTTCTTTGTGCAGCAACAAAGATACCAAGATTAAACTTTCTCTCCTCATACTATGTTTAAGTATAGTAACTATTTTCGTTTGCTCAGAAGCCAACATTTTCTGTTACAATTCTTCATCTAGAGTTTGGTTTTCTTGCAGTCGTTTTCAGTAGGTCTCAGCCTGATTCATGGTCCCTTGTTGAAAGAGAAGTAAAAGTTTTACAATTACCATAGGACCATTTGAGGAACTCCCTGACAGTGTTTATATGGATGTGGGCAACTGTTGCTGTCTTCAGGAAGAGTTTTCTAAATGCCTACAGTTATTGCACACAGATGAGCTTTCCTATGGCAAAATAGGGATAACGTTGGTACCTACTTTATAGAATTATAAAGATTAGGACAAAATTCTAGAACATTTTCTGGTACATTCTAAGAATTCATTAATTTGTTGTAGTAAATGCTTTACTTTAAACATCAAACATGGAATTTATTTCCCTTTTTCTTTGTTGTTTTCAGTTGGTATCTTTCTCCTGCACTCTGAAAGCACCTTAAACCTAGAAGTGAACAAACTGTATTAGTTTTTCGTAACGAACAAGCAACAAGACTGGGTGGCACTGTGCAATCCACAGGGTAAAAGATGTAAGAAGGTGGTCAGGTACTTACACTACATCTGTCCAAGCAAGGTTGAGGCCTGTAGTAAATGTTTTGAGAATCAGAATACTTCCGCCCTTGGCTCAAGGCCCATGAGCACATAGCAGAGCCACAGGGTCTGCAAAGGCAAGTCATGGTGACTCAAGAACTGGTAAAGCCATCTTTCTTTAAACTTGAAATGGAATATGTGCTTCTCTTGGGAGACAGGAGGACCGCATACTTCCATATGCCCTACTTGGCCATGTAGCTCCCACTCTGAGTTTTGTACTCATTCATGGCAACAGGTGTTTTATAATTGAGGACTTGGAGGCTGAGAGAGAGACTTTCTCAAAGCACTCAGCTATGAAGCAGCAGAGCTGAGAATTACGATTTCATTCCACTGACACTCTACATCTCTTATATAGCTTCATAGTTTGTATAATTTTATAGTTGTTCCTTGAGTCCAGTGTTTTACTTTCCAGCAGCAAGCCAGAACATCTGAGGTAGCCATTCTAATCCTCTTTCTCTCCTGCAGCAAGACCTGGGTTAGATTAGTTCTGGTCTGTGGATTCGGAACACTTAACCACTAGGATGCTTTGATCCTGGTTCTTGACTAATTAAAATGTCTATTACCAGATCACCTAGTAGGCATGTGGTATTTTCATGAGTTGGTGGCCGGAAGAGAAATTACTACACAATGCAAGTACCCCCAAAATGCTATTTAAGTACCTCGTGGTCTAAGATTTTTTTTTATTAGAAACACTAATGGCCTGAATTTGTTTTGCTGTTTAATAACAGCATATGGAGTAATTCCAGTCCCAGGTGTGTCATTGAGTACATTTCACTTCATGAGTGAAGCCAATCATTAGAGATTATGTCCCACACCATCTGGAAACTGACTTTCATAAATTATTTTTTAGGTCTCCCTTGCCAGAATGAAATGAACAGGATTCAGAAGCTGAGCAAGGGGAAAAGCCTGTTGGGTAAGTACAATTTCTTGTCACTCGTTTAAACAACTAATTAAACCATCCATGTCTCGTGTAATATTGAGCCACAGCAATGGTTATTCAATTAGGTAACAGTGTTTCCTGAAAGAAATGCCTCACTTCATCCCCAGACAGCTGGCCAGACGTAATCCGAGGATAGGTGAGCTGTTTGAGAAATGCTACCTAGTCTTTTAGCCCAGGACTAGTGCGCAGGGCTGCAAGGGTGGGAATCCAGCACCACCTCTACTGTTAACTCCTCCCTTGCTTGGGGCTCCAGTAACCCTTGGCTTCTCTTCTCTCAAGAATGTCTCTTTTTCTAGTGAAAATTGTAAGGTCTATAAATTACAGAATTATTCCCTAGATCAAATTGTCCATTCAGGGAGAAGATGAGCTGTACCCTCTTGTATATGTATCAAAGACTTGAGTGTACCTAAATGTGTTTTTTGGATTCCTATGTATTTTTTGGATTTCTATGCATACTAATTCCTGGAGGAAAGCGTAAATCTATTTAAACAGTGCACATTTCTCAACTGTGTGTTTTTCCCTGCATGTCCTCTCTCTCCAGCACTAAGGGGTAGTCATTTGTTTGTTTGTTTGCAAAAAAAGAAGAAGTCTGTGTTGCCTTACTTGCTTTTTAAAGAGAGCGACAGCTCCAATACAATAATTCAGAATTTTTCTTGATAAGCATAAAAAAGCAGGTACATCCCTTACACAGCTTGCCATTTCAAACATGTACCTGTGTACTTGAAGAAAATGGGCAAGTTGTTTTTGCAGATTGTTGAAGTAGTCTGAACTCAGGTAGTTTCTCCTCTACTGATTTTTGGGTTGCCTCAGACTTCTGACTTATACTAATGTCCCGTTCAACTCAGGAAGAACCCTGAAGTTATGATTTTGACCTATGTGGACCTAGGTTCTAAGGTATCTTTCTGAGCTGAAGGCAACTGGCTGGCTACCTCCTTCCATAGGTCTGTCCATTGCAAGGGCTTGTGCTCACTAATGTCATTTCTCCATGTGTGAAGTTATTCGGGTTTTGAGTGATATGCCTAAGGTCCACAGGTAATTATAGAATTAGCATAAATCTATTTTTTAAATTTTATTTTCATTGGCTATGGATATCTTCTTACAGCTTCATGATTTAATAATGAGACATTATAAGGCATGTAGTCTGAGATAAAAAGTCTCATCTTCCATTTTCCTTAGCTCTCACAAATGAAATGGCTACCTTTGTCCTACCCTGAATCGCACCTAGTTTTAAAGCTTGCTTTATCACATCTTCCCACCTAGAGAGATTACTCTGGGTGACTCATAAAAATACCATTGACCTTGTTTACATATCATTTCTTGCATGTGGAAATCTCCTAATGTGTTTCAGGAGCATTCAAATTTAAAAAATAAGTTGTTATCGCTCGTTTTATTTATCAGTTATAATTATCCATATTTTTTAAAAATGGTAATTCTATTTACCAACCTGGAGGCTAAGCTCTTTTTTTTTTTTTTTTTGGTCTATTAAGGGCTATTGTTTTCCAACTGCAGTGTCAGGAGGAGGATCAGTATTTCCCCAGCTTTCTAGTAGTAGTTCTCCTTTGCAGACCTTAATTGAGAATCTGTTCACAAATCTCTCTGCCTTTTGGTTACTGGAAGCATCTGTTTTTTTCTTCTCATTCCTCCTGCAGACTAGGGGTGTTGTGCACTGGTTGAGATCTTAAGTCAGAGTGTGGCACCAGCAGAACTACCTAGGGGGAGACATAGAATCTGAAGCAGGCTGTAGGCTCTGAGCTGTCAACGCAGAGCTCGAACTCACAAACCATGAGATCATGACCTGAGCCCAAGTCTGACGCTTAACTGATTGAGCCACGCTGGCACCCCAGGAATAGTTTTCTTTGGTTATCCATTTTATCTCTGAGAGCCTGGTCATGTTAGAATAGCCTGGTAAGCAGAGGTGTCTAAGAGTAGTTGCTAGAATCAGCTAGATCTATGGGTAAATCCAGGTTTAAACTAGTAAAACAAAAAAATCGTTATCTCTCATGCCCCACTCCTTTCTGGAGTCTATGATTTAAAATAAAATTAGGAAATAGAAAGCCAGAGTGTAAGCAAACACCTTTGTCTTCACATGTGTTGTCACACTCAGAAGTATCTTATAGAAGATGAACACACAATCATGAAACACACACTGGAAGAAAAGCCAAAACAGAATCAGAGCATTCAAGTGTGAGGACAATTAAAATTTCAGACTGTTGAGAGCTGTGAGAATAAAAGGTGCTAAAAATCTTTAAATTTTTAAACCTATAGAAGAAAAACTTAATGATGTAAAAAAAATCTGGAAGGGGCAAAAAATAGGACACACATAATATAGTGGTAGAAATAATAACAAACATGTCTGTAAATGTAAAAATTGTTATATTTAGAGAGTTACCAGTAAAACCATTCCTCTAAAAGTTGAAATTAAAAGATAGTGAAGATTCCTTTTTTAAAACTATGACAAAAGCAATGGCTTTGTTTTGAATTCTAAAAACAAAGAAAGAATATCATCTTGCTGAAATGGTTTTTCTTTTACCATACAATGGTATGCTGCTAACTTTAAAACAAACAGAATTCCAAGAAGGAAATGTCAAATCTAAATTGTAATCAATGAATAACATGATTAATAACATTAATGACCATTCCTATATATGTATTACTGTACATCAACGTGGAATATAGAGTCTTTTTAAACAGTAAAATATATTCCATGGATTATGCCACAGAAGAAAACTCAACAATCCCACGAAAAAACTATCACAGATTAAAAATACAAGTCAAAATTGAGACTACCCAAACCCCATACATCAAGGAGGGGGGAGTATATATAATCAAAAGTGAAATAAAAACTACTTTTAGAACTGAATGAAAATGAAGTTTGTGTATCAAAATCAGAGTTTCAAAAGCATTTATGGAAAAAACAAACGCTAAATTTTAAAGTCAAGAAAATGACTAAGACTAAAGCAGAAAACAATGAAATAGACGAATCTTTGGCAATATGAAAGCCATTCTGTAAGTGGGAATGTAACCTCACATACAGGATAGTACTGTAAATTTGTAGTTTTCAAACTTCAGCATGTATCAGAATCACTTGGAGCGTTTATTAAAACACAGTTTGTGATGCAGTAGATCTGGGATGGGGCTCAAGTACATGCTTTCCTAAGATAATTTCCAGGTAATGCTGCAGGTGCTGGCCTGGGACCACACTGTGACAACCAACAGGTTGGTGCTACAAGGCACCTTACAGAATCATGAAAACCTAATTGAAACAAGTACTATGAGTTACCACACTTGGATAGGGAAGAGAAACAGAAGACTCAGCTATATGAAAAACCATGAAATTAATGTGACTCAAAATGCTAACTTCACTCCCCCTCCAAAAATACCTAGGCAGTAGGCCCTAAATATTTTTATGAATAAATCCTTCACAGAAGAAACTGTATTCAAAAATGTCTAGAGTAGGCAAAGAAAAGTGCTAGAATCATCTCATGAATTAGATGCCATTAAAAAAATATAAGAAATAAAACTATATGCCTCTATCACTTAGTAAATCACTTAGTAACCTAGATGGAAAAAGATCAGCAAATTCAGTCAGTAGTATTCCAGTAAGAATGTATCAGGACCAGGTAGTATTTATTCCAGGAAAACAATATCCCAATTACTAGTAAGGAGAAGAATCACTGATCAAAAATATCCCAACAAAGAAAAGCCCAGGACCAAATGGCTTCACAGGTGAATTTTACCAAACATTTAAAGAATTAACACCACTACACCTTCTTAAACTCTTCCCAAAAAACTCAAAGAAGAGGAAACACTCTCAGACTCATTTTCGAGGCCAGCATTACCCGAATAGCAAAACCAGAAATGACCCTATAAGAAAATGATAGGCCAGTATCTCAAATAAATATAAATGCAAAAATTCCCAATAAAATACTAGTAAACCAAATTCAGTAGTGCATTAAATGGATTAAATGGAATTTAATCCTATGATGCAAGGATGGTTCAAAGTACACAAATCAACCAATATATTAATACAATGTGATATCTGAATAGATGCAGAAAATGTGCTTGGCAAAATTCAATATCCATTCATGGTTTTTAAAAACCCTCCACAAATTAGGTATAAAAAGGACAAACCTCAACATAATAAATGCCGCATATGACAACCAATGTTATATTCAACAGTTAAAGGTTGAAAGCTTTTCCTCTAAGTTCAAAAAACAAGACAAAGTGACCACTCTTACCACTCCTACTCAACATAGATAGTACTGGAAGTCCTAGGCAGCAGTCAGTGAAGAAAAAGAAACAAAAGGCATCCAAGTTGGAAAGGAAGAAATACAATTTTCCTTGTTTGGACATATGTTTCAAACAAGGAGGTCAAAGTTCTCTATACTGACAACTATATAACACTGATGAAAGAAATCAAAGACAACACAAATAAATGGAAAGGAATCCCATGTTTATAGATTAGAAGAGTTAATACTGTTAAAATGTCCATATCTACAAATTAATTGCTATCCCTATCAAAAGTCCACTGGTATTTTTCACAGAAGTAGAAATAGCAATCCTAAAATTCATATAGAACCACAAAAGAACCCAGATAGAGCAATCCTGAGAAGGAACAAAGTAGGAGACATTACACTTCAAGTTATATTATAAAGCTACAATCATCAAAGCAGCATGGTGTCATAAAAATAGACACAAAGATCAAGGGAACCAAAAATAAGCACAAGTCTGTAGGTCTACTATTAGTCTCTTTAATAAATGGTGCTTGGAAAATTGAAAATTCACATATAAAAGACTGAAACTAGATCTTTATCTTATACCCCTCAGAAAAATTAACTCAAAATGGATTAAAGACTTAGTGTAAGACTGAAAACCATAAAGCTCCTAGAAGAAAACATAGGGAAAAAAGCTCCTTGACATGAGCCTCAGCAATGATATTTTGTACAGGAAACCTGAAGCATGAGCAACTAAATTAAAAAACAAAAAAGTGTGACTACATCAAACGTAAAAGCTTCTGCACAGCAAAATTATCAGAAAACTTACAGAATGAGGAATAATACTTGCAAACTATATATCTGATAAGGGATTAATACCCAAAATGCTTAAATAACTCAGTACGTTAAAAAGATGCTCAACATCATTAATCATCAGGGAAATTCCTATCAAAACCACAGTGAGGTATCACCTCACACCTGTTAGAATGGTTGTCATTAAAATGACCAGACACAACAAGCACTGGTGAGGACATGGAGAAAAGGGAAGCCTTGTGCACTGAGACCGGGAATGTAAATTGGCATAGCCACTATGGGAAGCAGTATGAAGGTTCATCAAAAACTTTAGAATAGTACTGCCAAATAATCCAGCAATTCAACTTCTCAGAATAGATCCCAAGGAAATAACATTCTAAGAGATATATGTACTCTTATGTTCACTGCAGCATTATTTACAATAGCTAAGATACAGACACAATGTAGGTGTCCATTAATGGATTACTGAATAAGGATGTTATTGGCTTGTCGATGTGTCTATACACAATAAAATATTATACACCGTAAGAGAAGGAAGTTTTGCCAATTGTGACAATATGGATGGACCTTGAGGACATTATGCTAACTGAAATAAGTCAGACAAATACTACATGATCTCATCTATATGTGGAATCTAAAACAAAAACTCGAGGGCGCATGGGTGGCTCCGCGGGATAAGCATCTGACTTTGGCTTTGGTCACCGATCTTGTGATTCTGTGAGTTCCAGCCCCACATTGGGCTCTTTGCTGTCAGTGTGGAGCCTGCTTCAGCCTCTGTCTCCCTGTCTCTGCCCTTCCCCTACTCACATGTGCTCTCTCTCTCTCCCTCAAACATAAACCAAAAAAGTTTAAAAGAAAAACTCATAGAAAAAGACATCAGGCTGGTGGTCCCCATAGTACATACACCATACTACCCACCATGGGTAGACATGGGAGTGGAATTGGAGAAAGGTGATCAAAAGGTACAAACTTCCAGTTGTAAGACATAAAAGTAATAGGAATTTAATGTGAATTTAATATAGTCAACTTTGCTGTATGGTACAGAGGAAAGTGGTTAATAGTAAATCCTAAGAGTTCTCATCACGAGGGAAAAACGTTTTAGTAAATCCTAAGAGTTCTCATCACAAGGGAAAAACGTTTTTTACATCTTTGAGATGATGGGTGTTAACTTACAGTGGTAACCATGTCACAGTATATGTAAGTCAAATTTTGCCCTACGGTTGACATTCCACAAGGCTGCATATCAATTATATCTCATTAAAACTGAGAAACTATTTAAAAGTTGTAAGATTAGGACCCATTCACCATTTAGAGGGGAAAAATAAGAACTCATCAAAGAAGGGATCTTTTCTAACCTTAAGCAAACCCAGGGCCCTGCAATCTTGACTAAGTAATAACCAACCACCCCATTCTCCCCTGCTAGCTCTGCAAGTAGTACCTGGTCTGATATGTTCACCCTCTAACCCTGAGTATCAGTGCAAATCTGATTCAAATTGGACCTTTTATTCCTTTAGGAGCATTCATACCTCGGTGTAATGAAGAGGGCTATTACAAAGCCACACAGTGCCACGGGAGCACAGGGCAGTGCTGGTGTGTGGATAAATATGGAAACGAGCTGGCTGGCTCCAGGAAACAGGGCACTGTGAGCTGTGGTGAGTAAGGTCTTCTGCCTCAGCCCCACAAACGACAACTTGCATGTCCTCACTGTATAAAGATCTGGGCAGAAAAATTTCAAGACATATCTGTGGTCTACAGTGAACAAGTTTACAATGGTGACATAACCCTGAAATCACATGTAATTATGCATAGCTAGTTTTCTGAGTGGCAGGAACTCACCAGTAGATTGGATAACACTTTTTAACAGTCAGGAACAGTTACAGACAGAGGGGGACACATTTCCCAAAGTTCTACCCAAGAATGTAGAGGCATCTCAAGAATTCTGGGGCTCCCAAAGCTTGTGTTCCATCCAGGCTGAGATGCTCCAATATTCAGAGAGTAAATTGCATGGTTTTTCCCTACAGTTGAGTCACATGCAGAGGAACTGTTCGTATGGTCATAAGGTATAAAGAGAAACTAACCCTCCATCTTTTCTTCCTTCTTACTATTTCAGAAGAAGAGCAAGAAACTTCAGGGGATTTTGGCAGTGGTGGCTCTGTGGTCCTGCTAGATGACCTGGAGGATGAACAGGAGCTGGGACCAAAGGACAAATTGGGGAAGCTGCGGGTGCATACCCGGGCAGTGACAGAGGATGATGAGGATGAGGACGACGACAAAGAGGATGAGGTCGGGTACATATGGTAGTCCCCACAAGGAAGAGGACACGAGGTGCGCACAGAATTGCAAGTCACTTCCTACTCCTGCATTTGTATCTAAGACTCCACAGCACCAAGGCCTCTTCTCCATTGTTGCTCTCTGTACCTGACCCGAGGTTTGGAAGACCACTCCTTGTCCCCAGAGCATTCTGGTTTTGCATACACTTGTGTGGGAAGAAGGGTGTTGTGTTTTGTTTTTTAGACAGGGGAATGGCTGGCTGAACTCGAGCCCCCTCCCCTCCCGTGAGATTTTTGCAACAAGCATGTGATTCATGTGGGATTCTGACAGTGCAGGGGGCCCCCACCTTGTAAACGTCAAAGATGCTTTTTGATTACCCACACCAGTGGTTATTCCAGCATGGTTCCCAGCCTTACGGTGTCTAAGTGCTTTTCTTGTGTCCTGTAGATGTCGTGGAAAACACACCACACTGTACTTCCCCTTCCCCAGCCCCACCACCCCTGGTGTTAATAATTAAAAATTAATTTTCATATCACTCTATCTGGCTTCCTACAAACAAGAGCCTTAATTCAGTCAAGAGTTCCTCTGGGGAATTGATTTTCTTTAATAAAAATGGTGTCTGGATGCTTCTTTCTGTACATGCTTAAATATGTACAGAACAGACTATATGTGTACATGGTGCACACACACACCTCTCAGAAAAAAGTGTTTCAAGATCCTCTAAAAACTCATCTGAAAAACAATTATAAATTTGTCAGCTTGTCCAGACCTGAATCACAATTTCTGGAATAAGAAATTTGTATCAAAGTCCTTTTTTTGCACTAACAGCACTTGCAGGCTGAGGGCCTTCCTTCCCCTATGCATTAGCAGAGTTACTGGAAGCCCTTTGATTTGGATAAGCCTCTGTCCGCCTAAATCACTTTTCTTGCAGAAGCCATGAGACTCCCACATGGGCAACTTCACAAGCCATCTGTTTCATTTCAGCTCCAAACCCCACCCTGGACTATAACAATCCTGCCCACCACAGGTTCTTACCTTCCCTACCTACGCAAGGGCTTTTTCCAAGACATGTATCCATATCGCCTGCTCTCCGAGAAGACAATACCACAGTGTTCCTTAGGAGAAGAAAATTCCGGTTTCTTAATCTAATGTTTTGCTTTTGCCCCATTTCTATCCACAGATCATAATGAGGGTACACAAGCTGTATAGATTTTATACCACTCATCATTTGTAAAAAAAAAAAAAAAAATCCCAGATGGAGGCCAAAAAGAACTTTATCATAGCACAGAGAAGCTCGGGTTGGATTTTTACCAGCTAGTCCTGTCCCCATCACCTCACCTGCACAAGTGTCAAGAAACTAATGAAGAAAGCCCTTTACCAGTGTTTCTTTTCCCTGAATAAGTTCACAATTAGAGTCTGTCTCTAAATTTGGTAGGGTCATTATCTCTATCATTTTGATTTTTTATGACCCTGTCAAAGCTGACTCAGATACAAACTACCAAAGAATAGTCCTCAAAGTGGCCCCACTTAGTTCAGTACCAACCCTTAAGCTCCTGCTCTACCTGGTTTCCAACTACCTGGATACCCTAATCAGCCACTCAGCAAGGCTCTCTGGCCCACATTTTTTTGTTCTTTGCTTTCTTTCCTCATGAGTTCCAGCCTGTCCACAAGACAACCAGGTAAACTCAGGCAAAAAACTCTGTACTCTGTCAACCCACCTCAAACCAGCATTTTCCAATCCTAGCATCGGCCAAAGTGGCATCACTTTAGTCTCATGTGGGAAATTAACATACTTGATACCATAAACTTCTTTGGCCTAATAGACAAGCAGACAAACAGGACCATAGGTATAGAGAGACCAGAGGCGGGCTCTGTATTGGGATTTCAACAGCATCATCTCTGTTTCAATTTTTTTTTCTTACTTGAACAGAACACTGAGATCATAATTTAGTAAACAGGTGTTTAATTGCAGCTAAATTATAATAGAGTATAAAAAAGAATCAAGACATATTAAAAAAATCTCAGTTTACACCATCAAAGAAAACCAATGTTACTGTCTCTCTGAGCTTGGAAAAATGCACAAGAGAACAAATTAAAATCGACAAATTGATTTCACTTAGAGAAACTTCTAGGAACAGAGAACCACTGATTTTAATTTGCCTAATTATCTTATGACAAGTGTCAAATTAAGATGACACTTAAAGATTCTTAGCATTAACTTAATGATGGAGAAGAGTGTGCTCAGTAGTCAGTTCCCAGTAAGCTAATGAGATGCTTATTTTCAAAGATATTTCAAGAAGATATTTTGATTCATTAAGATATTAAATAAAAAGCCCTCCTAAGACTGAAACCCAAAATCAATGGAACAACATTAACACCACTTTTCATGCCTCAACTTTAGCATAAGAGCACTGGGTTCTTAAGGGCTTTAGTACTATTCGCATCTACTCAAGATTCATTTTTTTAGTATCCTTATCCTTAGAAGTAAAATTTTTGATTTCTTCTTTTTGGGCAGGAGTCTTTTTGCTAGCAACTAAGTATACATAAAAATCTTTATTAAAAAAATAATACCATGATAACCCATTACCTTTTTTGAGACAGGTATTGAACTGAATCCTCACTAATTTTTGGAAACTCTAGTAAATAGTTATATTCTTATTCCATAAACAGTTCTTTTCATACTGTTTCCTTGGCATCCAACTTAAATCCCAGAATTTTTTTCCACCATGGTAAGTTGTCTGCCATAATAATGTCTTTTTGTTTCTAGAGATATTCTAGGCATGGGAATACCTTAATACTGAATCTGATATTTTGTTTTCAGTTTTCCTTCTTTATGCCCATTTCCCCACGCCCAGCAGTGAATGACTATGTGTCTGTCCAGGTCTGCCCCTCTACTTTTCCCAGAATGCAATTCACATTTGTTTTTGTTTTCGTTTTTTACCTTGACCACATTGTACAGTAACATCTAAGAGCCCTTTCTACAGTGGGTGGTTTTGGTCTTTTTATACCTTTTTCTCAAAGTCTCTGATGTTTGTCCCTGTTCAATGTGTAGCATTGTAATGAGAGCCCACCAAATCCTGAGTGTCATTTTGTTGTCCCTATTGTAGATGAAATAGTGATGTAGAAAAATCTAGTAAATTCTGAATGCTTTTCCACGTAGACTTATCTGGAATGTGAACACAACTCTTTGGTTAATAGTAAATGCTTTAACTGTAGTCCTGAGTAGGTGCATTTCTGTCTGTCTCAATAAATTTTAATTTGTCTGCAACATCTGAATGTATTTGTATTTTCTTACCTTGCATGTGAACCACCCTGGCAATGTCCATATCCACTCTCTGGAGAACAAACGTGATGGGCAAAGGGGACTGCCAATGCAGACCCTTCCTTCAAGGCTTCTGTACATGGCAGGGAAGTATACCTGCTGGTGGTCGAGCCTGTCCTGGCCCCTCTCAGCACACCTTATGCCCACTCTCTAGAACCCTATCATCTAACCCTTATTTTTGCTGCTTCTACCTCTTCTAGGCTTCACCTTTGTTACCTAGTTTTGACCTATCTGAATTCAGTGTTGTTATCCTGTTTACAACCTTAAGCTTTTCCAATTCTGCCTATTCCTTCCCTCCCCTGTTGGTTATTCTCCAATTCTCCTGAAAATAAAAAACAAAAAACAAAAACATTCTCCTTTACAGGGAATTCTGAGTTCTCCTCAGTTGATGGATTAACCCACCAGAGGCTCGTCAAACATCAGAAAGCACCCAAATTGGAACAAAAATTATTTCCCTTCCGCCTTTATCCACATTCGAGCCAGTATGTCTATGACTTAATTATACCCTGAGTGAGTAATTTCACCATGAGCTGAGGTAGAAACTATCTTATGAATAATTCCATTCCTTTACCCCACGGAGTAGATTTTACAGACAATTTGTAGATTGACAGTTCAGAGAAAGGTGCTTCATAAATCCACAAAATAACTAATGTCAGGAGAACAATGACCAATATGAATCGTCCAGGGGAGTTACAGGATACAGCAAAGAAAGGTTGGCATTCATGGACACTTTCCAAATTCATCTCAAATCAGCACAGTTGTGGAGGTCAAATATTACCTTTCTCCTCCAGTTGTGACTTCACGGATGCCACCTTGGTTCATTTAAAGGATAGGACCAAAGAAAGGAGAACTGGAAGCCAGTGTCCAACTTTAGTGATACAGGGTAAACCAAAAGGTCAAAGCACCATCTCACAATGCTAACCCACTTGTAAGATTTGCTTTGACAAATTGACTCAAGGAAAGAGGACGATTTTAAAATGTATTCACTCAACAAGGCTTTATAGATTTATTTATAGATGAATAGATGTTGGTAGGACATTTCATGATGTTTTTACTTGCCCTAGACCACTCTCTTCCCAGCCAGTGCAGCACAGTCTTGATCTAGAGCAGGTGACAGCCCAATTCCCAATTCCATAAACCACAAAAGAAACAAAATTTTTGCAAGATTCTAACCTGTCTGGAGGCTGCTTAAAGGACTGGTCTCTGGGTTACCTAACTCAAATTTCATAGAGGATAGTAGGATTCTTGCACAGAGAGTAGGGACACTGAAGCCCTTCTTTCTAGGAAGCAGCTGTATTTGTGCTGGTGCAGGCTCAGCGGGCTAAAACACCAAAAAGGCTGAGCCCCAAGTGCGGTGGGGTGTAGCATTTTATACAATTTCTACCTCTTTGTCTCCCATATATGGTGACACATATAGTCTGATTGGACACAGTCCAAATCACAGGGTCAGGTCAGAGTTATGCATACATGTATGCGAATTGATTGGGCCACCTTGCCTGCCTTTGTTCTGAGGCTCCACACACTCCTTAGGAGGGGTTTTACCACGTTCTCCCCTTTGATGCTCAGACCCCCTATTTTGGGTCAAAGAGCATCATCTTGGTTTTAGAGGTTTAAATTTCCATAACATCATCACATGCATGGCCATTTTCCTTTTGACCATTGGCTCAATGAGGGTGGAGAAAAATCATATAACCAGGGGAGCCAGGCAAGGTAGGATTAAGCAAGCTCCTCAAATCAATAGAATAATACTCATGAGGGTTTTGAATCCCCTGAGAGTTTTAAACCTCCTCTAAGTAACTCTCTAGGTTCCAACCATCCTGTATCTGGAATGGGATATCAACGACTTCTCTTATTTGATCTGTGACCTCTTTGATGACTTTTTCTTCCTCATCTATCTGTAGGTAGCAGTTGCTCAGGTTAAACTTTACACAAACACTTCTCTCAAAAGCAAGCAGGTAATCTAAGGCCAACCAATTTTGATAGATGGCATTGCGCACTGTGGTTTGCTGCTTGGCTAGTAAGTTAAGAGCTCTGGCAGTTTCATTGGTTAAAACTTCCATGACTGTTTGCAGTCTGATTACAACAGTTTAGCATATAAATGGGAGTGAAGTAGCCCCAGGACCCATCCTCTGCCCAGGTGACAGGGTCATAATATTGGATTATACATTCATGATGCTATTCATCTTTCCAATTGCCAATTTGTAGGACACATTGTTTCCTTGGAGTCTCCCTGTCTCCAAACACGTGGACTTCCAAATGTTACCCTCTGAAAAGTGGGAGCAGGAATAAAGGTGGATGAATAGTTCCCAGCACACATGACCCTGAGCAGCCTGAAGAAAGCACTGTATAGACTGTCCTTCCACATATCCAGTATATTCCAGCTGGGGCCTGCAATTCAGTGACTGCATCAACATTGTCCCAGGCCTTACAAAGATGAGACAAGTTAGACAAGGGGTGGGGATGTGGCTCAAGGTGCTCTGGGGACCCCCACCATTGGGTTTCCCGGGTGGTTGAGTTATAAAATCTTTGGCCTAGGCATGTTAAGCTTCCAACAGAGATGGTGAGGTTCCTTCCCCACTGGACAAGTCAGTTCTTTCCAATAATTGAGGTTTTGAGAGCCAAACCCCAGTAGTAGGACAGGGGTATTCTGTTCTACTTTAAGGTTCACAGGGATGTAATTCTCTAGCCTCTCATGGCCACTGATCCCACATGTTGGTTTCCCCATATACATAACAAGAAAAGACCTTTAGAGTTGGGGCTATAGTCTCTGCTATGGCTAAAAACAGATTTTTCTTCATGAGACAGGAAGAGGGCTGTTTTCATTTCTTCATAAAAGGAGTGAAAGACTTGGTGGGTTATGGCCTTATGTGTGACTGTAACTCTCTTTAAACATAACAAAGTTCTTGGGCCTGTGCCCCACCCATAAATAAGTATACTAATCCAGTGATTCATTTTCCATTTTGAGACTCCTGGGTCAAGGATGGTAAAATTAACGTGGTTACAGGTTCCCGACTGGCAGTTTGACTCAACCACACGCCTTTGGAGGATGCTTCTTTGTCTTTAGTGTGCTAGGTGGCCCATGTGACACAGTTCCAATAAGGACAGAAGAATTCAGGTGTCTGAGGCCAGGAAGCACACATACCAGACGCCTCACACAGGTATTTATCATGGCAGTGGTACTCTTATTTCCATGCCAGACCTCCACATGGCAAACCATATGGCAAGGTGTCACCTATGGCTGTGCATACATCAAATAATATAGACACTGGCTGGCTGGGACTGTTAATTAGTCAGCCCACACAGGTGGTGCCTGTCTTGGGGTAACTCTGGACTTCTAGCCATTCTTCCACTGGAGAGTACTGTGGGTCAAAACAAGTGTATGAACTCTCCCATTGGCAGATAGAATAGGTGGTCTTATTGTGTAATTCAGGTCCTCGGACCTTTCCCTGGCATGAGAAGTGGGTATGGTATAGTAAGGTCCAAGCGACTCTCTGGCCTGACCCAGTTATGTGAATACATGGGTCACATGATGAGGAATCTAGGTTTACAGAAGGGGTCCAGATTAGAAGCAACCAATACCAACAAAGCATCCTATCCACAAAAGGAAGGTGCGTGCTAACAGAAACCTCTCGCCACACTCCCAGCTGGCTGGGAAGGCCTCCGCCAATCCTGTGGCAAAAAGTAGAGCAAGAATCACAATAACAGTGAGAAACAAGGGGTGACAGCGCATTACAATAAGGAAACAGATATATAAAATAAGGACAGTCTATTTGCTCCATAGGACCATGGATTCCTCAAGCTTCTACCCTGTGTATTAGCTGCCAGAGTGACTAAAGCAGGGCTGCAGAGCCTCTAAAGTCATAAATTGCTTCTTCTATATTGTCAGCTTGTATGGCAATGATGGATCAGGAATCCCAGTGAGATGCTGGCTTCACTCTCCTGCGGTGAATTCAGAGACCCACTTTGGCTACCTTTACTGCAATAGGAGTGGACAGACTGACAGTGAACGGGCCCCTCCAGAGGGGTTTTAGGGGTTGGACATTCCATTCCTTCACCTATACAGCACCTCTTGGTTTAAAGGGGTGAGCGTCTGTGGTCAGAATCACAGATAATTGCTCCCTAACCCAGTGGTGTAGGCTGGTTAGAGTAGAGTCAAGGGCCCACATCTGTTGCCTTAGGGTGAGATTGCCTATCTCATTTAGATCCCCCCCTTATTCCCTTGATAATGGGGGGAGGGCACCCATAAAGTATTTCATAAGGGGAGAACCTAATTTTTTTTAGGGAAAGGCCTCTACCCAATTAATAAAAGTATCAGCCCATACCAACAGATGTTAGAATTCCTTTGACCTTGGCATATGAGTGAAACCTAATTGTCAGTGTTCCCTGAATAGCTTCCGATTTCTTGATTGCCTGAGAAAGTTTGCGGTTGAGAGGATTGTTTCTAAGGACATACTTCACAAGCTGATACTACTTGCTGAACTGTCCTTGACAAATTTTTCCCAGTAAATATCCTTTGGGAAATTTGATGAGTTTTATCCCTCCTTAAATGAAAGGCCTGAGCAGGGCTTTAATGATCTTTTAGATCTGTGAGCTAGGTAATAGTAATTGCCCCTGCTCTGTTTGTAACCATCCCGAGGGCTAGAGATATTGTCCATGAGTCAGAGCCCAGTTTATTCCCTTGCGAGAGTAGGTGGGATTGAGCCTCCTTTAATAAGGGTTAATTACCCAAAACATCCAACAAGTATAGACCTATATATACCAAAAATAATGGCACCAAAATAAATGAAAAATATTGGCACCCTTGAAAAGAGAAATAGACAGCTCTATAATAACTAGACTTCAGTAGCTCACTTTCAATAAAGGATAAAACCAGAAAGCATATCAGTAGGAGAGGACTTGTACAACACTTTAAGCCAACAGGACCTAACAGACACATACAGAACAGTTTATTGAAAAGGAGCATAACTAACACATTTTCCTCAAGTGCACATAAATATGGTCCAGGACAAACCATATATTAGGCTGTAAAACTAGTTTTATTGTTTTAAGACTTCAAATTGTATATATTTTAAAAGACTACTAAGCACCTTTTCTGATACACACAGAATGAAAATAGAAATCGGTAGCAAAAAGAAAACCAGAAAATTTTTTAAAAATGTGGAAATCAAACAACATACTACTAAACAAGCAATGAGGCAAATAAAAAATTGCAAAGGAAAGACAAATAAAAATATACCAAAATGTACAGTGGGCAATAAAAGCAGTGCTAAAAGTGCAAATTTATTGCTCTAAATGCTGATTATTTTTTTTAAAAAGATCTCAAGGTGACAACCTAACTTTACAACTTAAGAAACTATAAAAAGAACAACAAAGTAAGCCTAAAGCTAGCAAATGGAAGTAAATAAAAGATTAGAAAAGATATAAATAAGTAAAAAAATACCGAATATCAACTAAAAGTATTTCAAAAAGATTAACAAAAGTGACTAACAAAATTTAGTTAATTTGACTAAGAGAAAAAGAGAGAAGACTCAAATTACAAAAATGAGAAATGGAGGTGGGGGACGTTACTACTGATTTTATAGAAATAAGTATTATGAAAGAGTGTCGCGAGCAATTGTATGCCAACAACTGAATAACTTAGATGAAATGGACAAATACCTAGAAACACACAACCTCTCAAGACTGAATCATGAATAAATAGAAAATGTGAATAGATCTATAACAAGTAAGGGCATCAAAAATCTCCCAACAGAGAAAAGCTCTGGACCAGACTGCTGCACTGGTAAATTCTAACAAATATTAAAGAAAAAAGTAATACCTGTTCATTTCAAATTCTTGACAAAAAAGTGAAGAGGAGGGAACATTTTCTAACTCATCTATGAGGCTACTAGAATTACCCTGATACCAAAACCAGAAAAAGACACTACGAGAAAGCTACAGATCAATAGCTTTTAGTCCTTATAGTTTTTCATGTAAAAATCCTCAAAAGAATATTAGAAAACACAAAATCAGAAATATATTAAAGATTTATAGGCCTTGATCAAACCATTTACCCCTTAAATGCAAGATGTTTCGCCATATAAAATCAATCAACATAATGTACCCCATCAACATAAAGAAAAAAATCATACAATCATTTCAACTGATGCAGAAAAAATATTTGATGAAATTTAACAACTTTTAAAAATAAACATAGTCCAAAAACTAAGAATACAAGGAAACTACCTCTATGTAATAAAGTCCGCATATGAAAATCCCACAGCTAACATCAAACTCAACGATGAATGACAAACTTCTCCCCTATGATCATCAACAAAACAAGGATGTCGACATTCACCAGTCCTATTCAACATACTACTGGAAGCACTAGCCAGAACAATTAGGCGAGGAAAAAAACCTAAAGACAACTAAACTGGAAAGAAAGAAGTAAAATTCTGTTTGCAGATAACATGACACTAAATGCAGAAAACCATAGAGTTTCCAGAGGAAAAGTTTAGAATCAAATAATTCAACAAAACTGCAGAATACAAAATCAACCCACAGGGGCGCCTGAGTGGCTCAGTCTCAGATCATGATCTCTCGGTTTTGAGTTCGAGCCCCATATCGGGCTCCACTCTAACAGTGTGGTACCTGCTTGGGATTCTCTCTCCTCTCTCTGCCTCTCCCTTACTCATACTCATGCTCTCTCTCTCAAAATAAATAAATAAACTTAAAAAAAAAACACAAAAAAATCAATCCCAAAAAATCAGCTGTGTTTCTATACACAGTGAACAATTTACAAAGGAAATTAAGTCATCAATTTCATCCATAATAGCATCAGAAAGAATAAAATTCTTAGGAGAAACTTATCTGAAGAAAGACATACACACTAAAACAGGAAAATACTTCTAAATTAAAAAAAGACATAAATAAATGGATAAATATCCAGGGTTCTTGGATTAGAAGACTTAATACAGTTAAGATGTCACTATTACTCAAAGTGACCTAGAGATTCAAAACAATCTGTACCAACCTCCCAAAGATGGTTGGGTTTCTTTTTTTTTCAGAAACAGATACATCTATCCCAACATTTATATGGAATCTCAAGAGACTCTGATTAGCCAAAACAATCTTGAAAAATAAACAAGCTGGACTTATACTTTCTGATTTAAAAATGTATCACAAAGCCATGGTAATCAAAATAATGTGATACTATCATAAAGACAGATATAGAGACAAATGGAATAGAATACAAAGCCCAGAAATAAACCTTTGCATATATGATTAAATGATTTTCAGTGAGGATGCCAATATTATTCAAAGAGGGAAACAGTCTTTTCAACAAAACGGTGCTAGGAAAAGTGGACATCCAATTACAAAAGAATAAAGTTGGGTTCTTTCCTTATACCATATAAAATATTAACTCAAAATAGACCAAGTATCTAAATTTAAGAGGTAGGACCATAAAACTCTCAACAGAAAACAGAAGATCAAAGCTTCATGGCCTTAGATTTGGCAATGATTTTGAAGATATGACACCAAAAGACAGAAAACGTGTTATCGAGTGACACTATCAACAAAGTGAGGGGCGCCTGGATGGCTCAGTCGGTTAAGCACCGACTTCGGTTCAGGTCATGATCTCATGGTTTGTGAGTTCGAGCCCCGCATCGGGCTCTGTGCTGACAGCTCAGGGCCTGGAGCCTGCTTCAGATTCTGTGTCTCCCTCTTTCTCTGCCCCTCCCCTGCTCACACTCTGTCTCTCTGTCAAAAGTAAATAAACACTAAAAAAAAAAAAATTAAAAAAAAAAAACAAAGTGAAAAGGCAACGCATGGAATGAGAAAAATATTTACAAACATATGTAAGGGATTAACATCCAAAATATATGAAGAACACCTAAACTTCAACAAAAAATAAGAATCCAGTTATAAAATGGGCAAAACAAATAACCATATTTCCAAAGAATTTATGCAGTATTCATTTCCAAAAAAAAAAAATATACTCATGACCCATAAGCACATAAAAAAGTGCTCAACATCACTAATCATTAGGGAAATCCAAGTCAAAACCACAGAGACACATCACTGCACACCATTAAGGATGGCCATAAAAAAAAATAATAATACATGTTTGGGCCAGAAGGTAAAGAAATTGGAAGGTGGGAAATGTGAAATGTTGCAGCCACTATGAAAGATAGTATGGTGGTTCCTCAAAAAATTAAACACAGCATTACCATATGATCCAGCAATTTCACTCCTAGGTATATACCCCAAAAATTGTAACAGGATTTTCGAACAGCTAATTGGATTGCACAGCAATATTTATAACAGCATTCTTCACAAAAGCCAAAAAATGATTATAATCTAAATATCCATCAGTGGATGAATGGATGAAGAAAATGTGGAAATTCTGATACACACTACAACTTAGATGGATCTCGAAAATGTTATACTAGAGGAAATAAGCCAGACATGAAAATACAAATAGTATATGACTCTACTTATACAAGGTACCTAGAACAATCAAATTAATAGAGAAAGTAGACCAGAGGTTACCAGGGACTGGGGGCAGGGGAAATAGGAATTGAGAACTTAATGGATACAGAGTTTCAGTACAGGATGATGAAAAAGTTCTAGAGATGGTGATGGTTGCAAAACAATGTGAAAATACTTAGTTCCACTAGACGGTACTCTTAAAAATGGTTAAAACACTAAATTTTATATAGTGTATATTTTACATTAAAAACAGCAAAAGGGGTGCCTGAGTGGCTCAGTCAGTTGAGCGTCCAACTTAGGCTCAGGTTATGATCTCGTGAGTTTGTGAGTCGGAGCCCCATATCAGGCTCACTGCCATCAGTGCACAGCCTGCTTTGCTTAGGATCGTCTGTCCTCTTCTCTCTACCCCTCTCCCACTTGTGCTCTCTCTCTCAAAAATAAACTTTAAAAAAGAAAGTAAGAGATGCCCTATCTTTCTCTTATTCTTCAGTGCCCACACATAGTCACCAGGAACTGTTGGATGAATATGGAATACAAGCAAATGGTAATGGGAATAAAAACAGACTGATGAGTTAATTCTGCCTGGAAAGGTTTTTTAAAAAAAGAAAAAAAAAAAAAAAAAAAAAGAAGAGACCTCACAGAAAGGATGACATTTCATCAAGACTTTCACAAAGGTTGACTTTTTCCATCAATTCATATAGGTTGATTTTTTTAACAGCTTCATTGAGGTATAATTTACTTAGCATAAAATTTACCCAGTATAAGTGTGACTTGCATTGAATTTTTAGATATTATATCTAATTTCAGGACATTGACATGAAACTTCATGCCCAGCTATAGTTCCTTCTTCTCTCCCACTCTGAGCCCAGGCAATCATCAAAGTATTTTCTGTCTCTAGAAATTGATTGGCCTTTCTGAATGTTTTATATAAATGAAATCCTGTAGCATGTGGGCTTCAGTGCACAGTGTAGGACTACTGATCACAAATCCATCATGTCAATGACTTCCACTCTCACAGGTTTGAGGATTACAAATTCAGATGGTAAATCGGATACCAAATAATGATTTCCATATCTTAACAACCACAGGTCTTGAGACTTTAAATAGCTGTTAAGGAATGTTGTTCAAAATCAGAAGACTACCCTCTTTTCCTGACATTCCTGTTTTTACTATTCCATTCATCCTTTTCCTTTCTCTTAAAAAGAAAAAACAAAATCTTAGGGATCATTTGATTATATAAAACAGTGTTTTCTTCCTGCTTATTTTTCACAAATTTGAACTCTATTCATGTAAAACTAAGCTTAATTTCTAAAACCTGTACTACTAATCACATTCTGGCAAAAGAAACAATGAATGTAATTAAAATCTAAGAAAGTTCTTATGGAAATTCAGTCGGTTCTTAAAATAGAGACCAGAGCAACACTGTTTCTGTGGCTTTTGAATCCAGGGCTCTCAGCAGTTTTTACTCAGCTTTTAGTCATCTGTGCTCATTTTCAAGACTCAATGAGGACATCAACTTAAGTCCCCTCAGTAGCTCACATTCTTCTCCCAATGAGAAGAACACTGTCTGGAACCATCTCACAAGCTAGGAAGAGCAGTAATGCTCTAAAACAGAGCTGGGGCCAGTGTGTGTCGCAAAGGGATGTAGTTTAACCTCTGCACATTAGAGCTTATCATGAAGTGACTGGTACAGGACCTGCTTACTTATATCCCAATTATCTCAGACCAGTCTTACAATAGTCTCGTAGGTCAATACAATGACTCTTCCTATTTTACAGAGAGGTTAAGCAACTTCCCTAAAGTCACACAGCTAGCAGATGGCAGAGTAATGATTTGAACTCGTGATGGACTTTCTCCAAACTCCAAGTTCACAACTGTTATGATGTTGGACTGTGTGCTCTCACTTCAAAAATGAAATATAGATAGTTAAGTAAAATAAAAGGTAACCACACACCCACACACAAAATAGACACCCGGACCTTGGTAGAAGGTCCGGCAATACGTCAATTTGCAACATTGAACAACTACCAGGTACCAAGCACTGTCTGATGATGAAATGAGTCCTTGTCCTCAAATTCATTACTTCTATGCTAGATCAGAGGGCAGACATAGGGCTATGTAGCCTGGGCTAAGTGTGGAGGGAACAGGGTAATCTGAATGCAGACTATTATGAATGAAGAATTTCAATGGGTCACTGTGATTCCTTAGGCAGGTCTCTTCCTTTATGGGCCTCAGCTTTCACACCTGCGCAACAAATGGACTGCACAGGCTGGTCTCTGAGGTCTCAGGACTCTGTACTCACTGGCAGCTTCGTGTGTATTACCATTCCTGCCTATCAAACCCTCACCCCTGGTTTTTCTGATTTCCGTGGTTTTGAGGACAACAAAGCCTCACATATTTCTTAAACACCCAGCTGTACTGTGTGGAAGAGGTTTCTCTATTAAATGAGATGGATTAGGATGAATTTTGCTTGGGATTGCTTCACACTTTAATCACACGCTGCCTTCCCCTCTCCCACTTGATCTTAGCTCCCTGTGGTTTCCTCAAGTCCAGATCTCAACTTTACAGCATGCAGTGCCTCGTTCACCACAAACTGCCATATTTCACTTGTGGCTGAGTGGAGAATTCATTTCATTTCACTGTTCAGTCTCGATAGCACAAATATATATTCAGGGCTGACATATTTTCATTATGGAAAAGCCAAGCTCTCAAACAGACGCTGCCCATAGGGATTAATGAGGGGAATGGTTATTTATTCTGCCACTTGACATTTTGTGCAGAGTAATTCCTGAGTCATTTTATACTTTAACAAATAGTTCTCCAACAAAGGATCTTAGCACTTTGGATGAGCACCAAGCCAGGATTTAGGATCTGACTAATGTTAACCAACAGCAATGAAGCTACTTTCCAGAATCACCTTTAATGTAATGATAGTACATAATGTCACAGCCAGCTGGCCAAGGGGGACAGCCATCCACTCCTGACACAAGACGGTCCCCCCTCACGTGAACCCAACTGTACCAATCAACTCCCAGGAGAATTCTAGGGTTGACCTGAAATTCTCCTACTCTAACATAAAACATCTGGCCTGTCTATGGGTTTAACATGAAAACATTATGGACCATTTTTGGTCAAAAGTCCATGGTTCCCATTTGCTACATAAATGACACTTAAACCCACAACTTCCCTTCAATGTACCAGTACTATGAAGCCTGACCTCCTTTTCCATATTAATCCTTTCTCCCTCAACCTGCTGTATTGGACCCTAGAGTAGTTTTCTCTGTTTCTGGAATACTTTCACCTCTTCCCATCTCTATACTTGTCTACTCCTGACATCTTTCAGGTTATATTCTACCCACCTCTTACGGTTCCTTTAAACCATCAGAAGGGGTCATTTCTCCATTGCTTCCTAAAAGCATAGCCCTAGGCCTTTTGGCTGATGCATACTTGGGGAATGAACCAAATACACCATAAGCTCCTAACAAGTACCAAGCCTATTTTTACGTAGTTTGCAAAACTCATCTTGAAAGAACTATGAAAAAGAATAAAAAGCTGGGGCCAATCATGGACTAGGACCTCCAGTTAAGGTCCCAGTGCTCTCAGAAACCATTGTGAACTCATTTCAGCATGGAAAAAAAAAAAAAAGAACACAACTAATACAGTACAAAATAGGGGCACAAAAAATATTTTTTCAAATACATGAACGTCATCATGATGTCACACTTTTTTCACACCGAAATCTGTGATATACAGAGCAAAGAGAATTTCTAAACCATGGGACCACATCTGTGGACATTACAATTGCTAGATTTAGACCCAATGTATTTTTGTCCCCACTCCATCATTACTGTCTTGTTTGTGGTTCAGTGACACAGTTGGGCTTGCCCCTTCTAAACTGAGATAGAAGGGACAATAGGGGAGCGCCCCAAAATGCCATCTCCTACAGGTTGGCTACCATGTTTTCTCTGGCCACGGCACTTTGGGGAAGCCAGGCTTTGGCTTTTTTGGACAAAACTCCTACAGGTCTTGTAAGGCATTTGAATGCGATTACCACCTGAGTTCCCAAGCCTATGTATGAGTAAATGAATTCTCCAAACTATCAGCTGAGTCCCGAGACCTGCAACACCACTAGGTCCAAGATACTCATTGAAGAACATGGATACTGAGAAGAGGAGTTAGAATAAGCAATTCAAGTGATCTCAATGTTTCGTAAGAGGGCAGACGAGACCCTCAAAGAAAACACTCTTAGTACATCTAGTATTTCACAAAATACTGAATAAAATTAATTTACTTTCTTGACAGTTCAGCCATCAAGCCATTATTGATCATAAATTGATCAATATATTAATTCTTTAATTGGCAGAAAAGAAAAAAAAAAACAAAAATCCACAGGGTTAAGCTCATACTAAAAGCTAGCTTTTGCTAATCTTTCAATGGTCTCTATGTTTTTTACAGTCTATGGGTACAGGTGATAGAAGAGAAAGACTAGGTCTCACCAAGATTGGTTAAGCTCAGAAACTCTAGGAAAGCCAAGACCCTCAAAAGGCCATGACCTCAGTGGATGGGTTTGTTAAAAAAACTAATCCAAGAAATTTGGGGTTTAAGATACAAATACAAGTGTTGACCTTGGCTCACTATGGAGCAGAATGAGGAGGAGGAGGAGGTGATGGAGGAAAAAACACTCCTTTAGAATTTCTAACATAATCTGAATTCATATGGGATTGAGGGCACAATTCATGTTACGTATGTAGTTCAAAAACCCAAGATGTAAATCATACTTAATGTGCCTCTATCAGAAACAAATACAAATATTCTTTGGTGTACACCTCAATTAATTACCCCAAATACAATAAAGGTAACAAAGACACATAAGATAGGGGAAATTAATTAAAAATATAGAGTGTAAAGTGGATGGTCCAAAAGAAGTCTAACTGAAGTTCCAGAAGAACATAGAAGAGAAAAAAGGGTATAAGCAATATTTAAAGAGATAAGTTATAATTTTTCAAGACTAATGGAACCATGAACCCCTAAATTCAGGAAGCCCAGAAAATCTTCATCGAAAGAAATATATTAATTCCTAGACTCATCATAATCTATAGAACACCAAAGACAAAGAAGTAAACCTTAAAAATAATGATAAATGATGAATTAACTTTCCCTTCAAAAGAGTAATAATTATATCAGTGCCTCTCAAGATTTAGTATTTATCAGAATCACATGTAGGACTTTTTAAAATACATATTTCAGAGATCCAGCTGCAAAGTTTGGATTCAATATGTTTGAATAAGGTTGAAGAAATGTATTTGTAATAATCTCCAAAGCATTATTGATGCTGTTGGTCTAGGGGCCACCCTTTGAAAACCACTGAAGTAGATTGATAGTTGTATTATAAAGAGCGACAGTTTAAGACAAAAAAAATTGAATGGTATCTATAAAGCACCCAGAGAAAAATAATAGTCAACCTGGAATTGAAACCCAGGAAAACTATCTTTCAAGAACAAGTGCAAAATACAGATATTGTTGGACAAACAAAAATGGAGAGTTTGCAGACTTCTACTGAAATAACTTCTAAAATATGTGCTTCAGCAAGAAAGAAATAATCCTATAAGTAAGGTCTGAGAAAGAAAAGGGAATGTGCAAGCAGAGAAGATGGTAAACATGGATTAATTTAAACTAACATTAATTGTTGGGGCGCCTGGGTGGCTCAGTTGGTTGGGCGGCCGACTTCGGCTCAGGTCATGATCTCGCGGTCTGCGAGTTCTAGCCCCACGTGGGGCTCTGCTGACGGCTCATCAGAGCCTCGAGCCTGCGTCGGTTTCTGTGTCTCCCTCTCTCTCTGCCCTTCCCCTGCTCATGTTCTGTCTCTGTCTCTCAAAAATAAATAAACATTAAAAAATAAAAATTAAAAATAAATAAATAAATGTTAAAAAAATTTTAAACTAACATTAATTGTGCAAAACAAAAGCCTTACTCTCTTATCTGTAGGACTAGTAAAGCTAATTTAGAATATTCTTGAATGCAAAAGCATATAGGTCAAGATTGGAATGGTCAGATTTAAAACATTCTAAGTTCCTGGTTTTATGTGAGGTGAAGAATACATAGTTATTAAATTTAGACTTAAAAATTTTTAAATTTCCTATACATTCACTATGAGAACAGTACCAGAATTTATAACAACCAAATTAGTTGAATAGAAAGCATGGAAGGAGACTTAAAAGAAAAATATATACTACTAAGAAATTTATAAAAAGAAAAAAAATAAGGTAGCAAGAAAATAATCCAAATATATCAGGAGTCATAGTCAGTATACAAGGGCTACACTCTCTAGTGAAAATATAGACAATTAGATACTAAAAATTAAGATTTAGGCACTTGATATATATAAGATATATCTAATGGAGAAGAGTTTAGAAAAAAGTGAAAGGAAAAATGATAGAAAAATTTGTATCAAACAAATACAAATCAAGATTTTGTTATAGCACATTAGTCTCAGACCAAATACACTTCACACAAAAGAAATCCCTGGGATTTATAGAATCACTTTTGATCAAAAGTTCTATTTATTCATTCAAAAATTTTTTATGGTCTACTATGTGCTAACTACTATTTTAGACACTATGGATACAGCACTGAACAAAATAAAAGAAGTTACAAGAAGTGAATTTAAAAATTTAAGTTTGGGGCACCTGGGAGGCTCAGTAGGTTAAGTGTCTGACCCTTAGGTGGGCTCAGGTCATGATCTCATGGTTCGTGGCTTCCAGACCCATGTCAATCTCCAAGATGGGATTCTCTTTCTCTCTCCCTCCCTCTCTGCCCCTGCCCTGCTTGTGTGCTCCTTCTCTCAAAATAAATAGACTTTTAAATAAATAAGTATATAAAATTTTAAGTTTATTTATATCTAATAACATACTTCAAACCCTAAAGAGCAAAAAATTGAATTGAACTACAAGATAGAATTGATAAATCCACAATAATATGAGATGTTTAAAAACACACACCTCTCTGATAAATCAAACAGGGGAATAAAATAAAGAGTAAGGCTAGAGTCCAAGACGGCACTGTAGGAAGACCCCAAACTCACTTCCTCCCATGAACACAGTGAATCTCTACCTACATACAAAGCAATTCCTCCTGAAGCAAAATGGGGCTGATTGAACAGCTTCTGCCCAACAGTAAAGGGACCACACCTCCAAATGAAGCAACCTGTGGTTAAGGAGGGATATTAATAAGGGATCTGCAGGCAGACTCACCTTCCCTGGGTCACAAAGAAAAAACAGCAGTTTAAAACACAACTAGACTACAAGTGAAAGAAATCCATTTAGTAATTCTATAGTGTCCACCAAATGTGAAGAACTGCTAGAATGCTCTCCAAAGTCAAAGATGCCTGACAGCATCATTTCTTAGTTACCCATACATCTTAATAATGCAGGAAGGAACAATGACTAGGTACTCTAGCCAGCCTGCTAGGTCCCTCTCAGCAGGCCCCAGGTCCCTGGTCTATATCAGCTCCTGCTGTCCTACCAAGAAAGCCTAGGTGCGGTGTGTTCCAGGAACTCACACACCTACCCACCTGCCTGTACTCAACCTAGCCATCTCATGGAGGATACCCTGGCATACCATGATCTATGAACCTTCTGGCCTGCACCCAACTCAACAGTATTGCCAAGGCAGCTCCAGCATATCACACCCCAAATCCCTGTGGTCCATGCCTACTTCAACCTCAGCCATCTTTCTAAGACAAACCCAGTGTAGCATATCACAGAGACCTAACACTCAACCTATGTCCAGAGAAGCTTCAACTACTCCACAAAGGAGGCCCTGGTTCATCATGCCGCAGGACCTCTGTGTCCTGCACCCATTCCCTCCCCAGCCACTATGGCAGGGCAGCACCAGGGTGACCCTTGCACCACATGGTGTAGCACACCCAGGACTCCAACCTCCGATGCTCCATCAGGGCAGCCCTGGTACAGCACCCTCAGGAGCCCCCAGCCCACAACTGCTCCAGCTCCAGCCAACTTGCCAAAGCCTCCAAGCACATGCAGTCTACAAAGGAAATGCACTTATATGAGGCTACTCAACACAAGAAGAAAGAGCTGCTCTGCCTAATTTACAGAAAAAAAAAAAAAAACAAAACAGAAAATCAAAATGAAAGGGCAGATAAACATGTTCCAAACAAAAGAACAAGATAAAATCCTGAGGGTGGGGGAGGCAGTAGAAACTCAGAGCTCAGAGTCTGGAGCCTGCTTCTGACTCTGGGTCTCCCTTTCTCTCTGCCCCTCCCCCGCTTGTTCTCTGCCTCTCTCTCTCAAAAATAAAACATTAAAAATTGGAGGGAGGGAGGGAGGGAGAGAGAGAGAGAGAGAATATAAGAAGTAACTGATGAGAACTGATGAACAGAAAAATTGAAATGAAAAACACTAGAGGGAATCAACAGGAGACATGATGATACAGAGAATGGGTCTAATCATAATAGCAAAAAGAAAAATCAACTTAAAAAATAAGAAGAGTTTAAGTGACCTTTGGGACAACAACAAGTGTAATAATATTCACATTACAGGGGTTGTAGGAAATAGAAATATTGAAAGCTTATTTGAAATAATAATGGCTAAAAACTTCCCTAACCTGGGAAAGGAAACACACATCCAACCCCAGGAATCATAGAGAGCCCCAAACAAAATAACTCCAAAGAGATTCAGGCCAATGCATATTATAATCAAAATGGCAAAATTAAAGACAAAGAGAAAATCTTAAAGGAAACAAGAGAAAAATAAATAGTCACATAGAAGTAAAACCACTTTAGACTATCAGATGATTTTTAGGCACAAACTTTGGAGGCCAGAGGAGAGTGGAGGACATATTTTATATTTTATACCCAACAAAATTATCATTCAGGATTGAAAGAGTGGTAAATATGTTCCCAGACAAGTGAAAACCAAAAGGAATCCATCATTACCATACCAGCCTAACAAAAAATATTAAAGGGTCTTCTTTAAATAGAAAATACTATACATAGAAATAAGAAAACATATGAAAGAAAAAAAAATATCACCAGTAAAGGCAACTATATAATGAAGGCAGTGAATAAGCAAGTTAAAAAAGTAGTATTACAGTTAAAAACTAAAACAGTAAAAGCAACAGTACAATAAGTAGTTAAGGGATACACAAAACAAAAAGGTATAAAATATGCCAAAAACATAAAATGTGTATCAGGGAAGAAAATAAAAAAACAGTGCTTTTAGAATGTGTTCAAACTTAAGCAACTATCAGCTTAAAAGAGAATGTCACATATACAGGTCAATTATTATCAACTTATGGTAACCAAAATCCAAACACAATACATAAAAAATAAAGGCAAAGGAACCTGAACCTAACACTAAAGAAAACCATCAAACCACAAGACACTCAGAGAAGAAGAAAAAGAAAACCTCAAAAACAACCAGAAAACAACTAACAAAAATGGCAGTAAGTACAAACTTATCAATAATTACTTTAAATATAAATGCACTGAATTCTCCAAATAAAAGACATAAAGTGGCTGAATGGATTAAAAAAAATCCAAGTAGCCTATAAGTAGCCTGTAAGAGATTCATTTTAGATGTAAAGACACACACAGATTGAAAGTAAAGTGATGAAAAATGATATACCACGCAAATGCAAACAAAAAGAAAGTTGTAGTAGCAATATTTATATCAGAAAAAAAAAAAACATTTTAAAACAAAGATTCTGGGGCACCTGAGTGGCTCAGTAGGTTAAGCATCAGACTTTGGCTCAGTTCATGATCTTGCAGTTCGTGGATTTGAGTCCCACTTCAGGCTCTGTGTGGACAGTTCAGAGCCTGAAGCCTGCTTTGGATTCTGGGTCTCCCTCACTCTGCCCTTCCTCAATTCATGCTCGTGCGCACATTCTGTCTCAAAAATAAATAAACATTAAAAAAAATTAAAACAAAGACTGTAACAAGGGACAAGGAAGGGCATTACATAATGATAGAAGAGTCAATCTAAGAAGAGGATATACCTTTCATAAATATTTATGCATCCAGCATAGAAACACCTAAATGAATAAAAAAATAATAACAGAACTAAAGGGGAAAAATGACAGTAATACAGTAATAATGGGGACTTTAATAGCCCACTTACATCAATGGGTAGATCATGCAGGTAGAAATCAATAAGGAAACACTTGTCTTAAAAGACTCATTAGACCAGATTAACTTAATAGATATATAACATTTTATCCAAAAGCTGCAGAATATACTTCTTTTGAAGTATACATAGAACATTCCCCAAAATAGATGTTAGGCCATAAAACAAGCCTCAATAAATCCAAGAAGAATAAAGTCACATCAAGCATCTTTTCTGACAACAATGTATGAAATTATAAATCAATTATAAGAAGAAAACTGAAAAAAAAACCCTACACATGTAGAAAGTAAATATGCTAATAAACAGTCAATTGAAATAAAAAAATACCTTGAGATAAATGAAAATAGAGAAACAACTTTCCAAAATCTTTGAGATGGAACAAAAGCATGTCTAAGAGAGAACTTCATAGTGATACAGGCTTACCTCAGAAACAAATAAACGAAAATACCAAATAAACTATCTAACTTTATCTCTAAAATAACTAGAAAAAGAAAAGCAAACAGCCACAAGTTTGAAGAGGAAAGGAAATAGTTGGGATCAGAGAAGAAAGAACTAGAGAAAAAAAATTAATGAAAATAAAAGTTGATTCTTTGAAAACATCAAGAAAATTGATGAACGTCTAGCCAGTCTCATCAAAAAAGGGAGAGTAGTTTAAATAAGTAACAAAAACAGAAGTGGACAATTTATAAGTGACATCACAGATATAAAAGATCGAAAGAGACTACTACAAACAATTATATACCAACAAATTGGAAAACTGAGAAGAAATGGATACATTCCTATAAACACAAGCTTTCACTGAATCCTAAATAAATGAAACATCTGAATAAATTGATTGCAAGTAATGAAATTAAATCAGTAATTTTAAAATTCTCAAAAACCAAAGTCCAGGACCAGATAGCTTCACAGGTGAATTCTACCAAACATTTAAAAATAGTTAGTACCTATCCTTCTCAAATTATTCCCAAAATTGAAGAGCGAGGAACAGTTCCAAACTCATTGTATGAGGCCAGTATTAACCTGATACTAAAAGCAAGCAAGAACACCAAAAAAAAAAAAAAAAAAAAAAAAAAGGAATATTACAACGCAATACCCTTGTTCAACAAGGATGTGAAAATTGTCACCAAAATATTAGCAAAGTAAATTCAACAACACACTAAAAGGATCTTAAAACATGGTAAAGTGAGATTTATTCCAGGAATGCAAGAATTATTTAACATCTTCAGATTGAACAACATGATATACGTTATAAAAAAAATAAAAATCATATGATCATCATCTCAACAGATGCAAAAAATGCATTCAACAAAATTCAACATCCATTTATGATAAAAGGAACTCTCAACAAAGTGGGTAGAAGAAATGTACCCCAACATTATACAGGCCTTATATGACAAGTCCACAGTGAATGTCATACTCAATGGTGAAAAGCTGTGAAGTTTTTCTTGGAGATAAAGAACAAGACAAAGATGCCCACTCTCACCACTTCAATATAGTTTTGGAAATCCTGGACATGTTAATCAGGCAAAAAAAAAAAAGGAATAAAAGGCATCCAAATTGGAAGGGAAGAAGCTATTTTCGGAGAACATATTATATAGAGAGAGCCCTAAAAACTCCACCAAAAACTATTAGAATCAATAAATAAGTAAAGTTAAAAATATATAAAATTAACATATAAAAACCAACTCCATTTCTCTACACAAACATGAGCTATCAGAAAGAGAAATAAGCAGGCACATTTATAATTGCATTAAGAAAATAAAATATATAAGAATAAATTGAACCAAAGAGGTAAAAGACCAATACTCTGAAAACTCTAAGACACCAATGAAGGAAATTAAAGTTGACACAAATAAATGCAAACATATACCATGCTCATGGATTGTAAGAATATGGCAAAAATGTCCACACTGAACAAAGCTATGAACAGATTTAGTGTAATCCCTATCAAAATACCAACGGCATTTTTCATAGAACTTGAACAAAGAATGCTAAAATTTGTATGAGACCACCATAGACCCCAAAGAGCCAAAGAACTTTTGAGTTTTTTAAAGAACAAAGTTGGAAGTATCACTGTCTCTGATTTTGATATATATTACAAAGCTGTAGTAATCAAAACAATACGGTACTGGCATGAAAACGGACACATAGATCAACTGAATAAAAGAGAGAACCTAGAAATAAACCCATGCATTTATGATCAATTAATTTATGATAAAGAAGACAAGACTACACAGTGGGGGAAAAGACAGTCTTTCTAATAGTGTTGGGAAATCTGAATAGTTAATGCAAAAGATTGAAACTGGGCCACTATCTTATATCATACACAAAAATAAATTCAAAATGAATTAAAGACTTGTATATAATACCAGAAACCATAAAAATCCTAGAAGAAAACCTAGGTAGTAAACTCTTTGAATCAGTCTTAGCAATAATTTTTTGGACCAGTCTCCTGAGGTAAAGGCAACAAAAGCTAAAATAAACAAATGGGATTATATCCAACTAACAAGCATTTACACAGTGAAGGAAACCAACAAAATGAAAAGGTAACCAAATAAATTGGAAAAGATATTTCCAAATCATATATCTGATAAGAGGTTAATATCCAAATTATATAAAGAATGTATAGAATATCAAAAAGCACACCATCTGATTAAAAAATAGGCATTTTAGGGGTGCCTGGCTGGCTCAGTCCGCTGAGTGCCGGACTTCGACTCAGGTCATGATCTCACAGTTTGTGCGTTCGAGCCCTGCATCTGGCTCTGTGCTGACAGCTCAGAGCCTGGAGCCTGCTTCGGATTCTGTCTCCCTCTCTCTCTGCCTCTCCCCAGCTTGTTCTCTCTCTCTCTCTGGCTGTCAATAATAAATAAACTCAAAAAAATTTAAAAAAATTAGGCATTTTATAAAGAACACGTACCAATAAACAATAGGCACATAAAAAGATGCTCATTATCACTAATCATCAGGGGAAGGTAAATCAAAATTACAATGAGATATCACCTCAAATGTCTAAGATTGAATATTATAAAAAAGATTTTAAAAACCCACAAGTCTTGGTAAGGATGTCCAGAAAAGGGAACCCCCATACACCATTGGTGTAAATGCAAATTGGTACAGTTTCTGTATAAAACAATATGGAGGGACCTTAAAAAATTAAAAATAAAACTACCATATGCTCCAACAATTCTACTTCTGGCATTTACCCGAAAAAAAAAAAAAGAAAACACCAATTAGAACATATGCAATCCTATGTTCACTGCAGCATCATTCACATACCCAAAATATGGAAGCAACCTCAAGTGTCCATCCATAGATAAATGGATAAAGAAGATGTGGTATATACATACAACGAAATACTACTCAGCAATAAAAAGGAATGAAATCTTGCCATTTGTTACATCATGGATGGATTTAGAGGGTGTTGCACTAACTGAAATAAATCAAACAGAATGATAGATGGTGTATGATTTTATTTATATGTGAAATCTGAAAAACAAAATAGAAACAGATTTATAGATATAAGAGACAAACTGTTGGTTACTAGAATGAGGAAAGCTTGGGGAGTGAAAGAAATAGGAAAAAGAGATCTTGGTACAATCTTCCAGTTATAAAGTAGTCACCATGACAAAATGTACAACACAGTGAATATAGTCAATAATACTGTCATAACTTTGTATGGTGACAGACGGTAACTATACTTATCATGGGGATTTCATAACATATAACAATATCAAATCACTGTGATGTATGCCTGAAAGTAATAGGATATTGTATGTCAATTATACTTCAATTAAAAAGACTAAGGCCATAAAAGAACTAAACTAAATGCTATATAAGAAAATAAATGAATATATCAGTCCATACAAAATAGAGCTCAATAAACTTCAAGCAATAAATATCACAGAGTCCTCATTCTCTGAGCTCAACATTAGAAATCAATAACTAAAAAAGTAATTAGAAAAAAATCTATATGCCTGGAGCTTAGGAATAAGTAATAGAGAAAAAAAGATATGGTAAAAAGGGGGAAACCGAATAAAGGTCAATGAATATTGATTCATTTAAAAGATACAAAATTCACAAATAATCCAGCAAGAACAAAGAAATAATAAAGTAAATATATAATTTTAGGAATGAAAATGGGACATAACCACAAATGGAGAAGTGATTTAAAAGCAATAAAAATAATTTTGAGCAATGAATTTCAGAATCTAAATTAAATGGAAGATTTCTTGGAAAAAATATGAACTGTGATAGTTGCCCCAAGACAAAATTTAAAACTACTAAAAATTAAGTAAGTTCAAAATAATAAACAACTTTCATTCAGCCATGCCTGGGCTCAGATGATTTTACTGAAGCAGTCTACAAAACAGTGAACAAATTGATTATAAGATTAAACAGACTTTTTCAAGAACAGAGAAGAAATAATTCTTCCCAAATCCTTTTATGAAGTTAGCATAATCTTCACACCAAAACCAGAGGAGGATATTACAGGAAATAAAATAAAAAATTACATACCAGTCTTACTCATGACCATAGATATGAAAATCATTTTTTATTTTTTTTATTTTTTTTTAAATTTTTAACAGTTATTTTATTTTTGAGAGACATAGAGACAAGAGTGTGAGCAGGGGAAGGGCAGACAGAGAGGGAGATACAGAATCTGAAGCAGGCTTCAGGCTCTGAGCTGTCAGCACAGAGCCCAACATGGGGCTCTAACTCATAGACCATGAAATCATGACCTGAGTCGAGGTCGGCCCCTCAACCAACTGAGCCACCCAGGTGCCCAAAACTGCTAGCAAGCTAAATAATCCAACATAAGAAAATAATGTAACACCAAGTATTAAAGGTCAGATTTACCCCAAGTAAACCAAGGCAGGGCCAAGTCAGGTTTACACCAGGAATGAAAGGTCAGTTTAATATTAAAAACCATTAATCCATTTCACCATACTAATTAAGTGGATATAGAAAAACCCATATGAACTTATCAATATATACAGATAAAATATACCAAGTAATTTAATATCCTGTTATTTTTCGTTTTTTAATTATCAAAGAAGTAAAAAGAAACTTTCTTAAAATAATGAAAATCTCCTCAGAAAAAAACACATGTACATAAGCCACACACACATAAGAGAAATATTAGAAGTTTTACTTTTAAAATCTGTAGCAAGAGAGGCACCTAGGCGGCTCAGTCAGTTAAGCATCTGACTACAGCTCAGGCCATGATCTCATCATTAGTGGCCCAAGTCGGGCTCTGTGCTCACAGCTCAGAACCAGGAGCCTGCTTCTGATTCTGTGTCTCCCTCTCTCTCTCTCCCCCTTCCCCACTTGTTCTGGTTCTCTCTCTCTCCCTCTCCCTCTCTCTCTCTCACACACACATAAATAAATAAATGTTAAAAAATTTAAGATCTGTAGCAAGAATATCATTATCACGGATGTCACTAATTCTATCCACTGTTACATAAAGGTAAGTAACCTGAGCAACGGGACAACAAAACAAGACATGGACCGAAAAGAAGAAATTAAACTGTCCTTATTTACATACGATATGACTGAACTGCATAGAATGCCCCCTAAAAATATCTACAAAAATTATTTGAATAAGAATTCATCCATTCATTCAACTAATATTTACTGAACACTTAATACAAGCACAAAACTATTCTCAGTGCTAAAGACATAGTGAGAAACAGACAAATTCCTAAACTAATCAGACATTCTGGTGATGGGAAACATAAAAAAACAAAATTAAGTTAGAAAATTATGTAGTATACTAGAAAGTGATAAGCACAGAAAAAGTTAAATTAAGAAAAATGGTTAAGTACTGGGAGCAATGTAAAAGACAGTTTAGAGGCATCTGGGTGGCTCAGTTAGTTAAGCGTCCAACTTCGGCTCAGGTCATGATCTCATGGTTTGTGGGTTTGAGCCCCACATCAGGCTCTGTGCTCACAGCTCAGAACCAGGAGTCTGTTTCTGATTCTGTGTCTCCCTCTCTCTCTGCCCCTCCCTCACTCATGCTCTATGTCTCTCTCTTAAGAATAAATAAACATCAAAAAGTTAAAAAAAATAAAAGACAGTTTAGCAACCTAATTGCATTTCTATATACTAGCAAGTTCTTAGAAAATAGTCTATCATCATTTTCAACAGTAACTAAATATACCTACCCTAAACTGAAGCAACTTAAAGGTATGAAAAACTTTTTTGGAGTAGTATATTAGTAAACTCTACTGAACGACATTCACAGAAGATCTAATAAAGAAAATGATAACATAATTCATGGGTTGGAAGACTATCAAGATGTATCTCCCTTTGCATAGTTTCAATCCAATTCCAATCATTTGAAACTTTCATGAAATTTGATAAGCCATTTCAAAATTTTTACAAAGAAGGGCCAAGAATAGACAAATACTCCTGGGAAAGAAAAACCAGGCTGGGGTTAAAGTAGACTTATTTAGTCAGACATCAAGATTCATTATACAGTTAGAATAATGGAGGCAGTGTATAATTAGTATGTTGACTGATAACAGAACAAAGAGCCCTGAAACTGAGCCACACTTAAATGGACACTTGATATGACAAAACAGACACTGCAAATCATTGGTAGCAGAATATGGAATGCAATATAGCATACGAGAAAATTTGGTTATCATTTGTAGTGAATATGGATTCCTTCATCACACCATGGCTTACAATAAATTCCAAGCAGATTAAATACAGAAGATAAGCCTACAGAACTTTTAAATTATAGGTGAATAGACTTGAGTAAGTTAACCATAAAACAATGATATATTTGACTATATTAATAATTTTTATTCCTAAAAACATTTCATAGGGGCCACAAAAAAACAAACTACAAATATGAGATGTTTGAAATGTTTACATTGGACAAAATTTTAATAATCTGCCTGTAGAATCACCAGTCCGAGGATGAGCAACCCAAGAGAAACATGGACAAGAAAGCTGGACAAGACAACACTAAAAAAGAAAACTAAATGGCAATTAGCATTTGAAAATTGTTTAGGGAAGTAGGAGTCAATTCCATAAAACATCATTCTAGATTTCCCCCAAATGGAGGAAATGAAAATGTCCAACATTATCAAGTGTCACTGAGAACAAGAAGTAAACAAAACTCTCACGTACAGAACAATATGTTGTAGGCACTATAGGAAACAATTTGGCATTTTATGGTAAAGGTGAAGATGTGTAGACTCTACTGGCCAGCAAATCTGTTCCTGGGTGTATACAAAGGAGGTATACACCAGAAAGACATATAAAAATGTTCATAGATGTGAATGGAAAAATGGGAAAAAGTTCGGCAGTTTCCTACAAAAATAAATGTGCTCACCATACAATCAAACCATTGTACTCTTGACCATTTATCCCAGAGAAATAAAACTGCATTCATACAAAAACCTGTACACAAATGTTTACAGCAGCTTCATGAACTATGGCCAATTGGAAACAATCCAAGTGTCCTTCACAGGGGAATAAATTGTGGCACATATATTTCATGGAATACTATTCAGTAAAAAAGGAACTACTAGCGCATGCAATAACTTCTGTACACCTCAAGGGAATTATGATGCATAGGGGGAAAAAGGCAATCTCAAGAGCCTATATAATGAGTGATTCCATTTAGAGAGCAGGGTTTTTTTAAATTTTACTTTTTTTTTACTGTTTTATAATAGTTTATTTTCAAATTGGTTTACATATAACACCCAGTGTTCATCCCAACACATACCCTCTTTAATGCCTGTCACACCCTCTCCCCCCTCCCTCACCCTCCTCACCCGCAGTTTGTTCTTAGTCTTTGAGAGTCTCTTATGTTTTATCTCCCTCCCTCTGTGTCTTTTTTTCCTTTCCCCTCTTCTCCTCCCCCTGATTTTTGCTTAGTAGAGATCAGGTTTGAAATGATAAAATTATAGGGATGAAGAACAGAGTACCAGGGGTTAGGGAAGGAGAAAGGGAGAGAGGTGGCTGTGACTATAAAAGAATAGCATAAGAGTTTACTGTGATGGAAATTTTCTGTATCTTGACTGTGTGATGACATTTCATAGAACTAAACATAGTACACACACAAGTGCATGAAAACTGGTGAAATCTGAGTAAGGTAAATAGGCTATATCAAGTCAGTTCCCTGGCTGTTATACAAGATGTTACCAAAGGGAGAAACTGGGAGAAGAGCATAGAGATCTCCTTGTATTATTTCTTACAACTGCATGTGCACATATAATCATCTCAAAAAGTTTAACAAAAAAATATTTGTTTTTAATAGTAAAAAAATAAGTCCTATAGAAAATCTAATTTCTTTTTGTAGGAGACTGGATTAGTAGATCATGATATATTTATGTCCTCGAACACTATACATCAGGAAAATGAGAAATGCATACTTTGCATATCAACAAAAGCAAATCTCTAGGAGGAGGAGAAAGGAAGAGGAGGAGGACAAAACAATAATGAGAAAAAGAATTTTTCACAAGTCATATAATTATATATATGGTAATATATAGGTAAGACTTAAGGAAATATTTCGGTTAAGGATGCCTACGTATGTGGTAAAATTATGAAAAGAAGCAACAAAACGATAAATACTGTATTCAGGAAAGTCGTTGCCTCAGGATGATAGAAGTGGGACAGGGGATCAGAGCATAGACTTAGGGCAGTGATGCTCTCTGATGTTTGTGTATCTACCATCCAGTTTGCCTTTCTTTATATTTTATACCTCTGTTATAACCTTTTGCATGTATTCAATCTTTAACTTAAAAAAAAAAACATAAAACAGCCTACTTGGATAGAAAAGTGCTGGGGGAAAACAGGGCATATGAAAGACTATGGAATCTATGAACTTATAATGTTAGTGCAAACCCAAAGTAAATGACTGGAATTGTAAGCTCCAAGTCCAAAGTCTCATACAGAAATGGTAGTAGTAAAAGAATAAACTTATCAGTCAATAAATGAATTTCTATTCTTTACAAGGGGAATAGAGAAATGTGTGCATGCGCACACACGTATACACACACACACACTCCCCATATACACATGCCCTATTCCAGTATAGCACTTTGAGTTTCTCCACAATACAATCAGTGATATAAAAAATACACCTGTAGGTAATAAGGATATGGCTGCCATACAGAAAAACAATATTATGCATGGTGGTTCTGTATATGGGCTCTGCAATCAAATAACATGGGTGAGGCTCTTGGTGCCACCATCCCCCAGCTGAGATACTCTTTGCTTGGGCAAAGCAAAGTGTAGAGTCCTACAAGTAAAATGGCACCAATACTGCAGTTCTCAAACATTCTGGTTTCAAGATCCCTTTAAACTCTTAAAAAATTATTATTTAAAAAAAATTTTTAAACATTTTTATTTACTTTTGCGAGACAGAGAGAGACAGAGCGTGAACGGGAGAGGGGCAGAGAGGGAGACACAGAATCCGAAGCAGGCTCCAGGCTCTGAGCTGTCAGCACAGAGCCTGATGCGGGGCTCGAATTCACGAACCGTGAGATCATGGCCTGAGCCAAAGTCGGACGCTCAACCGACTGAACCATCCAGGTGCCCCTAAACTCTTAAAAAATTATTAAGGACCTCAAGTATCTGTTGTTTATCTGGCTCATTAGATATGTCTGTATTAAATGTTTACTAATTCAAATAATGGTAACTAGACTGTTGCACATTAATATCAGTAACATATTTTATGAAAAATATGTATTTCCAAACAAAAATTAATGAGAAGAGCAGCACTGTTCAATATTTATATAAAGCTCTTTAATGTCTGATTTAATAGAAGACAGTTGAATTCTCACATCTGCTTGGGCATTCAATCTATTGCAATATGTTATTTTGGTTGAAGTATATGAAAAGAATCTACTCTCACACAAAGTTGAAAAAGGAAAGACCCTATGGATCCCTGAAAAGTTCTCAAGAACCCCCCAGGGATTCTTAGACCACCCTTTAAAAGCAACTAGACTAAAAAGTTCTAACCAAACACATGTAGCAATCTTCTGTTTTCTACCACTATTTTAAATAAATTACAGAAAATATATTAAAATAAAAATGTATGGCTACGCTTTAAAAACTAGGTGTGTGTGCATGGCAGAACGAGGGACTTTGTTAAGGAGCTTTCTAGCACAAATAATTGGAAATGGCATTACAAATGCCATTGAGATGTTGGCATTACAAATGCAATGAGATGATGTAAGTCACAACCTGAAGGTAACCCAGAAATAACGAATTGGGTCCTAAGTTGAGGCATTCCAGGAAGATAAAACTTTGTGCATCATTCCTGCTCTTCCTCAGGGACCAGGCAGCAACAATTAGGGGTATGTGTTTGTAGGTAGAAGCTGAGATCAAAGAGGCTAGACAATATTTCCAATGCCAAGACAAATGGTTGCTCAAGCACAGAATGCCAACTACTCACCAAACCATTCAGCCACTCTTGCCAACTCCCACCAGAGTTCATTCAAAATAGTTAACACCTGCTGAGGTCCCAAAGTGTAGATCCCATGGATAATTTACCAGAAAATTTCAATCACTGAGATAAACACACAATCAAAAATCATCCAATATTGTAGGAAATTCAGGAAAATCATCCAATATTCAAAGAGGCAACAAACTTAACCAAAGGCAAAATTTATATAGGAGGACAAAGAATAAATATGGTGCTCAGAAGAAGCCTTTTTAAAAAAGATACCATACTCAAGAGAGAACCTTTTGAACAAAACACATTATTTATTAACTTCCTAAAATGAAAATATAATGGGGGTAAAATTCTCAATAGATGGACTAAAAAGCCAAATAAATACATAAAGAGAAATAATGAGTGAGCTGAGTGATTGAGTTAAGCAATTTTTTTCAGTTCCAGTCAAAGGATAATAAGATGAAAAGGAAGAAAGTTAGAAAATATAAAAGATAGATCCAGAAACCAACAAGCTTCTAATGGAAGTTCTGGAGAAGATGGAGATCACTGATTATCTCCACTGATAATGGAGAGATAGCAATAAGCCAAGAAATAATAGCCAAAACTGAAGATCGACACCAATAAGTCCTCAATTTGAAAGAGATCACTGGGTATCTAGCAAGATAGTATTAAAGACCCATGTAAACTCTAAAATCTGATAGCAAACCCAGAATACATACACAACCAGACTGTATGTAAAAACAAACTTTTACCCAGTCTGCAGCAACCAGCCTAGTTGATTACAACTTACATTATGATGTACACTATTGTCTATGCTAACCATCCTAGTAAGTCGAGTGGAAAAAGCACTGAGGAGACATGATTCCCAGCTGACCTGTGAGCTGGACCCACGTGACTGGAGGCTCCTCACCTCCTCCCCGTCCTTGGAATGAGGGTTCTGCTTGTCTTTCCCATGGCCAGAGGCTGCTCCAAAGACAGAGCCTTGAGATAGTGATGTGAAGCTGAGAACATATGCACAGAATATATGGCTGAACCCAGTTATGGCCTCTATATAAACTTTAAAGATTTGGTGGGCAGGAGCAAGGGTCCATTTGTCTTGCTGCCACCCAAGACAAACCTTGTATGTAAGTTCCCTTTATTTACTAAAACTGTCACCTACCAATCAGGAGGAGGTTGCCTCTTTCTTCAGTTGCTCCCTGTCCTCTACATATGGGCGGGGGGGGGGGGGAGCAAAATCTGATTCGATTGATCTGGAATGAAACCTACAGGGTCCTTTTTTCCACAATAAGTATGAGAGAGTTAAAAAAAAAAAAGAAAGAAATAAAAAAGAAAAAGAACCAGAAAAGTCATCTCCTAAGAGGTATAACTGAAACATTTCCCTTAATACTGAATGGAGCCTAATTCAATCATGCAAATAAACAAAATGAAACTATAGGAGATTCTCAGGATGGTTTAAAAAATAACTTTTGACAACACTCAAGGGTTAATGGTATTGATGGAGCAGGGGCCCTTTCGTCTCATTTTGTCAACTTGAAATTGAAAATCTAATTTAAAAAAAGAAATCGGAACAAGAAAAAACCCCATGAGCTCAACTACAACACCCAGCAGAAAATTTTGATAGAAAACCTTGCCATTTGCAACAACATGGATGGAACTAGAGGGTATTATGCTAAGTGAAATAAGTCATAGAAAGATAAGTATCATGATTTCGCTCATATGTGAAATTTGAGAAACACAACAGACGAACATAGGGTAAGGGAAGGAAAAATAAGATAAAAGCAGAGAGGGAGTCAAACCGTAAGAAACTCTTAACTACAGAGAACAAACTGAGAGTTGCTGGAGGGATTTTGGGTGGAGAGCATTAAGGAGGACACTAGTTGGGATGAACACTGGGTGTTGTATGTAAGTGATAAATCACTAAATTTTATTCCTGAAACCATGACTACACTATATATTAACTAACTTGGGTTTAAATAAAATTAAAAAAAAATGAGAACATTCTGATACGGCTTTAGAACAAAAATGAGACAAGACCCAGAGTAAACCAACCCTACAGACCAAAGACCTAGTGGCCTCTACTACAACCAACCACCTGCTGACAACTTAATGCTGACACTAGTGGATATTGTTAAGAGAAGAACACTTGGAGAATAGGTTGTGCCATCTTATAAAAGAAAAACGAGTACAAAGAAAAACCTCTTCATTTGGTCCTCCAAGGAAGGAAAAAGTGCCCAGTGTTCTGCCATATTGCTGAGAGTTTGTTATATTAACACTTGTGAAGTGGAGCTTAGCAGGTCAGATGGTATGCCTCGGTTCAAAAGAATATCTCAATGGAATTCAAAAAGAGATGTTTATTCCTCATGAGTCCTGGAAAGGTACAAGGCACACTTCCTGGGGCCATGTAGGGGCTGCACCTGGGGCACAAGTCTATGTTAGAGTGCATGGTGGACCACTTTGGCGCTCCTAGGCTAAGGTCAGATTGGTCAATATGAATCGAAAAAAGGGTGGTTTTGTTAAGCTTCTCAGATAATTGATCACAAGGGCCACTGGGGGAGTCACAGAGGAACTTACCTTCATTTGTGACTCTCTGGGCTGCTATCTACGGTGTTCACTTGAGGGAGATGTCACTTCAAGGCCTCTTCAGGCCAAAAGACCACACAAAATAGATGTCAGGGCAACAACACAAGAGAGTAGTTCAGCTAAACTCACAACACATAACCTTAAACAAAGAGACTATAAACAGACACTCATTCTCATCAATTCCCCATGCTACTTAGAATTAAAACCATATGGTACTACTCTGTTAGCATTAAACCCTGCCACTTTGCGCAACCTCTTCCCGCAAGTAAACATGCAACACAGGTGCTACATATTTCAAGTAATTATCAAATAAGAGATTTTTTCCCTATCGCTAAATCTTCAACCTAATGCTTGTGTCCTAAACTGAAAAACATTTCTTCCTGCTCTGAGCTACTCCCTGTGAAAATTTAATGGAAAACTTACTTAGTAAATTGAATTGTAAAATCAAATACACACCAGAGGGACTATTTCTTCAGGTTCCAGGGAAGTCTTCTATTCATAAGTTGTGTCTGCTCTGATAACCTTTGCTTCCTCCATTATGTTTAATGTAAATCCCATAAACGGATCTTGATATTGTACCTGACACTCTATAGGCTAAAAATTTCACATATAATAGGCAAAATAATTGAATCAAAATATATGCAAGTTTGGATAGATCCTACCATACCACCACTACTTAAACTTCTGCAGTATTCCTTAAAACCAGAGGCAAAAAAAGAATGATCAAATTTATTTGGAAGCCTTATATCCAAAGATAGTCTTCCCATATCCTATCCTAGTCCTTGTAACATTTCTATCCTGCCAGGAAAGTAACCAAGTGGATGGAGATATCCACTGTTCAATACCTCAGGACCATCAACAAAATCATTATTTCTTGCTTCTGAGAAGTACATAAATAGCATGTTGTCATCAGTTCCTCCTGAAGCCACTTGCTTCACTATACTGGATCTTAGCTCTGCCTTTTTTCAGAGTGCCTCTGAAACAGGATGGTCAATACCCTTTTGCCTTCACCTGGGAAGGGCATCAGTGTTTCTGGATAGTCATGGACTAGGGATTCAGTGATGTTCCCTCCATTTCCCAGGTCCTCAAAAGAGACTTAAAAGACCCAAATTCTCCTGAGATTGGGTTCTGATACAACATGTAGATGATCTTCTACTTTGTTCAGAGAACAAGGAAACCTATGAAAAATGATGCTATTTGCTTGTTCTCAGTCTTAGGAGAAAAGAGAATAAAGTTTCAAAAGATATATTTAAATTCCGTCAAATAATTTATTATCTAGGATATGACCTATTTAAAGAGGGAAAAGTACTTTCTCCTGATAGACTGAAGGCTACAGAAACATATCTCGGACTCCTCACAAATGACAATGGAGAGGAATTTTTAACTGGATACTGCAGACAACAGATGCCAAATTTTTCTGAGTTTGCAACACCTCTTTACGAATTGGCGAAATCCTCAGTGAGAGCCTCACTGCTTGGAAAGCCCAAACATGAACCTGCCGTCTATCATCTAGAGGAGGCTCTTCAACAGTCTCCTTCCCCAGGCACTCCTAACTACAAGAAGCTGTTTTATCTAGAGAGATGACTCTTATAAAAGTTGTGCCCATGTAAAGAAATAATATTAAAGCTAAAGAAAATGCTCTAACAGAGGATTTGCCAAACAAGCTGCTTTAACCAATGTTATGATCCTATCTCAACCCTCAAAGGGCCCATCTCTAGAGGAATTCAAAGAGGCCATTTATAAAATATCACCACAACAAATACCAACAAGGACGACTCGGTCTTGAGTTTTTACAATCAGCAGGTATAAAACAAACTGATGTAGGAAGGTTGAAAATGAAGGGGTAAAAATGCGTGGCAAGTAATAACAAGAAAGTTAATTATTAATAGATGATGAAGTAGAAAAAAAAGCAAAAAGACAAAATAGAAATATTTTATACTGATTAAAGAAGTACCAGTTATGAACCTATTAAACCTATTTCCATCATAAGTAGGCCTACCTTGCTTTGAAGTGTTTTTCTCTGAGTCTGCTCCATGCTTGATATTGGGTCTTCACTTTACCCTTCTTCTCAGAGAAAATCTCTCTTGTGATTCTACTGTATGTATTCCATTTTGTGTTTTTCTTCACATTGGGTAGTGCTGTGGAGAGAGATACAAGTAGGAAGATGTTCCCTGATTCTCTGAGCCACAGTCGTGCGTGTTCACTGTGCACCTGGGTTGGAGTGCGGCCTCACAAGTGGTCTTGCCCCTCCTCCAGACCTAGTTGCTGGGACCTGCCCTACGCCTACCGTTTTCCCTGCACGTCCCCCTTACCCAGGTGCAATGGATTACCTCCAGCCCGGTAAGGCCACGGTGGGTTTTTTTTTTTTTTTTTTGTTCGGTTGGTTTTCTTTTTTTGCTCTTCTTCAGAAAGACAAAGGTTTTTGTTTCACAGGGAAGATAGATTTCACTGGGGTTTCTGCAAGGTCTACCATTCACCTCTGCTAGCAAGCACTGAGCCGAACACCTGGTGGGGTTCCTCAGAAAAACACACCTATGCGAGTTTGCAAACCTCCTATGTCTGGGATTCACAGTCTCAATATAGCCCACACCCAGCCTTTAGGAATTTCTTGAAAGTTTCCACCTGAATCTGTGGACATCAATGGTGCCTGTTAGGCTACGTAGGTGAGCAGCTGCAGATTGTTAGGTACTTGCAGACACCTGTCTCTCCAATGACAATGCTGAACTTCACCAGAGTCCTGGGCTCCCTTCACACAGAAACACTTAGAAAATTCCCTCCCACCATTCTGTGTCCCAGGAAGTGACTTACCATAAAGAACCACCCCTACCCCTATGACTCAGATAAACATTTCTGTTTACTCTTTGTCATGACTGTTGTTAGATGCGAGATGACTCCTAAGTTTTCCTGTGAGATGCCAAACACAGACCTTCCCCCTTTCCCCTGAACCCACTGACAAAGCCAGATACAGATTCTTCCATGTTCACCCTCAGCCTGTTTTTTTGTGTCATGAGTGAATAGCTAAAGTTAGAATTGTTTACCCCCCACCTTCTCCCCTCAAACTAGCTAGACCCAGAAATGGCTATTTCTAGTATAGCTGCCTGAGACTTCTGATTACAAAAGAATCCCAGCTGTAAATTCCCCACTTGTAACCTGTCTCCCACTCCCTATAAAGTCTAAGGCAAAACCATCCCACTGAGACAGATGTGCTAATCTCAGAATCTGGGATGATGTCCCATTGCAGTTGTCTGAATAAAATCATCTCCCTAATTGTTTGCTACATTTTGTCTTTGACAAATCACTAACCAGATTTCAGGTTAGTGATTTGCCCTGTGACTTCGTTCTGAAAATTCAAGAAAATGCATTTATTTGTAGTTTCTCTATCTTTTTTCCCTGCTGTGTGGGAACAATGCTACTCTTCCTCCAGCTCTCTGTCTCTGAGCTGAACAGGAAGTCTTGATTCTTTTCTCTTATTTACCACTTTAAAGTGACCAATCTGATTTTTTTAAAACTACTATTATGAACAAATGGATTTTAAGACTTAAGGTTTTCAACCAATTGTAGTTATTCTTTTTATACTTAAATTGCCCCATCTTTGGCCAGTGGGAGTCCCTTCAAGTTGGCCTCTTAAACCTTTTGATACAACTCAAGTAGTCTTTGATTGCTTCACTGCTTTCTATATAACAAGATGCACCAGTCTCATCCTGTGCACCTCCCACCCCAGATCTGGAATCAGCCATTTCTTTAGGAAGCCGCTGTTTTACTGGAAAATGGTATTTTAAAACCATAATCTGAGCTCTATGGAATTTAAAGTCTTTGTATGAAAAATAGATTCGTCTATTATTTTTTAAGTTAAAAATATGGGAATAATACATTGTATTACTCATACTATTGCACTAATCAAATGAGATAAAAGATATAATCAAGACTTACTAAAGGTTACCTTTTTCATGTGTTCAAAAAATACTTAATGATCACATGCATTTTACAAGACATGTTCCAGGTAATGAGGATAGAGGTAGTGGAGGAAAAAAAAAAGAGAGAGAGAGAGAGAGAAAATCTTTTGCCTGTATAGGGCTTATATTCTAGTAGAGGAAGATAAGCAGCAAATAAAAATTAAAATAAACACTAAATTCAATGTAAGTGCTATGGAAAAAAATGAAAGCAAGGAAGGGGGTTTAAATGGACTGATATTGTTAATTTTAGTAATACTATTATTATTATATTTATGTGAACCATTCCAAGCAATACAATTGGGCAGGCCAATCTAATTTATGGATGCCAAAGTCTGTTTTCAAAGTCCTATCAGTCCTCTTTATTTAAATAGATTATAGATAAATCCCTTTTAAAGTCTACATATCATCCTCCTCCTTTGCCCAGTGAAGCAAAAGAAGTTTGCTTAAAGAAAGGGAGACCTGTGTACTTTTGGTGTCTGGAGAGTAGGTACGCCCTCCTGATATACAGAGACAGGAGACATAGGGATATGATGATCCTCTTCTAGACAGGTAAGGGTACAACTTACTAAAATTCTATTATGCTTCCACCTTCTCAGTAAAGGTGAAGTGGCCAATAGACAGAGCCATCCTTTTAAGAGGTAATAACCACCCCCTACACTACCTCCTCATCCCCTTGATGGGTCTTCAGAGACCCTCCAGCTTCCCTTGAAAATATTCTGAAGGGGTCCATAACACCTCAGTACAAGGAAGTTTTTATTTTAATGTCTATTGACATATCATCAAAGAACCAAATAAAAACATTTTATTTGGTGATGCTTTCTTAAGGCAGCAACTATTTGTGAAAAACATTTAAGTGCCAGTGGTGAATGACAGCCCCAACCACATTTCCAATGTATCCGCATAAGAAATAGGAACATTGCTGGCTGAATGCTATAAAGTATTTTTATAGAGCTCTAAATTCTGTTGGTGTATAGTAAACTGGGCACTAGAGACAAATTTCTGAGATTGTACATATATCAATATAATAGACAGTTCAATCTATTTCTAGGGTAATCGTTGTGTATATCTTAAAGATACATTTTTATTAAAAATGAGATTTATTCTATATGAACAGCGCTGCAAAGTTGTTGCCCAATGGTATGGCAGCAACTTTTTTGGAGTATTATGCACAGGTGGTACTGTATATTAGTGTCTTCAGCATGCTTTTGTTTTGGGTACCTGATAACCCAAGCATCCTACAATGTCTTGGCTATTAGATTATTGAAACTCTTTTTAAAATCTCTTTAGGTATCCTTTAAAATGATAGAGACACATTGAGACCTGCAGTCACCATGTTCTGGGTTTAATCCTCTGCTTTCGCTATTTGCCTATTTCCCTATCTGCCAAAACATGCTCATGGACTGAGAAACCAGAATTCATAGGTGATATTTCAATCTCTGAAATGTGTGAGAATACACCTATTGTTTCTATCACTAGTTCGTCTGTCCACTAGACTGTGGACTTCTCAGAGTCTGAGCCACATCTCATTCATCTCTTTATCCCCAGTGCTGAGTTCCAAAGCCTGGCACACTGTCACAGGGATCAAGATATAAATGGAATAAAATGGATTTTACTAGTTTATTCTCTTATTAAACTTCTTTCCTACACATTCTGCTGTTTTGAAAGCATTTTCTGCCTCATTGCGACCAGTCACTTGAATCTCCCCTGCACAAGCCATGGTCTTTTTCCACTGCCAAGTCTTTGTTCCTACCATTAGCACCACTAGAATGCCCTTTTCCTCTATCCTCCAGGGAGTTTTCTTAGATAGCATTTACCTTACAGGGCTGTTGAGAGGCTGGAATCAGGCATAACATGTGAACATATCTAGCAGATGCTTGCTACGGTCAACTTCAGTTTCCTTCTCATTGCCACAGATCCTAATCACCCTTTGAACTTCTGAAGACGGCATGTGGGCCACATAATTTAGATCTTGAGTAAATACTGCTTTATATTGCTCAGAAACTGTCTCTTCTGTCTGGTCTGTCTGGTCTCTCCAGTTAGCCCCTTAGATCACACTTTATTCCCTCACATTCATTAGAGCATCTGGAACACAGTAAGATACCTGGTAGGAGCTCAACAAAAGCCACCCAGTTGGCCTTCTCCTCAGTCTTCCTTCTTCTTTTCTGTGGTATATACTTTTTAGGGGAAGTCTTTTTCTTTCCAGCCCATTCCTTGCTTACTCTGGTCCTGCCTCTCTGGGTCAGAGTAGCCTAGACTAAGAGTGGAAGGCTCACCCAAACTGGGCCAATTGGGTCCTATATCCTAGGGATGTATAAATGGAACTAAAAGATAGTCCAGAAGTCTCTGGACAGATGAGACAAGAACAAGTAACTGTGAGTGTGCGGGGGCCCCAGATTCCATCATGTAGACTGGACAGGCAAAGCAACTGATATATGCAAAAAAGAGGAGGATAAACCCATTGAGCCATTAAGGGAGTGTTCTCTTCAGAACAAGAGAATGGAAAGCATCCTGTCTAATTTCTAATTCCCAGTTCTGCTGGTTCTCTTCCCAAAGTCCAGCACTCTCCTGCTGTTGGGTTCTGTCAGATGACAATTTTCATTTATTAAATCCCTCCCCACCTCTATCCAAGCTACCTTGCAACTAAAAGGTTCTTATTTGGTATCTTTTTCTTTTGCCCCCCCCCACCCTCCATACACACTCCCAATACCTTAAAGAGTAACCTTTGGGAGCTCTGAGGGCTTGGAGCACCTGGAATTTCTCTACCTCCTTTGTCTAATGGATCCAGGTCTAGGGCAAGGGAGAGGGGGAGATGTGGGAAAATAATATTTGAGAGTAGCCTGGCTACAGGAAAATCAACTTGATCTCTGTATTTTACCTGTTCTAGCTAGCAGCATCTCCTATGATAATCAGCTCTTGAAAGCATCATGATATGAACATAGAATTGTACCAAAAGCACTAGCTTCAAGGCCAGATACACCTAAATTCTATTACTTAATGGAGGTATGGCATGAGATTTCTTGGTTGTGCTTCTCTTAATGAAGAAGATATGAGGCTTGAAGGGGCAGATCACAGGTTGTGATCTCTGGCCCAGTACCTTACACACACAAGTACTCACTTCTCCTTCTGTCCATCTTCACATGATGAGAGTGAAGGAGAGGAGGAGGGATGCAGAAAAGATGTTGATTCTCTGACAACACTGATGTCCCTATGTAAGAACATACTCTTCCCTGAATACACCATGTGATGAAAACAGGAAAGAAAGTTTAGACACAAGGGAGACAAAGCTAGATTTCTTTCTCATACTCCCAGCTACCCCTTTCTCTCCTCACTGAGTGTCTCTGTTTACTCAGGCTGCCATATGAAAATACCATAGCCTTGGTGGCTTAAACAATAGAAACGTATTTTCTCACAATTCTTGAGGCTGGAATTCATAGGTCAGTGTTCCTGCATGGTCAGGTTCTAGTGACAGCTCTCTTCCTGGCCTGTAGATGATCATATTCTTGCTATGACCTCACAGGACCTTCCTTTGGTGTGTGTGCAAGGAGAAGTTGAGAGAGAGATAGGAATCTCTTCCTCTTCTTAAAAGTTCACCAATGCTATTGGATTAGGACCCCATGCCTATGATTGCATTGAACCTTCATGACCTCCTAAAAGCCACATCTCCAAATACAGTAACACTGGTGGTTAGGGTTTGAACCTATGAATTTAATTTTGTGGGGACACAATTCAAACCATAGCACTGAAGGTTGGGAGGTTGCCCAGGGGTTGGTGGGGAAAGAAGGAAGTTAATGCATCTCTCCTCTATGCCCCAGTCATAAATAAACATTAGAAAGGAGATACATTCAAATACAGGAAAGAGCAAGATATTATCACTATCCCAGGAGGGAAAAGACTGTTACATTTCAAATTATTAAAGATTCAACCACATGCATGGAATAAATGTATCTCATTTAGGTCTGGAAGTTTTCTGCCTTTATTCTTATTTAATTAGAGCATTTGCTATGTAAAGACCTCATATTTTTGTGAGAAGCATGATCAGCAACTTTAACTGCAGAAGAAAAGTAATTAATTTCAGAAATGGAGGCTGTCAGTCAGTTATATGCTGGCATAAACCATGTCACTAGTGAGCAGCCACAGCCTTTGGGGGTTTACTTCTGTTATTTCCATCAAAGCTACGGGCAAAACAGACTGCAGAGATTGGGCAGAAATGGTGCTTCTACTGGTTTGCAGTCTCATGGACACTGTAATCTAACACTAACCTGATAGAGATGGCCAGTTTACACCTACACACACACACACACACACACACACACACACACACACACACACACACTTCTGGGGTTTTTTTGGGCTAAATTTAAAAGTTTACTTATTTGAATCTTCATATTTGGTTGCCAAATATGAAGTTATAAAGCTTTTGGTTGCCAAAAGCTTTATAACTTCACACAAACTAACCACAGCAGTGAATAATAAAGAAAAACCTTATTCTGAATGTTGAATACAAAGGAAGGATTTTTCTACTTATAGATGATGCAGATATACTCTTTCTCTTTTGACTAGCTGATTGAATAAATTATCTTAGTAGATTAATTTATGCCAACCCACCTTTGGGGTCTGGGAATAAACCCATTTGGTTGTCGTGGATTATCTTATTCAAATGCGGCAGGATTAATTTGCTAGCATTTTATCTAAGATTTTTTTAAAAATCTACTGACCTGTAGGTTACATGTGCATTTCACATTCACCATTCTTGATCAGATTAGAGCATCAGAGTTCAGCTAGTTTTGTAAAATGTATCAAGAAATTTGATAAGTACCAGAATGACTAAACAAGGTGTTTGGCCAAGTTTCTTTTGACACCATGTTTTGGAGCTGGGAATAGGAATAAGCCAATGGACTTAGTGAATCAGCTGGAGTTTTTCATTTGCCATTTCTCTGACTACTCCCTCTATGGAGACCCTCTCCATCATTCCCTCCCAGAGCATACTGCTTATATCCCTGTGATGCTTATTCGTTTTACAGCTATATATTAAATGGTTTGCTTACTTGTTTTTCTGCATCCCACTGAACTTTAAGCTCTATGTGGACAAAACCATGCCTGTTTTATTCACCAAAATGTTATCTGATACCTAGCACACTGCCTGAAGCAATAGTAGGGGCTCTAGAAATATATGTTGAATGAATGAAAGATGTTAAGCAAGTTTCAATTTGACCCCAGTTAAGCTTTATTGCCGAGCTAGAAGATAAGGAATTTATAATACTAATAATTATTAATAATTACCATTTGTTGAGTATTGGCTACATACTCTATATGCAATATACTATAAACTAAAAGCACAATGTGCTCCACTGTTGATACGTGTTCTCTCATGTGACCTTTTCAAAAACCCTATAAAGTAGGCTCAGTAACAGTAAATAATTTTCTTCTAGTCACCCGGTTAGTAAAGCTAGGATTTGAACCCAGGTTTTTCAGACCTCAAAGGCTGTATTCTTTACAACTATAAGAAATTGCTTTCTCTTTAGAAATTGCTTTAGAAGCAAAGAGAGAACTGAGCTCAGTAAGTTTTCACTATTGTGAGGCCATATCTTGGTTTGTTTATTTCAAATGTAAGGTTCTTGGACCATTGTTACATTAAAATTTAGTAGAATTCTCACTATATATAATGAAGCTATTGTTGCATGTAGAATAAATATGATTGTTTAAATTCCTAAGGAACTTTGCTTAAAGTGCATTATCCATCAGGAAAAAATACTCCTTCTTCTCCCTCCTTTGTTTACACTGTGCACAGAGAAGGAAAGAGGAATGGGGGGAGTGTTCTTCCCTCTAGCCCTAGGTGGGGAGTCTGGCTGGTAGGGGACCAGAGGCTGTAAAACTGTGTTCCCAGACATGATAGGATGAAGGACTCGAATACTTCAGCATGATGGTGATGAGGGGCAGGGCCTACTCCTATATTTGCCCCTCCTAAGCCACCCTTCTTCACTTTGTGAAGCCCAATGATTAGCTTGGGCCAGATCAACAGAGGAGTAATTCTGTGGCAAATATAATAATGATTTTTCTCTACTTTGGGGTTGGAAAGGAGTAGGGCCCAGAGAATGAGGTTGGTTGGTACAGACAGGTGGGTTGTATGGAGCTGATTCATGCAATAAATATTTACTGAGCAATTATAGACACCTGAATCCAGGAATACAATCAGAGCAGAAACCGAATGGAGTGGGATTATCCAATAATTTTTTTATAAGCACACTTGTGCTTATATTCTATGATGCAAAAATCAAGGGAGCTCTGGGAAGGAAAGCTAGGGAACCTACTACACTTGGGCTGAGGATAGGTCTCCTTGAGGCAATGACATGTAAAGTCTAAAAGAAGAGTAGGAGGTGGCCAATACAACTATCACAGTAACAGCATTTTGGGCAGAAAGAACATTATAAACCAATTTTCTGAGGAAGGAAAAATATAGGTCAAGGTACAGAGAACAGAGATGGGGCGGGTGTTGCCGTGATGCAGATTAAAAACACGGCAAATGGCAGAAGGCACAAGCAAAACCTCCTAGATCCTGTTAAAAACTGTGACCATCAGGAGCAATGAGTAGCCAGTGAAAAGGTTTGAGCTGCAGAATGACATAGCCAAACACACTATACCCTTCAGAGTGATTGCAGGGTCAAAACCGAAGTGGAAGGGGGTAAGGTGGGTGTCTGAGACCAGTTGGCACTTCACTGTTGAGAGAGACCTGCTGCCTGGTAGTTACAGTAGAGATGAAGAAAAAAGGGAAGGTCTGACATTCATCTTAGAAATGGAATTGTCAGGTCCTCGTGTCTGATGGGATGTAGGAAGTGAGGAATGTGGAGGCATACAGGCTCATGTTCAGTGTTCTGAACTGAGCAATCGATTGAGTGGACAGAGAAGCCATTGTTGAGACAGAAGGAGAAAGAGATATCTGCAGGGTTAAATCAAGACCCCATTTTGACTGTGTTTTGATTGTAAAGTTGAGATATCATGTAAGTTGCTGAATAGATTTATCTGGAGCTTAGAAGTAGGTTTGGGGCTGGAAAGTTAAATTCAATTGAATATAAATACTGAACACTTATTCTGAGCCAAGCATTAAGCTAAGACCTTGTCTTTCAGGGAGAATCAGTCATGAACATGAGGTCATATTCTGAAGATACCAAGAGCGAGAGATACATGCTCACAATGGAAAGGGCCCTAAACCTTGACATGAACTGTACCTAGTAATCAGAGACAGGGGAGAAAAGGAATGAGGATGAGAAAGGAATCCAGGAAAGGTCTATGGAAGAGGTAAAAGTCAGTCCAATTTTTTAAAGACTTAAAACATTTTTTTAATGTTTTTTATTTTTGTGTGAGAGAGAAACAAGCACAAGTGGTGAAGGGGCAGAGAAGGAGATGCAGAATCCAAAGCAGGCTTCAAGCTGTCAACACAGAGCCTGATGCAGGGCTCGAATCCACCAACGGTGAGATCATGACCTGAGCTGAAGTCAGATGCTTAACCAACTGAGCCACCCAGGTATTCCAAAGTCAGTCCAATTTTTAAAGGTTGAAGAGAATTGCAATAGGCAAAGGAATAAAGGCATTCCAGGCAGAAAGAAAATTCCTAACTGGAGTATGGTGTAAGCACAAGTTGTTACGATGAGGATAAAAAACCCTGTCTGAGAGACACCAGACAGACAGTAACTAAGGCTGTAAAAGCAGGCGAGAGCCACATTACCCAAGACCTTCAGGTAAGATCAAGGAGTTTGAGTGTATAACATCCAATGATTTCCAACTCTTGCAGCACATCAGAATTTCTTAGAAAATTATTTAAATTAATAACCCCAGGCTCTAACCTTTGATATTCTGACACTATAATCTTAGTAAGGAAACTAGAGGCTCCTGGAGGTTCTGATAGAGCTAATCTGGGGACTGTCATGTGGGTACCATTGATGGTCATGATGGGAGACAAAAATGTAATCATATAATATTTGTCTTTTCATATCCAACTTATTTCACTCAGCATAATATCCTCAAGGTTCATTCATGTTTTAGCATGTATCAAAATTTCCTTCCTTCTTTAGGCTGAATCCTATTCCATTGTATGGATATACCACATTCTGTTCACCCACTCATGCACTGATGGACACCTGAGGTGCTTCTACCTTCTGGCTATGGTGAATAATGCTGCTGTGAACGCAGGTATACCTTCAGGGAGTTTTATTTTTTTTATATTTTAAAATTTTTTTTAAAAATTAAAAATTTTTAAAATGTTTATTCATTTTTGAAAGAGAAAGAGAGAGAAAGCACAAGCAGGGGAGGGACAGAAATAAAGGGAGACAGAGAATCAAAAGCAGGCTCCACACTGTTAGCACAGGGCCCAACATGGGGCTTGAACCCACGAAATGTGAAATCATGACCTGAGCCAAAGTTGGATGCTCAACCAACTGGGCCACCCAGATGCCCCTTCAAGGAATTTTAAAACAACTCCGTGTCCAAGTCACACCTAGCCTATCCATATCCAAATCCAAATCTCTGGGAATGGAACCTCACTATCAGTAATTTTAAAGCCCCTCCAGGTAATTCCAATGTGCAGCCAAGGATAGAAACACCATTTCAAGTAACAGTAGTTGTTCACAGTGGAAGCAGAGGGAGGAAAAACAGAAACATTTGTACTTTGGTTCCCCTTCACCCACTTCCTTTCAAGCCCTTCTTCCTGACAACCAAGGATAAAAAGCAATAGCCTTGAGGTGAGCCCTAGCAATGAGGTAAATACATGTGTCCTGTACATGAGTTGGAAGTTCTTTAAATTCCTTCGACCCTCAACTGAACTGCATGTCGACCATCAGAAAAGTGTAAGTTTGTGGCAATTTGCAAGTGATTTGATTTGCCTGGGTGACTTGGATTAGAAACGGCGCTAACCTTCTCTGTGGTTTCTAAGATATGTATGACCCAACACGGACACTTGTTGGTGGTAAGGCAGGTTTCATGGGGATGGCACCTGGCTTTCACCAGCATGCCTTTCTTCAGGGGGCATGCCGAAGCTTTAAGATAGGAAGAAGAACTGAGAGGGCCAGACTGGGAAGGCAAAAGCAGTTTCTAGAAGTGCCGTCCTGGGTTACCTCCGGAGGATTCTGAGTGTGGTGGCTACTGGGCCAGGCAGCAGATGTCCAGATGCAAGAATGAAGTCAAAGGGACCAGGAAGGATTTGTAAACAGACCTGGTGAGCACATCTTAGTTTTTTTTTTAGCACGGTGAAGCCTTCTTAGATAGCAGCAGCTGTTAGGGCTCCAGTCCAGTTCTAACAGGTGAGTACCACATTAGTAGAAGTCTAGCAATTCACTCTGACTTTAAATTGTCCATCCCGTTCAAAGTAATAGTTCTACTTGGGGAGAACTAGCCTTTCCAAGGTAATCTGGGAGAAGTTCCGTTGTGTTAAGTTTAGAAGTCAACTAGTCTTACATTATTTTGTTCTTCCATGATTATGCTGAGTTAGTCCCTCAGATAGTCTTCCTATCTTGAGAAAATAATAAGTTTCCCGCATTTGCTTCGTTTATTATCATTACACAGCCCAGTGCCCCAACTCCCGTATTTATATAAAAGTGAGGGAGAAAACAGATCAATATTTGTAATTTGCTACCAACATGGTGACTTTTATCAAGACGCGAACAGAAAAGGGAACAGTGTAGAAAGAGAGACTGCCTGAGAGTAAACTTGTATCTCAAAATCCTACAGGGGAAAGTGATGAACCATAGCTACATTCAAGAGAAAATATGTCTTTCCAAACCAGGCAGTTGGGGGATGGTAAGGCCAAGGGAGAAGGGCATAAATCCAATTGGGGAAGACAGCATACAAATGACCTAATCTAAACTGCATAAAGACAGCATCCTCAGCCCTGCAGGGTGGTGGTGGAACAGAGTCCCAGAGTCCTCCAAACCTGCATCCGAGGCCCTGAGCTGCCACTTGCCATGTCTTGGGGAGGTTACCTTCTCTCAACCTCAGTTTCCTCATCTGTACAATGAAGATTCTAGTGCCTGCCATTCGAGGGCTTGTGAATTTAAATGAGATAATCCACGCACAGTCCTGGCACTGAGGGATGTTCTGCTCCAAATCCTTGTCTGGGACCAGCTGTGTGCTGGTTACTAATCTTGGTAAGAGGAGGAAATCCTGTTGTAGTTATTCTCTATACTTCCATTTTGTTACATTTTAAATATACTCAGCCTCACTCCTAAGAAAAATGCAAATCAAACTACCCCGAAATAGCATTTTTCACCCATAGATTGGTTAACATCCGGAAGTTTGATAACACACTCTGATGTATAAGCTGTGAAGAATCATGTACTCTCAGGCTGCTGACTCGAATGTAAATTGGCACAACCACTAGGAAGGTAATTGGCAATATGTCAAAATTACAAATATATAAACCCTTTGTGTGTATGTAAAATGTTAGCCATTAAAGGGTTTTTTCCTAACATCAAAAGATTAGAAACAGCCCAAATGTCCATCAATAAAGGACCATTTAATTAAATTGTGTTGCATCTATCCACCAGAGTAGCTAAGTAAAAGGAGTTCTTTTTGTATTAATATGAGAGGTCTCCAAGATACATTTTATTTAAAAAAAGACACAGATCAGCATCTGTAATATGCTACATTTTGTGTAGTAAAAAGGAGGTAAACAAGAATATTTATTCACATTTGGCTTGTATAACCACAAACTCCAGAAGATGCAGAAGAAACTAAAAAATGTACGTACCTATATGGTGGGTAGTAACTGGTCCAGGGGGTACAAGGCAGGGCAGATGTTTCTCACTACCTATTTGTTTATACCTCTTTTTCTTTTAAGGTTTCAAATTTAAAAAATAATCAGGTAGAAATTTTTGAAATTCAATTTTCTAGCACCTAGCCAGGTGTTCTGTGCTCAGTCTTACTGGCTTGAACCTAGCCCTGTTAGAATCATCACGGCCCAATCTCTGTTTATTAAAAGACATTTTTCATGTAGTTGCTTGTTCACGCCTGAGAGAACTTAAACAGGCACTTTCTGTAGGCGGTGGGGGAATTCACCAGATGGGCATACATCACAAACCTAGTTTCTGACTCCACCTCTGCCTCCATAAGTGCTTGACCTTGATTGGACAAGTTGCTTCCCTTTCCTAGGCCTCAGTTTACCATTATGCAATCTAAGGATGTTGCTCTAGAATTTACCCCTTTTGTTTTTGAAATTTTAAGACTCATATCCAATTCAAATGACAAATGCCCTTTTCCACTTAATCTCTCACTTCCTTCTATTTCCTCACCACATCCTTCCTTTTTCAAACATTTAATAAGTCTTAGCAATTATGTGCCTCATACAGTTCTAGGTGCTTTGGGAATATAAAGATGAAGGACTAAAACCCTGCCATCAAAAAGGTCATGGTTTATAGGGCACCTTGGTGGCTCAGTTAGTCGACTAAGCATCCAACTCTTGATTTCAGTTCAAGTCATGATCCCAGGATCATGGAATCTAGCCCCACATTGGGCTCCACCCTGAGCATGGAGCCTTGTTGAGATTATCTCTCTCCCTTTGCCCCTCCCAACTCTCCCCAACTCAGACACATTCTCTGTCTCAAAAATAAAAAATCTCATGGTTGGGGAAAAACAAAACCATGTATAGGCAGCTATAATACAAGAGGAAAGTTCCATGATCAAGTAAATGCTACCAGCATAGCTCTCAGAGATGTGGAATAACAGTATGACCTTCAAGACCATGGAGTTCCTTAGATGACTACAGTCTCTGTAAGTAATAAAGTAAAAGCCTATTATTGCCTAAGCCCAAATATTCCTATTACCTTAACACTTGACACCTTTGACTCCTTTCCTCTCTCTGGCTCCTTTCTTGGCCAACTGTTTTCCTTTACTTTTCAGCTCTACTGTCCTCATCCTCATCAAGACCCTCTTCACTTCTTGCCTGCATTTACCCTAGAACCCTACAGCTGGTCTTTTACTACTCCCATTTCTTCTTAATCCTGTCTATAAGATGTATATTTGCTAGGCAAATATTCCTGTGTTTCATCCCATTTAGACTTAAGAGCAATTCATCTCTGAGTATGAAAACAGGAAATAAGCAAAATGCATGGTGAGCTATGCCATTCAGCATGTTAGAATCAGAGCTGTCCACTGGGTTTTATTTCCACGGGTCTTCTATAGAGTAAGAAATGATGAATGGTGACCCCTCAAGGCATTTGAAGATCCTGAGGTGTTTCCTTAACATCAAAGCAAAATATGTGTGTGATCTTAATTTGGTAATATACACTATATTGTATTCTGGGTCTATGTGTGATAATTCTTTATTAATGAGTGTATTTGATGAACCAGAAAACCGAGTTCCTTGACTTTGCAAGCAAGGTTTATACTAACTACCCAATATTTTTGTCCCACCAACAATTTTCCAAATTGTGGATTTGTCTATTTTGTTAATGGAAAGCCAAATTGATTCTGATTTAAAAAATCAGAAGCGTCTTATTATAATACTTTATATATAATTTATATCAAGTCATTACCAGCCCCTCAAAAAGGAAGAAAAAAAAATACCAGATAAATAACAACTACAAATAACCACCCATAACAAATCCGCACAGACTAGAGTAAATATTATAATCACCTGTTCAGAAAAGAATGCAAAACAGTTAGGCAAATTGCTTAGCAGATTACACAATGGGTGTTTGGGAACTTCAAATGTGTCTCAATGGAAGCGTAAATATTTATCTGTTCTATTTCTCAGTGTAATATACAGTCAGTAAACATTTCCCTGTGATGTGCGAGCTACCTGTAGAATCAGTCACTGGGACTTAACTCATTTGCAAATCCTTTCCCACTGTCTTGGGATGATATGCTTCCAACCTGACTACTGGGGTCCAAATGTAATCAAAGATATCTTTTCCTTTGATATTCGGACAGTGTCTGACTTACCTCACTGTCCTGCTAGGCACTCAAATTTTTTTGAACATAGAGAAAAATAGGATATTTTAACCAGGAAGCTCAGGGAATCACAGAATTTAGAAAGCAAGGAGGACCATGGCTCTACTTCCCTTGGTGGGGGGTATAAAAATGCCCATGTAAAGCCACGCTTGAGGAATTAGGCTTTTATTTATTAATTTTTTAAGTTTTATTCATTTAAGTAATCTCTGCAGCCAGTGTGGGGCTCAGACTCACAACCCTGAGATCAAGAGTCACATGTTCTTCTGACTGAACCATCCAGGTACCCCTACACTACTTTTTATATGTCCAAATTATAAATTATTTTTGAGTTCCAGACTCCCCATGTTAGTCCCTTTATCCCCATCTCCGAGGTCAGAATCTTGTAAATTGTCCCTTGCTCTTTCAAAACTGGCAACTCTGACATTGATGGATGTTCAGTAGGCTCCTCGCTCATCAGCAGGTTTGCTCTCACCCCAAGGGGACCTAGGCTGATGGGAGCCCATTGGTACAAACATTGGGGGTCCAGGGAAAGCCCTTTGTCTGTGGCTCCTTATCCTTTCTCTGCTGAAGGTAAGTTGATAGACAAAGACCCATGTGCTCTGACAAAGTACCCTTGATTCCTACTCACACTTTCTCTTTCTAGACAAATACCAGAGCCAGACAGAAATGTCAGGGCGGGTGCCACTACCATGGCCAGCCAGCCCTACAGATCATTGAATCGAGGCAGGCAATGTCAACAGCCTGTTTTTAAAGAGGAAGAAACATCGCAAGGTTATTTACCCAAGGACATACCATAGACAAGGAACCCAGCCAAGGTTAGAACCCTGGCTTGTCTCCTGTAGAATCAGTGCTTTTAGACTCTTAACTGTAGCTCAAGGACTCAAAGCACATGCACTTAACCAGCAGACCTCTAATAGCCCTGTAGTTAGGTTCATGCAGATAGGCTAGAACCCGAAGCCCATTTCCAGCCTCTTTTCGCCTCCTGAGGATGCACCCATCTCCTCACCCCACTCCTGTGCTTCAGCTGCTTTCTGGGGGCCTTCTGGGGTGACACGCTCCACCACGCTCCAGTTGGTTGTTGTGCTTTTGCTTTCTCTTTTCTCGGGTAGCGTCTTCTCTTCTTCATGCTGGCTCGTATGTCCCAGGTCTTCTTCTATGTTGACCACTCACCTGCTTCACTCTATTCCAGACCTGCACACCATCCCGATGCAGAAGGGATCCACATGTGGGTTACAACTGGCCTGCTGGTCTGGCCCTGCTCTGGCCAGCATGGCTGGGCTGCTCTTGCTTATTCACCTCATTGCGCTCTTGCATGCTGACAGTCTGGCAAGCATTTCTGTTATATGAATACTTGAATGTTCTTCATGGGGTTTATTTTACTTCCAACCCAAACTCTCCAAACCCAGGGGGGATCTGGACAATGGACACCTAGGCATTCAGGCAATTATTCCCATACGCACTCAATTTTTTCTATGGTCGCACTCAGTAGTCCCTTGCATTGGAAAAAGAACCAAATCCATGTTCTCTCACTCCTTTTGAACGCTATTAAGGACATCACTGGTCGCATGTACAATTTGCCACAAGCATATCGAAAGAGATGGAACTAACTTGCCGCTCCAACTTATTTGGGTCATGCCCGGGTCTGAGCTTAACCAGGTGATTTACAGATGTAATACGTTCATGTGGGGAAAAATAATGGCTGATTCAGTTTAGAGGACCACTGAGCATGGCTAATGAGATTGCCCAAATGTTGCTGCATCATCTATTTCCATATCCCCCAAATACATGTTGCAGCTAGATGGAATATATTCAGTCCACAGAATGGCCAGGATCTGTCTCATTTCCACATCTTTGCAAATGCTGTACCCCTGTCTCCTGTTCAACCCCTTGCTGCCAACTCCCACCGTGCCTCCCATACCTCCTAAACTAGGTCCCCTATGGTGTATCACAGATTGTTACCACTTACTTGTTTTCCCTTCTAGTCCTAAATTCCTAGGGGCCTCATACTGTGCCTATCTTGCTTCCCATTTTGTGCCCAGTGGTTAGCATGGGCTAACCTGGACAGGTTGCAAATGAAGATTTGAGAGATGAGGGAACGAATGAATGATCAAATATACCATACCACCAAGTGATTGATTACAGTTTACTCAATATTTAGGAAAGATCGCACCTATGAGCATTGTGAAAGAAAGGTATAAAACGTGTGATCAAGTGAAAAAAAATGATAAAGTCAGCTGTAAAAATGCATGGCTGCTATAATCTCATTGATAGAAATTTTTTTTTTCTCAGGGAAAGAGAGAGAAGTTGCCCTGTCCAGAAGATCTTTACCAAAATGTTAATTTTGGGATAGAGCAATTGGGGGAGATATTGTTCTTTACTTTCATTAAACACCTTCTATCATGCTGTCAGATTTACAGTAAAACCTCCCAAACAACATGAAAAGCAAAACAAATGCAAATGTTTTAGTTCTGAAGCCAGCAGGATACAAGCGTAGCTACTTGTGGCCCATGTGCCTGTGAGGTATACAGGAGACAGTCTTGACTTGGGGTCTCAGCATACTTAGCACACTCATCTTAAGTAAGGCTTTGTTCTCATCTCCACAGGATATTTCTGCTGTTTTCTCATTAAAAACACACAAAACCAAAATGAAAACAACAATTATGTGTTTCCTGTGGTTTGGGTGTCCTTTTCATTTGGCTGACAAATATGTAATTGATCCCAGAGGTGATACCCCAATAGCTATCCTTTGTGTTTTCAGCTTTCTTTCCTCCCTTCCTCCCTTCATCCCTATCCCTACCCCGCTTGACATAAAATGCAGGTCATCCTGTCTAATCTAGTACTAGAAGTGAGCTTTTGAAATCTGTCTGTGTACCCTATGTACTAGGCGTGGCTGACTACTGGCTTCCTCTTGCTAGTAATAAGGAAGCTAAAAATTGCCAAATATCTGAAGAATATAGAAATTCACCCTTCTGTGTAACAGCCAGAGGGAAAAGGGGGACTAAAACAACCTAATTCTGCTTTATTAGGGAAGAGCTAAATAAAGTTCAGTGCTATAATGTTTGGACAATGAAACTAGAGCTTAAAAGAAGGGAGCCAGAACTCTTATCAACATGGGGAAATATCCAAGATACTTGCAAATATGCAAAAAGCAAACTGCAGCGTGAAAAATAGCAATGATTCTATTTATAAAACAAACTCGGTCCTATATCACTTCTACAGGAACATGGATACATAAGTAGGTAGAAAATTCTGGAAGGACACAAAAAGCTGAAAAAGCCATTCCACTCTGGTAGGACAGCGGAATCTTTGGTGAGGACAAGGATGGAGATCAAATTGGATTTCAGAATTATTTAAATTATTTGAATTTTTATAAGGGGAAAGTGTTCATATATGGTTTTATAGCCAAAATTAATTTAAAAATTAGACAGGATCTGTTAAGTGACTAAGTATTGCATGGCACAAAGTACAGTCCCAACAAATAGTAGCTGCATTTATTACTATAAAAAATAAACAAGCATTACTGATTTAATTACCTTAAAGGTGCAAAATATATTGCCAAAATTTTAGTTTATGTGTGTCAAAGATGTGTGTTGGCAGAGAAATATCATGTGCCCATTTGTGTACTTTTTAATTCACGTACAAAAGTAGGAAGAGAAACAGATAAAAGACAGACGAGGCAGGGATGCTATTGGTGAAGCAAACTGCCTTTGAGCTTTTCTGAGAACACCCATTTTTATTCCAGCCCTAGCAAAGTCACGTTTCACCTTTGCATCCCCCTTAACAGGCTATGGAGACTGGAAGAGTATTTTAAATATTCCATTCACTCCCCAGAGGAGCCAATCTGACATTTCCACGGAAAAGAAACTTACACCATATTACCTCTTAGAAGTATATAAGCTCACGACTGTACAATTTGATAATTGAGAAATCCAATTGGCTCTCTGTGAGGCGGGGAAAATGGATTTCAGAGGAGATGGAATCCAGGCAATGACTTTCAGGCAGACCGGTCAATAGCTCTAAGAGGCCAGATTGATTGCAGGCAGGAGTGAGACCAGGGGGTGGAGAGGGCCCGGGAGCAGCTGGGAGAAACCGGGCTTCCGGTTGGCTGCCTCTTGCTGTTCTGCTGCAAGTGCCCAGGAAATGGTCTGATTCAGCTTCTTTCCTGCTGATTCCCTGCATCCAAATATGGGCCATTTCCCTTTCCTCAGGCTAATATTCCTTGAGCACTTTCACCTTGAAGTGTGGGGCTAAGTTAGGCAGTGGCCCAAGTAATTTGTTATGAATAATGATCAAGATACTGCAATGCGTAAATGACTTTTTCTATCTTTTCTTAAATAGATTGAGATTCATGGTTAATTTTTAACAATGGCAGTCTTGCTCATTTGCCTTTCAATTTGCTTTCTTAAGTGGATGATAAAGATCCACTGTCTGTCTAATTTACACTATAGTAAAGACTGAAAACCTCTCTGAGCCAGAGCATGGCTCAAAGTTCTCTCTCCTGGCTTGATGCCTATGTGTTCTGAGTCCCAGCAGATCATGACTCATACTGTGACTCTGCCACTCCCTGGCTGTGAAATATTGGGCAGGTGATAATAACTGTCTGAGACTCAATTTCTTCTCTGTCGAACAGGAGCCATGAGGGGACTGTAGAGGCTGCAGAGCCAGTGGGCACTCAATATCTAGTTACCCTCTCCCTGTGGAGTGCACGTCCCAGATAGACCCACTGAGTAGCCCTTTGCCTGCCCATAATTTGTTCCTGACTTTATTTCCCATATGGCTCAGTACATCAATACTTAATAAACCCTAGTGCCTTTTGTTTCTACTTCCCAATGTGAATTTCATGGTGAGCCCTTCCTGTTTCCTCCACTTCCAGCCTCTCCCGATTAACTCTTCTGTCTCAGATTTCTACAAGATTGTTTGTTCCTTACTGGGGAACACTGGTGACAATGGTCAGGGAGGGGTCCTCTTCACAGAACATGGATTCTAATTTGTAGACTTAACTCATATCCTACTGAATATGCCTGAAGCCCAAGAACTATCCAAATACACTCAGTGTGGATGAGTGCCTTGGGTCCACTTTGAGACAGCCTGCTCAGAGGCCCATGTATCTGAGCATTTTGGATAAGAGAAGAAGCAGTCTGATTCTGTTGCCCACATTCTAGAATCAGAAACAAGGAAATTTACTGCTGAAATATTTATATAAAGTAGATCAACAGGCCAGGTTGGAGACTGACTCGCTGCCGTTGAATTTCTCCTCTCCTCACTAACTTAATGGAATTCTGAGAGAGAATTTCCACGTCTGGGTATGAGAGACTAAGACAGCTCCCTTCCTTTGCAGAAAACAAACACTAATCCTTGACATGGTAAGAGACCCAACTGCCTGATGGTGCAGAAACAGGTAGAAACAGAGAGACAGGTGGGGATGCACGCTCGCTTGGAGGAAGAAGCCAGAGAGCTCTACTAATAAACCTCCACATCCAAGGCTTTTCCCGTGGGGCTAAGCTGCAGGCACAGAGGCAGGGAAGGTTGCGTTAAAAACACCTCTTACTCTTTCTGGCCCTGGGGAACCAGAAAAGTGAAGCTGGGCAATCACAGTGCTGAAGAGAGTGAAGGACTTACAAAAGGGAAAGAGTCAGACAGAGCATCCCCAAACTTGCTTAGCCATATGTCTCTAAAACCTCTGAATGACTCATGTGTGAGCCGGATTTATAGAAGCTAAGCTAAAGACAAAAGATCTATATTAAGACCAAAGCTGCTCCTCAAGAAATAAAATTCACAACTTGAGCCCAGTCAAGGAAACTTCCTGCGAAAACAAACTAAGCAACAAAAATTGGGTAAAAATAACAAATTCCAAAATTCTCTGAACTAAACATTCATAATGTCCAGGATATAATCTGAAATTACCTGACTTTCAAAGAACCAAGAAAATGGAGCATATTCTCAGGAGAAAACAGCCAAAAGAGTCTAAGCCGGCGATGAACTAAATGTTGAAACCAGCATAAAAGGATTTTAAAGCACTGTCATTACTATTCTCAATGAAGTGAAACAAAACATGTTTCCAAAAAAGAACATCTCAGCTGAGAAACAGAAATAATAAGAAATTAAGAAATGGAAAATCTGGAACCAAAATATATAATTTCTAAAATTAAACCAAAAAGTCATGAGATGGACTTAATAGGCAAATGGACATGGCAGAGGAAAGAATAAGCAAGTCTGAAGATAGGTTAATAGAAGCTATACAAGATGAAGAGGAAAGGAAAGGAAGACCAAAATAGAGTTGATCAGAGCCTTATAGATGTGTTAGTTGATATCAAATAGTAAACATACATATATTTGAAATGACATAGGAGAAAAGAGAATCAAGTTGAAAAAAAAATTTAAATAACCAGTGATGGGGCACCTGGGTGGCACAGTAGGTTAAGCGTCTGACTCTTGATCTCAGCTCAGGTCATGATCTCACAGTTTATGGCTGCAGGCCCCACATGAGGCTCTGTGCTGATGGCTCAGAGCCTGCTTGGGATTCTGTCTCTCCTTCTCTCTGCCCCTCCCCCACTGTGCGCACGCTCACACTCTCTCAAAATAAACAAACTAAAAATACACATATACACACACACTCTCTCTCTCTCTCAAAATAAATAAACTAAAAATAAATAAACAGGGTAACCAGTAATGATAAAATAACTAAGAAAATCTCTAGTATTTAGAAATTAAATAACACAATTATAAATAATCCCTGGTTCGGGGAAGAAATTACATGAGAAATCAAATAAATTTGAACTGGATAATAAAATTACAAGTATATAAAAAAATCTTATAACACAGTAAAACAATGCTTACAGGGATGTTCTTAAGTTTAAAAGGCTTTATTAGTAAATAAAGGACTCAAACTGAGGATCCAAACTTAGATCTTAAGAAATTAGAAAAAGGGGCGCCTGGGTGGCTCAGTTGGTTAAGCGGCCGACTTCGGCTCAGGTCATGATCTCGTGGTCTGTGGGTTCGAGCCCCGCATCGGGCTGTGTGCTGACAGCTCAGAGCCTGGAGCCTGCTTCAGATTCTGTATCTCCCTCTCTCTCTGACCTGCTCAAACTCTGTCTCTATGTCTCTCAAAAATAAATAAACGCTAAAAAAAAAAAAAAATTGAAAAAAAAAAAAGAAATTAGAAAAAGAAGAACAAATTAAACACAAAGCAAGCAGACAGAATGAGATCAAGAAAAGAGCAGTTCATAAAATAGACTCAAGAAGAAATAGAAAATTTGAACAGATCTATATTATCCAAGGAGATTTATAGACAATAATTATATATGTAAGAGAGCCAAGATAATCCACAGAGAAATGAAAATTAGAATGATAGAGCTTAGAAAGATTGTTGGTTACAAGATCAGAATATAAACATTAGTTGCATTTCTATATACCAGGTAGAAAGTGGAATTTTACAAGACACAATTACAATAATGTTAAAAGTATCAAATGTCTAGGAATAACTTAGGTGTAAGAGCTTCACAATAAAAAACTATAAAAATTACTGAGAGAAAATAAAGAAGACCTACATAAAAGGAGGAATGTGCCATGTTCATGGAACAGAAAACTGGTATTATACAGATTTGACCTATAAATTTAATAGAATTCTCGTTGGTGTAACTCATTCTGAAATTTATATAGAAATATGAGGGGTCAAGAAAAGCCAACATGTTCTTGAAGAACAAAAGTCAAAGGACAGGCTCTGCTTGATACCAAAGTGGACTATAAAGCTACAGTAATTTTTCTAATGTGATACTGAATTAAGAAGATGCAAATTAGTGGAACGGAATGGAGAGCTCAGAAACAGACCCAGACATGCATGGACACTTGATGAATATAAAAACGAGCACAGCAGAGCAATAGGGAAAGGATGGGCCTGTTCGTAATAGGTACTAGAAGTACCGGATATCCAATGAGGGGAACACTTGAGCTTATATTAAGCATACATAAAAAAACAATCACAGGAAGATTATAGGTCTAAATAAGAAAGGCAACATAATAAAGCTTCTAGAAAACAACATAGGAGAATTTCTTGATAAGCTCAAGGTCCAGAAAGATTTCTTAACCAGACATCAAAAACACAAACCACAATGAAAAGATTCACAATTGTGACTACATTAAAAGTAAGAACTTTTACTGTCATAAGACACTTTGATGGGAATGAAATGGCAAGCCACGGAGGCCTAGAAGGTATATGTAATGCAGTAACTGAGGAACTCTACCCAGAACACACAGAGTTCTTACAAATAAATAAAACAGACAACGCAATTTAAAAATCAAAGATTTGGGCAGGTAATTCACAAAAGAAGTTATCCAAGTAGCTAAAATCCATATGAAAAGGTGTTTAACTACATTAGTAATCTGGAAAATGGTAATTAGCAGGACAATGTGATACCACTCTTTACTCGCCAGAATGCTTTAGAACAATGGAAACAATTTCTCACATGACAGTATGGGTTAATCTCAAAAACATAATGTTGAGAAATGAAATCAGACGTACAATGATACATACTGTACAAATCCACTAATAAAAAGTTTTACGACAGTCCTGAAATGTAGTGTATCAGAATAAACTTAATTCATAAAACTATAAGGAAAGTAATATCAGGATGGTAATTTTGGAGGAGAGAGTCGTGGTGATACTGGGCAGGAACCTGAAGGAGAAATTTTGAGGCGCTGGCAATGTTCTATTTCTTGACCTGGATATTGGTTATATGTTTGTCTCATGACAATGTGTTGAAGTGCGTGTGTGTGTGTGCGTGTGTGTGTTGTTGCAAGAGGAAGTCTACCCAGCACAGATGGCAGAAAGAAAATGGGACTCCTGATCATCATGGAGATATGAGGTCAGCCTGGATTGTCTCCCTGTGAATTCCTTGTACATTACAGAGAAACCAACAAACCAACCTTAATCTTGTTAAGTCACCATTTAAGGAATCTGTTCCTTGCAGCCAAATATAGTCCTAACTTCTACAAGATAAGATTGGGATTCAGCTCAACCACACACAGCAAACACTTGTTATCTATTAGGCCCAGTGCTTAGTTCTGGGAACAGCACAAGGAATAATGAACTCTGAGACTTTGGGGGATCAAGAAAAGGTGAGACACACACAAAGAGGTCAGAGAGGAGCATTCAGCCCATTACGATCTGGACTGGGCCACAGTCAGTTCTTTATTTCCTGGAAGAACTTAGATCAGCTGCTGATTTTCTACAGTAGTTTGTACCCAGTAAACTTGTCTTGTGCTAAGGAAGGCTGGTCTTATATAAGGCCAATGCAGAAAAGTAAATATGTTTTTGTCAAAACCATATGTAGGCCAACTCTGCTTAAAATTGGACTTCTTGGGCCTTTTCAACTCTGCTTGGATCTCAAGCACAATCAGACAAGGACCCTGAAACATTTATTTTTCAGAACTGAGCTTCATTTAGCTCCATGTGTGTAGGTGCAGGGCAGTCTTGAAGTGAGCACTGAGCAGGAAGGGGGGATAGGTCACACTCCTTGCCAGGATCAGATGGAGCCCAGGTTACTTTAAAGTGAGCTATGAAGCAAATCAAAGTTGTTTTTAAATACATAAATCCAATAAGCCAGTTGGACCTGGGACTAAACCTGTATCTTTTCTAGAATTATTCAACCAGAAAATCAAAATATTCCCTAAACTGAATCTGAATTGAATTGTACCGTTATTTCATTTGGTTCAAATCCCTGGATTGTGGAAGGAGGGGAGGGCCGCGTTTGTGCAGGAGGGACTAAAGAGTGGGAGCCTACGTGGGTGGCAGAAGATTCCGGGAGCCTGTTGTGTTTAGAATGTAAAACAAAACCCTGTTAGGGATCTGACATCCAAGAGCTCTGGCTGCGTGATAGCAATTCAGCCATCAAAGGGGAAGATGACCTATATTTGTCTGTATAGACAGGGCATTGGCTGTTTAATCAGTGCTTGAGAAATCAGCTGCGGTCCAGGCAAGATAGCAGAGTTTGGCCTCCCGCTTAACGCTCCCAGAGATGGGCAGCCTACCTGACAGCTATGATTTATTACGCAGAGAATGCAATGTTTTCTTGAAATACACTCCTCAGGCATAGCGCAGAAAGTGTTGTGCTGTTCCAAAAGCTGGCTCGACAATAGCTGGGGTGTTTGATCAAGGGAAGGTTTCACAGGCACAGACACCTTGGCTGGGAACACAATGTATTGTAATGCAAATGGCTTCAGTCCTTCTCCGGGAAATCAGGAGCTTTTCAAAGAGGTACAAGAGGAGGGAACAAATGGCTGCTAAAAGCAAAATATAGAAATAAAACTAAGCAGTGTCATAGCATTTTGTCTCTGTGAACCTCACAGTTTCCTGACATCAGAAATAACTTTGACTCATGCTGTACCCGGGCTTTGGGGAAGGAGCCCAACGGGCAGGCACTCTGCTCAGGCCATAAAAACCAGAGTGAAAAGCGGGCTGGGTGCCCTGTGATGAGCTCCTGGTGACGTCAGCATAGTGACAGGTTTGAACGGCCAGCATTTATAGATCGGTCAATTTATATCACACCTTACACCATGTTAGGCACTGGGAATGTGACCAAAGGAGAAAAAGTATGGTCATCATTTTATTCCTGAAGAATGTCTTCCTATGGAGGATGCCAGACAGGAATGGTTGTGCCCCTAGAGTTTTCCCACATTTGTTCCTAGCTCTGCGACTGCTGAGACTGAGCTAATAGACACATGCTGAAGGAGAGCATTAAGAGGACCCAGTGGCCAGACGGCCTAATCACATCTTGTGGCCCCAGATAGAACACAGCAGTGAGAGAGTAGTCCTATCACACCCCACTTAAAACCCCTTGGGTTCTGATGCTCTTTGGATCAAGCCTAAAATCTTGAACCTTGACTCCAAATGATGTGCACACCTCCAGCCTGGTCACCCTCTGTTTCCTAGTCACTGTGATAGTGTCCTCTGTTTTTCTTTCCTTTTTTTTTTTTTAATGTTGATTTTATTTATTTTGAAAAAGGGGGGGAGGGGCAGAGAGAGGGAGAGAGAATCCCAAGCAAGCTCAGTACTTCTCATCTGAGTGGGGCTTGAACCCGCAAACTATGAGATCATGACCTGAGCTGAAATCAAGAGTCAGACGCTTACCAAACTGAGCCACCTAGGCGGCCCTGTCCTCTATTTTTCTAATGTGCCCTGCTCCTGTCTATGCCAGGGCCTCAGAATGTACTCTTCTCACTACCTGGAAGTCTGACTTGCCTGGCCAAGTCTCCCCAGTCCTCAGGCCTCAGCCTGTCACTTTGCTGGGAGGTTTTCCTAAGTCCCTTTCTCCACCAAGATCAAGTTTCTGCTGTATCGGCCCACTAACCCTTTTACGCTGCCTTCTTAGCCTTACTTAACATTATAAGAATATTTGTATAATCATTTGCAAACCCTCTTTCCTGTTGGATTGCAATCTTTGTTAGTTGAGAGACTGCATCTACTTTTACTTACTGCAATATCCTACCCTCAAGCGCAATGTCTGGCTCATAATTGTAACAGTGGCTCACATTTACTGGATACTTTCTACCTTCTTAATGCACTAACTTAATTAATGCTCACAATAACCTATGAAATAAATGTGATTGATACACTCACTTTGCAAATGGGAGTTGGGGGAATAGAGAGGTTAAGTAACTTGCCCAAGGCGACCCAGCCAATCAATAAATATCTGAGCAAGAATTTAAATCCAGACAGTGGAACTCCAAAGTCCATGGACTTAACAACTATATGGCAGTGGCTCAAGGAAGATTTGTCAAATGAATGAGTTTATAAACAAATGAACGAAAGTGGGTTGGCATAATGTTTATGAAACTAACGGACCAAAGGAGGTAAGTGTGTGAGGAGTGTTTTCTCTGCTCAGTGTATAATATATGCTAACATTTATTGAATGCTTGTAACAGACACATTTCTTTGTTTTGCCGGTAAGGAAATTGCAACTTAGAGAGTTTAATAACAGGTCATATGGCTAAATTTGGATTCCAAACTCTTTTTTTTTTTACATTTTTTAATCTTTATTTATTTTTGAGAGAAAGAGACAGAGGGTGGGTGGGAGAGAGGCAGAGAGAGAGGGAGACACAGAACCTAAAGCAGCTCCAGGCTCTGAGTTGTCAGCCCAGAGCCTGACGTGGGGCTCGAACTCATGTGTGGTGAGATCATGACCTGAGCCAAAGTCAGACGCTAAACCAATGAGTCACCCAGGTGCCCCCTGGGTTCTAAGCTCTTTTAAACACTATATTATGCCCCCTCCCACATGAAATTGAGAATGACGTAAGCTGCTGTAAGAAGGAAGAGGAAGCACAGTACTTGAGGATTTTAGTCCTCCACACCCAGCTACACAGACCAAATCCTTCCAAGTTGAAAGAGTGAGATGGGTGGGACTTATTCCCTTCCCTTCTCTGCTTCTTTTACAAATTCACCCCATGTCAGGGTATAGAATCTTGTCCTCGATTCTCAGACCGAAACAGATGGCATCTCAGACCCGGAGATCGTTAGATAGGAGCCTCTTCTCTTTGCTGGGTCATACTTCCTTCTTCAAATCCATACCCTCTCCCAGTTGCTCATTTGGGCTGCCCTAGCCCCTGATGAAAACATGAAGGCGCACCAGTCAGCCTTCCTGCGGTTGTCAGAACTTACCTTTGTGCACAGGCAGGTTCTGACTTTGGGCACTGGATTGATTACTCATTCAGCAAATATTGACTGAGCACCTGAGACATGGCTGGTCTGGTGCAGATCGTCGGGGACACAACAATGAACAGCACAGTCTCTGCCACCATGAATACACTACCTCCTCGGCAGATAGCAAACTGAAAATAAAGCGACTGGTCACATAGCTAATTATGGGATTCTGGGACAAGGCAAGGTGAACTGTCACCAAAAGACACCTTCCCTACTCTTTCTGGCTATCCACTAGTCCATTCCTCCCTCCGGTGCCCAGTTATGGAAAAGCAAGCTCACAGCTGATAACCAGAGAGATTAAATACTTCATCTTCTAAATGCAGAGATAACACCTTCTGGGAGCAGACTCCCAGTCTGCACCAAGCAGAAAGTGAAGCACAACTGCTTTAGTGATTTTTGCCACCAAGAGAGATGATAAAAAAGAACTGGGAAAGAGAGAAGAGAACTTTCTGCGCAAAGTCCAGAAGGCAGGAGAACTACATCTCCAGAATGTTTTTCCCTCTCTGGGTGATCTTCCCAGAATGTTCTTAAGGGCTGAGGGGGTGACTGTGAACACAGGGTCTTGTACCTGCTTCTCAACAGGTATTTCCTACAGCAGAGATGGCAGGTGGCATGATGAGAAAGAAGCATGGCAGAGCTTGGTCCCCAGCCTCCTGCAAGCTGGAGCTGGCGCTGTAGATTCATGCGGGCCTGCAGTGGGTGCACCAGTGTGCCAGGACATGGGCCGGTGTGCCAGGAGGCACCAAGAATGCTCAGCAGAGCAAAGGTCAAGATCGAGAGCGTAACAAAGGCTTCTGGAAACTTCCATGCCTCTAGTTCTAGAAGAGTAGAGGAAGGCATCCCCATAATTAGACTCTTCCTCCACTTTTATGCTCTATTTAGTGTGAGACCTCAAGAAGCTTGGAATCAATAAGCGTGTGTGTGTGTGTGTGTGTGTGTGTGTGTGTGTAACACCTAGAGGGACAGCTCTGACTTGGGAATAGTACCTAAATAATGGCACAATGTAAATCTGACTCAATACCTGGGCAAGACTTTTACAAGTGACTACAATGCTACAGGTTGAATATAGCGTGTTACACAAAATTAATTTTATCTTTGCCAAGCAGAAGCACGAGGGTTTGTCTGAGTCAATTCTCCCCTGCCCCAGAAGATAAAATTTGCCCCCTTCCAGGGACCAGCCCCTCCCTCTCTGCCAGCCCTCATCTGTTGTTATTATGGAACCAGTGTTGGTCACCTGTGGACACCCACATTATAGCAGGATGGGCCAAGACTTTGGGTCTCTAGCTTCAGAATCAGCTCAGTGTCTGTATGTGCCAGAGGCAAAGGGTATGGGAAGAAGGAAGGAGCTAAAGTCCCAGAAGCAGGTGACGAACCTGTCTACAGATCCAAAAAGGCCACTTGTAATGGAATACCACCACGAATACACCAAAATGCAATAAGAGCTTTCCTCTGCTTAAGGGAATCTCATATTTCTGATTTTCCTGAAGAGGCTAAGGGAACAAAATGACCCTATTAGGGTGCCCGCCAAGCAGGGAGAACACAGCCTGCTAATTAATTGACATAAGACCTTTGCTTAGGGATTGCAAAGTCCCTTCACGAAATGACGACAGGCTCCCCGAAGGCCAGATCCAATAAAATGCAGGACTGGAAACAAACCTTCCCTGTCCCCTTGTTTCCAGGTTTATCAGGACCAAGAGGCACAACTGTGGTTTGCAAGAACAAGAAGTGATAGAGAGAGATGGAGGGGGAAGAAGGACGAGACATGAAGTGAAGGCAGATAAGGGTAAAAGAAAAGAAAAAAATAATGCAGAATGAGACTTCATTATGGAGTCTGGTTTTCCCAAACTGTGGTCCAGTTTTATGCCTGTTATGAAACAATAGTGATGACAATATTTATGCTAGAGAAACAAAACTATGAATAGCCTGACTCTCCATTAGTAGGAAGCTGGTTGAGACAATTATAGTGTCATTACATTATGTGTTGATTATATTATTAACAGGCTGTTTAGGATAATGTGGCTCTTCAAAAGAGTAAGTTGATATGTAATATTGACCTGGAGAGACATTTGTGAAAGCAGAAAAAGTACACTTGATCCCATTTTTGTAAAACAACACCAAGAACAAACACGTGCATACTAGGGAATAAAGTTCCTGACATTTATGCATGTGCCAGTATGAGTAGAGAGAAACGTGGGAGATTACCCACAATACTTAGCGATGGATACTTCTGGAAAGGTGGATGAGGTGCTAGAAGTGGGGAAGGGAAAGAAATATGGTTTTCTTTGTACAATTCTATACTGTTTGACTTGTCACAATGAGCACACATTCCTGGAACTTGAGATGGAAAGAATGATAAAAACAATTGGAAACAGCCAACTGCTTGGCATCTAAGATAAATACAGGATAGCAGCAAGCTCTGATTGCTGCCCTTTACGCATCTCGTTTGCATCTCACGAGGAGCCTGTTCTCCTATTTGACAGGCTCAGAAATGCTCAGGAAGTTGCACTAGTGTAAGGAGAAGGCCAACAGCTGATTTTCGCAACCAGGTCTATCCTACTGCAGAAGCCCTGGAGAAAGCTGAGCTCGAGGGAAGAGGTCAGGCAGCAGGCTGCCGAACAGGGCTATCAGGAGAGGTGAGCAATCTCTTCTTGTGCCCAGGGGTAGGGCAGGGATGGTGACAGCTGTGAACCAGGCCCAGGGTTAGAACTGCCTCCGCAGCATATCAGCATCTCCGACGTTAATATCTCAATTCTCATGGCTGGGCTCGGCTGAGCAAGCTGCTATTACCCATCAGCTTCTACACAGCATTTCCCAGGGAACAGGCTGTTTGGAACATTCTATGTCTGGAAACATTTTATCACTGAGAGGCCATAACCGAGACATAGTGAAACTGCCTACCCCACTTTCCTACTCCTGTGGGCAGGGCAATTAAGGTCATTCAGGTCCGGCCGGCAAACGGCATTAGGTAGTCAGATCTTATTAATTTGGGAGATATTGCAACAATTTAACATAAGCCTGCCTGAAGTTTGCCTCTGCAACATCTGTAGTTAAAAAGATCTGCCGGGTTTCTTGATGAATAAGGAAAACAGACAAGAGAGAACGGGAAACGTTTAACCTACTTGAGGGATTTAAGTGAGTCTTTGTTTTACTTGCAAAGACCTTAAATAAGGTGACTGCCTAAAAATGCCAGCACCTAAATAGTTGTTATTAATGGCAAAAGCAGATTCAGCAAGATTTCTAGGTCATAACTTTTTAGAAGTAGCCAAGTGACTACATCTGCTTTAAAGAACAGTCTATTTCCCCAGCAAGGAAATTTCCCAAGATGACTAGACAGTCTCCAGTCGGAACTGATGGTGTCTCAATGTAGCATCTCTGAGACTAAAAACCCCACCATAGCAGGTGTCCCAACGTGTGTTGCAGTTTATTCTTGCAGCTTAGATCTTAGCTTAGAAACTTGTAATTTCCGTCTTTGTGGGCCTCAGCAAATGCAGGCTGCATGCTGCCTCAGAAGGAGGAAGCGTCTCCCTTTCTTTGCAAAGGATACATCTGCTGCTTCTTCCCCTCCTATTCCCTTCTGAGTTTTGAAAATGACACTTTCCCTTGCCTTTCCACTTTCTCTGGACTCCACTTCCTTGTCTCCAAGGTGGTTTGCATCTCCACTCAAAAAAGTTCCCCCTCCGTCTCCTCCTCTGGAGATGTGTACCCAGGAGAGATTGGTCCTGCTCAGCAGCCTCTTCTGCCTCAGACCTCACTACTTCCCTGTCTTCTGTCCCCACCGTTAACTGCTCTCCCAAAGGTCACCAGTGACATTCTATCAGCAAACGCAGTGACCTTTTCTCAGCCTTCATCCCGCCTGACCTTTCTGAGTGTCTCACACCATGGGCCGTCTCCCGTCTGCCTTTTTGGAAAATCCATTTTTTGCTTCCTAGTCTCCTAGTATGTCCCTGCTTCTGGTGGTTGTTTTTTTGTTCTCTTTCTTAGCTTCTTTGATCCCCCTTCTTCCTTGAAATAGAAAGTTTTTCAAATTCTCTTTCTTCTGGGGTCTGGGGGTTGTGTCTCACTCTCCTGTGACTATAAATCATTTTTGTGGGTGACTTCCAAATCTACACTTCAAATCAAGTCCTGCTTTCCCACCGAATATCTTAGCCTGTTGTTTCTTCCAGTAGAATCACCAGCTTCCTGATCAGTGGGGCTCTCCTGGCTTCCTTGCCCACCCATCCCAATAGGAAGTAAAACTCTTTTCCTGGTTCCGACTCTGAAATATTTATGGCAAAGCAGTGTTTGTCATTTCTTCATTAAGGGACCTTGGATCAACTCAGTTCTGAGCCTGTATCCTAATCCCTACCATGTAGACCATGACAAACACATTGCAGGTACTCTGAGGATTATAGCCCTTACACCAAAGCTCAGAGACTCTGGTACCCAGGAGACACCACCTGTCGTAATTGCCACAGCAATTACAGTTGACTCTTGTTATTCCTGGTAGTTATATTCTATGAAATCACCAAGTACAGTGAATTAGTGGACACTGAACCATTGCTCCTAGGGAAACACAGGATTAAGTTCCTATGAGTCCTTAAAGACATTTTCGTCAACTGATCGATATATAATCTTGTGTTTGTTTCTATCTTAAAACACCTTACTTAACATACATCGGTGATTCATTAACATAGAACTCACAGCCAACAGCACTATGACTCACGCCTGAAGGGAGCTTACTCTAACACTTGTATTTTTTCCATGAGGCACATCACAGCCCTCTTGCACTTAGAAACACTTGAGGGCCATTTTCAACAGCAAAATCACCAAGAAAAGGACAAAAAATTTTTTTAAAAAAGTAGCACCCCTAAGTAGACTGCCAACAGGGCCTGTGTTTACAGTCTCAGAGCTGAAACAAGAAGACAGAGCGCTGCCGTCCTCTGCCTCAGCTGAGAGTGTGGGCGTCGGACAGAAATTGTTCACGGCTCTGTGCACATCTATGAATATGAGCAAATGCACCTGAAGTATTGATTCGGGGATTACAAAATACATTTTAGCAAGCAGGTGAATTTGCAAACATGGAATCTGCCAACGATGAGAATTAATTACTTTACCCTTCTCGTACCCAATACCCTTCCCCTTGCTGAGGCCCTGGCTGCCTCTTGCCTCCATTAGCTGCACTAATTCTCCTGAAGTGATGTTTCTGCCCCGACCTCAGTTTTCCCATGTCCACACTATACTTTCCATCCTGTGCCTCAAGCGTCTGCCTGACAGCAATTCTCTTCATGTTTCCTCCTTGTTACTCACTCTGCCTCTCTGAATCATATCCTAACCAACTGCCACAGTACAAATGCATCATCTGAAACAAAACCACTTAATCTTTTTAATCTTCGACGCTCATTGCCCTAATTTCTGAAACGGGCTGATGCTGTTTGGCCCACTACTTTATAGGATTTTTCTGATGATCATGTATGGCGGCAGTTCTTAAATTTCCATGTGCATAAGAATCACTGGAGAAGTGGACCAAAAAAGGGAAGAAAGAGTATTTGTTTAAAATTCACGTTTCTGGGGTCCAATCTCAAAATTTCCAACTCAGTAGTTTGGGGCCAGCCCCAGGGATTTACTCTTAACAATCTCTGTTTCGTGGATCACACTCTGAAAAACTCTGGTACAAGTCAACGGACTTGAAGGCACTTTGCAAACTAGAATGCACAACGCTACCTTCATCTATCAGCAATCAGCAGTTTGTATGCCTGCTATGTGTTGCTCAGTGGCAATTGTGGAAACACGACAGTGTGAGGAGCAGAAAAAACAAATTCCGATAGGAGGTGAGAAAGAGTGGTGAATACATTTTTGTTAATATTGTATTTTCACAAGAACACTACAAAAATAAGCCAAACTTGTGCAAAGAAAAAAGTAGGCAAGCACAGAGACCCAGAAATAAGTGTACAACTGCATGTTGTACCAATATGACCAAAAATCAAGGTCATATTTCTACCGTTTGCCTTCTGTGAAAATGGTTTGCATGCACCTCCTCTCTCCTGTCAGGCAGTGCTCCCCTTGATGACAGGAGCCAGTAGTTTGTGTCTCTAAAGCCCACACTGTGGGTTTGTACTGGTTCATGCTTAGCGGGTTTTGAGTGGCTAATCTGTTTATACATATGTCACTTGAAAAAAGCCTCATTAAATACAGTTAAACAGATGGCCATTAAAAAAAACAGTCAGTTACTACTTATTTTTTAACTGACTTGTAGGCAGGCATAGCCACTGACTTCTCAAAGAGGAGGATAAGGAAAGGAAATCAAGAAGATAAGAGATCTGTATGAAAGTCCCTACTGCATGTCGCTGCTGTGCTTACATCTTGAAACCAGAAGCTCTCTGACCATCTTTCAGTCCCAAGGCAAGCGGTGTCATGGAGCATGTGAGAGAGAGGACCAGAGGTGTCTTCTGCCTTATCATACGTGTTCAACCCACGGATTTTGCATCAGGGGTAACCTGTGCCATGGGCTCTTTTAGCATTCCGATGAAAGCTATAGATCCCTTCTCAGAATCATGTTTAAAAAAAAACTTTACATTTATTCATTTTTTTTGAGAGAGACAGAGACAGCTTGAATGGGGAAGTGACAGAGATAGAGAGGAAAAGAGAAAGAGAATCCCAAGCAGGCTCCATGATGCCAACTACAGAGCCCCACGTGGGGCTTGAACCCACAAACTGAAAGCCGCAGACGCTCTACTGACTGAGACGCACAGGTGCCCCTCAGAATCATGTTTTTAAACACATAAAATTAAGACATAGGACTCTCAAGGAAAGCATGATATTGAAATCTGGTTAACAGAGTATTTTTTAAAAACAACATATGATACGACAGTATGTATGATTCTTTATTATTGCATTCATTAATAAGACTAAGGAGCAAATCTACTAACTGTCACAACTTCAAAGTAATAACAAATATAAATAATAATGTAAGCATCTGAAATATGACATGAAAATATATGGACTTTCTATTGGAGATGAAGTCATAGTTGCTGCTAAAGTCATAGGTGATTTGTCGGCTACATTTATAATTGAAGAAATTCAAATTTGTAGCTAGACACTAATGAAAATTAAGATGCAATTTCCTTCTGCTCAAGTTCATGGACTCCCTTAACTGCATTCAGCAACCCGCTGTGCCCTAAGTTTAGAATCTTTGTTCTAGATGGAGGCACTTGAATAAATGAGCAATTCAGTTTCAGAGAGCCTCCTTTTTGCTCTTTATGAAGCCACGTAACTCTACAATCTACCTCTGCTGTGTAATTCAATTTTTACTCACTGCTAGTCAAGAAAATCTTTAGAAAGTCAAACTGAAACCTATTTCTCCTGAGCCTACTTTGTTTTATTTTCCACTAGGAGCACTACCCTTGGGTATTCAATTTTCCACTTGAGATAAAAATCAACAACTATTAACTACTTAGTTGTTTTTTTTTAAGACTTCAGGATGAGAAACAACCTTATATATTAATCATTTAAAAATGTGTTCAATGTAGAAAAAATAAGCAATCAACAAAAAGAAAATATATGCCATACATAACTTCATCCTTCACATAAATTCTGTTAATATTTTGATTTATCCTTTGAAACTTATAAAAATATATTTGTATATACAAGAAAATATTCACATACCCATTTTTTAAACCAAAATGAGATCATAATGCATATAATCTCCTATAATCTATTTTTCACATTTAATTCATAATAGTCATCTCTGAATGTCAAAAATAATCTGTACCATTCTTTTCAATGTCAAGGTGGCTGAATTCATTATATAATTGTTACATAATTTAGCAAATCCCTCTCTTAGAATTTTAAGCTGTTTCAACTTTTTTTTCTTACTTAAAATAATAGTTAATGGGAAGCAAGCATTTCATTTGCTAACTATCTACTAGTTGGATGATTCTTTCTTTCTTCAAACAATAAACAGGACATAGTCCTGGTCTCATAGAACTGTTGGGAAGATTAAATGGGATATACCAGGCAAGTTGTTTGGAACAGGGTTACAAACATAGTAAATATGCAATAGGCATTAGCTATCATCTAATTCTAAAAATTATTCCATACGATGAATTCCTAAGTGTGCGATTTCTAAGTCAAAAATACATCCAAATTTGAAAGGTCCTTCTAAATTTTGATCCAAATTGTTTCCCACCATCGGTGACTAAAAGAATCTATTTCTCTTAGAATTTTTACTTTTAAAATTTTTTCTCTTATATCTTTGGCATTACTACCAGGGGAGTTGAACACTTTGTGTACACTTTTTGGCTGTTTGAATTTCTTTTTAAAATGATTTCTCCCCAATTTGTCTTTTGTCATACGTTGCAACTGTTTTTTCTAGCTTTATAATTTCCCTTTCAGTTTTATTTACTGTATCTTTTGTATGGAGAAATCGTAGGAATAATTTACTGTAATCAGTCCTATATCCTCCCTCCCTACATCTTTGGTGGGTTCATTCTTTGGAATCATAGCTGGAAAGACCAACTCTGTCCTCAGTTTATAATATATTAACTAAGTTTTCGTTAAGTCTTTTAACTCATCTGGAGACTGTTTTAATAAGATAATGTAAGGTAGAAAATTATCTTAGAAAAATTTAATAGTTATCCAGTTGTATCAAAGCAATTACTGAATATGTGCATCCTTTTCAACAAAGTGATGGTTCAAGAATTTGTGCTAATTGTGTATAAAGTACATTTCAAATAAATATATTTGATTATGTTTTATTCACTTACATTTTATTTGATTTCCTACTTCATAGTGGTATGGAGGAGTAATTACACTAAACAGAATAACATTTATTAATCTTTCCTACAAATCTAGTTGACGATTTCCACTGAACGCTTAAATGTATTTCATCATTTTCCTTCTCTTCTCTCCTAATCACCTTTATATCTCTAGCTCTGTCCTAAGCCTCCAGTGACTTGATCAAAAAGACTAAAGGAAGAATAACATAAGGGCTAGAACAGCAAAGGTCACTTGGCCACTCTTACTAATACTGTTGGTTTTTGTTCCTAATACATCAAAATACAGCCATATGTCAACTTTTGGAGAGATGAATAGCCCCTCAAGAACAGAACTGTGCCATTGACTTATTTTTTATGACATATATATTTTATAATTTGGGAATAAGGAAAGCATGATCCTCACCCTCCCACCAAGTGTTTGCCATTGAGAGATTTTATTTTACTTTCTGCCCCTGCCACCTGGGGCAAGATTCTGTTCAGTTCAACCAGAATTATTTCATGCTCACTCTGTATTATGTACCAGAACAATTGAGGTCGTTCTTGAAGATTTACCCTGTTGTCCCAAATGAAGTCACATTGCTTTTGAGTGGCAGTGGGGTGGACTGAATGACAGCAAGGCTGGAACCAAGTTGTCAAAGAGACCAAGGGTATCTCAAAAAGAAACTTCACTGACCAAAGAGATATATAAGATGTCAAAAGACTGTAGTAGGACAAAGCATAGATTCCTACCTTCCCAACAGAAATCTACTATCCTCACCATCCCAGAATTGAAGTGAAGGACTAAAGAAATTTTTTGCTGCCCCAAGGTCTTGTGAAAGGCACATTGGGGGCTATCAGCTTCCATTGTATGTATTTCCTTTCTCTATATTTTATGTATCAATGGTCTTCTATCTCAATAATTCACTCCAACTATAAACAACAGGGCCATTTCAACTGAGTTACCACCATTACAGACATAGCTGAGCTCTTTAGAATTCTATCTACTTATCAGTCATCTGCTCATGACGTCTGAACCATGTGTCACAGAGCCAAACTTCCAGTGAAGGAATGAAGGGCTCCTGAGAGAACCCAGATATTCCCTCCTGTCCATGTCTACACATCTCTTATTTGTGTAGGACATCCCTCACACCCCTGCCTCCAGCTGGCTTTCCTATAAATAAGATGAAGACCTAGAGTAATTCCTTGTCCCCTCTCCCATTCTCAACGTCCAGAATGTATCCAACGTCTCCAAATCCTGTGTTCTAGCTTCAACAATTGACCGTTTCTCCCACTGCCCTAACCTTTACTGGAGAGCCCCAGGTTTAGACAGAAAGGAGCTTTCCATCACTGAAAGTGTTTATTGGTATGTTCAACCAGGGAAAGAAGGAAACCTACAAACTAGCAGATAAATCTAAAACATAGGAGGAAACAGCACAGCCAGGGAATCAGTGATTTACTCTAATATCCCCAAACCTCTTGGTTCTAAGTTACCCTTCTCTGAAGGGTTGGCTCTAAGCAGGGTTCAGGAATGCATTCTGATTGTAAGTCAGGTGGGGCTAGAGGACAGTTTAAAACTACATTTGTCAAAACTGAGAAAATGTCCATGGTGCATATCCTTAACTGGAAAGGGGCGACTAGAGTTACCACTAGAGTTACTCCTTAGAGACTAAGGGAGCAGGTCAGCCTTTCCTTGTCTACCACCAACTACTTCTCTAAAATATGTCTCTTCCAACCCCCACAGTCCAGATCATCTCTGCTGTGCAGTCATCACGGGGTTACTTCATTGTCTCCCCCGCCTCAAGTCAGACATTGGTACAGAGAGGTCTTTGTTGAGTTACCTGAACTGGAATCCATGTCACCTTTCTGGAAAATGTAGAATTGGCTTAATTTCCTCAACTCTCTTCCCTTCTGAGGATTCTATTTATCTCCCTTTTTCCCAGGTCCTACTTTCAAAGATCCAGCTATGCCCCCACCTCTTCCAGGAACCCTTCTCTGGCATCTTGAAATCCTGAAATCCCAGAGTCCCATTATCTGGACTGATTATCTTGGCACCATACCAGAAGAGACGCTCAGGACTCCTCAGCTCCATGTTTCTTGTCCTCTAACTATTTGAAGAGTATACATGGTACCTTTACTGAGTGAAGTTTGCAAAATCATGAAACCACACTTATAATCTCTTCTTCCCTCTGAGACCTGAAATTCTGAATAGACTAGAAATAAAAACGATGTGCTATGAAGTCCTACAGGTGTCAACAGTAAACAATATCCCAGGACCAGTGAACTATTAAGTTTTTCTAGGTCTTATTTCCCTCATGTTAAAAGAGGAGTAATTATAGTCCCTACCACATGAGACTTATTTTTAAGATAAGACCTATATACACAAAATACAGTGCCTAGTCTATTATTTTCTCCTTCTGGTCACTACTCCCCACTTAATCGTCACCCACTTTTAATGAAAGCACAATCTCTACCAACACTACTTTCCACTTTGTGTTTGCCATTTAAGGCCATGACTTAACACTTCCCCTGGAACAGAACAAGCCTACGACGGACATGACCCACACCCAGTTCTCCTGGCACCTCTCCCATGCTTCCTGCCTTATGAATGCATGGACTGGCAGGAGTGAGTGAATGAATGAATAACCATCAATGAATGAATAACTTTTTAAAATTGGTACTTGCTTTAATAAATGTTTGGCTCAAGATTGGCCCTTGTTTTGTCTCCCACATCTGTGGTCTCTGTGTCCCGAGGACAGGGACTGTCACGGTAATTGGTTTTGCACCACAGAGCATGCAAAAAAAAAAAAAAAAAAAAGGTCTAATTGATGATGACATTTCAGTAGCCAACAACTCTTAAAGTCAGGAAGGATTTTATTTTTAGCATCATCTTTATGTTTAATGAAACGTTGAATCCTCCTCCTTCAGAGTTTTATTTTCTAATTTCCCCAAACTGCATTTTTAGTTTCTACATGTTGCTTGTCTCGTGGTGACAGTTTCAGGCATTTTCCCAAATGCTAATGATACAAAGGATGAATGATAACATGGGCAAATTGCTGTGGAGCCATGCTTTTGAAAAGATAAAAAGAACAAGAAATGGGACTTCTCCAGCTTCTGTTCAATTTCAATGACACATTTCTTATTAGCTGCTTTTGTTTTTACTCTGTGGGTATTTAAATTTTAGCAAACTGAATAGTTTCTCCCAGAGAACCACCAATTGAGCATTTTTCAGTGATGGCAAATAGCATTTTTCTCTTATGAAGGAGATTACAGTATTGCTCCAGAATAACTGAAAACACCCTTAAATTGTTGATGTGGTTCCCAAAGGGGCTTTTACTTGCAGGAGACATAGAAAAGCAAGAGTGTTTGGAGTGGGCTCCATTCTTAGTCCTAGATTATATGTCCAGCAACTTTATGGCCCCCCTTTCCTCCTTCAATCGTAGCCCTATTGCTCTCAGAGTACATTTTCTAAGATGCCTATCTGATCACGCCACTGCCCTCCAAACACACTGTAATGGTTCTCCTTCACCTTTGGTTTTGAAAGCCAAACCTCTATTTCTATGGGCTCAGCTATGATGTGCACTATATATTCCAACCATACTAACTTGATTTCAATTATTGTTCTTAAGGTATTCTGTGCTCTTCCTTGCCTTCAGAGCTTATATATGTGCTCCCACTTTCTAGAACCTAGAACAGGCTGTTCAAAAGAAAACCACAGACCCCAGATGGTGTCACTTCGGCTGAGTCCACAAACCAAGACTTAATATCCAATGTAACTGCAGTTTCACCCTTCTGGGAATGGAACTAACCAGTCAACATGGAATTTCCTGGTCAGAACTAGGAAACTTACAGATAGACTGCTTCCGTTCCCATCAGGAGTGCAACCTTGCCCAAACAATGTACTCTTTGCTAATAGATTTCTTTCTTTCTTTTTTCAATGACCCCCCTCACAGTCTTTAAAAACCTGTCTTTTGTTTAACTCAGCAAAGTCCTGCTACTTGCTAGAGGGGGTGCTCCCTGATTTATGCATTGTTTAATAAAGCCAATTAGATCTTCAGCTGAGTTTAAAACTGCATTTGTCAAAACTAATTTACTCAGCTGAATTTTGTGTTTTTAACGAGACTCTGTACGTGCCTTCCCAGCCCTCACCCGCCTCACCCCAAATTCTCTTAATGGCTGCTCATTGCTTAAAACTTGACTTTGATGTCACTTCTACCAGGCACTCTTCTCTCACCCCCTGCTAGGCTGGGAGCACCTCTCTGTGATGCTGAAATTCCATGTATCTCCTACACCATAACCCTGTACTGTTATTACCTTTTTTTTTCTTTTGTCATTTTCTATTTGATATCCCTCAGAAGACTGCTCAGGGGAAACGGGGAAATGGAAGTCTTATTCAGAACTGTGTTCTGCAGGATCTAGCATAACTATGGCTCATATATTGGTTGAACAACACTGTGGTGGTGGTATGTTAGGGACAAAAAGTAAGATCTGAGAAATATTAGGATCCTAGCTTCGATGTGCTTAAAGTAGACCTTTTAGCATATAACCCATTTGTACTTGATGACTTCATGAGGTGTTTCCTCAGAGAGAACAAAGGAAGCCACCTGGAGGGGCCTGCATGTGGTAGGTCATCCATATATACAGTCAGTTATGTGAATCTTACTTCTCTATAAATTGTTTCTCTCTCTCTCAGTGGTCCATCAATGATTAATAGAGCTTGAGCACCCAGTTCCTGCTTATTTTTGCAGATAAAGATAAACATGATGAAAAATGAATTTAAATTAAAAAGGAAAATCTTCTTGATCACGAAGACTGTGAACATGAGGAGAATTTGTATAGAGAGATGATCAGATGTCGGCTCAGGCTACCGTATTTTTAGCCATGAGTCTTGTAGGCAGATGAAGCATCAATCTGTCCTTGGCTCCCATGATGAAACACAACTTTGGATCAAGTAAAGGCCATCGCTATGGTCACAAGTGGTCACTTAATTGAAAGTTGTAATCATGTGCAGGACAATATTCCATATAAACCTAACGACTTATCCAGTAGATTCCAATGTAGTCTTAATACTTGTAGGATTCAGCTGTGGTGCTCAAGATTTTTAAAGCAGCAGCTGGACCAGAAGGAGTTATTAAGGGTGAGGATCAGATCACAGCAATTATCCACTTAATGTAGCATTTATATGAAACACTAACTCTGTGCAAGGTCATTTAGACTAACCACCATTTATTTCTTGAACATTTTCCTGAAACTAGTAATAATCATAAAGATAATAATTTATTGCAAACATAATCAATTCAAGAAAGATAATTAGCATGAACAATTATTATAGGGAAATATTAGCTGTACATAAAACATATGCCTAAATCTGTTTCTTGCTCCCTTTGGAAGAGATTAGTTACATATGGTTTATATGGTATGCAACATCTTGCAGATGTTGATACTTAAAAAAAATATGAACTAGCATTATTAATCTTTTTGTGAAGAACAAAAGAATTAATTGAGAGCTTCATTATCATAGATGATTGAGGTTTTAGATGATAATGGCATTTTATTTCAAAAGTTCATCAAACAGAAGATTTTAATTGTGAGGCTTGACTAATCATGACCACTTTGACTCTGGTTAATTATGTATCAAGATGGAAGTTTTTAATGAGTCTTCTTGAAATTAAGTGTACATTCTGCCATTGTGCATTTGATACAGAAAAAAAATGCTCCAAATTTCAATAATTGAAAATGTCAAAAACCTACTTCTAAGCATACTTGTTCTAAAAATACATTCTAAGAATTTAGATTAAAAGTAGATGAGCTAAGAAACAAAATTGTAACAGTGGTTTTCAGCCCTCAAGAGCCAACAGTCATGGGGCCAACTTAAATAGTTAGCTAACAAAAGAAATCAACAAATGCTTTGTGCAAGGAATGACTTTCCAACTGAAAGCAGAGAGGTTAAGGTACATACCAGAGGATTCCAAATGCCATCTACTAGTTAGAATCATTAGGAAATATTCTGCAAGTTTTTCTACTCCTCCAGTTCTCCATGACAGATGATTTGGATGAGCAAGTTCATTCTCATTTAATTTTTTTTAACATTTATTTATTTATTTTATTTTATTTTTTAAAAATTTTATAATAGTTTATTTTCAAATTGGTTTACATATAACACCCAGTGTTCATCCCAACATGTGCCCTTTTTAATGCCCATCACCCCCTCTCCCCCCTCCCTCATCCCCCTTACCCTCAGTTTTTTTCTTAGTCTTTGAGAGTCTCTTATGTTTTATCTCCCTCCCTCTCTGTGTCTTTTTTTCCTTTCCCCTCTTCCCCTCCCCCTGGTTTTTGCTTAGTCTCACAAAGTCCACCTATTCGTGGAAACATATGGTATCTGTCTTTTTCTGACTGACTTATTTCACTTAACATAATACCCTCCAGTTCCATCCATCTGGCTACACATGGCCAGATTTCATTTTTTCTCATTGCCACGTAGTAGTCCATTGTATATAAGTACCATAACTTCTTTATCCATTCGTCAGTTGATGGGCACTTGGTCTCTTTCCATGATTTGCCTATTGTCGAAAGTGCTGCTATGAACATTGGGGTACACGTGCTCCTATGCATCAGCATTCCTGTGTCTCTTGGGTAGATTCCTAGCAGGGCTATTGCTGGATCATAGGGTAGCTCTATTTTCATTTTTTTGAGGAACCTCCACACCGTTTTCCAGAGTGGCTGCACCAGTTTGCATTCCCACCAACAGTGTAGGAGGGTGCCTACTTCTCCACATCCTCGCCAGCATCTATAGTTTCCTGATTTGTTCATTTTAGCCACTGTGACTGGTGTGAGGTGGTATCTCAGTGTGGTTTTGATTTGTATTTCCCTGATGATGAGTGACATTGAGCATCGTTTCATGTGTCTGTTGGCCATCTGAATGTCCTCTTTGGAGAAGTGTCTATTCATATCTTTTGCCCATTTCTTCACTGGGTTGTTTGTTTTTCGGGTTTGGAGTTTGGTAAGTTCTTTATAAATTTTAGATATTAGTCCTTTATCCGATATGTCATTTGCGATGATCTTTTCCCATTCCGTTGGTCGCCTATTCGTTTTGTTGGTTGTTTCTTTTGCTGTGCAGAAGCTTTTTATCTTGATGAGGTCCCAATAGTTCATCTTTGCTTTTAATTCTCTTGCCTTTGGAGACGTGTCGAGTAAGAAATTGGTGCGTCTTAGGTCAAAGAGGCTTTTTCCTGTTTTCTCCTCTAGGATTTTAGAGACAGAGCGTGAGCAGGAGAAGGGCAGAGAGAGAGAGGGAGATACAGAAACCCAAGCAGGCTCCAGGCTCTGAGCCGTCAGCACAGAGCCCGACGCGGGACTCGAACTCACAGACCGTGAGATCATGACCTGAGCCAAAGTCGGTCGCTTAACCAACTGAGCCACCCAGGCGCCCCATCATTCTCATTTAGAAACATTAAATAGGTGGCATGCATGGCTCCATGCCTGATATCTAACATCCGTGATAGGAGTGTACAGATTCTCCTGAATGGAAGCTTCTGTGGGCTTTGTGTAACTTTCATAGCTGAATCTAGTGAGGAAGACATCAGTTTTCCTTCAAATTAATGATCTCTCTGTCGACAATGATCTTCACTTTGATTCACAGGCAAACATGATTAGTTGGAAAACTGATCAGCTCTCTTTTATAGGTTGAATTTCTAAAATGGGACTCAAGAAGGGAAGCCATCTCTCTTTTACATCAAGAATGGCAAGCTCAGGGGCACACGGGTGGCTCAGTTGGTTAAGAGTCCAACTATTAATTTCTGCTTAGGTCATGATCTCACAGTTATAAGATTGAACCCCATGTCAGGCTCTACACTGACAGCATGGAGCCTACTTGGGATTCTTTCTCTCCTCCTCCCTCTGTCCTTCCCACTTGTTCACATGACAACCTCAAAAAGAGGACAAAGAGGTAGAGAGCCCTCAGCCAACTAAACCTACTGTAGGGTTCCACAAGCTTCCTAAGCACAGTCAACATTTTAATGGTGGTATATAATCCCTGATCGACTACATTCAACACCAATTATTACCAACTCAAACACCAGAAGAAATGTATGGCAACTTTAGGAGGCAACTAGAATCAGGGACATGTTGCTGGAAAAATACTTATATTTTCCTGTGAAACTCTTATTGGAACTTCCCTAAACTGATGGCTTTTCTGGAATCTTGGTTTCCAGAACTGCAGACAGAGAGAAATTTGGTGTCACATGATGGACTACTTTCTTAAAATAGCAGAGATCCCTCCGAGGCCAAACAAAGAACCCAAGATATAAAGTTCCTAGGTTGGTGAAAGAGGGTCTGTGAGCTGATACTTGAACCAAGTCCACCTAAGGGCTGAAACAGGAGAACACCAAATGATTGCACAATAGAGAAGAAAGCATGTGGAGATTCAAACACGCCTTGCCCGAGCTATGTCTATATGGGAGTGGAGATGGGGTGATCAAGGATCTGTTTCACCCCATCTGGGGAAGGTGCAGAGCCTCTTGCTCTATTCTGTTATTAGCCATAGCTGCCAGAGGAGACAGAAGTAACTAGGATTGGGTTGAAGACTGATCAATATTTTTATTAGGAAAAGGTGATAAGCCTGATTTGAATTGGACTAATAAAGTCAACACTGAGTCAAGACTTCCACTAACCTCTCCACTGGTTCAATGCCAGGGAATCGACTTTGGCAAGCTGAGCAAACATGTTATGTCACTGCCCAGAAAATATGGTGTGCAATTCATTTAGAAGACAGGGACTCAGTGCTGAGATCACAATTAAAATCAAAGAAAACAAATTCATACTTGCTTGTCTGTGCGGTTACCTACTCTCAGTGGGAAGGACAAATAGGCTTATAGCTCTAAAGCCAACAGTTCATATTTGACTCAAGAATGTCATAGTTTATATTGATTCTTTGGTCAGGTTGGTCCCTATAAATCACATTACTCTCCCACACATACACATACAAACCTTTCCCCAGCAAGGCTAAAAAAGAAGTCCGTGTGCTCACTCTTCCATGTCTCCATTCCAGTCCTCTTCCACCCACCACACGTACAGGGGTCGGTATTAGGAGGATCGCTCTTGGACCTCTGTTCCTCCCATTTCTGTTCCCCACCTCTAGCAGGTGATTACTACCTCTGGACCTTTGGGTCGACTCTCTGTGCCTTCTTGGCCTTGTCTTCTGGTCCTTTTCTTACCTTGTCTCCATCTTCTCACTTGCCTCAAAATTTCTGCTCTAGCTCTGACCTCACAGTGCTCATCTTTCCTAATTGTATTCTGCTCAGACTGATCCTGGCCGAGTTGACATTTCTTTAATATTCAACTTCGACAAAGAACAGAGTCCTAGCCCTGGCATGAATAAATTAGATATACATTAAGTATTTGCTGAAATATTGCTAAATGAATACTCAGTTGAATATTGCCAATGGTCCCTTCTGGACTGCTGGTTGATCTTATAGGCTTCTGAATTTATCCCATTTATTGAGCCTCAATTAGGGCTTGTTAATCAATCTATCTTAAAAACATATTAGCTGCATGGTTAAGCCTCTGATGAGGATAATTTATCCACTGGTGAATGAGATATGATTGAATTAGCTAAAGACGGTTGGACTAAATTAACTAAAAAACAGAGAGAGAGAGAGAGAGAGAGAGAGAGGAAGAGAGAGAGAGAGAGAGAGAGAAGAGCCTTAATCACTTGGGATTCGTTTGTCATCCACTGAACAATTCACTGAATCTTCTAGACCACAGCCTTAATAGAGCCACCAATGTGACCGAACACCAAAAAGCTATCTACCACTCATTAAAATAGGCAATATGTTCCATGTGCCTTAATAGGGAAACTTCACAGCAGCTGAAAGATAAGTCTTATTGTGTCCACTTTACAGAAGAGAAACTGAAGCAAAGACATGAAGTGACTTGTCCAAAACATCGAGATTGGTAGATGCTGGAACCTGAATTGAAACTCAGGTCCAGATAATTCCAAAGACCACACTTTTACCATATTTCCAATGGGTTTCCCTATTGTGGTCAGGCACAGATCAAGGATTCAGATTTCATAATCTAAAAGCTCAGAGTCTAGGTCTCTAGAAATCCACAGCAGACACACACATGGGCACAAAGAGGTAGAAAGACAGCCATGAAGTACAGGCTGATGCATCATGGGGAAGAAACCCAAAGATGGTCACTGCACACCCTCTGGCCCCGTTCAATTTCACTCTTTCTATTCTGCCAGCTGAAGCCCTAGAGTCCCTCAGGACAGCTGCCTGAAGCCACACCATTCCGTGCTGGTGATTTCCATGTACCTACGCCTTTTCTTGGCTCTCTGCTCCCTGCTGCCCAGGCATAGGTGTGCCTGAGATCCACTTGACCCCTCTGAATCTCTCGACTCCTGCAAGCTTCTCAAATCCTCAAATAACAGCTGAGAACTGCACCAATCAGCCTTCACACCTGGACTTCCTGCACCGCCAGAGTCAGCATGGTTCTTAGAGGTCCGGATCTCAAACTTTGTTATTTTTCTTTCTGCTCAAGTGCCACACCACTGGAGCCATTTTATATTCCTCCATGATTAGCCTGGACAACTTGCAATAACTCTAATTCCACCAGTAAGAAGGGTGCCCCTGTGCTGTACATCTTCCAGTCAACATGAAAATCAGATGATCATCAAGGGAATTAGGTAAGGGAGCAGTAAGAGGAAGTTCAAAGGAGTCAGCTGGGTCCTTGCCCTCAGGTGTTTAAGGAAATAAAGCATTTCGAGAAGGACACAGAACAGAACTAAATGTTAGAATGGTTGGAAGTGACTGGAGAATGATAATAATAATTGCTTCTTGAATGTTTACTATGTGCCAAGTGGATTAACTCCAGTTTTCATAGTAACTCTGGTTGGCATTTTACACCCATTTTACAGATGAGAAAACTGAGTCTGAGAGCTAAATAAGCCTCAGGAATACAGTTTATATTGTGGCAAAACCATTTTTCAAGCCTGGGCCCACTAGGACCACGTTCATGTTGGTCCCACCGCACCATGCTACAAAACAGAAGTGTGCACAAAGCTGGGCCAGCACATCTAGGTGGGGTTCTATCAGGGAGGTGAAGGGACAGCATGAAGCTGGGATGTGCAGCCTTACCCAGGAGAAGAGAGACAGGGGCTGCAGCGGGGGATCAGACCAACCTTCACTCTTGAATGGCCCTGCGACCCTTCTTCTTTCCCACAGAAGGCAAAGGGACACACAAGCCTGAATCCTCTGTTACACACAATGCTTGGCTGCACAGAGCTCAAGCTGAAACACAGAAAAGATGAACTGCCTTGGACCCAAAGGCAGAGCAATGAGTAAAATCCAGCTCTAATTTCCATCCCCTGGAACACAGACCTAATCAAACGCCCACAACAGTTTTAAAGAGAATGTTAGTTACAATCCAGAGCTAATTAAAACTTTCCATAAAATGACTCTTTAAAATTTAAGTGGCCTTGAATGCTAACAGCCCAGGCTTGTCTCTAACTGCAGAATTATTATTAACACATTAGCACAGCAATGCCAGCCACTGAATTTGCTTGGCGATTTCGAAATAATGATGTTTTGAGTGTTTCCAGCTGAAATGATGTGTCCTTTTCAATTCTGACACAGCAGGTCATCAGCTTCTTCTCCCCACCACTTTTCCAGGGTTGATGTCCTCCTTCCTCTGAGGCTAACATAGGGTTTCTTAGTTTCTTGGACCTCCACATGCATCACTTCATAGCTCCTATGTTTATCTCTGTCACGATGCCCCTCTTTGTGTGGATTTTTTATGTTTATCTTCCCTTGAAAACAAAGACTATGTTCATGCAGGATACTGTGTAATATATAGTGAGAGCAGAGACATTCGAAATGAACAGGGCTCACTCCAGTGATGTCTCTTACTGGCTTTGGAGTTTAGAACAAGCTATGATGACATTGTGATAATAACTGTTACCACTAATGATAATAATTGTTAACATTTGTTGAGCACTTACTATCTGCTGAGCACAATTTACACACATTATCTAAATCCCCCCCAGCAACCCTTATTTTTATCTGTTCTAACAGATAGCTATAAAATACTCATTGTATTTTCTGCACATTACATCCTCATGACAATCTCAAGGAGGTAAGTACTCTTTATATCCCCCATTTTACAACTGAGTGAACTCAGATTAAGTAGAAACTATGGAACCAAGATCATACAGCTAAAATGCAGAGTCTTACCAGGATTCTAACGCAATGAGTCAGGCTCAAAATCCAGGCACTTAACCTCTACGCTACTGGTTCTCCAACTCCAGAATGCTTCAAAATCACCTAGAGGGCTCATTAAACGCAAATTGCTAAACCTATTCTCTGACATTCTGGTTCTGAGGTGGAGCCAGAGAATGCATTTCTACAAAGTTCCCAGGTGACACACATGCTAGATTATGTTGTCAATTTTTCTATTATCCTCCTATTTTTACAGAAGGGAATACTGAGTCTCGGAGTCTCAGGCTACTTGAATCTCGCAAGATTATACTACAGTTAGGAGCTGAGCTAGCGATTTGGTTGATCCAAAATACATGAAACACCCTGAATTTTAGCTCCCCACGTATATAATAGGGATATTAATATTACCTAACTACACAGTTGTTAACAGTAACTGAAATAATGAACATTACAGTCTATGGTATAGAGTGGGTACTTACTTAGTGTTTGCTTTTCCTGTATCATGTAGAACCTCGTATATACAGTGTGCCCAACGAATGTGAGTTAAATGGAGTTGAACCCATGCAATCACTCCCAAACTGACTTTTGTTGGTGATACTGTCTGGAATACTCCTTACTTCTCAATACCATACACACAGCCTTCCCTTTTGTGCCTAAATGTAAATCATCTGAACAGCTTTCTCCCTCTCTGGAGTTCCCAGGTTTGCCATATGCCTTAACTCCTGGTGGGGGAGACTATTTAAATTCTATTCCATATGAATAGCTCCCTTGGAGTTGGCAGTATGGCAACCCAACGGGTTGGTCCCCAACTCTCTGAGGCCTAGAATGAGAATAAAGCTAGTTTCCTCATTACTCCCAGTTTTAGGCCAGTCTCCTTATGTAGATCTACAACAGAGAAGTCAAACTTATATATTATTTTATTTAAGAGTTTAACTCCTGGGATGCCTGGGTGGCTTAGGCAGTTGAGCATCCAACTTCGACTGGCCCATGATCTCACAGTTTACGAGTTTGAGCCCTGCATCGGACATAGAGCCTCAGCACAGAGCCCGCTTTGGATCTTCTGTCCCCTTCTCTCTCTTCCCCTCTCCAATGTACATGTGCGTGCATGCATGCTCTCTCTCTCAAAAAAAAAAAATTAAAAAAATAAAAAGAGTTTAACTCCTCATTGCCTCAGTTTTGACAATTTCACAGAATCATCCCTCTACACTACAAAAAAAATCTGTTTTTTTTTTTCATGTCAAGTGAAAAAAACCCCACAAAACACAAAACACCACAATAAAACCTGGAAAACTTTTAGACTCAACAGTCTCACTTCTAGGAATTTACCATGCAGCTTTATCCCCAACAGAATCAAAAACAAACATCTCAAGATTATTCACTGAGACATTATTTATTACAACAAAATACTTGAAAAGAAACTAAATGCCTGTCTTAAGAATTCTGAATATGCATTATATGCATTCATATGGTGAAACAGTAGGCATCTGTAAAAATAGATGAAGAGGATACCTATGACTTGATGTATGGTGATTATCAGGATATGTGTCATTAAGTGAAAAGAAGCAAAGTGCGAAAGTTTATATACAGCATTTCACCTTTTATGAAAAAAAAAGCTGGGAAAAGAACATGTGTGCACATATTATTTTTGCACAAAGAAATACTCGAAGGAAAAATAAAGCAGAAACTAACAAAACTTGTTAATTAATACCTCAGAGGTGATAGGTAGGAATAGGGTGTAAGTTCTAGAGCAGGAGTTGGGACATCTCTGATATATACAAAATATATATTTTTATATAGTTTTGGCTTTGATTCTATGTCAATGTTTTACATGTTCAAATAATCAAAATAAATTGACAAAGATGGGGGAAAAGATTAAATATAAATATAGATAACTGATCTTAATATCAAATATCGATCAACATCACAAAAAAAGAAAACAGAATTTGTTCAAGGAACTTTTAAATACATTATTCTAGATACCCTAACTGATATTTATTCTAAAGGCAAAAATAACAGCAAAGAAATTTTAAACTTTGTTTAGGAAATTTGTTGTTGGTACTATATTGGTGTAACAACTCTGAAACTCCTATTATGTGTATTATAGATTTGGGCAACTGACTAACTATATTATGTTGGGAACTAGAGTTAACACTGTGCCTATTCATACTGTGCTGGTCTTCAATATGGGAAAAGATAAATACAAATATGGAATGCAGGAAGAAGAGGAAGAATTCTGTGGTGCTGGATTAGTAGGGATATTAGTATGAACTCATAATTTACAAATATGTTTTAATTTGTCCACAGAAAGGATCTAGGAGCAATAATATTCCAGTAGCAATGAGCAGATAGAGCTTCCAGATCTTTTTCTACTTACCAGTTCCCACCAAATAAAGCTGGGCTCTTTGAGAAATGGCTGACCCTAGGTCTTCTGCATAGAAAGGACAAAGCAAGTGCAGAACGTCTTGTTGTGATAGAAAATAAGAATCTGTTCAATGACTAAAAGTAACATGTCAAAAGGATTCCACAGCCAGATTTCAAGGGTACTCACCAGCCAAACTAGATTATATTTGAATATAAAAATGAAAAAATCACAAGAATGGACTTTAATACATTTAATAAAAGGAGGCCTGTGAGTCCATGTTGATAATGTCTGCAGCTGTACATGCCAGGAGTGTCAAAATTCTCTAACATAAAGTATGTATACACACACATACATATATATGTGTATACATGTATATTTACTTGTATTAAAATATATACGTATATAGGGGAGGGGAGGCTGGGATGACGGCAGAGTAGGAGGAGCTTAAGCTCACCTTGATCCATGGATACAACCAGATAACACTTACATTAGCATCCATAACCCAGAAAATGACCGAAAGAAAAACTCTACACATAAAGGCAGAAACCACATCAAAGAAGATAGGAATGGTGGAGATGTGGTTTGGGAGTGAAACAGAGACTAGACCCTAGCTGTCTACAGTTAAGAAGGAGCTGGTGGCATGGAGGAATGCAAGAAACAGACTCACACCAGGGAGTCTGCACAGGGAAAAGAGAGCTCCATAATATTTGGCTTTGAAAGCGAGAGGGGCTGAATTTTGCCAGTACTTATAACCAGTTGGACGGAACTTTAAAAATCAGAGGGCTTTGGAAAGTCTAGAGGGCATTAGGAAGCTGAGTCTCTGCCCTTAAAGAGACAGCACAAGAAACAGCCCATGGAAGTACAGCAAAGAAGCAGCAGTTTGAAAAACATCTTGGGCACATGGAGGGATCATTATTTACTCATCTGAGAGCATGTCCCAGAGAGGCAGGATCACAGGGAGAGCCCTCCAGGAGCAAAGGAGCTGGAAGGCACCATTTCACTGTCCCATCCCCTAGCATAAACTCATGGCCACCTGCAGGAACCAGTGCAGTGCCAACACTCACTACCTATTGACTTTAACCAAGGCCTGCCCTACCATGCTTCAGAGACTCTGCCCTTCTCAGCCACCTCTGTCTCAGTCCTTGTGCTGCAGGCCCCTTGTCCCAGGAGACCTGAGCAAACCCTGCCAACAGCACATTTCTGATCACATGCTTTGCAGAGCCTCAGTTCCTGTGGCCCTACCAGCAGGTCTGGTTTTACAAGCAGACCAGAGCACACCTTGTTAAAAAAAATTCCCAACCCATCTGGGGACCAAACACTTACCAAAGCAGGTAAGACAGCATCTGCAGATAACTGAACTGAAGGAAAAAGCAGCCAAGACTCAAGAGCAGGTCATATGCAGTACATATAAGAGATACTCCCTCAAGTGTCAGATCCTGGGGAACAGGGGACTTGCTGCACTTCAGGGCATTCTAGGCCTCTTCTCGTAAGTCCAGTACCTTCAAGAGCAGGGGAAATGGCTGTGTTTTCTAACACAGAGAAACAGACACAGAGAGGTAGACAAAATGAGGAGACAGAGGAATATGTCTCAAATGAAAGAGCAGGACAAAACCACAGCAAGAACTCTAAGTGAGATGGAGAAAGTGATATGCCTGATAGAAAAATGAAAGTAATGATCATAAAGATACTCACTGGACTTGAGAAAAGAGTGGAGGATGTCACTGAGACAATTATCAAAGAGATAAAAAAGAACCACTCACAGATGAAGAACATAATAAATGAAATTAAAAATATGCTTCATGGAATGAATAGCAGCCTAGAGGAAGCAGAGAAACTAATTAATGACCTGGAAGACAGAGTAATGGAAAGCAATGAAGCCGAGCAAATGAAAGAAAAAAAATTATGCAAATTAGAATTGTCTAAGAGGACTGAGTGACTCCATCAAGTGTAATAACATTCACATTCTAGAGATCCCAGAAAAAGAAAAGAGAGAAAAAGGGGCTGATAATTTATTTGAAAAAATAATAGCTGAAAACTTTCCTAATCTGGGGGAAAAAAACAGAGATCCAAATCCAGGAGGCACAGAGATCCCCAACAAATCAACCCAAGGAGGTTCACACCAAGACATATAGTAATTAAAATGGCAAAAAGTAGTGATAAAGAAAAAATTTTAAAGGAGCAAGAGAAAAGAAAACATTTAAATACAATGGAAACCCCTTGGCTATCAATTTATGTTTTAGCAGAAACTTAGCAGGCAAGAAGGGAGTGGCATGATATATTTAAAGTACTGAAAGGGAAAAATCTGCAATCAAGAATACTGTATCCTGCAAGGCTATCACTTAGAATAAAAGGAAAGATAAAGAGTTTCTCAGACAAAAACTAAAGGAATTCATGGTCACTAAAGCAGCCCTATATGAAATATTAAAGGGGGCATTCTTTGAGTGAAAAGGATAGACCATAAGCGAGAATATGAAAAGTAGGAATTACAGAAGCAATAAAAGTTAAGTATATCTGTAAAAATCAGGTAAGGGATTCACAAAATAAAAGGATGTGAAATATGACACTATAAATCTAAAACATGGAGAGGGGAGGAATGAAGAATGGGTTTGAACTTACACAACCATCAACTTAATATAGAACACTATATGCAGAAGATGTTATATTCAAACCTAATGGTAATCACATATGAAAACCCAGTAACATATATGCAAAGATTAAAAAAAAAGGAATCAAAATATATCACTAAAGAAAGCCAGGAAACCACAGAAAACAGCAAGAGAAGAAAGGATCAGAGAAAAACTACAAAAACAACCACAAAACAAGTAATAGAGAAAATAAATACATATCTATCAATAATTACTTTGAACGTAAATAGATTAATTGCTCCAATCAAAAGACATACGGTAACAGGGGATTAAAAAAAACAAGACCTATTTATATGTTGCCTACAAGAGACTCTTTGTAGACCTAAAGACACCTGCAGATTAAAAGTGAGGGGATGGATGTGAAAAGAAAACTGGAGTAGCATCACTTACATTGGATAAAATAGACTTTAAAAAAGACTGTAACAAGAGACAAAGAAGGACACTATATTATGAGAAAGGGGACAATCCAACAAGAAGACAGAACAATTGTGAATATTTATGCACCCAATATGAAACACCCAAATACATAAAAGAGTTAATAACATACATAAAGAAATTAATTGTAGTAATACAATAATAGTAGAGGACTTTAACACTCCACTTACATTAAAGCACAGATCGCCCAAACAGAAAATCATCAAGGAAACAGGGTTTTTGAATGGCACACTGGACCAGATGGATTTAACAGATATATTCAAAATATCTCATCCTAAAACAGGAGAATATACACTCTTCTCAAGTGTACACGGAACATTCTCCAGAACAGATCACATATTAGGACACAAAACAAGCACAAATTCAAGATGATCAAAATTATACCATACAGCTTTTGTGATTATAATAACAATGCTATGAAACTAGAAATCGACTACAAGAAAAATGTGGAAAAAGTACAAATACATGGAGGCTAAAAAACATGCTACTAAACAATGAATAGATCAACCAAGAAATCAAAGAAGGAATGAAAAGTTACATTGACAACAAACAAAAATGAAAATACAACAGTCCAATTCTTTGGGATGCAGCGAAAGTGGTTCTAAGAGGGAAATATAGAACAATACAGACTTATTGCAAGAAGCAAGAAAAATCTCAAACAACGACCTAACCTGAACATTTAAAGGAACAAGAAAAAAGAAGAGCAAACAAAACTCAACAAGAGCAGAAGGAATGAAATAATAAAGATTACAACAGAAATAAATGATACAGAAACTAAAAAAAAAAAAAACAGTAGAACATATCAATAAAACCAGGAGCTATTTCTATGAGAAGATCATCAAAATTGAAAACTACTAGCTAGACTCATCAGAGGTAAAGATAGAGAAAGAGAGAGAGAAAGAGGAAGAGAGAGAGAGAGAACTCAAATAAACAAAATCACTAATAAAGGAGAAGAAATAACAACTAACACCACAGAAATACAAACAACCGTAAGACAATATTATAAAAAAATAATAAGTCAACAAATTGGACAACCTAGAAGAAATGGATAAATTCCTAGAAACATGTAACTGACCAAAAGTAAAGCAAGAAGAAATAAAAAATTTCAACAGAACAATTACTAGCAATAAAATTGAATTATTAATTTAAAAAAACTCACAACAAAAATCTAGGACCAGATGGGTTCACAGACAATTTCTACCAAACATTTAGAGAGTTAATATCTATTCTTCTCAAACTATTCAGAAAAATAGAAGAGGAAGGAAAACTTTCAAATTCATTCTATGAGGCTGGCATTACCCTGATACCAAAACCAGATAAAGACACCACACACACACACACACACACACACACACACACACACACACACAATAATAATATATTAAAAGGAAAAAAAGAGAGAGAAAAGAGAGAACTAGAGGCCAGTATCTCTGATGAACATAGAATGCAAAAATCCTCAACAAATACTAGCAAACCAAATCCAACAATACATTAAGAAAAACATTCACTACAATCAAATGAAATTTATTCCTGGGATACAAGAGTGGTTCAATACCTACAAATCAGGCATTGCATCACATCAATACATCACATCAATAAGAGAAAGGATAAGAAACATAAGATCATTTTAAGAGATGCAGAACAAGCATTTGACAAAGAACAACATCAATTCCTGATAATAATCCTCAACAAAGTAGGGTTAGAGGAATACACCTCAACATGATAAAGGCCATATACGAAAAACCCACAGGACTTCACACCCAGGAAACCTGAGAGCTTTTCCCCTAAGGTCAAGAATAAGGCAAGGATTTTCATTCTCACCAATTTTATTCAACAGAGTACTGGATGTCCTAGCCACAGCAATCAGATAATAAAAAGAAAAGACATCCAAAATGGTAAGGAAAAAGTAAAAATTTCATTATGTGCAGATGATAGATACTATATACAGAAAATCCTAATGCCTTTACCAAAAAACTACTAGAACTAGAATAAATGAATTCAGTAAAGTGACAGGATACAAAGTCAATGTCCAGAAATCAGTTACATTTCTTTGCACTGAAAATGAAGCAGCAGAAAAAGAAATTGAGAAAACAATCCCATTTACAACTGCACCAAAAATAATAATATGTGTATGTTTAAACTTAATCAAAGAGGTGAAAGACCTATACTCTGAAAACTATACAACGCTGATGAAAAAAATTGTAGATGACACAAAGAAATAGACATTCCATGTTCAAGGATTGGAAGAACAAATACTGTTAAAATACCTACACTACTCAAAGCCATCTACAGATTTAATGAAATCCTGATCAAAATAGCAATAGCATTTTTTACAGAGCTAAAACGAGCAACCCTAAAATTCGTATGGAACCATAAAAGACCCCATGTAGCCAAAACAATCTTGAAAAGGAAAAACAAAATTAGAGAAATTATAATACCAGACTTCAACTTAAGTTTTAAAGCTGTAGTAATTAAAATACTATGGTACTGGTATAAAAATAGACATATAGATCAACAGAACAGAAAAAAACCCAGAAATAAATCCACAATTATATGATCAATTAATCTTTGACAAAGGAGGAAAGAATATACAATGGGAAAAAGACAATCTCTTTAAAGAAATGGTATTGGAAACACTGGCCAGATACAAGCAAAAGAATGAAACTGGACCACTTTCTTATACCATACACAAAAGTAAACTCAAATGGATTAAAGACCTTTCTGTGAGACCTGAAACCATAAAATTTCTAGAAGAGGGCACAGGCAGTAATTTCTCCGAGATCAGCTATAACAACATTATTCTAGGTATGTATCCTGAGGCAAGGGAAGCAAAAGCAAAAATAATCTGTTGGGACTACATCAAAACAAAAAGCTTCTGCAGAGTGAAGAAACAATCATGAAACTTAAACGGCAACCTTTGGAATGGAAGAAGATATTTGCAAATGACATATTCAATAAAGGATTAGTATCCAAAATATATAAAGAACTGATATAACTCAATACCCAAAAAATAAATAATCCAATTAAAAAACAGGCAAAAGAAATGAACAGACATTTCTCTAAGGTAGATATCAGATGGCCAACAGACACATGAAAAGATGCTCAGTATCACGCACCATCATGGAAATGCAAATCAAAGCAACAGTAACATATCACCTCACACCTGTCAGAATGGCTAAAATCAACAACACAAAAAACAAGTGTTGGCAAGGATGTGGAGAAAAAGGAACCCTCTTGCACTGTTGGTGAGAATACAAACTGGTGCAGCCACTGTGGAAGACAGTATGAAGTTTCCTCAAAACATTAAAAATAGAACTACCTCTTGATCTAGTAATCACACTACTGGATATTTACTCCCAAAATACAAAAACACTAATTCAAAGGGACACTTGCACCCCTATGTTTAGTGCAACATTATTTACAATAACCAAATTATGGAAGAACCCCAAGTGTCCATTGAGAGACAAATAGATAAAGAAGATGTGAGTATACAATGAAATATTATTCAGCCATAAAAAGAATGAAATCCTGCCATTTGCAACATGGATGGAACTAGAGAGGGTGATGGTAAACAAAATTAAGTCAGCCAGAGAAAGATATGATATCACTCATATGTGGAATTTAAGAAACAAAACCAATGAGCAATAAAAAAAAAATAGAGAGACAAACTGAGAAACAGATTCTTAACTACAGAGAACAGACTGGTGGTTACCAGAGAAGTGGGTAGGGGGATGGGTGAAATAGGTGAAGGGGATTAAGAGTACACTTCTCATGATGACACTGAGGAAGGTATAGAATTGTTAAATTATTATATTATACACCTGAAACTAATATAATACTATCTGTTAACTGTACTGGAACTAAAATAAAAAGATAATAAAAAATATATAGGGGGATAGAATCTCTATTTAAAAACATTTTTTTAACGTTTATTTACTTTGAGACAGAGAGAGACAGAGCATGAGTGGGGGAGGGGCAGAGAGAGAGGGAGACACAGAATCCGAAGCAGGCTCCACGCTCTGAGCTGTCAGCACAGAGCCCAACGTGGAGCTCGAACTCACGGACCGCGAGATCATGGCCTGAGCCGAAGTCGGACACTCAACCGACTGAGCCACCCAGGCGCCCCTAGAATCTCCATTTTAGAGAAGAATGTCAAGTAATAAATATAGAAGAAATGATGGAAAAATCACTGCCATTCTTTAGTCCAAGAGTAAAAATTAATTTAGGCAGGAAACATCAAAGATGCTTATACTATTGAGGGAAAAAATGTTAGGAACTGAATGAATATTCACAACATCTCAAAATTCCTCACCACAGATTATTAATTACAATTTGAAAAGATTTATCATGGAAAATACTGGTACATAACACCTTAAAGAAGGTGATCAAATTTAATGTCACCAATGGAGGGAAAAACTGACATCCTGTGTCCCCTGAAATAATTACTTTAAAGGACACAATGTAACCAGTTCAGTATTTCTACCTGAGATGCTTAACTTTAAGTGAATAATCAGAAAACAATCAGGCAAGGGGCGCCTGGGTGGCTCAGTCGGTTAAGCGGCCGACTTCGGCTCAGGTCACGATCTCACGGTCTGTGAGTTCGAGCCCCACATCGGGCTCTGTGCTGATGGCTCATCAGAGCCTGGAGACTGCTTCGGATTCTGTGTCTCCCTCTCTCTCTGCCCTTCCCCTGCTCATGCTCTATCTCTATGTCTCTCAAAAATAAATAAACGTTAAAAAAAAAAAAAAAAAAGAAAACAATCAGGCAAAAACAAACTCAGGGACACTCTGAAAAGAAAAACATTCTGGATACTTTAAAAATGTTAATATCATTTAAAAAAACCCTCAAAAAGAGTTAGACAACTATTCCAGATTCAAAAAAACTAAAAGATACATACCAACTAAATGAAAGTCATTGTCTGTGATTGAATAACAGATCAAAACATTACAATCAATGCCCTTTGGGGGGAAACTGGGGAAATGTGAAATGAGTTGAATATTAATCATATTAAATCTAAATTAAATTTTCTGAGTGCAGTTATTGTATTGTAGTTATTCAGGAGAATTTTTATTTCCAGGAGGAGTTATTGTATTGTAGTTATTCAGGAGAATTCTTATTTCCAGAAGCATTAAGATGTCTGCAACTAACTCTCAAATGATTCAGAAAAAAAGTACCTGTCTATATATAAAGATAAAGCAAATGATACAAACATTAACAATCAGTAAATAACATTCTCTTGGCTCATTAAAAGAAAAAAAAAATGCCAGCAAATGACAACAGTCTGTTCTCCAGCTCTGTGCCATCTGCTGGAGCACATAATAGGACACAGATATCATGAGCAGTTCACTCTCTGCCTCTATGCTCACCTGAGGAAAGTCTAAAAATTTGCCTTCTCTAATATTTAGTTGCCTAAATTGGGTGAAGAGATGTCTAAATACCTATTTCTGTGGTTGAACATCAACAGGTTACGCTATAGGTTCATGGCTTGCTTCATTCAATGATAGAAAAGCAGGACACAGCTGAAAATCCTTTTCGAGACTACCAGTCAAAATTAGGAATCTGCATCCCTCTTGTGACTCACTTCCTTGTCTCATTATCCCAAGGTCTTCAGGTATCATCACCAACATGTAAATACCTTGGAAGTCTTCGCTCCCATCCTTACAACAACAATAAAAGCTGAACAAACTGAGTATCAATGACTTCTCTTGGAATTATCAGAGAATTAAGGTTGCAAATAACCATACTTAAATACAGGGAATCACAACCAGGATGCTGCAGGAATCCAGGGGATTCTACTTCCCTAGCATGGAAGCCTCTGGGTCCATAAACTGGTAGGAATATTTGAATGATAATTTTGATTATAACACTGAATCTGGGCTAATTTCAGAGGGAGAAGACCTTGGTGGGCTTCATTTTTGGGTGGGCTATACTTTTGTGGGTTTTAACTTCAGGTAACTACAAAGTTCTCATGATGGAGAGCCAAAAAGAAAAAAGAAAAAAAGAAAAAGAACAAAAAAACAAAAACACTTCATGGTTCTTTTAGGAGGGGAAAAGTAAATACTTTGAAATGCACTTGGAGCACTCTCTATAATGACACCTACCCATAATAAGTAAAAAAGCCTTTACTGGTAACTTATCTCACTGAGCAAAAAATAGAAGGGAAGTTACCCAAGTTCAGTCCCCTTTTGCCTTTCTGACTCACCTAAAGATGTGGGAGGTGAAGCTAAGAAACACTTGTGAGGGTCAAAGCTTAGGGACACGGACACATTAAAAGACTGAGAGCTAATTGTATGATTATAGAACATCTTCTCTCCCCTACTTCTTACCACCACATCAATAGTGCTCCAGTATATTAACAGTGGAATGCAACTCAAACAATTATAAGGTGTAACTCTTTTTAATGACTTTTTAGAAAAACCCAAAGACAATGGTGGTAGGATGGGAGGGAAGCAAAGATAATAGAGTAATTTGAAGCCCCTGGCACCCACAGCTACACTGTATATTAAACATGTTCCAACTCCAGCCAGATTAATATAAAGTCTCATACTAAAGGTCTATTTATCTCAGTTTTTATTACCCAATATATCTTATTCAGATTTCAATGAAAATTACAAGTCAATGTTGGGATGTGCACCAGTTGTTTATGTAACTGATATATCATGGGAATCTACTCCTGCAACCAAAAGCACACTGTATACACTATATGTTAGCTAAGTTGACAATACATTATATTTTTAAGAAGTAATAAAAAATTAAAATATCCAAAAAATTTCAATAACAAAAAAAGGGGAAGAAAGAAAATTATAAGTCATGGTAAGAGGCAAGAAAAAACAGAATCTGAAAGAGAATCAGATTCAAACATGACAGAGATTTTGTCAGACTAGAAATTTTATCAGACTAGATTTTATCAGACTAGAAATTTAAAATAACTATGATTAATCAGTTAAATCCTCTACTGATAAAGGTAGACAACATGCAAGAACACATGGGTAATGTAAGTGGAAAGGTGGAAACTTTTTAAGAATCAAAAGGAATTGCTAGAAATGAAAAACATGGTAACAAATAAACTGCCCTTGATTAATGCTTTTGTGTCTAATAGAATAGAAAAAGCAAAGGAAAATATTAGTAAGTCTAAAGATAAGTCAATAGTAACTTCCTACACTGAAATAAAAAGGGATAAAAATTAAAAGATCATATTCAATAACTGTGGGATAATTTTTAAAGTTTTAGCATGTGCTTAACTGGAATACCAAAAGGAACAGAAAGAATACAAAGTGGAATAAGTACAGAAGTAATAATGGCTGAGAACTTTCTACAATTAATGACAGACACAAAACCATAGACCCAGAAAGCTGAGAGAACACCAAACAAAATAGATATAAAAATTCTACACCAAGGCATATAAAACTCAAATTTCAGAAAATCAAAAACAAATAATAATATTGAAATAAACCAGAGCTAAAAGCACTATATCTTTAGAGGGAAAGAAAAAAAAGATTGTAGCAGATTTCTCGTAAGTAGCCATATAAAGAAGAGAGTGAGTAAAATATTTTAAGTGCTGAAAGAAAAAAAGAAATTACTGCTGTAGAATTCTACATTCAGTAAAATCAGCCTTCAAAAGTGAGAAAAATAAAAATCTCAAACAGTTATTGTTGTTTAATAACTGTGGTAATTCATCACCAGGAAACCAGCCTTACAAGAAATGTTAAAAGAAGTTCTTCAGGGGTGCCTGAGTGGCTCAGTTGGTTAAGCGTCCGACTTCAGCTCAGGTCATGATCTCACGGTTTGTGAGTTCAAGCCCCGCGTCTGGACTCTGTGCTGACAGCTCAGAGCCTGGAGCCTGCTTCTGATTCTGTGTCTCCCCATCTCTCTGCCCTTCCCATGCTCACGCTCTGTCTCAGTCTTTCAATAATAAAATAAAAAACATTAAAAATTAAAAAAAAAAAAAGTTCTTCAGGGATGAGGTAAATAATATAGTTCAGACACTAGGACCTATATAAAGAAGGCAAAGCATCAGAGAATGAATAAAGGGAAAAAAATAAAATCTTATTTATCCTAAGTTAATCTTAGAGATAACGGTTCAAGATGATTATAATCATGTATTGCATGAGTATATCATATAGATAAGTAAAATGAATGACAGTACTTTTATCATGGATCAGAAGGAAGAACTTGGAATATTATGTTATCAGGTACTATCTGAGAAGCAGTATAGTCTTATTTCGAAGTGGACTTAGGTTAGTTGTAAATATGTATTTACGACTTTAGGGAAACCACTAAGGTTTTTTGCGGGGGAGAGAAATATAATTAATATGGTAAGAGATGAAAGGATATAGAAGTATAAAAAGTGTTCATTTAAAACCCATAATCAACATAAGTTGGAAGCCACCTAGATGTCATTCAATAGGCGAATGCATAAAGAAAGTGTTCTGCATTCCTGTGTCTCTTGGGTAGATTCCTAGCAGCGCTATTGCTGGATCATAGGGTAGCTCTATTTTCATTTTTTTGAGGAACCTCCACACCGTTTTCCAGAGTGGCTGCAGTGTGCCCCAATGTTCATAGCAGCACTTTCGACAATAGCCAAATCATGGGAACAGACCAAGTGCCCATCAACTGACGAATGGATAAAGAAGTTATGGTACATATATACAATGGACTACTACGTGGCAATGAGAAAAAATGAAATCTGGCCATGTGTAGCAACATGGATGGAACTGGAGGGTATTATGTTAAGTGAAATAAGTCAGTCAGAAAAAGACAGATACCATATGTTTCCACGAATAGGTCGACTTGGTGAGACTAAGCAAAAACCAGGGGGAGGGGAAGAGGGGAAAGGAAAAAAAGACACAGAGAGGGAGGGAGATAAAACATAAGAGACTCTCAAAGACTAAGAACAAACTGAGGGTGAGGGGGCAAGGGAGGGGGGAGAGGGGGTGATGGGCATTAAAGAGGGCACGTGTTGGGATGAACACTGGGTGTTATATGTAAACCAATTTGAAAATAAACTATTATAAAAAAAAAGAAAGTGTTCTGTTCATAAAGGAATACTATTCACTGAGAAAAAGAGATGAACTATGAAGCCACAGAGAGATATGGATGAACCTTAAATGGATTTTGCTAAGCAAGAGAAGCCTGCCTGAAAAGCTACATGCTGCATGATTCCAACCATGACATTCTATAAAAGACAAACAATATATATAGTTTCCTGGGTTTTGGTGGGACAGATAGAGGATTAAATAGATAAAACACAGTAAACCTTCACGGCAGTGCAAGTATTCTCTAAGGTACTGTAATAATGGTGGGGTGCCTGGGTGGCTCATTTGGTTAAGCATATGACTCTTGATTTCGGCTCAGGTCATAGTCTCAGGGCTTCATGGTTTCGAGTCCCACAGGGGACTTTTGCTGTGGCAGTGCAGAGCCTGCTTGGGATTCTCTGTCTCTCTCTCTGCCCCTCCCCAACTCACACTGTCTCTGTATCTCTCAAAATAAATAAACTTACAAAAAAAGATATTGTAATAGTGGATACATGACATTATTTTCAAAGCCCACAGAATATTATAGTATAAAGGGTAAATCTTCATGTAGGCATTTTTTTTTTAATTAAGAAGTCAAGGAATGCAAGGGAAAAATTCAAGAGTGTGACAAGAGAATCTAACTGTATCAAAAATATATGGAACCACTTCACTGAAGGGGGAGAGGGGGAAAGGTATGTAACTTTGGAGTCTGTAACTGGAGTCTGTAAGTCTAAAGGCAAATGGAATGTACATAAGCTCTGTACTCTAGTGAACGAAATTGGTTCTTATGGAGTCCATATGAACAATTTGGATACTGGAATTGAAAAATTAAATAAATGGGTAGTGGATAGTGGCAAACAGTTTTCTCACTGTTTCACTGGAGATTACAGATAAGCAAGGGGCAGGGAGGCTAGACTAATCCTGTGGTAATTGAAGCAGAAGACATCGCCCTGAGTAGTGATACACATTCAGATGGCTACATACAGAGATATTTATGGATAAATGTATACACGTGGTTTAGTACACGCATATATTTCCTTGCTCTATTGGCTGAGATGGCTGAGAAGTCACATCACCCAGATCTTGGTCTGCAATACCATTCTCCATGAAAACATGCCAGGGCTTCTGGGAGAAATGGCTAATTCTACTGTTTGGTCGGTAATTATACAAGGTGAGCCTGTAGCACCCTGATGGGACAAAAAGTAAGAAAGTGCTCAAAAAAAAAAAAAAAAAAGGCAAAATCATGGGGGCGTTGTCAGAAGGACACAAGAGCCAACTGAAAGAGCTCCCAGTAGTTGAAGACAGAACAAATTGAGGAACAAAATAAATTAAGTACTACAGGATTATAACCCAAAGTAGAAAATAAATACCCACAAACCTATGCCAACATAAATAAATGATTGAATAAATAAATAATTGATGGAAAAGAGCAAATTTTCCCTGCAGTAGACTTCCAAATGAATTATGTAGACACTCTCCAGAGGGGAGAGCATAAATCCCCACTCCTTAAGTGAGGGCTTTGCATAGTGACTTCCCCCCAAGGAGTATGGCAAGAGTTTTCCCTTCACAGAGGAAAACCTGATGAACAGTATCCCAATCAAAAGACTGAGATAAATAAACATCAACAGTTGCTAAGCTATGTTGATTATATATACCCTTGATAGGATCTGTTGAAAGTGGGACTTTATCTCTCTCAAACCCATAAGCCTAGTCTAATTATAAGAAAAACAACAGACAAATCCTCTTCCAGGGGCACCCTACGAAATACTTGACCAGTGTTCCTCAAAACTGTCAAGGTCATCGAAACGAGGAAAACATGAGAAACTTCCACAGCCACGAGGAGCCTAAGGAGATAGGACACACAAATGTAATGTGGTATCCTTGATGGGATCCTGGAAAGGCATTAGGCAAAATTAAAGAAATCTGAAATAAGTTTGGCCTTTTAGTTAGTTCATACTACTGTATCAATATTAGTTGATTAATTGTAACAAATGTACCATGTACACTATAATAATATATAATACGTTATATATAATTGTATGTATTAAATAAATTATATATAATTAATATATATTATAATATATAAAATATTATATAAAATATCATATAGTATAATTATAGGAGAAACTGGATATGGAATATATAGGAACCTTGTATTATCTTTATAATTGGTACATCTAAACCTGTTCCTAAAAATAAAGTCTATTATTATTATTATTATTATTATTATTATTATAAAAGCTCTTCTAGTTCTAGTTCCCTTTATCTAAAGAATTTGAATCATGAAAAAGAACTCAGTTCCTCTCTCTTTGACCGAGTTTCCTTTTTTTGTCTTTTTTTTGTCCCAGGTGGTTCTTGCTACTGCCATGTCTCATCTTGTTCTGCTTCTGCCACTCTTGATTCAAACACTGGGCAGTTCTAATAACGGGAAAACTCCACCATTGTGCTTACTTTTTTATGGTTTCGGGTCTCTTAGAAAAACACAGAATAAATTTGCTTACACAAAGTAATTTTCCAGACATTCAAAGACACTTCCCTCAAGTCTTCCTCCCAGGGTTAAAATCAGGCTAACTACCCTCTGTTACTCCTCACATAATGCAGTTTCTAAATATTTTGCCATCCTGGCCACTTTCCCATGAATATTTATGTTTGTCAAGGACAGGAGCCCAGATCTAAATGCATTTTTCCTATTCTGTTCCGATCAGAATTGAGCAGAATATTGTTTCTTGGATTACATTTGCTTTTATCCACTACTTAAAATATACATCATGTCACTGCAGTTTTAGATCTCTATTTCAAAAAAGCGAACTAAATAAAATAAAGCCTTCTTTATACAACCTCCCCCTCATTAAAACCATTGCATTGATGAATGTCAAACAATTAATTTAAATTCCATACCTCATCCAGATGTTCTCACTGTTTAGAAATTTACAACTGCTTTGACCAACTTTGAAAATGAACTGACAGGTTATGTCTATATGACTGAGTAACACATCCCTCACCATGCGCCCCACTCAACAACAATAATTTGGCATCTACCCACAGACAAAAGTGTCATTGTGAGGGGTGTGGCATTAACCTTATGTCAAGTGCCCCAGGAGGAATATTCCCCACCCGTGCAGTGGGTAATACATATGTGGACCTTGGTCTAAGGAACGAACCCCAAAGTGGCTCATGAACCAGCTCCACCCTCAGTCAGGCACAGTGCAGGCATCCCTGGAAAACACCATCTTAGGCAATCACCCACAGACAAGAAAGCTTCTATAGAAGTACAGGTTTCCAGTGGCACAAAACAAACAAACAAATAAACAAATAAAAATAGGAGTTTGGACACATGAGAGACTTTTCCCATATCACCTCTCCCCTAGGGCAGCACAGCTCAGGACAAGAGATTTTTCTGAGACTATGATTTCCATTATGGGAGAAAAAAAAACAGATCAAGTGAGTGAGTACCCTGCTTCCCCAGCTGTGCAAGACACTGCCTTTCTCTCTTGCCCCATCCCAAAACCAAGGGGTAATTATATGAGTTGATGGAAGGTGTTAACTAACTCTACTGTGGTAATCGCTTCACAACATATAGGTGTATCAAAACAACACATTGTACACCTTGAAGTCACACAATGTTATATGTCAATTACATCCCAATAAAGCTAGAAAGAAAATAAACTGAATGTTACTATTTTATTTTTCATTAAAAAATTTTTGAGTATAATTGACAATGTTACATTATCTTCAAGTATACAACATAATGATTCAACTTCTCTATATATTGCACTAAGCTCACTACGAGCATAGCTACCATCTATCACCTCACAATGCTATTACAGTATCGTTGACTATATTCCCTGTGCTGTGCTTTTTATTCCTGTAACCTAATCATTTTATCACTAGAAGCCTGTACTTCTCACTCCCCTCTGCCCATTTTACCCATACTTCTTTGCTCTGGCAAACATGAGTCTGTTCTCTGTATTTATAGATCTGATTCTGCTTTTTGTTTATTAATTTTTTTTTGTTTTTTAGATTTCACATACGAATGAAGTCATATGGCAAGTGTCTTTCTCAGTCTGACTTGTATCATTAGCATAGCACCCCCTAGGCTCATCCATGTTGTTGCAAATGGCAAAATATCATGTTTATGCCTGTATAATATTCCACTGCATACATATGTGTATGTTTGTGCATGTGTGCATGCATGCATGTGTGTGTATATCTTTCTTGCCAATTCCATCTATCAATAGACACTTAGTTGCTTCCACATCTTGGCTATTATAAATAATGCTGCCATAAACATAGAGGTGCATATATCTTTTTGAATTAGTGTTTTCATTTTTGGGGGTACATACCAGGTAGTGGAATTATTGGATCATATGGGGAAAAGGAAGTCTCTTCAATAAATGGTGCTGAGAAAATGGACAGCTACATGCAAAAGAATAACACTGGAGCACTTTCTCACACCATACCCAAAAATAAATTCAAAATGTTTTGAAGACCTAAATGTAAGACTTGAAACCATAAAATTCTAGAAGAGAGCACAGGCAGCAATTTCTCCAATATTGGCCATAGCAACATTTTTCTAGATATGTCTCCAATGGCAAGCAAAAATAAATGAGCGGGACTACATCAAAATGAAAAGCTTCTTCACAGCAAAGGAAGCCATCAACAAAATGAAAAAGCAACCTACTTAATGGGAGAAGATATTTGCAAATAATGTATCTGATAAGGAATTAGGAATTAATATCCAAACTATATAAACAACTTATACAACTCAACAGTAAAACAACAAACAGTCCAATTAAAAAAGGGCAGAGGACCCGAATTGACATTTTTACAAAGAAGACATATGCATGGCCAAGAGACATATGAAAAGATGTTCAACATCACTAATTATCAGGGAAATGTTACACCTGTCAGAATGGCTAGAATCAAAAGGATAAGAAATAAGTGTTGGCAAAGATGTAAAGAAAAAGGAACACTTGTGCACTGCTGGTGGGAATGTAAATTGGTACAGCCGCTGCAGAAAACAGTATGAAGTTTCCTCAAAAAATTATAATAGAGGGGCACCTGGGTGGCTCAGTTGGTTAAGCATCTGAATCTTGACTTCAGCTCAGGTCATGATCTCACTGTTCATGGCCTCCTGCCCCGCCACTGATTCTGTGCTGACAGCATGTGGAGTCTGATTGCGATTCTCCCTCTACTCTCTCTGCCTCTCCCCCTGCTTGCACATGCACTTTCCCTTTCTCTCTCAAAATAAATAAACTTAAAAAAATATTTTAAATAATTAAAAATAGAAATGCTATATGGAAGTTACTATTTCAATAAACAAAGAAACAAGTGAATAAATAAATTGACACATTCCTTATTGTATAAAGAACCTTACACTCATGCCAAGGATGCATAATAAACACATTCAGACATATGAATTTTGTTCAGCAATGGGCTTTGTATATATTAACAAAATCATAGCTCTGTCACACAGAAATATATCTCAATAGTACTTTCCCAGGGGAGTTAACTGATGTATAAGATACATTGAATCAGCATCATGGAATTTGGTGCTCAAAGTTACGTTTTCAGGTCATGCATAAAACTGAACATAGTCATAAAATAACACTACAGTAAAATAATTCCCAAGGGAATATAGAAATTATAGTGCTCAGTTATGAAACCTTGAATTAGTTGCTACCTTTTTGAGATCCAGAGTAAACCTTTCTGAACATAGCAGAGAAAGAAGTTACTTGGGAATTCTGATGTTTGGAAAGAAGTCTTTACCTGTTTGAATGATCATTCTTTCAAGATATGCCAACCTGACCCATCTTCGAATGCCTCCCTGAAAAGACTGATCAACATTCCAGGTGCACAGTGTCAACTAAGGTTTTCTGAATATGTTCAAAGAGGCTAGCTACCTAGATACCTAATGAATGACTAGTTCAACAGTTCAACCTTTTTATTATTATTATTTTTAATTTTCTTAATGTTTATTTTTGAGACAGAAACAGAGCATGAGCAGGGGTGGGGCAGAGAGAGACGGAGACATAGAATTGGAAGCAGGGTCCAGGCTCTGAGCTGTCAGCACAGAGCCTGTCGCGGGGCTCAAACTCACAAGCTGTGAGATCATGACCTGAGCTGAAGTAGGATGCTTAACTGACTGAGCCACCCAGGCACCCTTCAACTTTTTTTTTTTTTCTATTCAATTGTAATCATTCACCTCAAGTCTCACCTCCTCCTCTGAGCCTGCAGGCTTCATTAGCAATATTGTACTTACCAGTAAACTATGGTATGTTCTGTATTGTTATGTACTGTATTGCTGACTGTGTCTTGTTGGTTCTTCCTCACATTCCAAAACTTTCTGTTTGGTTGTTTGATGTTATCCATTATTGCTGTTTATTAGAGTCTGTCACATACTTGTCTTTGATGATGTCATATAGATAAATAAAATGTTATTTAATTATGTAGCAATGATGTTTAGGACTCGAGCTGTGTCCTGAGCTGCTTGCTTGCCCCCTCACTGAAAGGAAACTCAAACAGAGGAGAGCTCAGTGGTCTTTTTGAATCTACCAAATGGATACACTTAATGCTGACCTAGGACAAGTCTATATAACTCTAAAATAATGAAGTTAATTCATTCAGACATATAATCAATCTCATTTGATTACAGTCATGTATCTGGGAATCCAGAAAAATGCTTGCTCTTGAAAGAACTGACCAGGTATTGGATTTGGCACAGATAGTGGCAAACATAGTTTAATCATTCACCTCTACACGTGCATTGGAGGAGAGAAAGATTCATCTGTTCTTTTACGAACAATAAAGGGAAAAACGAAGCTGGTTACTCAAGAGGCTGGGAATCTTGCCTGGTTCAGAATAGAGATTAATTCTGTGGTGTTTGATGGCTTTTCCATCTCTGTCTAAGCTTGTGGTGGCTGAAGTTGTCCAGCTGCTAAGCTGTCCTTCTAAACATCTTACAGTCATCCTTTTTTGCCAGCCCAGAGGCAGCTCTGATGATTCAAAAGAACAAATAGTTTCTCTGGAGAAGTCTCCACTGTTTCTTCCTGAGCAAGCCACTGGTGCTTCTGTGAGAAGCAAGCTCTCAGAGCTGGTATCTATTCTCCCTCCCTCTTTTGGTTGGAGATCCTGCTGTGTGACCACCTCTGCCTCTTATAGCCAAGCAGTTGGGCTTGCAAGCTGAAAGGATCCTGGGCAAATACACGTGAATCTTCAGAAATATTGATTGTTAGTGAAATTCGTTTTCATGCCTTGCTCAGAGAAATGAGGGGTGGCAGGATGATTTAATGTTGTGTGTCTAATCAGATCAATTGGTATACACTCAAGAACTGTGTGGGGAGTCTCAGGCCATGTCTAAACTCAGAATAGAAAGGAGTCTGACTGATTAAAGATGTCTTTCAGAAGTAGGAACTGGCCCTCCCCATGCACTGTGTCTGAGTGCGTCAGATGTACCACCATGGAGAGAGACTTCTTCAGGTTGTGCACTGATTATGTAGCACATACTAGTGAACATACTAAGCACTGTCCCAAGTGCATGGAAGAGCCCTGATGTAGCGCAAAAAAGGCAGTTATTATTCTCAAGGAAAGTTTACATAGAACAACATAATGATATGTGCTGCCATTAACCAGGTTTCTTTGATGGTATTTATTATCATCCCTCCCTGATACATGCACACATACACATACATTTAACACCACAAGTGTTTCGAGTTGATTTCCACACTCGGAAATCCTACACTAACTGAAAATGTTCTAAAGCAGTGCTTCTCAAACTTTAATATGCACACACCAGGGAAACATCTGGGAAAGAGATTCAGTTTCAGTGGGTGTGGGGTGGACCTGAGATTGTGGCTTTCTAGCATGTTCCCTAGTGATGCACATGCTGATGATCCATCATCCACATTGCATAGCAAACTTCTGAACTCACAAATGGCTTCTGCTGGGATAAAAACAAACCTTGAGGCACTTGGGTGGCCTAGTCTGTTAAGTGTCCAACTCTTGATCCCACAGATCATGATCTCATGGTTGGTGTCAGACTTTATACTAATTGCACAGAGCCTGCTTGAGATTCTTCCTCTCCCTGTCTCTCTGCCTCTTCCCTGCTCATGCTCACTCTAATTGTCTCTCTCAAAATAAAAAAAGCATTAAACAAAAAAAAAACCTTCATGTGACTGACAAGGTACTGCATGGTCTTGTTGGCTTCTAACTCAACAGCCTCATCTTCCCTCCAAGACTTGTCTTGCTCTTTCCAAAGTACTTACACTGGGTTCTATTCAGTCCTCTCTACTAGTGAAGCTCTGTCCATATCAGGAACTTTGTACATGCTGTACATTCTATCCAGGATTTTCTTTTCTCCCCTACTTACCTAGATAAATTTTATTCATCCTTTGGTTCTCAGCTCAAACATCATTTCTTCATCATAACCTCCTTGGACCTCCCCAACTAAAAAAATTCTTTTTATCATTTGCTTTTATAGTATACAACATTTTTACCCTTTCATTTGGTGATGAACAACTATGTCTGTCTCTCCTGTTAGAATATAACCTTCATCAGAGCACGGATCTTATCTATCTTTATCCACCAATGTATTCCCACCACTTAGCACACTGTTTCTTGCTTCAATTCCTAGACTTCCATCATCTTAGAAATGGAAATATGGGGCACCTGGGTGGCTCAGTTGGTTAGGCGGCCGACTTCAGCTCAGGTCATGATCTCGCGGTCTGTGAGTTCGAGCCCCGCGTTGGTCTCTGTGCTGACGGCTCAGAGCCTGGAGCCTGCTTCCGATTCTGTGTCTCCCTCTCTCTGCCCTTCCCCTGTTCACGCTGTGCCTCTATGTCTCTCAAAAAAATAAATAAATATTAAAAAAAAAAAAGAAATGGAAATACTCGGGGCACCTGGGTGGCTCAGTTGGTTAAGTGCCAATTTGGCTCAGGTCATGACCTCGTGGTTTGTAAGTTCGAGTCTCCCATCAGGCTCTGTGATGACAGCTTGGAGCCTGGAGCTTGCTTTGGATTCTGTATCTCCTTCTCTCTCTACTCCTCCCCCCACCTTCTAAAAATAAATAAATATTTAAAAAAAAAAGAAATGGAAATCCTCACAGTAGATTTTTCAGGAACTTGAAGCCCCTTATCCTTCAAACTTCCCTAGTTGGGCATTACACTGGGGGCAGGAGGTGAGATGTTTGGAGCGGCCATTACTTGCTGAGAAATGTGTCTCCTGGCTGCAAGTTAAGACAATGGGTTTGTGTTGCTTCAGAATGTTATTGATTTATCTATCATCCTTTCAACCTTCAAAGGACAGAAGACACAGTACTATGGTACCTTAGGTCAGTTTCTTGTAGGCTTATATGAATGACCTCCATTCAGTACCCTACTATTGGAGTAGAAGCTCTTTCTGGACAGAAATTGGGTCTTTCCTTATTTCTGCTACTGTAAGCCTTGTACACAATACAAGAATTTAATAATCTATAAGGCTAAATCAAATCTGGGAACATGTAAAGGAAAACTTTGGGCCCATGGGAATGTACAGTCTGGCGCACTAATATCTTCCCGAAGATTGCCAGGATAAAGCTGTGATCATTTTGCCCTGTGGTTCTGGTAGTTACACAAAATGTCATGTTTCCCTTTTTGCACTGGAGGTTGGGAAACTTAGCATCAAGTTCTGTGCAAGTGTGTCATGCTTTATGGGAAGGATTTGTTTAACCCATCTCAATTTCTTTTCAGGTCAAGTCAGGATACAAATATAGGTAACAAATATTTAGTGAGATGCCTGTAAGTGCTTATTGTAAGGGCAAATTGGGACTGACTCCATTTTGTTTAAGGGCAAACTGAGACTGACTCCATTTTGAGTCCCCACTTCCTGCACAGAAGCTTAAAACCTGCAACTTCCCGGTTCCAAAAGAACCACGCCCAGTGACCTACTCTGACCCTATCACCCCTCCCACTACCCTAGACCCCTTTAAAACTCTTGGGCTTTTGGAACACGTTCTCTCTCTTGACCCACCGCTGCATTGGTACAGGTATGAGATTGAGCTCGAGCTAGCTCGAATAAAGGCTCTTTGTTCTTGCATCGGGCTCGGCTCCCTGGTGGTTCTTGGGGTTCCTGAATTCTGGGCATAACACTTATGATGTACTAAGTGTTCCATACCTGTAAACACTAATTCTCTTTATACAAAAAAAAAAAAATAAGTTATATTATTCTCATTTTAAGATGAGGAAATAGAGTGATTATATAACTTGGCATACATATAGGCCTAAAATCTAGCCTAGATAAAGAAACTGGGGACTAGAGAGGATAAAAAAAGAGTTCAAGTTTCCTCAGCTGATGGGGGACTATATCACTGTCTCAGGACTGCCATAACAAATTACTACAAACTTGGTAGCTTACACCAACAGAAATGTACTCTCTCACAGTTCTTGATACTAGATTAAAAAAAAAGTATTTAAAAGGCCATGCTCACTCTGAAGGGTTTAAGGAAGAATCCATTCTTATCTCTTCTTCTGATGGCTCCTGGCAATCCTTGGCATTCCTCGGTTTGATGTGCATGATTTCAATCTCTGCCTCTTCTTCACATGGCCCTTCTTCCTTCTCTATGTCTCTCTGTGCTTCTCCTCTTTTTATAAGGACACCAGTCTTCACTATAGCCCATCCTAATTCAGTATGATCTCATCTTGACTAATTATGTCTGCAAAGAGCCTATTCTCAAATAAAGTCCCATTTTGAGGTTCTGTGAAGACATAAAGTTTGGGGGTGCAGTGTTTAACCCAGTACAGTGACTGAGCTAGTACCAAAAGTTATCTCTAACTTGAGGCAAGGTTGTTTATACTATGCCAAACTAGCTGCCTCTGGAATTCCTTTGTCTTGGTGACTATTTCTCATACTGCTTCATGACTGACTCTTCTTCTCTACAGGGAAGATGACTCTGCCAGGCTCTAAAGCTAATTTGGCAGCTTCTCTTAAAAGTGGTTGGTTGATTTGTATGAATTATTGAACAGTCCATTTAAAAAGATGTAATTAGTAGATTTAGGTTTAAAAAAAACTTACATTTTAAGAAGCCAAATATTCCGGAGAATGGGACTGACTAGATAGGTCTGGGTTTAGTCAACATGGAGTTTCAATTCTCACAGCAATAGCCTCTTCATCCATAATCATTTTCTCTTCACCCAGCATCCAAACCCCATTGGTAAGAAGAGTGCTTACCTTGCAAAATACCTCCTCACTTGCAAGACTAGAGCAACGCTGCCTCCCAATTGCTTGTTTGATGTTAACATTATTCTGAGAATTACATCTCATCCAACATGATATTTTAATGAGCCTTTGTCTGTTCTAGTTAAGTCATTTGGAGTTGAGCTAATGAAACAGGAAAAGGGAGAGATGGTCCTCAGTGGCACTGGCTGTTTCTGTAGTTTCATGGCTTGGAATGGAATATCCCTGAGCCTCTCTCTCTCTCTGTTCACTGCAAGAATGAGAAACTACAAATTCTGAGAATGTCCACTTTTAGGTCTGATTCCCCCATACACTTGCTTGTGGTGAGGAAGGAGGTGGAGAGGAGTAGGTGTCCATAGAACTCCTTGTCCAAGGTCTGGATAAATTGATCATGGCAGGCTGGGCAGGACATACATCAGGAATCCAGATCAGCTAAAGAAAGATGGTGAGTGGGGCATGGAAAGAAGACCACATGGTCATTTCCTGGGCTGGGATGCAGGGGACATCCTTGGGAGAAGAAAGAGCATTGCTAGCTAGTGGTTTAAAAGTCAGCCGAAGAGGTTCTTGTCCTCAGTCTACCAACTATCTCTTCTTCCTACAGCTCCTTCTTGACTGTGATGACACCCTCAGTTCTTCCTGGTGACTGACTCCTTTCTTTGGTGTCTTAATCTCTACTTTGATCTGATTTCTTCTGTGGTCTTGGCTTCATTGTGGTCTTGGGTGAAATTTCTTTATGGGTAATTCTTGGCACCTCCTTTATGAGACTCAGCAACCATTTATACTTTGTTGTGAATGTTGCATCCTTGAAAGAAAGTTCTTATAAGCAAAGAGTGTGAAATGGCAAAAAGAGAGTGAACTTTGCCCCCCAAATAGGAAACCTTTAGACACAGGGAATCAAACAGTGGTTTCAACAATATTGTTTGGGATTATGGGGAGTGTCGAATAGGTGTAGAAGGAAAGAAAAAAGAAATGGAAAAAGAAAACGAAGAAGAGAAAGGGAAGGAGGATGGGAGAGTGGAGGGAGGGAATAAACATTGTACTCCAGAGCATTAAAAATGCCCTTCAAATTGGCGAGAAAGCCTGGGCCCTCTGAAATACTCTGGCAGCACCCAAGCATGGCTGCCAAGAGGATCTGCAAGTTCTTTTAGAGCAAACACACTGTGAGAGATAATTAGCCTAATGATTTAGACTATGGGTTCTATGGCCAGAGAGACCATAGTTTGAATGTAGGCTTTTCTCCTTTACACATGTGTATACTGGGAAAGATTCCTAACTTTGCAGAGTTCTCCTTCTTCATTTGTTAGACAGGGACACTAACTTTCCTAAAATAGGCTACTGGGGAAGAATAAAGGAATGCTTAACGCAGGGGAAGAGCACCGAGCACAACACGAGGTGAGGCACCAAATCCAGACTGTTTTCACTACTCGTACAAAGCTCTGTGCAGCAGAGCTGGCAGGGTTTAGGATGACTTCCCATCACCACCACCGCAGGTAGTACCTGCTTCCTTCAGAAGGATCCAGTACAGGCTCAAAGCACAAGTGTAAAGGCTGGTCCTGCATTTCTCAAATGGCTGATTAGCTTCCAATTCTGAAGCCTTGCTTTCTTCATCCCAAGTATTTACAAGCTGAGTTCAGCACCTTCAGTTACTTTTGGCCTTTTCAACCTACATACTCGCAGTAGCACATATCTACGCCATAAATAGCAACATGGGAGGGAAATGAGATGTTGTGACACACCCAAACTTCTTGCCCATAATTCCAGTGCTCCTCGCCATTACAGAGTGTCTCTCTCCCCTGCCTTGCTGGCTTCTCCTCAGCTTGTTATTCTCATTCTTTTGTAGTCTTTCCTTCTGCCTCCAAACGTGTTGCTCCTCAAATGTGACATGCTGCTGGTTGGGGATTTGAGATGGCAAGCCAGGTGAAGCTGAGCGGATCAGGTTTGTTCGAGTTAATATTGTGCTTGCGGGTCAGAGACTCAGAGGGTGGACAAAGTATTGGTTTGAAAAGTGGCAACTTTTCTCTTTTCCTAAAACTACTTGCATTTCTTTAAGCCAGGCCTCTGAGGTCCTGGAAACATTCTTCTCTACAGAACCCATCAGTGATTCATGAGAGCATTTGTCCTAGATTTACTTGGCTCTGCAGCTGAAAAATACAGTGGGCAGAAAGCTAACTTTGGAACAGTCAGAGGGTTTACCCCCTGACACCAGCATACATTTTTTGTTCTAGCTGAGGACCAATTATATAAAGGACCACATGGAAAAACATCACTGGAAATGAAATAAAGTATGTCTAAGTTTAGATTCAGCCAGGCAACAGAGGCCTGTTGCAGCCAGGGGATGAACTGAGCACTGGCAGGATATGGAGACCGTCTGAGGAAAGTGCAGTGTCATGGGGCTTCACATGTCAGGACACCGGAGGTCCAGTATACTTTTGTCCTAGATCACTTTGTGACCCCAAGCAAGTAAGTCACTTGCCCTTCTTGGGCCTCAGTTTCTTCATGTGTAAAGGAGAGGACCAGACTAAACAGCTTAAGTCCCTTTTAGTAAAAATATGCTAACCAAGTCAAGGCTAAATGCAGCTGGCCAGAGAAAGACAGATGAGAATAGGATGCGTATTCAAAGTGACCTTGTTTTAGACAGAACATTCCTCAAGTTCTGTGTATTAGCAAGCCCTACTTAACATACGCCTGGGGAGCTTTGTTTTTAAAGAACATCCTTTCAGTTAAAAATTGTTACCATCTGGCAATGAGCATGTGTCTTTTCTGGTGGAGAATATACAGAAGCCTGAAGAGACGAGCAGCTAAACTCTTAGGGGCAGAGGATGGGAGCACACACACACATGACCCATACCGAAACACGGACTATATTCATCAAAAAAAAAAAAAAAAATGCCTTGGTCAGAATTGACTGAGATCAAGGAATAGATGTCCACTGAAATGAGGACCCCTTCAAGGGCATTCATCACAGGGAGTCTCACACTTGCTCTTGGCAAGTCACTGCATATGGCTGTGGAGTCTGTGTTTGAACTTCTGGATATTTTTTCCTCTCGTTCTTCACCCCCAGCTCCTCTCCCAATAACTGGCTGCCACTGTTCGGTGGCCAAACTTGCCCTTTCAACAGGCCCTGCACGGATGACAGGAATTCCCAGAGACAAGGACTGAGGGCAGAACCACAAAATTGAAGAAAGCTTATTGAGAAAAATACAGTATGCATGACAGAAGAATGTGGAATTACTCTTTTGCTTCCCTGTCTTCTGGTCCACTCATTCCCTTCCAATGGGAAACTACTGATACACAATAATTCCCTACGAGTAGAGTAATAATGAGCCTAAGACTCACTTTCTATTGAGTCCCTAGGTCTCCAGTCTTATTTATCAAGTAGGGCAAATATCATACTGCAAATCCCAAAGAACAATTCAGAAATAAAGAGATATTCACACTTATTGTCTTTCTCCCCATCTTCCAAAGCCATTTACCATTTTCAAATAAAGGACCATCTCCTTATTTCCACATGGAAAAAAAAAAAGCATCTAATCTTATCAATTCAATGCACTTTCTTTGATTGTCTACTACCCTGTGGCATTGCCGGCACTGGAGAACTAAGCAACTCACAGATTTTCGGGGATCAATGAAACAGACAGGGCACAGGGCATTCCATCCAGCTCATGAGGTGACCGCACTGTTGCGCACGTGCATGGTGGCCCTGCCTCATTCCTGTCCAAGGGCTCTCTCAGGGCCTACTGGTGTACTGCCTGCTGGAAACACATGCAAACATGACCAGAGGCAGGCGTGAAGATTAAGACTAAGACAAGGGGGTTCATTTCACCCCCTTTCCCCCATAAATCCTACCTGTCCTTACTCCCTCCCAGCACCTAAGTACAGCTTACTCCCTCTCTGAAAACTCATCCACGCGATAAGTGATCTCCTGTGGACTTATGTTATAACGAATGTAATTTCACTGGAATGGATAACCTCTCAGATTCATTCCACCCCTGAGATACTGGGCTTCTCTGGTCATAACACATTATCTGTGTTTACAGCGGAACTGCATTATTTCCAATGTTTATCTTGTTTTGGAACCCAAACTCCACATTATCTTTGCTTGCATTTTTTTCTTCTTTTTTTAATAAAAATTGAGGTGCCAGTATTCGCCTTGATAAACTGCAAAAGAAAACTTCACCCGCCTCCTACCTCATCTTTTCTCCTCTGATTTCATAGATCAGAGGCATAGAAAGAGCACTGGGTGAAGCTTGCAGGGAGGTCCATGTAAAGTAAGGGCAAGCAGCTGCCCCTTTCCCGTTGCACAATGAAGACAACACAATGCTGCAACGATTTCTTGACGAAGTGGTGCTCATGAAACAGCCCAACACTTGGTCACATGTGAATTTCTTATTCTCCACCAGTTAGTCTTTTCATACATGGGCTGTTAATATATTTGTTTATGTATTAATTAGCAATGTACGAATGTATTTCAAGGTCGCCTTTCACAAAGGAGTTATTTGTCATTCAGTGAACATTTACCGAGTGCCTGCTGTGTGCTAAGCACAGTGATAGGCCTTGAGTCTAGCATATAACTAGGCCCATATATACAACACAGCATGTAACATATTGTCCCTCTCTTCTGGAGGCTAGTGTAGAAAAAGAGAGTTTGAATGTACTATTATGATAGAGACGAGGGTAGTGGATGTACAGGGTGCCATGAGAACACAAAGTAAGGAAAGAAGCTTAGAGTTGAATTAGGATGTAATTCTATAAGTGGTGTGTGTGTGTGTGTGTGTGTGTGTGTGTGAAGGGGTTAGGGAGAAATGGCTGAACTGCTAGCTTTAAGAGAGAGAGAGAGAGAGAGAGAGAGAGAGAGAGAGAAATAGGAGTGGGGGAGAAAGGGAGAAGGAGAGAGAGAAATGAGAAACTCTGGGGTCATCCTTCCACTCATGTTTTTTATGCAAAGCAAGTATTTTTGTTTTCCCTTCATAAAATGGGAATCGTGATCCTTGAATTGATATCTGTCTGGCCTTTCTCATGGAGAAATGAAAATGGCTTGGAAACACTTTTTCTCAATACATATATATTCACATTCTTTGCAATGACCATGGTTTGTTTGTATCAACGGTTTACTTATTCCTCTAAAGATGGTCATCTTTCCTAATGTCTTTACAAGAATCTTGAAGAAAATGTGTCTTTCTTAGGAATACATCTAAAATACAGAATTTGTGGATTAATGAGTGTATATATGTAAAATGTTGATAATGCTGTTAAATTGCTCTCCTAAAGGCTTTGCAATGAATACTCCAAACAAGAGTGGGTGAGAGTGTCTGTTTCCTTAACAAAACAATATGATCAATACGTTTAATTATTTCCAGTCTAATGGATATGAAATGTTAGCTAATTGTTGATTTAATTTTCATTTCCTTGATTACTAGTCAAATGAAACAACTTTTCATATGTTCATAGTTTGTCGGCATTTCTTCTTATCTTAACTGCCTATCTTTATTCTTTGTCAATTTTTCAATGTTTGGCATGTAGAAGTACTTTTTATATGTTCTGAATATTAATCCTGCCTACAAGTTGCATCACTTTCTCCTGGTTCTGTTGCTTCTTTTCCCCTCAAATTGTATTAAGAAAATTTTTGACATTCAGCAATTTGAAAGCATGTTGCTTAGCTATTAAACATCCCAATAATGCCTTTTCCACACATTTGTTAATAAGTTCTTTTTTAAACTTCTGGTCTTTTGTATCTTACCTAGAAGACCTAACTTACTCTAAGGTTTGTCAAAATATTTCCAGTCATTTTTATCTAATATCATCATTACCTTACATACAGAGTTCTCTAGCACCTCTCAGTGATATTTGGATACTGGCAGTGGGGAGCTGGGGTACATTTAGCTTTATTAGATCCATGCTGTTGGGACAAAGAGCTCTTCACTTGAGAGGAAAATAGCTCATTCTTTGACTACCCATGTGAAATTCCATCTTTCCCATAAGCTAAACTCTTGCATCTACATGGAAACATTGGTTCCTTCTGTTTTATTCCAACACCTACTCATGCATTTCTTCTGTTTTAATTACTCTTTTTGTGGTATGTTTTGATATATGTTAGGTCGAGTACATTTCTTAATGTTCTTTCAATCATTCTTTCTTTTTTTCAACAGTTTCTCTTCCATATAAAGAGGAAAATAAAATATAAAATATAACGTATAAAATAGTCAATGTGATAGTTTCCATAAAATATCCTGTTGGAGTTTTGATTTGGAATTCACTGAACTTTTCGAGGAATCAGGGAGGGCGGATGTCTTCCCAACACTGGATCTTTCTACTTAGGGACACTGTGTATCTTAGTCTTGGCTCTTAGTCCCTGAGAAAGACAGAGTCCTGGCTTTCTAAGGAGAATATATTGTGTCTGCACCTCAGGTGACTGCCTTGTCCCTGAGTGCTCGGCATCTTTCTGCTGTCTGGAGTAGAGGAAGAGAAACTTCTCCTGGTCTGATACAGATCATCCCCCCTTCCCACCCCCTGAAAGGAGACACAACAGAGCTACCCCATGAGACTGAAGCCAAGGTGCCATGAGACTCTGTGCAGATGCCTAGATCTCACCCAAGGAAACAGAGGCTGCTAGGGACATGGTACTTAAATCTCTCCATACCCAATAACTTGTGAGAGTGACTATTGCTTCATGGGGTTGATTCTTACCTTAAATGCATTCCCTTCCCCATTTGCTAACTTACTCTTATCCTAGTTTGTCTGTCTATCTATCTATCTATGTATCTATCTATCTATCAATCATCTATCTATCTGTCTATCTATCCATCTTTCCATCCATCCATCCATCCATCCATCCATCCATCCATCCATCCATCCATTCATCTGTCCTTCTATCTGTCTGTCTGTCTACCTGCCTATCTATCTTGAAGGGATACACAGAATTTGTGAGAACTTGTCCTTTTCTCACAATTTGTTCTCTGGCTCCTTCTGAGGTGTTCATATTATTTCTTTCCTCAACCTACTGTGTTTTCAGATCATCAACTTTGAGATATATGTAACACTGTACCTCTGCCCATATCAACCTAATTCTCTAATAGAACTTGTGTGTGTGTTATATATATATCATTTTTAAGTGTCTAAATTTCAGAAGAATATGGAGAATAATGTAACTAAGAAATGGAGCTTTATAATTTTTCTAAAACAAGGCAGGGTTGCCTAGTTGAACACTTTCGACAGTACTAGCCATCACTAAGCACCTGCAGATAAAATTAAGAAGACAAAATCACCATAGCCAGAGGGAAAGGAATTCTGGTCCCTTGGGCAACATTCCCATCTAGATTCCTCAGGTGGTTGGACTGACCCCTGAAAGAGTCTATGCAAGGACTCCAAATAAAAGGCCAATTTCATTTAAATGGTTGAACAATCTTTAGACCATCCCAATTGTATTTTAAGTATCAGGTAACAGGGGCGCCTGGGTGGCTCAGTCGGTTAAGCGTCTGACTTGACTCAGGTCACAATCTAAATGACTTTAGATAGAAGCCTCCTAAAACTGAGTGGGAGTCAGATTTTGCACAGACTTTAGACTAAAGCAACTTGCAGAACCAGAGAGCCACCTGTCACACCCACCCTAAGGAGAAACTAGATGAAGTACAATGTAGTCATGAGGAACGAGGACCTGGCTCTAGCCTTTACCAGCTGAGTGACTTTTGGCAAGTTACTTAAACTCCCATGATCTCAGTTTCCTCACCTGCAAAATGGAGTGAATAACTGTACTTATGCTATAGAAGTTTTGTGAAGATCAAGTAACATAATAACATGCAGAATGCTTAGAATCATAACAAGAACTCACGTTAGGTTAGCAGTTACTACCATAACTAATGTTAGCTATTCTTTTTCCATAATTATCACCACTGGACTGGTCATAAAACTTGAGATGGGCTCCAGGAATGTAATGGTGCCAACGTGGACATCCCATGACTGGCTTTTCTGTCAGGGGTTGTACTAGTATCCAGGCAGGTGTGAGGAGCCCATTCAGAGCAAATAACGCACTCACAGACAGACCACAGGTGCTGACAGGTTGAGGGCACATAGACTACTGAAGAAGTTAGAAACAAATGGAGATTCTCTGCAGAAAGGCCCTGCAAACATCACATCTACAGTGGCTGACTCTGGATGGTAGAGGCCCTGAGATGACAGGGAAAGAGCACTGAACAATTTCCTAAGGCAGCAGGAGCCTTTAGCTGAATTCGGAAATGGCTTATTACAGTGTTGCCAGAACCTTCTACAGGCTGGCTGCCTCCGCCAGGCTACCGCCGCTCTCAAAATCCCCTTGTCATGGTTTCCATACCAATAATGAATTGCTAATTTCTGTGCTCTCTCAGGCTGCAGTCCTGCATAATTTTCTCATTCTCTAATTGCTCTTCCCATTCGAACCTGTAGAATAATAGGATGGTTGCCACTGTGCTACCAGAATTGAAAAGAGAGGCAAGACTCCTCCACTGGAGAATTCACTCCAGTTCAGCCAGATGGTTGGAGGGGGCTGTTTGAAAGCACACTCAGATAAGTAACAGCATTCCTTGGGCTCCAGTGGTGGGACATCTGAGCGACAGATCTGACAGATGCTCTCCAGCTCAGGGGAACTTGGCTGGTCACAAGGGAAGCATGGAGAGACCACCTGTGGCCATCCAAATCCCAATCTGCGTGTCCCTTATGTCACCCCTGGGTTTGCTCGTGCCGAGGGCCCCACAGGAAATTGGAAATATATGAGGCAAATCAGGGAGAACATTTTAATCCCTGTTGAAATAGTATTAACCAATCCATAAGTCAAATACAGAGCAGGAAAATGAGGCAGCTCTGGCACAAATTTTACAAAATAAATATCTTCTAGAAAAACAAAACAAAACCTAAAGTCTATTAACAGTCTGCTTCTTTGAATTGGAAATGCCTTAGTTTACTGTTTAACAGTAGAAATAATCAAGAATTTAATGTGTAAAGTATCATTGCAATCATTTGTTCATCACCCCATGTCACATATTTACTGAAAAGAACGTGTATTTTCCCAATGTATTTCTGGTACTGTTTGACAACATCTTATTGCAAGGGGCAAATACACACAAACAAACAGAAAAGAGTTTTTTCAGACATAAAATATATGAATAAGTGAAACCTTCAAGGGATACCCAATCTTTATTTAAATTAAGAGATTTTCTTAATCCCCAACTATATATGCCTAAAATTCAGGGTAGCATTTTATCCAAAATTGACCAATTTCATTTCCAAAGCCATTTGTCACTCCTTTTGTTAACAAAGGAAAAGGAAAAAGACAAATACGGAGGGAAAGGACATGAAAATAAATGAATTGGGACAGTCTCTGAAATTGACATCTCTAGGGTCTAGTGCTGGTTCACAGCTGGAACAGACCCCATTCAAACACCTTGAAATATTCCCATCTTTTCACCTTTGTACAGGTTCAAGACTATAAGGAAATAGCATTTATCCATTTGGTATTATAATCACAAGTGATAACTTCAGATTGCTGAATAATTGAATAGATTTCTCCATAACCATCAAAAAATTGGAGTTTTTGATCTTATTTTCCCAACATGTAAAATTTCCTTCTCCTTTACATTTCATTCATAATCACTTAGCTTCTCTGATAACAGATTTCTGGTTTTGTTTTGTTTTTCATAGAAATACTCATTTTCTAAAATATGTACCACAGCCATTTTACTTTCTCTCTCTATGCCTAGTGATAAATTAACCAATAATATTTAAACACTTATCAGTGTCCCTCTCCTGATTTCCTTTCTAATTTCCCAGAGAATCTTTACCTTAGATTTTTCTATTGTTTACTGACAACTAAGAATTTTTTTAAAAAATCGCTAGATACTAAATGACTTTTTAAAATTCGACAACATAGTAATATTTCAATGTATCACTTACTAACCCAATGTATAAAGACATTTATTAAGATACTCTGTCTTTTTTGTCCTACGAAAGTATGCTTGGAAAGTAAAAAGGTAGGTATTTTTTTGAATAATTTATTGTCAATTTGTTTTCCATATAACACCCCGTGATAATCCCAACAAGTGCCCTCCTCCATGCCCATCACCCACTCTCCCCCCTCCCACACCCCCCTCTCCACTCAGTTTGTTCTTAGTCTTTGAGAGTCTCTTAGGTTATGTCTTCCTTCCTCTCTGTGGCTTTTTTCCCTTCCTTCCCCTCTTCCCCTCCCCCCTTGTTTTCTGTTAGGTCTCCTAAAGCCTACCTATGCGTAGGAACATATGGCATCTGTCTTTCTCTCCCTGACTTATTTCACTCAGCATAATATCCTCCAGTTCCATCCATGTTGCCACACATGGCCAGATTTCATTCTTTCTCATTGCTGCATAGTATTCCATTGTATATATATATACCACATCTTCTTTATCGAATCATCAGTTGATGGACACTTAGTCTATTTGCATGATTTGGGTATTGTTGAAAGTGCTGCTATGAACATCGGGGTACATGTGCCCCTATGCATCAGCATTCCTGTGTCTCTTAGGTAGATTCCTAACAGTGCTATTGCTGGGTCATAGGGTAAGTCTATTTTCATTTTTTTGAGTAACCTCCACACAGTTCTCCAGAGTGGCTGCACCAGTTTGCATTCCCAAAAAGGTAGGTATTTTATTTAGCACCTTATTGGCTTGGTTTACTCTTGTATTTTTATTTTTATTCTATTTACTTGAACTAAAAACAACAAAAATAACCTACGTCTCTCACCTTTTAACCCCTGATTCTGGCAACCACCAGTGGGTTCTCCACGTCTGTGAGCTTGGGTATGTACGGATGGATCTGAAAATTCCATGTAGAAGAGAGATCACAGTGTTATCTTATTAAGGGCTTACTCTAAACAGCACATGGATCGAAACTCAGTGATGATGGGGAGAGGAGCTTGATAATTCTTTGCTTTTATTCACTGATGTATCCTGGCACTTAGAGCACGGCTTGACACATTGCAAGTGATCAATACACACTTTTGAGTTATGAATAAATGAATGAATAAATAAATGAGTGATACTAAGTACTTCACATGGATTATCTATCTCATTGAATCTTACAAGAATCCTACAAGGAACTATGTTCATCCCCATGTTATATGAGGAAACTGAGGCTCAGTGAAATTAACTTATCCACAATCTTGCAACCAGCAAATGGTGTCAGTGGCCCTGAAACCAAGCTGTCTGATTACAGAACCGAAGCTCTGAGCCACTCTTCGAAGTCAAACCCCTACACTCTGAACCACTGTCCACACTGACTCTGTCTTCTCCTCACATCTATGCTGACCTGTTGCACAAGATGTCTCAGACTAAACACGTGATTACTTATGTGTATAATTGGAACCACAGTGGCCAGTGTTCTACTAGCTCTCCTGTCAGGAGATGGCTCCTTCCACCTGTCCCTAGGCTGATGCCTCAGGGATCCCCTCATAGGGGCTGGTATCTGAGCACACAGACACTTCCGTGCCTCTTACCACTGCTTCTACCACCACTTGGCTTCAGAGGACCCTCTGTCCTCATTTGCTGACTTCTCCATGACAGGGGAACTGCCTTTCCTCTTACTACCTGCAGTGGCGTGTGAGCCAGGCTATAACTTTGAAATTTTAGCGAAGTTTCAAGAATGATAAGAGAGAAATGCAATATAGAGAAAAAGCATCCATTCACTGAACAGGCAAGTCCCATCTTTGGGGTTCCTCAACTCAATGTCTCTTTTACTCATAAATGAGCAGCTTCCTTTTGGCTAGGTGAGCTCCCCTTATCTCTGTCCATCCCTGAGTCAGGGCCTGTCCATGGCTCAGAGTCAGGGTCAGACAGACGTTGGGAGGGGGTAATGCTATGCCTTTCACTAGTCTACAGCCTACTTTCCAAATCATGTCTTGCCTTGGATGATGAGTAGTGCATGTTTTCAATCCTTTCAGGAGGACCTCCACCACCAGTCTGACCCTAAAGGCCTAAGTGCAAAGCCATACAAGAGACCAGCATCAACGCATTCTAGAGTTTGGGTTATTTAGTCTCAAGAAGAATCTGTGAGATCCATCTCTCAGGTGAGACACAAATGGTCTAGGCCAGGAAGGGCCACAGACCCAGATCAATGCCTTTTCCAGTCCTCTCAGCTCAAATCTCCTCACAGTCTGCGAAAGTCTCTCAGAGGAGCTATAAGTTCCTTGGGGGCAGAGTGCTCTTGTCTCTCATGCACCTTCCTCTGCTTCTAGCACACAGTTCTTTGCAGATAATGGTTGCTGGAGGTGAATGCCCGTCCTCTCCCTCCCTCCTCTGACACACTCTCACCTCTGAGCCCTGGACAAATATTAGCTTTCTACAACAGAACATGTGTAGATTCAGCAACCTGGAGCTAGAGAATCAACCTGAACATTTTTAAGTGCTGGAAAGAAAAAGTCTTTTCTTCATGTCGCCCTGGGGTAGGTACCAGGCATACCCTGGGATTCTGGACATGAGGTACAGGACAAGATGTGGAAAAGACAGAGTTGAGAGAGCTCAGTTTTAATGTTCTTTCTCTGGCCTGTGTTGACAATACAAATAAAGGCTCTCAGAAAGTATTACCCAAGGATGTGACAGAAGCAGATTCAGAAGCAGACAGGTCCAGACTGAAACTGAGTTCTCTGCCAGTTAGTTCATTTAAGGATGCCCAGGGACGTGCTCTGAGTTGTGCAAAGGGAAGAGACCAGTGTGGTCAACATCTCTGCCCTGCATGTAAATTCTTTAATCCATTTGGCATCTATAGACACTAGCCAAAAACTAAACCACAAGGGAGGAGGGGAAAGGAGTTTGTCCGTGGCAAGAAAATGGTTGCTTAGAATATTAATTATGGAGATGTAGCCAACTTGAGAATCTTCTAGAAATATTTATTTTTATGAGCCTCCACTGACTCAAGAGTCATGAGAGGGTATTATGGGTTAAACTGTGTCCCTGTCCCGCAGATTCGTATGTTGAAGACCTAACTCTTAGTACCTGATCCTGTGTCCTTATCTAGAGATAGGGTCTTGACTTTGGTAAGTGAGGTCATTAGGGTAAGCTCTAATCCAACGTAACTGATGTTCTCCTAAAAAGACACACATATAGAGAAGACAATGTGAAAAGATTTTTAGGGAGGAACTGGCCATCTACAAGCCAAGCGGAGAGGCCTGGGATAGATCCTTCCCTCACAGCCCTCAGAAAGAACTGACCCTGCGGACACACTGATTTCGGACTTTTGGCTCCAGAGCTATAAGACAATATGTTTGTGTTGTTTGAGCCAGCTGGTCTATAACACCCTGTCATGGAGTCTTAAAAATCTAACACAAAGGGCACCTGGGCATTGGCAGTCTGTATCATTACTTGCTGCCAACCCTGCTGGTACTTACATGTCCGCCTAAGGTCTGTGACTTTTTGTTTTCAAGTGTTTATTTATTTTTGAGAGAGACAGAACGTAAGCAGGGGAGGGGCAGAGAGAGAGGGGGACAGAGTATCTGGAGCAGGCTCAATGCTGACAGCACCGAGCCTGAAAGTGGGGCTCGAACTCATGAACCATGAGATCACGACCTGAGCCAAAGTCAGACGCTCAGAGCAACCTGGGCACTCCAAGGGCTGAGACTTTCTTATCACACCACCAGTAAGGGATATCGCCTGGATCCTAGGGCATGAGGATTGTTTACATCTAGGATATAACTGGAAAAGGCCAATAAACCATACACATGCCAGTTCATAACTAATCACACTCAGAGACAGACAGTCTTTTCCAGATCTGTCTTAAGCCCCATCTCTAATGAAAACTCAGCACTACCAGAACTGTTCAGATTGGCCACATCAATTGCCTTTGCCAATAAATGTCATCCTTCATGAGGATCCTGCAGTTGAGCCAACCAGACAGTTGGGACAATGTGGTGGCTGTCTGGCAGTATGGTCGTGGTCATCCTGGGTTAAGTATGGGTGAAGGGCACATTGCTGGTGCAAGGCTATATACCACACTGGTCTCTGATCCTCCCGGAATGTCAGCTCTAGGAGAATGCCCATCACTGCACTTATTTTTGTGAAAGAATGAAAGTAGAATCAGGAAAAGGGGAGACAAGACATGTCTGACACAAGGGAAGGATTCCTTGGACAGAACGAAGCTGCAAAAGCAAGAGAGAGTCCTGACAGGATTAAGGGCACACAAGGAAAGATTGGCCTCTTCCAGATATTTGCCATTTATTAAGGCTTCATCCTATGGGCTTTATACCCACCACAACAGCCTCATAAAAGCCCTGTAAAATATATATTATTTTGCAAATGTGAAAACTGAAATGAATATAGATTAAATGGTTTGCCTAAGATCATATAGCAGGTAAGTGAGATTAACCCATAAACATTTATTCATTACTACTAGTAATGCTACTTCCCTTGGAATAAAACAGTCACTCCTTTTCCCTGAGATTGTAATAAAGAAAGTTGGACAACATGGAGAATGTCCTGGACCATGTTACCTTTGCTCCTTCAGATCCATCTCCATCTTCCTTCATCACCCTGCCCTGGGGGCAGGAGTGTGGCCTCTGTGTATTGCTTCAATGGGCATCTTTGCCTACTGGCTTCTGGTTAAGCCAGTGGTAGTCAACTGCAGGAGGTCGGAAGACAGAAGGAGAGTGATGGTAGGTTGCCATTTCTCACTCCTGGGGTGCCCTCAGGTTGACTGTGTCCCTGGACCATAGGCCAGAGCTCCCATCCGGTGGCCTTCTCCATAGAGTCCCCACTCTGTGCTCCAGCTAACACTCCCTTCTGTGACCAGTCTTGGAGGACTGCACCACCCACTGACTTTTCTTTAAATCCTGACCATCCCTTTATAGAAATCCCTTTATCAAATTTTCCTTAAATTATCCAACCTACGTATCCAACCTCATGCCATTTTCCCCTGCTGGGAGCCTGATGGGTACAGCTAACAGAGCAAGCTTGAGACACAAAAAAGGAAACATTATCAGTGAAGTGGGCATCCCTGAGAGAGGGAGGGAAAGTGGTCATAGGGTCCCTGGCCAGGAGAGAACATGGGGACAGGTCCTATGGGGAGAGGGTCAGTTAGACCAGAATGGGGGTCATGCTGAATGGTGTTGTGGACCCTTTCCAGGTGATGTGGCAAGGATTTGAAGTAGAAGTAAACTTTATGACTTCTGGGCATGTAAAGTCTGAAAAAAGAAATAGAACATTATGTGCCAAGAGTCTGGCAAGCGTAAAAGGAAAAAGATATCTCCTGAAAGTCAAGGATCCCTAGTCTAGGAGAGGAGACAGGTGTAAAAGGACACACCAGAAGCCCAGAAAGTCCAGATATTTTTTTAACAGAGCTCTGCCCACAACCCAGCAGGTGCCTGAGAGGCATGAGTACCAGGTGGGCCTCCAGTCCTGGGTGCCTTCTCTCCTGCTTGTGGGTCTCCCATAACCAGGTCTGCAGGGACAGCCTGGGAAGAGAGTCTGGACTCAGTGCCTCAGTCACTCAGATCCTGAAGTTCTGAACTGTGGTCTGAGGGAAGTCACACACCTGCCAGGTTTTAGTGGTGTCTCCACTTTGCATTGTGGTGACTTTGGGGTACTGTTAGATACGGTTTCTGCTAAGCACTTGGGATCTCCTTAATCCTGCCCTGACAAGGAGATGTTAAATTCATCTCTCTGAGACCTCAGAGGGATAGAAAAATATGGGGAAACACCTAGCAAGAATAAAATAGAGAAAATATAACAAAACAATGTATTGTTAGCTGTGGTTTTGCCTTCAACTCCAAAATAGAGAACTCTAGTAAGCTGGTAATCGTTTTCATCAGCTAAAGAACGGTAGGCCACGAGTTGATCCAATACAAACCCATCACCAAGAGGAATGTAATCAGAGAGAAGTTGCAACAGGGGAAACGGTTCTGGGTCCCAGTACTTGGTGCTGACTTATCCTGGACCTTGGCTGAGCGAGATGCCCTAGGCCAGCTGCCTACCAAAAAAACAGGAGTAACTCAAAAGAAACGGACACTGAGTCAGCAGGAGGAAGCTGACGTGTGCCTGTTTGCCCCTCTGCCACAGGAAGGGAAGCAGCTAAAAAGAGAATGGCACCTGTGTACCAACCGTTTAATTCATGGAATCTGTATGAGAATCTGCATTAGTATTCTTCCTTCTTGGTAGGACCCAAGAGGAGGCTGAGGAGGAGGGAAGAAGGGGGTTTGAGAAGTACCCCCCACAAAGGCCTGTGGCAGAGAGCAGACAGCAACTAGACTGAATAAAATACCGAAACACAACCGTCCACAGGCATCTGAGACTTGAGAGCATACAAAAATCAGGCAGATTCTGGAGGGGACATGATGCTCTGAACAAAGCAATGAGGCTGTGTGAGGGCGAGATTTTTACGGAGTTTTGGGCCTAAGGGCAGGCTGAAATCTGCACTCCGAGAGGTGGTCCAAACTCCAAGAGAGACCTAATAATCTTACAGGTGTGAAAAACAAGAGGACTGAGTATGGGACAACCACACTGCTGGAGAGTGAGGGGGAACCCATAAAGGAGAGAGCCAGAGGGTGAGAACTCCAAATTCTGTGTGTAAATTATGCCAGAGTCTCTGGCTGAGCCCTGAACCCTGCACACACACACACACACACGACAGACTCCAGAAATGCCTTAAGCTGCCCAAGAGACAGGGCTTGCTGTTTGAGTCCAACAAGGTACACCGTCTGCTGGGAAAACAAAAACAACAAAACTCTCCTTAGGATATAACATAATCCTGTGTCTCCTAAACGTGACATTCACAAGGCCCAAGACACAATTCACAACTACTCCTTATGTGAACAACTACTCCTGACCTTGAGGCCACCACCTCCTTCTCCAGGTCAGACGGTGAGGAGCAGTTCTCAAAGTGAAGGTCGTTGGAGCCCTGTCAGAGTCCCTGAGGCCAGAACTATTTTTATAATGATGTTAAGATGTTATTTGTCTTCCTCTTTCTCAGTGTCTTACACATGTACGATGGAATTTTTCAGAAGCTATATGACATGTGATGTCAAGACCTATTGAATGTAAAAGTAGATATGAGAATCCAGCTTTTATTAAAAGCCAAACACTGAAGAGATCTGCAAAATATGTGAAACAATATCACATATTTCACTAACTTCTTTCTAATTTTGAAAATCTAGGCATTTTTTATTAAAACTAAGGGCTTTTGCTATCTTTTATGTTTTATTTATTTTTGAGAGAGAAAGAGAGTACGAGCAGGGAAGAGGCAGAGAGAGAGGGAGACAGAATCTGAAGCAGGTGCGAGGCTCCGAGCTGTCAGCACAGAGTCTGATGCAGGTTTGAACTCAAGAACCGTGAGATCATGACCTGAGTTGAAGTTGGACGGCTTAATCGAGGGAGCCACTCAGGCACCCTGGGCTTTTGTTATTTTACATAAACTGATAAACCAAATTTCAAACCTCTTAGTTCTAATTTCTAACACGGTAAATGTAGGTAGCTATCACCCACATAAGCAAAAGCTCTGTGGTGTTCTGGGTAAGTTTCAGAGGATCAGGGGTTCTGAAATCAGACTTGGAGAGCTACTGGTGGAGGCAGTTTTTCTCAGACTCCAGACAGCACCACAATCACCTGGGGAGCTTATTACAACATATAGCTAGGCGCCATCCCCCGAGTTTCTAATTCGGTAGGTCTGCACTGGGGCCTAGAAATAAGTATTTCTAACAAGCTCCTGGCTGACACCAATCCAGGGCCCACCATGCTGTAAGGGGTGCCGTGGTATGCAGAGCAGGCCTCCTGCTCTGCATACCATCTATAACCCATCCCTGCTGCCCATCCCTGCTGCCCATCCCTGCTGCCATTAGTACTATAACCCATCCCTGCTGCCATTAGTACTGCCTGCTCGGGGGCTGACAGCTGAACCCCTCCTCAGGCGCTCCCCTAGGCAGAGAAGCTGCCAGTCCAACATTATACCTTCTGTCCAAGGATAGTCCGTATTCAACAACTGGGTGGTGTGACATACAGAGGCCAGACGCGCCCTCCGACTGCAAGACCTCCCCATGGGTTCACCTGGGGCCCACACTGCATCTACATCCAAGCTCACCTCACCCTCTGCTTGTTGCCCCTCCTAGGAATCCTCCCTAATAAACACGGATTTCCATTTCAGAGTCCCCGTGATGCCCCTGGGCAAACCAAACCTACCACAAACAAGTTAAAGACTAACATGCTCTGGGGTCTCAGTAGGTGCCTGTCTCTGATGACAGGAGTTCTTCCAACGGCCAGATCTCCTTTGCTTTTGGGCATGCATGAATAAGCTCGAGGCTCCAGCCTCTAGTCTAGGTGTGTGGATTCTCCATGGTGTGCAGAGTTCCTACCGGGGTGGTGTGGGGCAATGACTGGAGTTAATCATCCTAACTGTAGTACTGGATCCAGCCTACACTGGCTTACAAGCACTGATGGTTATAGTTTTAGGGATTTTTCAAGCTGGTTGTTAGCAGAGCCATGTTAAAAATTAAATCATGTATGTTTATGATTAAATAAATTATATTAAAAGCAAAGGTAATATGTATTCAAAACTTTCTCATTACTTTGCTACATTTTATTATCTATGCTTTTAAGGTTTTTATACCTGTTCTATCTGTATGGTATACCATCAAATAGTATTTTCACCTATAGACACAGTAGATATAAATACACTTAAGAGCTTAGAAAATAGTAAAATTTAGCAAAATAATTAGGGAAAAAGCAAGGCCAAGTGGCCAGGAGACCAAAGGGTTGTGAAGCTCTGAGAGTAAACAGTCAAGAAGGGATTGGGTTGGTATCTTCCACCTCAGCTCAGAAGTTGTCCATTGTACTTCCTCTCACCCGGGAGACCACCAGAAGCTCCTGCATCCCTCCTAGCTATGCCTTCCCCACTAGTGTGGTTGAAATTATGACCTCGTCTTTATCCACTTGGTCCTATCTATTCATATCTTATAACTGCAACTCTGTGCTGAGCATTACAATAGGGAATCAGACACGTCCTTGCCTTTGGGAAGTTCAAGTCTAATAGAGACATGTACACAAGTCATAAAATGTAGTGACATATGCACATGTAAGTAAAAAGAGAGTCTCATAAATGTTTATTGAACAGAACTGGTAGCATCAAATGACTGATGGTGTAAGCAGGAAAACTTCACAAAAGACAGGACATACAAGTGATGTTTCTCCAGAATAGCAGATCTGCCAGGTGGGCGAAGGTGCCAGTTGGAAAGAACATTATGTGCAAAGGAACAGAGGTAATTTAGGATGTAGCCTTTTATTGCTGGTCATGGAGACCATGCAGAGCTGCCCACGCTCTCCGCTGGACCCTAAAGACCACACGTTGTCTGATTAGCTTTAGGTCTGCAGGCATCAGACACCAGATGGTTTATATGACAACCACCGCCCTGGCTAAGGCCATGCTCACAGGCTATTGTAATTTCCCAAGCTAATTGGATACTATTCCTATATTCATGTGCTCCCACAGCTTTGTATGATGATTCAGAGGTTTTATGATTAATCTCATATTGGAAGCCCTCTCCCCGCCCCCTCCCTGGAGAACTGACTCTCCTGAAAATCTTCCAAACACAGGACTTATTTCATTCCTTGCCTGGGATCGTTAAGACAGAGCTGTTGGATGGAAGGGGTTCAAAGGTCATCAGATGACCTATATCCTTTGCTGTCTGGGTCTAGAATTGAGTCCAGAATTGGTCCACTGACTCTCAGCTTGGAATAACTGGTTTGGATGGACTAGAATCCTGGCAAAGTTCCTAGATGCTCCAACAGTCTGCATTAACAGTTGTTCCATTGCCCATGCAGCAAAAGAAGAGGTTATTGTGGCAAAGAAATCAGATACAGCACAGGTCCCTCCAGGTCTCTGTGTAGCCACAGCTTCCAACTTTCTCTCTGGGAGCAGCCAGAAGCAATGAAGGGACAGCACATTGCAGCCAGATGAGAAGGTGCTGTCTTAACTGTCATATCAACAGGGAAGACTGACAGGTTGCAAGCTGGCAAGCCATAAGTCTTTCAGATATATATCATAACGAATTTGTTTGCATTTCTGCTTCCCTGGTATGACTTTCAGCACCTTGAGGGCACAGATTGGGTCTGGTTTACCTCTGAGTCCCAAGTTTTGTTGGGTCGATGGAAGGATGAATTTATAGATCACCAATCTCTGTCCTACAGGAATTTACACTGAAAAAGGTAAGTAATTTAGAAAATGTTTATTAAACATTTAACTATGTTCAAGGTAATTTTCTGTGCTCTTTATGGATTATCTTATTTAATCTTCAAAGCATGAGATATGTATTATTGGTATCCCTTTTACAGAGGAGGAAACTCTTCCTTAGAAAAGATTAGCCACTTCCTAAAAATCACATAGCTAATGAGAGGAAGAGCCAAGATTCAGATCTATTCTGTCTGATTTCAGAGTCTTTCTTCTCAAACACAGTTGAGTGATGACAGTAACCTAGGGCCATATGTGATGAAGGGAGGCAGGGAATGAAACAGGCTAGGGCAGTTGACACATGCTTCCAAGGGAGATGGGACTGCATCTGAAGTCTACAGGATGGTTACGATCTGGAGACATACAGAGGGTATTTAAGAATGTTCCAGATGGGAAGGCAGGGTGAGCAGAAGATTGTTGGTGGTCTGTGCCTGTCAGTGAGAAGGTGGGTGTGGCCCCAATTCAACCTTCCTCGTTTGCCTTTCCTCCAGGGCTTGTCCACTGAGTCAAACAAAGATGCCAGTCTTGGGCCTTGCACAACTTAATCCAAGGGAGTGAGTAAACCAGGAATGACCAAACGGATGCCAAGCGATATGGACTTATTTCCATATAGGTAGCTGCCTGCTACCCCCTCCTTGTGGCTCAGCCAGCATTGCTTGAGGCTACCATGCGGGCTACCACTGGCTCTGTAAGAGGCAAAGACATTAGGGTGGATCAAAGGTATATTTGCAAAGAAGCAGGAAGTTTCGTAGAACTCTTGCCAAGAAGGACTGCAGTGATCAAAGTTCAGTTAACAAGAGGACAAGAGGGCACTAGGAGCATGTTACAGCACAAAAAGCCATTCCATTATGATTGACACTGGAGGACAGAGTGTTCCCATTTTGGATCATGAGGTCAGGACATCAAATGGATCATTGGTGTGGATGTCGAAGACTCTGAGGGATGAAGAGAATCAACAGATAAAATCGGAGTCTACATGCCTGGCAATGTGTCAAGCACTCCACACATGTCATCAAATTAAGTTCTTAGAAATTTTGTATTAGGATATAGACTCAGAAAGGTTAATTGACTTACCTAAAATTATCTATCTTTTAAGTCACTGAATAGTTTATGAAAAACAATTCTGTCAGGCTCCAAGTGCTTTGCCTGACAAGTCCCCTTCTACAAAAATATTCTAGATTCTCTTCCTGGGGATGGATAGAGTATGATCTCATAGGACTCACAGTTGGGACATCTGGTTTCCACTGAAGTACATCACACTCTTCACTTCTTTCCTTTGAAACACCAAGTTCTCAAATATTTCTCTAACTAGGATGAATTCTATGCAATAATGAAGAGATCATCCTGCAGCGATGAATTGCAAGAATAATCATTTTCTCCTACATGTCTCTAATTTACAAAACATAGATATCATCAATTTCTAATGCAGTGAATAGTTACGCTTAATTATTTTTTACATCATTTCCCACTAATGTGTTTAGAGGAAGTGATTACTGGTGATGCGAACTGAAGCACTAGAAACGCTATTTGGGAGACAGATGGTCCCTGTCAACCCAAGAGGTCCATCCATCAAGATGAAAGTAGAGCCATCCCCCATGTGGGACAGTGGGTGTGTGAAACCCCGTGTTACTGTGTGTGCGTGCACATACATACATGTGGTTGTAGAGGGTGCTGGTTATGACTCTCTGTGTGGATACAGGGCTCCTATGAAGAGTTTTAAGATTCAACAAAATGTTGCACAGTGTGAAGAAGCTCCATAGATCTCTGGGTGAATAAGTTTCCCTTTAGTGACTTTACACATACCGAGACCATTCAGAACTCATCTAGAAGAATATGAGGTGTTGGTAGAAACTTGGCAATTACTCCTTGAAGAGGAGGAGTAAATGCCCAAACTCATGCCTCTGTCTCCTCCCTCATTCACTCCTGTCCTCTCTCATCTACCTACCTCCTATTCTCAAGCATCCTTGCTTCTTGTCTCCACATCAGTCTTGCTGCCTTCTGCTACCAAATCCTCAGAGTCTCTTTTCCTTCTTAACCATTAGAAAATCTCTTTCACTGGAATTCCACTGCTTTTAAGAAACTCATGCTGGACTTGACCTGAATTCTAGCATCAGGTATCCTCTTTCCAAGTAAAATCATCCAGAAGAAGAAAGAAATGAAAGTAAGCATAAACAATCATCTTTAGTGCGAATTGTAAAATTATAAAATAATGATCGCTTCGAATGTCAAACATTTTTAGAATGATTGATAGGGCATGTTGCCAGATGACTGAAGTTCATGCAATGCTTCTCTATCCAAATACAAATGTAATTAATAAGAATAGCTTATTGAGAGTCTGTTACATGACAGGCATAAGCTTGGATTTGGAAATAAAATGAAGAATGATATATGATCTCTTTCCTATAGAAGCTCTCTGTACAGAGAAACTGATGGACAAACAAAATGAGAAATGACAACATGACAGAGACCTACAATTGCCAGGAGCAGAACCAACAGAGGAGTGACTATCTGAAGATTGAGAGAAGAGGGCAGGAAGAGGTGACTTGTTGCCTAGGTTTGTAAGAATGAGCAGAAATGTGGAGGGTAGGTTGAATAAAATGCGGAAGAACTCGTCAGGGAGAGGGAAAAGCAGGTGCAAAGCTACGGAGATGTTAAGGAGCAAAGCATGTTTGGAGGACACAAGCCCAGTTTGACTAGAGCACGGTAGGGGGAGAGGGTGCAGGAAGAGCGGCATAAAATGAGGTGGGGAAAGCAGGCAGAGGCCTGGGTTTGAAGGTAGTGTATGACATGCAAAGACTTTTATCTTACACATGGTGGGAAACTGCTACAGGTTTTGAGGAGGGAAGTGATGAGACCAAATCCTTTTATGGAAAGTTCATTCAGGCTAAGGAGTAGGGATGAGGAAGTCAGGGTAGGCATAGGGGCCTGGAGATGTGGCAGCAGGGGAAAAAAAAACAATTAAGATACTATGGTCAAGGTCCAGGCAAGAAAGGAACTCAGACCCTAGCAGGGGAGCGATGTCTCTGCATCCTCGGAGGACGAAAACCAACCTTTCAGCTAACACTTACAGCACATCAACAGTGTCCAAGGAACAACATGTGAAAATGTCCAGAGATCATTTCTGATCTTTTCTGACACACTAAACTCCATGAAACATTAAAAGAAAATTTTGCATTTGGCCTTATTTTCCCATTTGCAGTTCACTGTTGTCTGCAATCGTAAGAATAATACTAAGAAATCCAAGCCATGGTTTCCACTTAAAACTGTCCAGTGTCTTATGATGGACTCCGCTTTCATTTTGAAAGAAGGTGATCCGTTTGTGTGCATAAATCACCAGAATAGAGAACCCCAGCAAGTCTCATTGGAAAACAGCTCTGTACGCCAAACACCAGCTTAATATTCTTTCAGTAAAAGGTCTCTCACTCTCCTAGGGAAACCATTTCAAAAACTGTCAGCCTCCTCCCCTAGAGCTTTCTGTTGGTTTCTGAAGCAGACATGGGCCAACAGTGCCCTCTCCTGGCATCTTGGAAGTACAGCTTGACACTCCCTTTTTCAGGCACTGAGGAGGTCTTCCTATAGAAAGAAGCCGTTGTTGATATTAATTCTCTATATTCGAGAGACCTAAGTTAACAAATTATTTGGGGCCAAGAGTTGTGGCTGAAGTAGGGATCGAGGAGAAGGCTATTTTTCCATGGGCACTGTGAAAGAGACAGGAGACGTACATATCAAATAAAACAAAATAAACAAAAAGCCCACATTGTGGTCCAAAGCTGAGTTCAAGTGCCTGCATTGTCTCCTACCCGCCACATGACTTTGGACAAGTCATTTTTCCCTTTGTTAATCTCACAACACCCTTGTGAGCACTAGATGCAAGAATGCACCTAAAAGCCTCTGTACATGGTAACTGTGTCCGATATATGTCATATAATAATTTGAAACTTCCCTAAAGGCGTATAATTGATATAAATGGTCCCAAGGGGAAACGACAATCTGCTTGCAAATATCAAAGAGCATTAACCAAAGTTTACTAATCCTTTGACCCAACAAAGACACTTTTAGAATTTATCCCAAAGAAAAATAAGTGAAGTGTGGAAAAGTTCGATGTACCAAGACGTTCACTATGGTGTTAAGTATAATTCAAGTGAGAAATCCAAATGTCCAGAAAACGAAGGAAATGGTTTGATAAACTCCATGTATCCATACCACGTGTTTACACTTAACACTGAAAATCAAGATTTATAAAGTTTTTGTTAGATTAACATATTTATGACATTAGAAAAAAAGGCTATGTATCATGTTACATATAATATCAAAGATGTAAATACAAAAAATAGAAAAATCTTTGAAATGAAAAAATTGGTCATATCAACTATTAGTAAGAAGATGAGGTAAAAGGGTACTTCCGTATACTGCAGATAGAAATGAAAATTTGTAAAGTCAATCTGGACAGCTTTTTAGACATATTTGTTAAATAAAAAGTGTACATATGATTTTATTCTTGAGTGATTGCCCCAGGAAAAAAGACTTGCATATGAACACAAGAAATGCACATAAGGGTATGCATTAACACATTTTTTATAAGAGGAAAAAACCGGAAACAACTTGCATGTCCATCTATGGTGAAATGATCAAATGAGTTACGAGAGTTGTGTCTGTCTGGATAGACCAGGTGGGAGGAAACAACATTGCAACCTTGATGCCTTAGGGAAATAGAAACCCTTCCTCCTCACTGACACTGTATGCCTTGACACACTTTTGCTGTGGATTCAGCTCGTGGTATCCTCTGATCCAGGTAGGACCATGTGGTAGCTGCTATCACAAGTGGCTACTAAGTGCTAGGGATGTGGCTGGTTGGAACAGATAGGCACTGTAAGTGTCAAGTATACACTGTATTTCAAAGGCTGAGTAATAAAAATGTAAAATATCTCAATTTTTTTATTTTATTTTATTTTTTTAATAATTTATTGTCAAATTGGTTTTTATACAACACCCAGTGCTCAATCCGACACTTACCAAACTCCACACCCGAAAAACGAATAACCCAGTGAAGAAATGGGCGGAAGATATGAATAGACATTTCTCCAAAGAAGACATTCAAATGGCAAATAGACACATGAAATGATGCTCAAGATCACTCATCATCAGGGAAATACAAATCAAAACCGCACTGAGATAAAATACCTCAATTAATTTGAATCTTGATTGGATGGTGAAATGAGAATAGTTTACATACATTGGGCAAATAAAATTTATTATCAAGTTAACTTTAGTTGGTTTTTATTTTTATTTTTTTTAATTTTTTTAATGTTTATTTATTTTTGAGACAGAGACAGAGCATAAGTGGGTGAGGGGCAGAGAGAGAGGGAGACAGAGAATCTGAAGCAGGCTCCAGGCTTTGAGCTGTCAGCACAGAGCCTGACACAGAGCTTGACCTCACCGACCACGAGATCATGACCTGAGCTGAACTCGGAGGCTTGACTGAGCCACCCAGGTGCCCCTAATTGTATTTTAAATTTAAAAAAATGTGGCTTCTACAACATTTAAAATTACAGATTGGGGGCGCCTGGGTGGCTCAGTCGGTTGAGCGTCGGACTTTGGCTCAGGTCATGATCTCGCCGTCTGTGGGTTCAAGCCCCGCATAGGGCTCTATGCTGACAGCTCGGAGCCTGGAACCTGCTTCGGATTCTGTGTCTCCCTCTCTCTCTGCCCCTCCCAACTCATGCTGTCTCTCTCTGTCTCAAAAATAAATAATATTTTTTAAAAATTAAAAAAAATTACAGATTGGCTTTTATTATACTTTTATTTGACAGAGCTGGTCTAAAACATCCCTAGTCCCCATGGCAAAGGAGGAGAGATGGTGAGGTTCTCCTTGGCTCTTAAAGCTTTTCCATGGAAATGACACATGGGAATTTGGTTTAAATGTCCTTGCTCAAAGGAAATTATGCTGGCACACCAGAGTTTAATAGAGTGGGAAACTATAATGCTGTCATATCCCCAGGAAAGAGCAACAACGGAGATACTGGGAAATGGCCCTCCCCCGGTCTATGCTGATAAAACACCTTGCAGGGGTTAAAATACTAGGCTACACGAGCTGACATACAAAGAGTTCAAGACATATTGCTATGTACAAAAGTTGTTTAGCCATGCACACTCTATCATACCGTTTATAAAACACACACACCCACATGGGCAGAACAAAATTGCACATTTTATGAGGGCATATATTATCCAGGTAACTACACATAGAAGAATGTCTGGAAGGATCTGTACCAAACGTAAACCAACAGTCACCTCTTCAGGGAGAAGGGTACTGTTATCTGTAATGTTTGAATATTTAGACCTCAGGAATGTGCTCTTATATGGGCTGAATGTCTTCTGTTTGCCCCTCCAGATTGTCCCTCTACCCTTGTCCACCGATCTGTCCTATGCTTGGGCAGGTCAACTGCCTTGACAGGCAACCACTCTCCCTGGTTTCTGCGGGCCTCCAGCAGGGAGAAGGAAGATCAAGGACAAGGTATACATACCCATCCCACCCTCTTCCTGATGGGGGGCCCTCCAGCTCAGTGTCTTGAGTCTGAACTTTTTTCTCCCTCCGCCCACCCTTAGGCTGTGGATGGCAATGGCAGCCCATGTTACCCAACCCCTGGGGTCTCCAGCATCCTCACATCCTGCCCATGCCCTTACACAGAGTAACTTGGCTAACTTCTCTTCAACTTACACAATTTAAGAGTGTCATCTACTATTGTCCTTCTTTTTTCTTTTTCTGGATTTGGAATACAATGTGTTACTTATAAAATTAAAAATAAATACAAATCACAGAAGAAGAAAAAAAAAAACCTGGACAGAATGATGACAAAAAAGTGTCGAATTTGTTGGCTGCAGCTTCTCTGGCGATGGGATTATATGCGAGTTATTTTCTGTGCTGTTGAGCTTCGCTGTAGTAACTTTCTCTGTAACAAATGTTGCTTTCATAATTCACTTTCTAAGTAAAAGTACAAAATGAACAAAACCAGTAAACAAAAAAAGGTTACTCTAAAATTGAATTTATTCAGAACTTGCTGACCTTTGTTTATGAAACCGTGGCTAACAGGGAGTAGGTCCCTTCTTATCTGGCAGAGAACACCCTGCCTCCTTCCTAATATCCAGAAGAAAAATCACGACTAGCATTTACTGAATGCTCATGACAGGCTAAGCACTATCTTGTTCCCTGCTGCATGTGACCTTCCTGTGACCCACTGCTAACAGCTCCACTGTTTTCTCTCTCACGGAGGCAGGGCAGCTTTCTGGCTCACGAGCTGACTTTCATACACACTGCCCCACAAAGACAGACTGGAGCATCCCGGTGTGTGAGTTCTCAGAGTCCATTCCCATGGCCAAGACATTCTGAGCGTGGCACGCTACGCTAAGATACACCTGCTAACTGAGACATTCCTTGGGACACCACAGGTAGATCTTCCAAGAGCTACGGTCATAAGAATCACCTCTACCTGCCTTTCTGGAACCAGGGAACTCGCCGCCCACTGGTAATACTTCATTTTTTTCATTAATTTACATCATTGAATAATACACTGCAAGTGTCTCCTGGCCCCTGCGCCCTTCCATGTGCAGTAAGATAAAGAAATAGGGCGTGTCTTGGGTAGGAATCACTCCCCCTTTAATCCAGTGGGTCATCCTGAATTGTAACATCAGCAGTACACCAGGCTCGCAAAAGAGGAGAAAGACTAACAACCAGAAGAGGTTAAGTACTTGACTTAATTAACCTCTCCCCAGGGAGGTCTTCCCTTAGGATGGTGGTTCTCAACAAGGGGCAATGTAAGCATTCTTTTGCCTGCTCAGGGAGCAAATGGTAATATATGGAGAAGTCCTATGTAAGACAATGGATGGATGCTGCCATTTGGTCTCCGTGGAGCACTAGTGGCCTTAGAAGGATTGGCAGCTGCCCAAGACAGGGCTTGGCCTCATATATCCCCCTGCACCTCTGGAATGGGGGAGAGGTACTGCTTTGGGTGAGATCATTTGATAAAAACTAGTCTTCCTCTTCCACCCAAGGAAGCCCATTTCATGTGCACCATTATTTATGTAGAGTTCTGGTTAGTGGAAGATCTGATTGGATCCCAGAGCATATGGATTTGATTAGAACTTTCTCTCTTATTATCTTAATTGTGCAAAACCCAATGAAACAAGTCAGGATCTGCTTGGATTGAGTGCGCTTTCCCAAGGAGGCACTTTGGAAAGCATGGCCTGCTGGGATGGTTACATCTAGGATCTGAGTTCAAATCAAACCCTTACACCCACTTGCTATGGAGCCAAGACTGAAGCTGCCTTTTGTGTTCAATGGACAAAACAGCTTCCATCCTGGTGGTAGCCAAGTACACAAAGCATTGTCTCAATACACGAGAAGATGTTATTATTAGTGGTGAGAGGGGTATCAATAATTAATCAGCCACAGCATGTCTCATGAAATGATTTCCTCATTTGTATCTTGCAGTTCCATTCCCCTAGACTATTTTCTAAGCTTCTGCAACAGAGCGTGGCTTCCAAGGATGTTTATTTTTTTAATTAAAAAAGTTATTCATATTTTATGGTAAATACACAGAACATAAAGTTTACCACTCTAAGCCATTTTTAAAGGGAAGGACTCAGTAGCAATAAGTCCATTTGCAATGCCGTGCAACCATTGGCATGGTCTATTTCCAGAATGTGTTCATCATCCTAGACAGAAACCCTGTACCCATGAAGAATAAATCCTCCTTTTCCCCTCCCTTCCAGTCCCCAGTAATCTCTATTCTACTTCCTTTTTTTTGAGTATTCTAGATACCTCATATAAGTGGTATCACACAACTTTTGTCGTTCTGTGTCTGGCTTACTTCACTGAGTATTGGGTTTTCAAGGTTCATGATCCAAGGTACCAGTATGTTTTAAGTCAGGTCAGTGTAAGTGGATTCTAGTACCTTTTCTGTGATGGATGCTAAAGGTAAAGCAGTGAAGCTGCCTGACTTGACCCTGCCCCTCCCCCCCCCACAGTCCATTATCACAGAGGGGGCAGATGCAGGACTCAAGCCCTATTCTGATTCAAATCTAGATTCACTGCACTCGGCCATGCTGCCTACAAAGCACCAGACATGTTGGTATTTTCTATCTACTTCTCTTTCATCACTTTGGGCTTTAGAGGCAGACAGGTGTGGATGTGGTTTGAATCTCTACGTCTGCCACCTACTGGCTCGTCTTCACATCAACACAATGTCTAGAACATATGTATGCTCATACATATTAGCGATGCTTTTATTCATTCATCCAGTGCCCCTTTCCTAGATGTAACTTCGCAGGCTCCATGAGGACAGCAACGATGCTTATTGTCATGACACCCCCACCCCCGAGCACAGCACGGCACCTGGCAATCAGTGTTAACTGAATGAGGCAGCACAGCCGAGGCTCCAGAGCTGGGTTGTGACTTCTGACTGTTGTTTCTCCAGAAGCCTTCAGCCACTCCATGGCAGAGATGGGATGGGGATGGAGATAAACAGGCCAACAAACAGTGGCCACAGAATGTGATGCTAGTCACTTTCTTTTGATGCATGCAATAAAGATGCTGCCTCAGAACTTAGATGAGAAAGAATTCACAGCACCTGAGTTTGGTACCTGCTCTGATATCGATGGAGGAAGGGCTTTCATCTCAGTGCTGCCCATAACTTCAGCTCTGCCTTAAGAGAGGAATAACTTCTGCAATGATAATATCAGAAGGAGAAGAAAGGAGAAGAGTGAACCAAACAGGAGGTCCAGGAAGGGGTCCAGGTAGGAGAGCCCAGAGAGAAGGTATCACTCACCAGCTCTGCCTCTGCTGTGGTTCTGCTGCTCTTGGATCCTCATTTCAGTGTCTCAGTTTTCTCACCTGTAAGATGGAACATGACATTTCTCCTTCTGCCACTCTAAATATGTTTTACTCCAATCCTATTAAGCTTAAGGGCCATCTCCTACATGTGAAGGCAGGAGACTCAAAAGTGGTTGAAAAATGGAATGGTTTAGACACATGAATTTTATTTGAGAAGTATTTAATGATCACTTGCAACGTTCCAGGGACACGGAGGCTAGTAAGTTAGTGTCACTGCCCTTAAGGTGCACTATCCAGCAGTTTTCATTTTATTTTATGTTTTTTAGTGTTTATTTATTTTTGATATATATATATATATATATATATATAGAGAGAGAGAGAGAGAGAGAGAGAGAGAGAATCTGAAACAGGCTCCAGGCTTTGAGCTGTCAGCACAGAGCCCAACGCGGGGCTTGACCTCACAAACTGCAAGTTCATGACCGAAGCTGAAGTAGGACACCTAACTAATTTAGCCACCCAGGCACCCCATTCAGCAGTTTTCATTTTAAATTGAAAACACTGAAAAAAATACAATAATGAAATAAAAACATTAAAAATGAAATGAAAAACCTAACAACAGAGGTGACTGTGTGACTCCCACATCCTCTGTACAAACTGCCTTGGGGAAAGATCGTGCATGTCACTCTGGAGTTACGGCTGCAAATTTTAAAGAACCAACTAAGCCAGTAAAGAAGTGTGGGATATGCTTTCAAGCAGCTGAACTTTCTTTGCCCTTCCACGAAAAGGATTCTAATTCCACAGAAAAAGTCACGATGAGATAATGGGTGACAATTATGAGCATTAAGATCTGTCACTTAGAGAGTGATAGTGCCCTCAGAGCATCATATGTGCACTTTGCAGAGAGAGCCGTAAGGCAAGAGCAGAGGACTCGGGCCAGACAAGATGGCCCGCTGCAGGAGGCAGGTGCCCTCCCACTAGATTCCACAGAGTAATGCGGCAAAGGACACTCAGACCAGGCACATCAGGTCCAGCCTTTCCATCTACAAAATCTCCCTTTCCTCACATGGAGTAGGCCACACTAATCGGTAAGACTGTCAAAAGGAGATGAGCCAATGGAAAGAATAAATGAGTTTGGTGTCAGGAAGAATGCACGTTCTGACGTGACCCTGATCATTAGCAGGTGTTTGTACCATTTGTACTGTTTCTGTACAGTAACTTTGAGCAAGTACGTACTTTGAGCAAGTTATGTACCATTGGTACTGTTTCTGTAGGCTGAGCAGCTTATAAACAGAATTTTAGCGCTCACAGTGCTGGAGGCTGAAAGTCTGAGATCAGAGCTACTGAGTGCTTGACTGAGGACCCTCCTCCAGGTCACAGTCATCTTGCTATGTCCTTATGTGGTGGAAGTTCTCTGTGGAGTCTTATTTACAAGGGCACTAATACCATTCATGAGGGCTCCATCCTCAGTACCTACTGCCTCCCAGAGGCCCCCACTCCTAACACCAAAATCTTTGGGTGTTAGGATTTCTACATACCAATTTCAGCAGGACACAAACATTCAGACCATAGCAAAAATGTTTACGTGGTCTTTTTTCACTGTTTTCCTTTAAACTTTCTTTACTCTTGAATATTAAAACGGTTCTTTTGTGAGGAGCAAATAGCTTTTGGAAAACTTCTCACCTGACAATCTTTGTCACTTATTTGGGGTATTTAGTTAACTCATATTTAATGTGATTGCTGACACATTTGGTCTTAAATCTATGTTTCTGAGTTTCTACTTTTCCCATCTTTTCTATAATCTTGTTTTTTAATCTTTATTTCTTTTTGAGACACCTATTTTTTATCTTACTTTTTATCCTGTATTTGCTTGTTAGTTACATAGGCTTTTGCTATTCTTTTATCATCCTAAATATTAAAATATAGCATAGTATTTCCTAATATAAAGTGGTATTTTTTAAAATATTTATTTATTTGAGAGAGAGAGCATGAGCAGGTGAGGGGCAGAAAGAAAGAGGGAGAGAGAGAATCCCAAGCAGGACCCACACTGCCAGAATAGAGCCCAATGTTGAGCTCAATCCCACGAATGGCAAAATCATGACCTGAGCCAAAATTAAAAGTCAGATGCTCAACCAAGTGAGCCACCCAAGTGCCCCTAAAATGGTATTTTTTTATACTTCCTGGACAATGCGAAGTACTTAAAGAATTTTACCTCCATTTGAACTGCAACACTTTAGCTCTGTCCCGCCTATTGGATATGGTTTGTTTTAATAAACATATAGTTTTAAAATGTTTTCCTATAATACATATAAAAATAAAGTATTATATTTTACTACATATATGTGGATATATGTGTGCATGTTCAAACATATTTAAATCTCATTACACCATATTATTATTAATGCAACCATTTTTGGATTTAACCACATTTTACCTGTCATCTTCCAGTCACTATTCTCTCTCCTACAGTTAAACATTGCTGATTTCATTCACTGTCAATCTATGCTGATTTTGTTCCTTTTTTTAATTCATGATTTTTATGGACTTAAAAGATATGCTTTTTAATGCCTGGCTTATTTTACCCAATATTATGCATATGGATTAAAAAATATTCTTGAAAGTAATTCTAAACTGCTTATCCTTACTGCTGTGTAACATTCCATTGTGTGAATAGATCACAATTTATTTGTCCATGGCTTTTGACACTGTCCCCAAACCCTGTGCCTTTGATTTTTAAAATGAGTTTTATTATTATATACTGAGGTGTGATTTTCTTTGTATTTACCTTACTTTGTGTGTGTAGAGCTTCTGGATGGAATATGTGGTTTGGTTTCTTCCATCCATTTTGGAAGATTCTCAGCCGTTGACTTCTCAAATACGGCCTCTGATCCATTCTTTCCCATTTCAATTTCTGGGACTCCTGGTATGATGTTTCCTGTGCTCTTTTCTGTATCTGGGATTATTATTGTCTTTCTCTGCTTCAATCTTGCTATGTTCTTCCAATCTAAATCCTGGTTGATAAACTCTCTCTTTATCAAATCCTTATTTCAGTTATTGTATTTTCAGTTCTAGAATTTCTATTATATATATTCTTTTTATGTTTTATGGTTATTTACTCTAAGTCTCCATTTGTTTTTTACCTCTGAATCACGGCCCTGTGAAAGTCCCCTTTGACAACTTCCATATCTGGATCTCCCATTGGTCTATTTCAATAGTCTGTTTGATTTCTTGGGGGTCGGTCTTATTTTATATTCTTTTATGTCTTGTTAATTTTGACCAGGAGCCTTGTATTTAAACAACTGTAGACATCATTGAGGCTCTGGAGGATGTTATGTTCCTCGAGAGAGGATTTCTTATTATTTCTGGGAGGTAGCCAGCCTGGGGGCAAGCCACCCTAAGGCAGTTATGAATTGAACTTCATCCTTTGTGAAGGGAGGCCTAATCCAGTATGAAATTCTTGGGAAAGGGGGTCAAAATGGAAACTTTGGGATATTTGCCAGCCAGCTCCCAACCCTTGGCAAGCCCTGAAACCCAATTTTCCCCCAATTGGAGGAGACTGATAAAATCCCTGCTCAGGCTCTTACCCTCTCTTCTGCTGCTATCTGCTTATCTTTCAGACTTTGTCACAGATTTCTGATCTCCAATTTTTTTGGGGGGAGGGTGGGCTTTGCAAATGCTGGGCCCTCCTCTCTGGGCTCCCCATCTCTTAGAAACCTTGAATCTGCTAGTTTTAATTGTTTCTCTAACTATCTAACACCCTCAGACACATTATTCTTCCAGTATTTTTTTTTTCCAGTCTTTCAAATTGTGGGGAAGGGAACAATCTGAAACAACCTACTTTGATATTTCCAGAAGCAGAAATTCACTACTATATGCTTTTATCTCTGAGAAATTGGCAGGTTAAGTGGTATCTCATCATTATCCTATCCCCATGTCTAAGATTAGCACCACGACAGCAGAGGAGTCCACCTTCGAGTCATTGGAAAATTAAATCACTGTGTTTAAAAGTGACCAGCAGTCGTTTTTATATCTGAAAGTAACTGCAATAGTCATGAGACCTACCCTAGATTTAACCCATGTGTAGGTGGGAAAACAACTACCCACCCAGCAGGTTTGAAAAGGCAGTAGTTGGGAGAGAGCTGTTTTACGATCATATCCTGGTAAATTATGTTCATTCAATAAACCATTTACAATGAGAACAATAGCAATGAGAACAAAACCATCACAATTAATATTTTGACAAATTATTCTGCCACTTATGCATTTACTGATTAATACAACAAATACTGATTTAATACCTAGGATGTACCAAACTCTGTAGAGTACTCAGAATGGAGTTATGCATGACCAAGACCCAGGAGTCTTTTCTACAAAGTCTGGATTAAGAACTATGGCTCTGGAGGGGCACCTGGGTGGCTCAGTCATTTGGTTTTGGCTCAGGTCATCGTCTCATGGTTATGGGACTGAGCCCTGCATTAGTCTTCATGCTGATTGTGGAGCCTGCTTAAGATTCTCTCCTTCTGCCCCTTGCACTGCTTGTGCATTCGCTTTCTCTCTCCCTTTCTCTCTCTCTCCCTCTCTCTCAAAACAAAAAAAAAAAAAAGAAAAAAAAAAAGAAAGACAAGCAAAGTTGTCTCCAGACTCTGGCTCTGGAGTCAAAAAGATGTAAATTTATGTTCTCAGGGACAACAGAGGAAATAATGTAATTTAAGTACCAAAGAATGTAATTAATGTTATACAATATAGTAGTATTATACAAGAAGATGAACATATGCTATCACTGAGTGAATACATGATTCATTCTCCCTGCGTGGTCTCTCATTTTGACACACAGAACATGGCCTTTCCTCTCTCGTCTTCAGTTTCCCACTTGTACCAAGGACGATGATGTACACTAGATTATCTCTAATGGTTTTTTCATTGAGTTCTAATAGTTTGTGTCCTTTGACCCTATAAAATCTATGGACAGTGGTGAGTGAGAAGGCATTTTTAGGTTCAACAAGTTCTTTTTTTTTTTTTTTTTTTTTTTTTTTTTTAGCGACTTTTATTTTTTTATTTTATTTTATTTTTTTTTGTTATAATAGTTTATTTTCAAATTGGTTTACATATAACACCCAGTGTTCATCCCAACATGTGCCCTTTTTAATGCCCATCACCCCCTCTCCCCCCTCTCTCATCCCCCTTACCCTCAGTTTTTTCTTAGTCTTTGAGAGTCTCTTATGTTTTATCTCCCTCCCTCTCTGTGTCTTTTTTTTCTTTCCCCTCTTCCCCTCCCCCTGGTTTTTGCTTAGTCTCACCAAGTCCACCTATTCGTGGAAACATATGGTATCTGTCTTTTTCTGACTGACTTATTTCACTTAACATAATACCCTCCAGTTCCATCCATCTTGCTACACATGGCCAGATTTCATTTTTTCTCATTGCCACGTAGTAGTCCATTGTATATAAGTACCATAACTTCTTTATCCATTCGTCAGTTGATGGGCACTTGGTCTCTTTCCATGATTTGGCTATTGTCGAAAGTGCTGCTATGAACATTGGGGTACACGTGCTCCTATGCATCAGCATTCCTGTGTCTCTTGGGTAGATTCCTAGCAGGGCTATTGCTGGGTCATAGGGTAGCTCTATTTTCATTTTTTTGAGGAACCTCCACACCGTTTTCCAGAGTGGCTGCACCAGTTTGCATTCCCACCAACAGTGTAGGAGGGTGCCTACTTCTCCACATCCTTGCCAGCATCTATAGTTTCCTGATTTGTTCATTTTAGCCACTCTGACTGGTGTGAGGTGGTATCTCAGTGTAGTTTTGATTTGTATTTCCCTGATGCTGAGTGACATTGAGCATTGTTTCATGTGTCTGTTGGCCATCTGAATGTCCCCTTTGGAGAAGTGTCTATTCATATCTTCCGCCCATTTCTTCACTGGGTTGTTTGTTTTTCGGGTTTGGAGTTTGGTAAGTTCTTTATAAATTTTAGATATTAGTCCTTTATCCGATATGTCATTTGCGATGATCTTTTCCCATTCCGTTGGTTGCCTATTCGTTTTGTTGGTTGTTTCTTTTGCCGTGCAGAAGCTTTTTATCTTGATGAGGTCCCAATAGTTCATCTTTGCTTTTAATTCTCTTGCCTTTGGAGACGTGTCGAGTAAGAAATTGGTGCGTCTTAGGTCAAAGAGGCTTTTTCCTGTTTTCTCCTCTAGGATTTTGACGGTTTCCTGCCTCACATTCAGATCTTTTATCCATTTAGAATTTATTTTTGTGAGTGGTGTAAGAAAGTGGTCTAGTTTCATTCTTTTGCATGTTGCTGTCCAATTCTCCCAGCACCATTTGTTAAAAAGGCTGTCTTTTTTCCATTGGATACATTTTCCCGCTTTGTCAAAGATTAGTTGGCCATATACTTGCGGGTCCATTTCTGAGTTTTCTATTCTATTCCATTGGTCTATGCGTCTGTTTTTGTGCCAATACCATACAGTCTTGATGACCACCGCTTTGTAGTAGAGGTTAAAGTCTGGGATTGTGATGCCTCCCGCCTTGGTTTTATTCTTCAGTATTATTTTGGCTATTCGAGGTCTTTTGTGGTTCCATACAAATTTTAGGATTGTTTGCTCTAGCTTTGAGAAGAATGCTGGTGCAATTTTGATTGGGATTGCATTGAATGTGTAGATTGCTTTGGGTAGTATTGCCATTTTGACGATATTTATTCTTCCAATCCATGAGCATGGGATGTTTTTCCATTTCCTTGTGTCTTCCTCAATTTCCTTCATAAGTTTTTTATAGTGTTCAGTGTAGAGGTCTTTCACATCTTTGGTTAGGTTTATTCCTAAGTATTTTATGGTTTTTGGTGCAATTGTGAAAGGGATTAGCTTCTTTATTTCTCTTTCTGCTGCTTCATTGTTGGTGTATAGAAATGCCACCGATTTCTGTACATTGATTTTGTATCCTGCAACTTTGCTGAAATCATGAATCAGTTCTAGTAGGCTTTTGGTGGATTCTGTCGGGTTTTCCATGTAAAGTATCATGTCATCTGCAAAAAGTGAAAGTTTGACTTCCTCCTTGCCAATCTTGATGCCTTTTATTTTGTTTTGTTGTCTGATTGCTGATGCTAAGACTTCCAGCACTATGTTAAATAGCAGTGGCGAGAGTGGACATCCCTGTCGTGTTCCTGATCTCAGGGGGAAGGCTTTCAATTTTTCCCCATTGAGGATGATATTAGCTGTGGGTTTTTCATATATGGCTTTTATGATGTTTAAGTATGTTCCTTCTATCCCGACTTTCTCGAGAGTTTTTATTAAGAAAGGATGCTGTATTTTGTCAAATGCTTTTTCTGCATCTATTGACAGGATCATATGGTTCTTATCTTTTCTTTTGTTGATGTGATGTATCACGTTGATTGATTTGCGAATATTGAACCAGCCCTGCAACCCAGGGATGAATCCTACTTGATCATGGTGGATAATTCTCTTTATATGCTGTTGGATTCGATTTGCTAGTATCTTCTTGAGAATTTTTGCATCCATATTCATCAGGGATATTGGCCTGTAATTTTCTTTCTTTGCTGGGTCTCTATCTGGTTTGGGAATCAAAGTGATGCTGGCTTCATAGAATGAGTCCGGGAGTTTTCCTTCCGTTTCAATTTTTTGGAACAGCTTGAGGAGGATAGGAATTAACTCTGTTTTAAATGTCTGGTAAAATTCCGCAGGAAAGCCATCTGGTCCAGGGCTTTTATTTGCTGGGAGGTTTTTAATAACGGATTCTATTTCTTCACTAGTTATGGGTCTGTTCAAATTTTCTATTTCTTCCCGTTTGAGTTTTGGTAGCGTGTGGCTATTTAGGAAGCTGTCCATTTCTTCCAGATTGCCAAGTTTGGTGGCATATAATTTTTCATAGTATTCTCTGATGATTACTTGTATCTCTGAGGGATTGGTTGTAATTTCTCCCTTTTCATTCACGATTTTATTTATTTGAGTTCTCTCTCTTTTCTTTTTGAGAAGCCTGGCTAGAGGTTTGTCTATTTTGTTTATTTTTTCAAAGAACCAGCTTTTGGTTTCATTGATCTGTTCCACTACCTTTTCTGTCTCCATATGGTTAATTTGAGCTCTGATCTTTGTTATTTCTCTCTTTCTGCTGGGCTTGGGTTGTTTTAGTTGATCTGCTTCTAGTTCCTTTAGGCGTGCTGTTAGAATTTGTGTTATTGATTTTTCTTGTTTCTTGAGATGGGCCTGGATTGCAATATATTTCCCTCTCAGGACTGCCTTTGCTGCATCCCAGAGCGTTTGGATTGTTGTATTTTCATTTTCATTTGTTTCCATGTATTTTTTAATTTCTTCTCTGATGGCTTGGTTGACCCAGTCATCTTTTAGTAGGTTATTTCTTAGCCGCCATGTTCTTGGATATTTTCCAGGCTTTCTCCTGTGGTTGATTTCAAGTTTCAAAGCATTGTGGTCTGACACTGTACACGGTATGATCTCAATTCTTTTATATTTATTCAGAGCTTCCCTGTGCCCCAGAATGTGGTCTATCTTGGAAAATGTACCGTGTGCAGATGAGAAGAATGTAAATTCCTTTGCTTCTGGATGAAGGACCCTAAAGATGTCTGTGAGGCCCATCTGTCCTAATGTGTCATTCAGGGCTATTGTTTCTGCGGAGATTTTCTGTTTTGTTGATCTATCCAATGCTGAGAGTGGAGTGTTGAGATCCCCTACTATTAGGACATTTTTATCGATGAGGTTGCTAATGTTTGTAATTAGTTGTTTTACAAATTTGGGTGCCCCTGAATTCGGTGCGTAGATATTTACAATTGTTAGCTCTTCCTGCTGGATGGTCCCTGAGACTATTATATAATGTCCTTCCTCATCTCTTATTACATCGTTCATTTTAAAGTCTAATTTGTCTGATATAAGTGTGGCTACTCCGGCTTTCTTCTGACTTCCAGTAGCATGGTAGATAGTTCTCCATCCCCTCACTTTCAATCTGAAGGTGTCTTCAGGTTTAAGATGAGTTTCTTGAAGACAGCAAATAGATGGGTCTTGTTTTTTAATCCATTCTGTTATCCTGTGTCTTTTGATTGGCGCATTTAGTCCATTTACATTCAGTGTTAATATTGAAAAATATGGGCTTACAGTCACTGTATTATCTGTAAGTTTCATGTTTGTAAGGCTGTGTCTGGTAGTTTGTATTCTTTGCCTCCTTGTTTTCATAGAATGCCCCTCAGGATCTCTTGCAGTGCTGGCTTATTTGTGATAAATTCTTTCAGTTTTTGTTTGTTGGGAAAAACCTTGATCTCTCCTTCTATTCTGAATGACAGGCTAGCCGGATACAGAATTCTTGGTTGCATGTCCTTCTTGCTCATCACATTGAAGATGTCCTGCCATTCCTTTCTGGCTTGCCAAGTTTCTGTAGATAAGTCTGCTACTACCCTTATAGGTCTCCCTTTGTATGTTAGGGTTCTTTTGTCCCTAGCTGCTTTCAGGATTCTCTCCCTATCTTTGTATTTTGCCAGCTTCACTATGATGTGCCGTGCAGAAGGTCTATTCAAGTTATGTCTGAGGGGAGTTCTCTGTGCCTCTTGGATTTCCATGCCCGTTTCCTTTCTCATGTTGAGGAAGTTCTCAGCAATGATTTGTTCCAGAACCCCTTCGACTCCTTTCTCTCTCTCTTCTTCCTCTGGAACTCCTATGATACGGATATTGTTTCTTTTGACTGCATCGCTCAGCTCTCGAATTCTCCTTTCCTGTTCCTGGATCAGCTTCTCTCTCTTTTTATCTGCTTCCTCTTTTTCAATGATTTTGTCTTCTAATGCACTAACTCTTTCCTCTACCTCTTCAATCCGTGCTGTGGTTGCTTCCAGTTTCCCCTGTATTTCTTCCAATGTCTTCTTTAATTCTTCCTGACCGTTTTTAAGGTCTTTGAACTTTGCCTCGTAGGACCCCTTGCATTCATCTAAGCTTTTTTCAAGGCCAGCAATTAGTTTTATGATTAACATTCTATATTCAAGTTCTGTTATGTTGCTTATATCTCTTTTCATTAATTCTTGAGCTGTCACTGCTTCTTGTAGACTCTTTTGAGGAGAATTCTTCCGTCTTGTCATTTTGGCTGGATGTGTTATGGGTTGTTTCTTGAAGTTGCCCTGGAAAGGAAAACTGACAGACACACAGAACACAGAAATACTCAAACGTACCGACAAATGGTCCAGACAAGCAGTTCACAACAGAAAAAAATAACAAGTGACTCTCTGAGGGCAATGTCCTGAAGTAACAGCTACACGTTAAGGACAGGGTATGTAGTGTGCTGGTGGCAGAGCATATATAGACAGAATAATGACTGGTGCAGGGAGAAGAAGGAAATGGACTTTGCCCAGGTAGAGCGACTAAAGGGTTTAATCCAGACTGATAGAAATCAGAATAAGGACAGGTGCGAGGGAAAAGGAATAAAGATCGATGTCGTCTAGATGAACTTATACGGCCTGGTTATTCCAGAAAAAGGGAGTTCAGTTGGGCCGTGTCTGTGTTCGCCTTAGTTTCTTGTCAGCTCTAGCACCTTTTCCCCCCGATTTTTGGAGTTGAGAGAGAGACAATGGTTTCAGTCGTCCCCCTTTAAAGGGCAAGCGAAATACTGGAGCCCCCTACTCCTCCGCCATGTTGCCTCCTTTTCCAGGTTCAACAAGTTCTTAACACCCTGAGACACTAGAGGGCAGGAAAACCACACTCAAAAAAAAAAAAAATACACATCGTCTAGTTGGGTGAGAGCATAGTGAGAAAAGCTCTTGCTAGACTGCATGCTTTCTTCCTGCCTAGGAGGATTCTGCCCTGGCCAACAGGCATGCATCTTCCTCAGCACTTGTATCTCTGACATAGGTCAATTTCACAACCATTTTCTGGCTCTCAATCCTCTCTACAAAGACTATTTTCATGATTGAAATTCAGAACTCCTGACGAGAAGTGAAAGTAATATTTGAAATTGGGACCATTCTGGGAAATTTCTGACGTGAAGATGTTATAGCGAAGAGCCTCTTGTGTCTCAAAGATCAGCACTCCAACAGCAGAGGAGTCCACCTTTACACAGTATGAACCTTCTAGTTCAACTAACTTATTCAGTCAGACTGGAAAAAAGCAAACTTGCATATTGTGGACCTAATACTTGTGTGAAAGCGATGGAGACAGGGCACAGAATAAAAGCATTTGGGGATGACCTGATGTGTGTTGTGTTGGCAGCAGATCCCCAGGGATCATGGAGCCAAGGCTAGGAAACTCCATGTTGAGTATGCAGAAAGAAATCAGAAACCAGAGGAAGGATGGTTCTGCAAAGAGGTAATAGTGTAAAACTGTTCCTTCTCAGTTAAAAGAACAGGAAGTATAGCGACAGACTTGAGAGAGAGCAGGAAGGATTTTGATTTAAAACCAAGGGAAATATTCTCTGATTCTGAGGTGTAAGTTTCTATGGGCAGAGCCTTACACTATCAATCAACAGAATGCAGACTAGGGAAGGCCCTCTGACTGTGTACGTCCAAACTGTTCAGTGTGTAGGTGAGTAGTTTGGGACCCATCACTGGCTCACAAAAAGCCTCCGACAAGGTCATTCCTTTTACAAGTCTTGGTCCAAGGTGATGATTCCATAGACTGAAAGTCCAGGTTTAAGGAATAGGTGATTTGGGGTTGACCAACCAGTATTCAATTATTGTTGGCATGGTTCTCAGAATGTGTTAAAGTGGTCCACTCAAAGCTGAGACTGGCCAGTTCTAGTTGGCCATGATTGTGAAAACCATCACACTCTTAGAAAATACTTTCAGACAAGAGTCTCCACTCTGTTGGTCAGCTCCTTTCCTTGGGTATTCTAATCCTTCCATTGCCCAAAAGGTTCAGTGGTTATTGGGAAAGGCTGATGGGCTTCTGTGACCACATATCTAACTCTCTGCTTTATTAAAGGGCTAATAACTATTTTATTCAACCTGATATTCCCACCTTTCACCTAACCCAAGAGAATCTGATTTTTGCCCTCTTTTATTCGTGAAGATGAACTTGTCAATTAGTTGAGATCACTCAGAGGGAAATGGAAAGGAACTAATGTATCCCTTATAGTCAGTATGAACAAGATATTAAGAATACTACTTTGAGCATAGGATATTCAATTCTCAAAACAACCTTGTCAGGAAGACATTTTCGTTCTCATTCTACAGATGCAGGAAATGAGGTTCAGAAATGTTAAGACACTGGTGAAGGGTCAACGAAATTCTAAGTTGCAAAGTCAAAATTCAAAACATGGTGGGTCTTGATCTAAAATACATTTTTGTGGGGCGCCTGGGTGCCTCAGTTGGTTGGGCGGCCGACTTCGGCTCAGGTCATGATCTCACGGTCTGTGAGTTCGAGCCCCGCATCGGGCTCTGTGCTGACAGCTCAGAGCCTGGAGCCTGCTTCGGATTCTCTGTCTCTCTCTCTCTGTCCTTCCCCTGCTCATACTCTGTCTCTATGTCTCTCAAAAATAAATAAAACATTAAAAAATTTTAAAATACATTTTTATTCACATATAAGGAGAGCCTTGATTAAGTAAGTTAGGTATCAGAATATAGGGTGCCCAAACCATGGCAAAGAGAACCAGAAAAGAAGGGTTCCCAGGTAGTAAGAAGACCTCTTCAATTTGGCTGAAAGCTGAGCCTAGGTCCTATGATATAAGCTTAGGTGGATAGTGATGTGCCTTTAAAGTAGAGGCAGGCCAATTTAATAATGTTGAACACTAATGTTGCATGACACCTTGTGCTTTATGAAGCACTTTTATGGGCATTATCTCACTTGTGTCTCACTGCAATTCTGCAAAACAGGAGGAAATGATATTGCTACTGTTAGGCGATGTTTGAATAGATTTTTATATAATTTGATACAGTTGGATAATTTTTTAGAAGGAAGGAAGGAAGGAAGTGCCAGGCCTGTTGTGCAGTCTCTCCATGTTCAACAAGGGAAAATTTGGCCTTGTGAGGGTCAATTTCACTACTATAATAGGAGCGAAGGCATTGTTGAAAAATAGAGGGATCTTGACTATCAGCCTCAGAGAAGAAAAACCACTTTGGACAATGCCCAAAGGACCCTCTATTTTGCCAGGTGTGTGGGTACTATGTGTAGTACAGGCATGAACCCTCCTGCATTAATGATTCTCATTCATTTATTCACCCAGTTACCCATCCACAGATGGGCATGGAACACCTACTAATTGTCCGGCATTGTATTAAGCTTAAGGAAGGGACTTGATCCTTCCTGCCTATCGTTAAGTGTGTACTCATATCTAATTGCAGTTTTAGCTTTTATTCCCCCAGTTATTAATGGACTACCTTTTCATATGGGCACCAACTAAAATGCCTTATGTGAAGGGATGAAATGAACAGGTTTGTATCACTGTTAAGGTCTCTCAGGCTCCAATATGGAGAATGGACTGAATGGAATCTGCCAGAAGGCTGGGCCTGCAGCCCAACCCTAGCAGGATGGGAGCTGGGGTCAGGGACAGAGATAGGGCACCAGACTCTACAAGGAATTTAGGACATAAAATTGAGACCAGTGTCTTCAAATTCCTGAACATCTGCAGGACTTGAAAGGAAGAAATTGGAATTTCTGGAATTGGAAATTGGAAATCTTGGAATTTCTGAAATCATAGGTTTTTCTGAAAAGACTTCCAATATTCTTTATACTCTTTAATCACTTATGGTTACCTGAAAAATCTAATCTGTCTGATACATAAGAATAAAGAAGAAGAGGAAATTTTAATTTAATGTCTTTACAAAGAACGGTAGCTTATAGCAATATTCAAACACTGGAAAAATGCCAGCAAATGTTTTAAGATAGTATTCTAATAATGTAGCATTCAGATCTCTGAGCAAGATTAATGATGCTACACAGAATCACATGTCAAAATTGCCAAATTAAGAACTTAATTTGTTTGCAAAACTCATTATTTCTTGGAACATCATGGGATTTGTATAAAGCATACTATGTGCATAAGCTTATTAATGCTCATTTTATTTGCAGGGATGACTCACCATTAGCAGCAGACAGAGGCAGGGACACCACTTATAAACATGGCAACAGCTACAAGAGAAACAGATTAGACTGTGATCATCTGGGTTCCCAGAAATGTCCTCCTTCACCTTTCTCCTTGTCAGCCTCTGCTCTTGCTTTAAATTTGAAGTCAGTGGATTCCCTCCAACCAGTAACGTCTCTGTTACTTGTTAAGCTTTACATCTCAAAGGAGATTCGTAATACTTATTTCCCATTTTCCTGACTTCTTGATCAATTTTTCTCAGAACTGGGGATTATTAAGACTGCAAATTCCCTGAGAAATGCTGTTATGGAATTCTAGAATGGAAACACAGGGCTTGAGGTGGATTACATGTTGAACGGTCTGGCTGAAAGATGGCTGATGAATCTCATGTCTGTTTATATCTGTGTTCTCTCCAACCTTAAGACTGGTTAGTCATTATGGGGCAGGTCAACAATTAAGACAATGAGAAAAATAAATAACTCTACCCTATTATACAAAATTGGAACAATTTCCCAACAATGAACTCTTAATCCTCTTTGAAAAAGTAATACACCTTTAGAAAGAGCATGGAACACACCAAAACACAAGTCTTCACCCAAATCTAGGGCCTTCCCATGGGACCTATTGACCCCTGGGCTTGGGAAGGAGAGAAGATGGGTCAGGTAGAGATACAAACATGATTCCCGTAGGATAATTTTCTTCTACACATATTACTAGATTATTCATTAGATTTCAACCCTGAAACAAAATATTTTGCTCAGTCAATAGCTACTCCTAAAGACTGGTAGTTATCAAGAATGCAGAGAAAGGGGAACACTTTTCCATAGTTGGTGGGTTAGCACTGGTGCAGCCACTCTGGAAAATAATATGGAGGTTATTAAAAGAAAAATAGAACTACCCTATAACCCAGCAATACACTACTAGGTATTTATCTAAAGGATACAAAAATGCTGACTCGAAGGGCCACATGCACCCAATGTTTATAGCAGTGCTATCAACAACAGCCAAATTATGGAAAAAGCTCAAATGCCCATCAACTGATGAATGGATAAAGAAGATGTGGGATCTATATGCATACAATTGAATATTACTCGGCTGTCAAAAAGAATGAAATCTTGCCATTTGCAACTACGCAGATGGAACTAGAGAGTATTATGCCAAGTGAAATAAATTAGTCAGAGAAAGGTAGATACAATGATTTCACTCATATGTGGAATTTGAGAAACAAAACAGATGAACATAGGGGAAGGGAAGGAAAAAATAAAATAAAAACAGAGCGGGAGGCAAACCATACTAGACTCTTAAAAACAGAGAACAGAATGAGGGTTGCCAGAGAATCACTAGGTTCTACTCCTGAAGCCAAGACCACATGGTATGTTAACTTGAATTTAAATTTTAAAAAGTAAATAAAAACGAACATTAAAATATTATTATAGAATAAAACTGTCTTAAGTTTTGAAAAAAAAATTAGCTGGTTGACACTTTGAAAGCATGGCTAAGTGTGTCATACTGAAGTATGCACGTTTTTAAAAATTTATTTTTATTTATTTTATTGAGAGAGTAAGTGAGCAGCAGAGGGGCAGAGAGAGAGAGAGAGAGAGAGAGAGAGAGAGAATCTTAAGCAGACTCCATATCCAGCACAGAGCCTGACATGAGGCTCGATCTCATGACCCTGAGATCATGACCTGAGCTGAAACCAAGAGTCAGATGCTTCGCCTACTGAGCCACCCAGGCTCAGTATACATAGTTTAAAAGACAGGATCAAGATAAAAAATACTAATACAGCATTAAGATGAATTCATGAGATTTTTTTTAAAAAACCTAATTTGATTATCTCCACTGACAATAAACGAAGTCGCTAAGTCACCAAATAACCTTGGTCCTTCTTCTTGGGTTCAGAATCCAAACAGGTTTTCCCTGAGATACATTAGAAATTCAGGACAAAGATGAAGGGAGAGATAGGATAGTCTGTCTACTGGCTTATGGCCGTGGCCACTGGCAATGTTTCTAAAAGCAGTGTTTTCTCCAGACCTGTGACATGTACACTTACCCAGGAACATACAGCATTTTACAGTGCTGAAATCTATGCCTGGGCTTGGAAGACACCTGGTTCTTTTCCACTCATTCATTAAGTAACCAACCCCCTCTGGGCACCTGGCATGGTCCCTTTTGTTCTGGTACATTTGTCATAGCTTTCCCCACAGGGAAGTATTTCTCAGGCTGTGTAGGAATAGGAAAACTGGAAAGAAAATGAGCACTGCAGAGAACAGAGGAATACAATGCGCTAGAAGAATCTTAAAGACCCACGCTATTTATAGATCTTGAAATAAATGGTCTTCCTTTGATTGGAAGAGGCACTTCTAAAAGAACTTAAAAAAAAAAAAACAGGACAAGAGATTGGCGGTGAAGTGGGAAAAATTATCTAAGACCTGTCTGGTCTAATTTTTTCTTAGAAAAAAATCACAATTGCCACATTATCACATGTACCAAAAGAAAAAAAAAAAGTTATTTGAAGAGGTGGCAGATCTTCCAAAAAGGTTTCTTTTTCTTTCTTTTTGGAGGTTATAGATAAAAATCAAGAAACTGACTGAAAATAAGAGAAAAAATGTTTGGCTTGCTGGTGTATTTTAGGGTTTAAGTTTATTTTCCAAAGGCATCTGTGGTTAAAAATCAGATATGAGGTCAGTGTCTTCTTAGAAGACATTACATGCTGGGAGAGCTGGAACATACTTGCACAACTGTATTCATTCCTTTTTTAAGTATAAATTAATTACTTGACTCCAGTTCAATCTCATTGTGAGAAATCAGTACGATTAAATAAAAATACAGAATAACAGAAATAGGCAATAAGGACGCTTTGGAGCCAGGTCTTAACTGACTGTGTGGCTAGTGGGTATAAAGCAGGTTATCAAAATCTACCAAGCATCCAGGAAATTCAAAGTCATCAAGAGTAAGTATTTTAGAGCAGGGATTCTCAGCTTTGGTTGCCCATTGAAATACTTGAAGAGCTTGTAAAATTTTTTGATACTTGGCTTGCAGCAACTTTAATTTAATTGGTCTGGGGTTAAGACTTTTAAATGATCCCCAGATAATTTGATATTCAGCTAAGACTGAGAACCACATATCTAAGAGGCTATTTAGGGCAGCCGACTCCTAGTATCTTTTTGTCCTTTCACTATCTCCTGGGAGCCCAGGAAATCTGAAATCTGGACTTTTCCCCTGGGCCCAATTTGGGCCAGTAGGGGAGGGCTTGCTGGGAATGGTGAGGTCTCTCCCTGCTGGGCCCTGACTCCTCTTTCACTTTCTGTAAATTTAAAACTATGACTTTCTTGCTCCCAGTGTTTCCCCTTCATCTGGGGGATCAAATGTTTTGCACGATCTGAGCAGTTGGTGGCACAACTCCGCAATTATACATGGGGTTTTCCCTCTTTTCTTTTGCTCTTCCTTCTTGTTTTGTTTTGCTTTGTGTAGACCTTGATTTAAAAATTTTGTGAGGGGTTCCCGGGGTGGCTCTGTCAGGTGAACGTCTGACTCATGATTTCAGCTCAGATCATGATCTTACGGCTCCTGGAATCCAACTCTGCACCAGGCTCTGCCCTGAACACAGAGCCTGCTTGGGATTCTCTCTCTCTCCCTCTCTCTGTCCCTCCCTTGCTCTCTCTCTCTCAAATAAATAAATAAATTTTGTGAATCTCAGATGGACATAAAAAAATGGAACTGTGACTTTTCCTTCCCAATCGACACAGCTAGCTCTGTGTAAGGGCATGTTTCATATACTTAGAACCTCTTTTTGAAAACCATTTATGTCTTCTGTCTGAATGTTGCCATGCGACCTGCCATGGCTCCAGCTGCTGTGCTTCCACTGACCTCTAGGCACCCCCGGAACTGTAACATGTGGCTGTCACAGAGCAATTAATCTTCAACACAGGCTTTTAGCCAGAGCTCCTACAACTTCCCTGCTCCGTGATTTCACAGTGCTCCATTAACAAAGATGCAGAGTGTGCAGTTGTTAGAAAGCATGTTTGCCAGCTGGACAAACCCATGCATATACAGTGTATCTGCTTTTGGACCCTCTGTTCACATTAAGAGCCCAGGGTCAGCCTGACCTGAAGCAGAACACAGGGAATCAACCACACAGGAAAGGTTGGCTACTGTTCCTTTACTGTGAATTTAAATCTCTTGCCACCACCTGCAACTCAACCTTGGCCAGGCCTAAACACACAGGAGCAGTGTTGAGGACAAGAAACGGTGAGGTTTTCTGACTTCCCACATTCACCACCCCTGGCTGTTGCCTCTTTCTCCTTCCTTTTCTCCATCCTGCCAAAGGTCACCCCCTCCTGCCAGGCTGTGTGTGGGGTAGGGGTGGGGAGAAGGCCGCATGCCCTCTGAGCAGCAGGCAGGGCAAGGGTGTCTGCTTCTTGATCCTGAGATAAGGAAACCAAATCTCCAGGGCTGCACAATTCAGATTTTTGTGGACTGGACAAAATAAGGAGTAGCATTTGGCTGCCGCTGGTCAAGTTCATGGCTGGCCGCATCACCCTTGGTTTGGCTTCCAGCCATCACTGGCCTTTAGGCACACTCCCCGAAGCCCATCATTCTGGTGGACCAGCCCATTGAAGTCCTCTGTTTGGGCTCTTTTAAGGCTCAACAGTGTAGAGTCCACCTCCCTGCCGTCTCCACAGGAGCCATCCATGAGGGAGAGGATCAGGGACCAGGGTCAGCGTCAGCTACTGCTATCACCAACCCAGGTCACCCTAAACGCAAGACAATACACATTAAAGGAAATAAATCCCTTTTTCCCTGCCCTTGGGTTGGTTTTGAGCAAACTATTCATTAGCTATCTAGCCTCTAGAGCAGTGGTTGAACTCACTTGGGAACTTGTTACGAGTGCAAATTCTCAGGTCCCACCTGGACCTATTAAATCAGAAAGCTCTAGATGGGTGATTCCGAGAGCCACTGTTTTGGGGTACTGTGTCCACGTGGTTAGGAACGGAGAAGAGGGAAACAAACTGATTGGCTTATGAACCCTTAAGTGACCAAGGCTTATCAAGCTTCTGTTTTCTCATCTCTACAAGAGGAATATGAAAATTCTACCCTCATTGGGTTGTTACGATGTTCATATGGAAAGAAGCATTCCCAGGGCTTAGTGGATAGAATCCCAATTAACATGAAGAATCCAGGTTTTGATCCTGTGTCACTTTGAATGTTGGCTTTTGGGCTCCCTCTTGGGTTTCTGTCATGCAGTGTCCTGAAAGCCACATTCAGGGAATGGACATCACTGCCACCCTGTCTCTCCATGTATGTCCTACCCTTCCATATGGTTCCTGTTGCTGCAAGGTGTTTCTCTCTCCTGGGCAAGCCCTCTAATGGAGAGAAGAATGCCCAGAGTTTTCCCTTTCCAGGGAAAAGGCTCTCAGAGGAAGGGGCAGGGGAGGTTTTCAACAAGATGTGCCTAGGGGCTCAGGCTAAAATCTGGGGGACATCGGTTCCTAACGGTGCCCCGTGACAGAAGCCCAAAGGTGGCAGTAATACAACCGACAGTAGTATCAGCCATGCCTGCTGATGCAGGGGGAGGACACTCCTTGGAAGGCACATGCCACTGACTGCCCATGACAGGACAGATGCTTAAAGATGAGTACAGGGCTTAGGTGACACCCAGCTTGGGTTGGGAGAAGGCAGAAGAGCTTTTCCAGGAAAACTCTCAGTCCTCAGTCTTTGATGGCAGGGGGGAGGAGTGGGGACACAAAAAAGAACCTTGTGGTGTCACAGAGGCTCCTGGGTTACCAGGAGCAACTGTGTTTGAATTTTGACTATTAACTCAGCCACCCACTGGACAAGGTCTGAGCCATGGGGCATGTCATTTCTCTGAGATTTTGTTTCTCCTCTACCAAATAGAAAGAATGAGGACTCCATTAAATTAGTCATGTGAGCACACACGTGCAGGGTTAGGTGTGGGTGTTATCAGGGGCAGCCTGTTGTGAAATCTCAGAGCAGCCTGAAGTTTGGCTCGGCCAGTCAGCAACTGTGTGACCTCAGACTTGACCTCTTCAAGCCTTAGTTTTCCCATGTGTGAAGTGTGGACAATTTTACAGGCCTCTCACGCAAAGTCACTACGGTACTTACGGCCAAGGGACCCGAAGATTCTAGCACAGAGAAGACACATGCAGGCCTTATTTTTAGTGCCTCCCTTTCTCCATGGATGAGTTACCATAATGAACGGGACAGGCTGCATCTCTTAGGGTCTCCCTTCATGCTTATCACTCCCGGAGCCTATGAAGTCTGCTCTCTCCTATGCTCAGTTATCGGGCTCGTCTTGCATCTGTTTCGAGATTTCTGGGGCTTAAAGGACAAAGACTCCTTTCCTCTGCCTGGCCTTCCCTCTACTGGCAGAAGGCCCTTCTGAACTGTACCTTCGCAGTTTTGCTTGGCAAAAAGGCTCTATGGGGTTCCCAGGTAAAAGGGACCCCCTGAGCCACAGCATGTCCCATGGGCATATTAGCAGGTGACCATCATAGTCATCCTAAAGCCACTCCCACCTGGCTTGCACGTGAAGCCTATTAGTGGCTGCAGCTGGAGTGTTCCACATGGCGTTCACAGCGGGAGACAGACAGTCCTCCTTCACAGAGTAAACAGACCTCGTGGTGTCCCCTAGAGAACAGCCTCCTGTATGTCGGGGTCACATGTAGCCATCTGTGATTGTTTCCTTGTGAGCTGGGGGTCCTCTATCGACCTCAGCATGCTCCCGCACACTGCAGCAGCCAAAACCTAAGACCCAGCTCTTCCTCTCACAACCCATTTTAACAAATGTTCCTCATGAAGCTGATAACCCTTATCCACAAAATGAGACAGTTCCTCCACACGGTACCCCTGGTTTCATTAGGTACTGGGTTTTGTTCTCCTCCTATAGTGACTACTTTCTTGGTGACCAGGGGTCTTAGAGGTACTTTCCGTTGCCCCTACATAATCTTTCCCTCTCTGGGCAGCTTTGAGGCTAGTGGCCAAATCTCACCCAGGCCCAAATCTGAGCTTGGTTTCAGCCTCAAGGCCCAACCCAGAACTTCTGTTTACTTTTGTTTTAGCTACTGTGAGTAAGAGCAAGCCAAAGATCTTATGTTTAGCATGCTTCCTATCGTTCGGATTTCCTTCCGCTTCCAGTGGTTCACCCCCTCTCCCCCATCGGAGCTGGATCCCTAAGTTCCACTGGTAACTTTTACTTTCAGTAACTGAATCCAGGAGCTCTTGCCCCAGACTGTACGTGATCCCGTGGCCATCCAGGAATCCAGTGTTCTTCACCCCGCAGCCCTTCATTCTGTCTCTTCCCAAATGGTGTTTCTGTTACCCGGGGCTGTTCTAGCAAATCGCAGTAGTGATACCGATTAAAAGGATTTCTACCTAATAAATCCAGCGTGCGATGGGAAGGGCGGACAGGGTTCCTCCATACCTTCAAGCAATTCTCAGACATCAGCTGGGTAGTCTACGATTCAACAAAATTATGACACTATCCACCATGAGAGAGCATCAGATCCCACAGGTGAAGGGCCCAGTCCTATCAGACTACTGCTCTCCCACCTCAAGTGCTAGTCTCAGGCCCCGGTCCTTACCTGTGGTTCAGAATGACTGGCTACAGATGACACGTTCCGATGGCCTCCTCCTGAGGCTCAATTTATTTGCTAGATCCCTGGATTATTTTAAAAAGGTATAACTCAGGGAGAGCCAGATGGAAGAAAAGCACAGGGCAAGGGGTGGGGCAAAGGCGGAGCTTCCGTGCTTGCGGGGGGCGTGCCATGCTCCCAGAATTTCCACATTTTCACCACCCTGAAGCTCTCCAAACCCTGTCCTCTTTTCCCCCGTTTTTAAGACGGCTTCCTTACATAGGATTGATTGATTAAATCAATGACCTGACCGAGGGCGATTGCTTTCACCTCCAGCCCTTCCCTTTCCGCCAGAAGTCTGAGGGTGGGACTGAAAGTTCCAAACCTCCAATCACAGGTTGCTTTTCCTAGTAACCAGATCCCTATCTCAGGTGCATTCCAAAAGTCACCTCATTAACCTAATGAAAGACATCATTATCACTCTAATTACTTAGGAAATGCCAAGGGTTTTAGCAGCTCTGTGGCAGGAACAGTGGACCAAGACAAAATATATATTTCTTACTATAAATCACAATATAACTTTCCCTGAAAGCAAATGCCGCTCTATTTGGTTTCCCTGTTTCCTTGTGTGTATGCCTTTATCTCTTGGGGAGATTACACTCTTTTTAGGGCAGGAGCTATGTTCCTTACAGCCCTAGGGAGAGGGTTAGGCGTATGGTAGGAATGCGATTTCTATCATGTTTGAGGGAATTAAGGGAAATAAATTGCTTGCTCTGCAGTCAGGGTGTAGTGAACCAATACAACCACTGGGCGACAGTGGAGGACCAAGCTGTGAGGTTGGCCCCAGCTTCTGGAAGGTAACCCAGCTAGGGCGGATACAGGTAGCAGTGGGCCCCTCACAGCACAGCTAGGGAGAATGACCCAGGGAGAGGCTCTCCCATAAGATTTGGAAGGGGGGTAAACACGAGGAGAGGAAATGACCTACAGCCGAGCCCTTCCAATTTTTCCACGCTTGTATGTGTGTCACCATCACCCCTGAAGTGCCTGGGACTGACTCTGGGGTTCCCAGAAGTCAGGGAGGGTGCATTTCTTTCCAATGAGCATGTCCCCTTTGCTCCAGACACAGTGCTGATATAGTGGGGTCCTGTCCTTCAGGGCAGACAGCTTAACCCTGGCACAGAACCCAGCCAGAGTCATTGAGGGAAGAGACCACACTGTCTCAGGCTTCAGGAAGCCAAGAAAAATACCCCAAAGCAGAGGGATCCATGGACTCAACTAAGCTTGCTCTGAAAGCTGCTGCTAAACACCACCAAGTGCCAGTATTTCCCAGGAAATATGCCAAACTGCCTTTATCCCTGATGGCAACACCAGGGGCGCTGTCCTGTCCTACCACAGGTGCCTGAGCCCTGCTCTGAGCTCACACAAACGGGAAACCCTCTGCTGGTGATGGGAACCCACTTCAGAGAAATCTTTCCCTCTGGGGAATGGGACGACTAGGGATACACAGGTCAGGGGGCGTTGAAGCACACAGACGGTTTCAGAATTCTCCAGTAGCTGTGTTTACTGTAGGCCTTGACCTTGGCAAGAGCGTGAAGTTCCACGTAAGGCAAGGATTTCAAGGTCAGAATTTTGCAGCAGAGAAGCTCTGATGGCATTGCGGGGGTCAGGCAGGGGTTGAGATCAGAACACATAGTGGACTGGCTGGCCCTGGTGACTCAAGCCAGCAGGGTTTCTTGCCTGTGGTGTCTGAAACGATGTGCTGGGGAACTACCCTCTGTGTGACAGCTGCAGTTAATTCTGATCTATGGCTGCTGTGCCTCCCTCTGCCACCCTGGGGCTAGGAGCTTTTGAAATGGCTTTCTGGCAGCCATTGCAGGTAGTTCCGTTCTTGGTGCTCCCTGGCGCCGTGCAGGGCTGCGCACTCTCCCTCTGCTGGCCTGGTGGAGGGGAGGAGGCCGGTCAACCTGCCTGGCCTACCTCCCAGAGGCGCCCCTGGCCTGGCAGTTCACAACCCCCTTCTGCCTGCAGCAAGGCCAGGGCTCTGTGCATCTGCTCCAGCTCTTGCGCGCTCTGGGGAGCCAGCCTTGCAAGGCCTTCCCTGCTACACCCTGCCCCTGCCCCTTTGCCAGCCAGTGTTCCTTTGGCCTTATCTTCAGTTGCTCTTTTTCACATGTGACGAATATTTTGTGTCATCTCCTCTCCCAGGCTGTGAGCCCCTTTAGTATAGGGCAATCGTTCCTTCTCCTTATTAAATTAACAAATGTTTATTGATTAACTACCATGGGCCAGGTACTGAGCTAAGTGCTAAGGAGCAGGAGAGCCATGGTCCTGACCCTTGTGGAGCTAAGAGCTGAGCAAATAAGCAAGTACACAGCAAACAAACAAACAAACAGGTTACAGAGTGAAACATGGTGCCCAAAGAAAGCAGAGCTTATGTGATTGAAGGGGATGGGAACTTCTTTCAGCACATGGACAGGAAGTGACAGTCCTGTTGAGACCTTGAAGGAAGAAAGTGCCTGAGGCTCAGAGCCCTGCGTGTCTGTCAGCAGAGGCAGCTCAAGTGCAAGACCCTCTGGTAAAATAAGGTTGATTTTCTAGAAACTGATGGACACCTGGTGTGAGAGCACAGTGATTCAGGGATAATGGTAAGAGATGCAACAGTGAACCCGACATGTCCTACAGGAGGTACTGATTTCCCTACCAGACCTGCCCATGGCATTATCTTCCCCTCTCAGTAAGGAGGAAAACCACTCTTACATACCCCGGATCCCATACCTTGGGGTGATCCCTGACCCTCTCTCACACCCTAGAGCCAACTACCAGCAATTTCAGGCAGCTCCAAGGTACTAGACCCTGGCCATCTCTTCCCTCCTCCACTGTGGCCATCCCAGTCCAGCCCTGTAGGACGATGCCTACTGGGTTTCCAGCTTCTCCTCCCACCCTCCACCCCCAGAAGTGTAAGTCAGGGATGGCACTGCTCTGCACAAACCCTCTCAGAGCTCCCATCTCTGGGAGAGTCAGACTGTACTGTAATGTAGGTGAGACTTGTGCATTACGCAGTGCTGTAATTACCCACGAAACCCTTCACGCTCCTGAACGCCACCTCTATTCCTTCTCACTCACTCTGCCCCTGCAGCCACCCTGCTTTCCTGAAACATGCCAAGCACACTCCCACCTCAGGGCCTCTGCACTTGATCCTTCCTCTGCTGGACCACTTCCTGCCTCCACTCCCCACCCCAGATATTCCCACGGCTCCCTCTCTTAAAGCCCTTTATGCCTCTGCTGAAACATCAGTTTATTATGGACACGCTGTCTGCTCCTTTTCCCCGCTGCCCCCAACATCCACCTCAGGAGCTTTGTTTTTTACCTCCATGACATTTTTGGTCTACTACATTCGTTATTTATTTTCTTTCTTGTTATCTATCTCTCCCCACTCATCGGAGGAAGGAGCTTTGTTCTGTTCACTGCTGTATCTCCAGCACATAACACATTGCTTGGCATGTGGGAGACATTCGAAAAATATTTGCTGAAAAAATAAATGTAAACTATAGGCAGGGCCAGATCATGGAGAACATCCTAGACCATGTTAGATGGTGTGGATTTTCTTCTAAAAGCAGTGAGAAGCCACTGGAAAGCTGTAAGCCATGGAAGAAGTGACCTGCCTTGTGTTTTGAGTTCACCGTGAATGTGGTGTGGAGAATGACTGGAAGCAGGGGCCCAGAGAAGGAGGTGGTGGAAAAGCCCAGTAAAGATGCCAGCGGCTTGGGCCACGATGGTGCCGGTGGATATGAAGGGAAGGTTATAAGCAAAATAACTGGTAGATCAGCTGGGAAGAAGCCAGGGTCCTGGTCCAGAAGGTCTCCTCGTATGGTCCTCGTCCTGTGTGATTCACCATCAGCAGCCCGAATGCGAACAAGAGCCCCACCGTGTGGGCTCTTGGGCAGAGGGAGGAGGAATAGACTCTGAGCTCATCTTCTGCAGATGGGAGTCTGAGCTGAGCCACCCACATTTCTCCCTTTATGCCCAAAGATTAGCATCTTCACAGCAATGGCTGTGCTGTTCCTTGGTATCTCTCTCCCCCAGCCCAATGCTCAGGCATGCAAATTCCTGAAGGTATTCACTGTTGCAGGTTGGTGTCTCTGAGAGCAGATGCCAAAACAGACTGGAGTACAAGATGTTTTTTGGGGTCAAAACCTGTGAAAGGAAAGGGAGGAAGCAGCAGTGAATAGCAAGAGAAGCCCATTATGATGTAAGCCCCACCAAGCCTAGCCAACCTAATTGGGGAGTTTAGGAGCCAGCATCACCCACTCCATGTTGCACCACTGAATATAGGCTGTCTGGGAAGGGCGTACCCCGCGGTGAGACAGCAGTCTGCAGCTTAGGTAGATCCTGAAGGAGCCGATAACATGAGGCATTTGCTGCCAGCATTTCCCCGGCTGGACAGCAAGTCCTTTCTTGAAGGGATCTCTATCTAGCATGGAGAGTATCTAACTGGACTGTTCAGCCAAGACCCAGGGTCCCTCCCTCTGCAATGAGAACTGGCTCTCAGGAAGAGTTTCTGCAACAGCTTGGCTCTTTCTAGGCCTCTTAGCCAACTGACCTGATTGAGCTCATGAACAAGCCACTGGCTGTGTATCAAAGCATCTCTTCAAACTTCAGGGAATGCTTATAGACAGGGGTGGATATTTCGAAATTCATGTAGCGAACCATTTTAGAGTTATTTCAGCATCTGTGGTATCGTGGACCGATACTCCAGCGTTCCAATCCTGCATCTGCCAGACACCGACTCCATGACCTCAAGCAAGTTAACGAGCCTTCTGGGAGTATTTTCCCTCTTTTGTAAAACGTGTGGAATGATGCTCAAAAGCTAGGCACTCGAGATTAAGGGCTGTGTCTTATTAGTCTTGTCTTTTCACTGGCCTGTAGGTGTCCCCTGAATGAGTGTCACTTACTGTGGTATGTGTGCCCTGTCTTATGCAGTTGTAAGCACTGGGGGTGAGGGGCTGCTGTTCACACCCACAGAGGTCTGAGTGGGAGCTATCCACTTCCCCTGCTGCAGGAGGCTTCTCCATCTGACTGCGGCTTCACCCCTCCAAAGACACTGCATGGTTCATGGCTGGAAACTTAGGCCCAGCCCAGAGTCTTGCCCAGAGCTGGTGCCTGCCAACCATTGGCCACCATGACAGAAACCTGCGATAATGCAATGGGACTTCAATGGCACCCCAACAGTCAGCTCATGACACCCTCTGGGAATGAGTCCCAATTTTACCCCAACCTCAGCCCATCTTTCTGGAATCTCATTGGTACGGCACACAGCATGCTGCCCCAGCTGGACTCTAAAGTTGTTCATGAGTAAAGCATTCTCCATAGTTCGCTGGCTCACTGGTGATTTAACGTCACCCTGGTAAAGCTCTCCTGAGCTCCTTCCTGTCAGCTGTCTTCCACAGACAGATATTTATGTTTCCTTTAGATTATGAGAGGAAAAGACTGCCGTCCCACAGGGCAAGTGCCACAACTTTTGGTAAGATGGCAAAAAGTCTAAGTTTATCCATTTCAGCAAATTGACCCCCGTTTTTCCAGAACAGAAACCTTCATTTTGTCCATAAAGGGTGCTGTAGTGAGATACACACTGCTATGGATCTAGAAAGACCTGAGTTCAAATCCTCTGTGGTAGTGAGCAAGTCAGCTTGACTTCGGAGAGTTTCCATTGCTTTATTGGTAATGCTTCCCCTGCAGGTGATTTGAGGGCTTAGAGAAGTAATTGCCTAAGACACAGCATCTGCTCAACAGCACACACTTGTCATTTCCTTCTGCCAAGAGGAGGGAACAAAGAGTGAGCAGGGCTGGTGTCTGTCTTACATAATGCCATGTGATTTGTACGCGATGTGAAGAAATGGATCTGGCATCTGGTGCACTAGATCATGACCAAGTAGGTTGGCAGGAGAGCAGGTGCCTGGAAGGGTCAAGAGGTGTGGTGTGGCCCCGAGAAGGGCTGTCATACACAATAGGAGCCTCTAAATAGTGAAGCAAAAGACAGAAGGTTGTGCTGTGCTCCTACCACTGCCATCCACATTTACAGTATCCTCCAAACAGGTAGGACTAGGAATATGGCCCAGACCCTTGTTCTGCCCTCTACATGCAGGAGAGGCTGGCATGTACTACAAACACCAAGAAAGGGGGATTTCTCCAGGCAGAGAGAAGGATAGGCTTTAGGGCTCATAAATACCCAAATAAAAGATTTTAAAGGCAGAAGCCATAACGGTCTCGTGGATGTTGAATACCTAACACATAAGAGGTATTCAATATGCACTACATTAACAAACTGAAGCATAAGAATCATGTGATCATCTCATGGATGCACAAAAAGCATTTGACAAAATTCAACATCTATTTATGATAAAAAGCTCTCAATAAAGTGGTATGGAAGAGACACAATTCAACATAATAAAGACCATATATCACAAACCCATGGCTAACATCATACTGAATACTGAAAAACTAAAAGTTTTTCCTCTAAGATCAGGAATAAGACAAAGATGCCAACACTCACCACTTTTATTCAATATAGTATCAGAAATTCTAGCCACAGCATTAGCCAAACAAAAAACAAAACAAAACAAAACAAAAACAAAATGAAAACCCCAAAAACATCAAAAATGGAAAGAAGTAAAACAGTCATTCAAGATGACATGACACCATATACAGAAAATCCTAAAGACTCCACCAAAAAACTTTACAACTAATAAATGAATTCTGTAATGTTGCAGCATGCAAAATCAATGTACAGAAATTGTCGTGTTTCTATACATGAATAATGAACTATCAGAAAGAGGAATCAAGAAAACAATCCCATTGAAAATTCTATCAAAAAGAATAAAATATATAGGAATACATTTAACCATGGAGACAAAAGACCTATACAATGAAAACTGTAAGACACTGATGAAAGAAATTGAAGAAGACACAAATAAGGGGGAAGATAAAATGTAAAGATAAAATTAATGCTCATGGATTGGAAGAATATTGCTAAAATGTCCATACTACCCAAAGCAATTCAGAGATTCAGGGCAATTTCTACCAAATTTTCAATGGTATTTTTTAATAAAAAGAGAAAATAACAATCATAAAATTTGTATGGAACCACAAAAAACTCTGAACTGCCAAAGCAATCCTGAGGAAGAGGAACAAAGCCAAAGGTATCATGCTCCCTGATTTCAAATTCGATTACAAAGTAATCGATTACAAAGTAGTATGGTACTAACAAAAACACAGACACAATGATCAATTGAATAGAATAGAGAGCCAAGAAATAAACGCACACACGTATGGTCAATTAATTTATGGCAAAGGAACAAAGAATATCCAATGGGAAAAACTCTCTTCAACAAATGGTTTTGGGAAAACTGGACAGCTACATGCAAAAAAATAATACTGAACCATTCTCTTAACACCACATGCAAAAAATTAACTCAAAATGAATTAAAGGCTTGAATGGAACACCTAAAACAATAAGACTCCTAGAAGAAAACATATGTGGTAGGTTCCTTGACAGCAGTCTTATTGATATATATATATCAATATATCTATATATATATATTTGGATATATCAGTCTTATTGATATATATATATCAATATATATTTGGATTTGGCACCAGAAGCAAAGGCAACTTTGTGGGGATACATCTAACTAAAAAGCTTCTTCACAGCAAAGGGAACCATCAACAAAATGAAATGAAAAGGCAGCTTATGAAATGGGAGAAAATATTTGCAAATCACATATTTCATAAGGGGTTAATTTCCAAAAAATATATATAAATTCATACAACTCAGCAGCAAAACAACACTCCATGAAACAATGGGCAGAGGACCTGAATAGACACTTTTCCAAAGAAGACATCCAGATGGCCGACACACACATGAAACGATGCTCAACATCAGGAACCATCAGGGAAATACAGGTCAAAACCACAGCAAGATACCAGCTCATACCTACCAGAATGGCTACTGTCAAAAACGTAAGAGATAACAAGTGTTGGTAAGGATGTGGAGAAATGGAATTTCTCCTTGTGCACTGTAGGTGGGAATGTAAATTGGTGCAGCCACTATGAAACAGTATGGACATTTCTCATTAAAAACAGAACTACCATATGACCCAACAATTTCCTTTTGGGTAATTATCTGAAGAAAATAAAAACGGTAGTTTGAAAAGAAGTATGTAACCCTGTGTTCATTGCGGCATTATTTACAATAGCCAAAATATAGAAACAACCTAGGTGTTCACCAATGGATAAAGAAGATGCGGTGTACACACAAACACACATACACACACACACACACACACACACACAGACGAATGTCAATGTCACTTGGCCATAAAAAGGAATGAAATATTGCCACCGCAGCAACATGGATGGACCTAGAGTGTATTACGCTAAGTGAAATAAGTTAGACAAAGACAACTATGATATGATTTCACATCTACATAGAATCTAAGTGACAAAAATAAAAAAACAAGGTCATAGATACAGAGAACAGATTGGTGGTTGCTAAAGGTGAACGGTGGAGGTGGGCCTAAATGAAGGTTGTCAAAGGTATAAACTCCAGTTCTACATTAAATACGTCATGGGGATATGATGTACAGCATGACTACCATAGTTAATGGTAATACACTGCACATTTGCAAGTTGCTAAGAAAGTAAATCTTCAAAGTTCTCTTCACACACACAAACTTGGTAATCATGTGTAGTGACAAATGTTAACTAGACTTACTGTAATGATTTCACAATGCATACAAATATTGAATCATTACGTTGTACACCTGCAGCTACTATAATGTTGTATGTCAATTATACCTCAATTAAAAATAAATAAATAATATGGATTTCATGACCCTAAAAAATAATAATAAACAAACTAGACATCAGTGGTTAAATATCCAAAAAAAGGTGTAAGAAAAAGGGATTTTACAAATTGAGAAAATGGAAGCACGTATCAGATTATATACATTTTAGGGTCCTGTTGGGAAGCATTTTAGTTAGATTGAGACTTTCTTGGCGAATACCCAGGGGAGAATCAATCACATCAAAGAATAAAAACTGGGAAATGACTGATTCAGAAGGAATGGTTTTAAAAATGCAATAATTACATCTACAGAGGGGAAACCTAACATATAATGTTAAAAAAGCCCCGATGATTTTTCTTCTGTTACATAATTTCTCTCTTAATCAAAGTAATAACTGTACTTAGTTTCAAAAGACAATTAAAAAAAATTATTGTCTCAAGAAGCCCATTAAAAGAGGAGTATATTACCTGGTAGGTAGAACACATTCGCCAGCACCAGGTACTGGCAGTGATGCACAAAGTCACTCACACACACACCAGGAAGCCACTTCGAGGATCTGTGATTCAGAAGCCAGCCAGCGTGACTATTTCCAGGAACTAAAGGTTGGCTGGGAGGCAGCAAAGATGGCAGAGGCCTAGCACACAAGGCTCATCTGGCAAGGTTTTCCTTGGGCAGAGACGAAACGTAAGAAACTTTAGGCTAGAGCCTGGCAAAGGAGGAGTATGGCAAATTACAGCTGACCCTTGAATAAGGTGGGAGGTTAGGGGTGCCGAACCCCGTGCAGTCAAAAATCCCTGTGTAACTTCTGACTCCCCCTCGGACTCAACTACTGATAACCTACTGTTGACCTGAAGCCTTACCGATAAGGTCAACAATTGATCAACACGTATTTCCAATGTTATATGCATTATAGACTATATTCTTGCAATAAAGTCAGCTAGAGAAAAGAAAATGTTAATAAAAAAATAAAAAAACACACACGATACTGCCTGTAAGAAACCTGCAGACCAATGGACACGCACAGTTCAAACCCGTGTTGTTCAAGGGTAAACTGCCGGAGTCGGTCCTCGTTCCGGCGAATCTAGGGGTCCACGAAGGACGAACGGTTAGGCGAAATGAGGTGAGAGAGCCACGAGTGAGATGGAATCTGATGACCAAGCAGGCAGCCCTGGAAATTCTGGCGTCTCTGCCATTCTGGTGTCTATTCTGGCATCTCTGCCCTGCCGGCCTCAGTGTCTTTATTTAAAGGTAGTGAGTTACATTACAGCAATGAGTGACAGCCCATCAGTAAGCATAGTTTGAACAATAATGTGTTATATCGGTAAAGCGGCGAGTCTTGCAAGTTGTTTTCAAGTTAGTTAGCATATAAATCTAAGGCTGGGGGAGAGGACAGGAAGTTACCTGGGCCTGACTATGTTAATTATCTATAAACAGGCCAGGAGTCATTGCCTATTCTTCCAATTACAATGGGGGAAGTCCAACCCATCTGGCAAGGACAGAATCTCCAATGCTTGTCCTTTGCCCATGAATTTACATGATAGGAGCCTAACATTTACACAAATCACACCAATATTCAGCCAGCTCATAACTGCTATCAATCTATGCAACCCATCCCCAAGATGCAACTTTAAGGTGGTCAGGCTACTCTCATTCAGATGCAATTCATCAAAGCATCCTGCTCCAGGTCCTTCCTTTTATCTAAATGCGGTAAAATAAAAGAGCATTACATTCCTTAGGCCAAAGAGAGTAGTTGTAAGACTAGGCGCCAGTTTGGCTGGCGAGCTTTTGCTTCAACCTTTTCCACACCTTTTCCACACAGGGAGGGGTCTCAACCTGTGAGCCCAAACGGCTCCCAACAGTAAACTGTATATGCTTCTCCTTGTTTATCAAGGCGCTGCCTTGACCGATTTGCCACCCACCTACTCACCTCCCTGGGAGAGCTGCAGAGGGCGGAAGTAGGAGGAGGGGATGAGATTTGACAAAATTCTACTTCCTTTTCTTTCTTTCCTAAGACGGACTCAAGGTGATTTCTCAAAGGGATGATGCCAGTTTATCCTTTGAAATTGCAGGGTCGTATTGCTAAAATGCTATCTTTTATTCAAGCCAGAGATGCCTGGGGCCAGAGAGGGACCGTCTTTGTGTCTTTTCAGTGTGGTCTTGTGATTTCTAGCAGTGTCGTGGGTCTGGGCAAGCTGCCTTTTGGGACAATGGCCCTTCAAATGTCAACAAGCCACTCTCCTTGGAGAGATTAGAGAGAAAGAAAGTCAGCCTGGGCATGGCATTTGGAACACCCTTTGCCAATACTGCTAAGTTTTTTGAATGCCCTTATTTAAACTATTAAAAGAGTCACCCAGGTGTGCAAAATTCAACTGTATTTTTTTGTCAAATATCTGCTCTATTAGGGACTGTATTCAGTCTCATTCCCTTCAAGAGAGTGCTTCCTTAGCCGTCTAAAGGTGGAATAACAGCACTCAACTCATAGAATGAGGACTGGATGAGATAGTGTTTCTAGAAATCTGGAACCCAGGGATCTGGTCTCTGTAGCTGCAATGCTATATGACTTTTGACATTTGTGTATCTTTCCCAGCTCATTGTTCTCAATGGCAAAATAGTACTAATAATTCAAGGGGCTGCCATTTAATTTCATTTCATTTTTTAAAGCTTGTGTTTATGTAGTGTTTTCAAGCTCACTCTTGTTATGGGAAATAAAGGCATTAAAGTGAGAACCACAAAGATAATGGTTCTAAAACCTCGTTGAGTAAGAAATGGCAACTAGGAGGGTATAGACCATCCTCGGTGAGGCTTCCTCATTGCTTATTTGGATTCAGCCCATACTAGTTCAGCATGTAATAAGATGAGGCCCTTAAAAATTCATACTAAATCTCATCATTTCTGTCCATGTACAAATTCCATGCTGGCTCAGGGTAATTTCTGCGAAGTGGCCGCGCCTTTCTCATAATTTATGTCCTCTTTTCACTCTGTGGGGGCTGGATGCAGATGCCTGCAGGAGTGTGAGTTTGATTAAGCCACTGCAGGTTCTCCCTGGGTGAGTGGCTCTGTGTCGCTCCTGGCTGGGCTGGTGCTTCCAGACCCCATTGGGCAAAAGGGCTGAAGGTGGATAGTTCTCAGTTTATGGACCAAAAAAGGTGTGATGGCTCAGCTAGCGACACCAGGAACCAAACAAAGGAAAGGGTGGCACTACATCCCCTTAGCCAGAGCAAGCACTTCTGTATTCCTCCAAGGGACACCCTGGACCTAAGCAAACTTGGGAAATTCAAAGGCTGATCCCTGAGGTCAGTGTATTGGATCTCAAGGCTGCTGGAGAATTTTCTGGTCTAGAAGCATGAGGGTGAGATGGAAGGAGGGGTATGTATGTGTGTATGTGTGTGTGTGTGTGTGTGTGTCTGTGTGTTAATAAAAAACATTAAAAAACACACAGTACTGTGTATATATGTGTGTGTGTGTGTGTGTGTGTTGGCAAGGCAGGGATAGAAGGGTCTGCCACTGCTGAGAATTCATACTCCTTTTGGAATAAGCTGCCTGCACCTGTGATGTAATGAGGCATATGTCCCAGAAGACTTAAGTCAATAACCTCTTACAGGGAGCATCAGGGTTGGTTAGTTCTTTGACTTTCAGACATTTTGTGGGGGTGGGGAAGGGCTCTTCTGGCTTTGGAGTTAAGCCTTTCTGGGTAGCTTATCTCATTATCAAGACATTGTTCTCTGATCTCCAGTTCTGGGTCTATGAAAGGATGATCCACATTGCCTCACAATTCTATGCAAGTCACTAGAGGATTCTGAGCACTTAACTCCATGTCAGGCACCCTGCGTTGGAAATGGAGGACAGCAGTGAACAAGATGGTGGTTCTGATTTCAAGGAACTTACAAAACAATAATAGCTTTCCATGGTGCTAGCCAAGCTCTGTCCTAAACCCTTGATATTTATTCTTCACCACATCTGTATGTAATACATCTGTGACCACCACAGAGGTATTCATTTTATCTCTGGTTTACAGACGAGAAAACTAAGTCACAGAAAGATCAGTTAACTTACCGAAAATAACACAGCTAGTCAGTTCCAGAGTCAGGATTTGAACTCAGGCAGTCTGACTCTACAGCTGATTCTTAAACTATGACAGTTTGCTGCATTAGACCATCGAGGGGAGGTCTGTACAATGAGAATGTAATGTGTTAAGTGCTGTGGCATTAAGCACAGACGTGGTGAGAGCAGAGGAAATCACCTGTGGGAAGATGAGGCAACCAGACATTACTTCCTAGAGGAGGTGAGGTCTAAGCTGTTATCAAAGGTAGGGCTCCTTGCTAGTTAAGGTGGATGGGCACTGGGGCTCGGGGCCAGAGAAAAAGAAATGAAAAAGTCTCATAGTGAGAGACAGCATGGCTTGTTTATATTTAAAGAATAGAAGGAATTCAGGGTGGCTGAATCACAGATTTCATGGCAGGAAACATTCAGAAAGAGGTAGGAGAGGCTTATTCATCCACTCAGCAAACATTCATTTAGCACCTGCTGCGTGTCAGGCATTGAGGTAAGACAACATGGATCGCTACAAATAAGGCGATGCCCTCCTGGGGCTGATAGTCTAAAATATGAAATGATACTCCTCATCTCACCTGTGAAAGAACTTAATTAAACTTGGAAAGAAGGCAACAGGTGAGTAGCATGTTCTTTCAATAGCACTGTGTAACAGGCTCACGCCAAGATTGTTTCAGTGTCAAGAGTACTGTACCCCTGTTGGATATTGCTATTTACCGGCAGCTATGAAATCACTGCTGTGAAGTTAAATGCACCACGTAGGTATCTATCAGGTAGAAAAGATAACCTCAAAGGTGACAGTTTTACTGACCTATAGCATGTTAACAAATTTTATCTGTCTCGGTGCGTTCCTTTTCTGTTGTTGCCATAGCAAATAACTACTGATGCAGGGGCTTAAGACGACACCAATGTATCATTTTACAGCTTTAAAGGTCAGAAGTTCAAAGAAGGTCTCACCAGACTAAAATCAAGTTGTATGTGGACTGCATTCCCTTTTGGAGTCTGAAGAGCAGAATCCTTTTCCTGCTCATTCCAGCTGTGGGAAGAATCCAGTCCTTTTGAGGTGTAGAACCGAGGCCCCTGTGTTCTTGCTGACAGTAAAGCAAGGACCATTCTTAGCTCACAGAGGCCTCTGTTTCTTGGCACACAGCTCTCTTCCTCCATCTTCAAAGTCAGCAACAGGAGTTCCTCCTCCCATCACATTACCCTGGCCTACATTTCTGTCACCCTCTTCCCCTTTTAAAGACTTGTAATTAAACTGTGCCTCCCCAGATATTCCAGGATTATCTCCCATCTCAAGATCCTTAACCTAAATCACAGCTTCAATATCTCTTTGGTCAGGTAAAATCACATGAATATGCCTTCTGAGGCTCCGAGTGTTGACATCTTTGGGGAACCATATTTCCGCCTACCACATTATAATGACTACCATTATTTAAGAAAGCCCCCCCCCTTTTTTTTTGTAAACTATGTAACCCCTGTTCCTCAAAATGCAATTTTAATTATCTCTACCAATCTTACTAGCTCCCTTATGTATAAGTTAGTAAATCTTTAACACGTTTATTCTATATTTGTACATTTTTAACTTTTTAAATATTATAGTAATTATACTCATCAGTTCTGGAGGCTTCACTGAGATTTCCCGGGTCTAACACACTGGGGTCCATTTAACTATGATGCATGGGAAGCAGACCTCATGGGCTGTTCAGCCTAGCATGCTATTTTGGCTCCTGGGATGGATTAAATGATAATAAACTTTATCTTCCCTAACTCTCTCTCTCTCTTAAATCTAATTCTATGTTGTTATTTTAATTTCTGGTCCTTGACCAACTTTAGTTCTGGTTCTGATTAATGCACGGCCAGGACGTTATTGCCTACTGGTGACTACCAGTACTGGGTCCCCAGTTTTATAGGCTCATCATTTGGTGATTTCTCCTGGAATAGTGGCATCTATTCTCTGTTGGGTAAGAAACCAGTTTGTTAGTTAGTCTTTTCTGTTTGTCTGTTTGGCCATTTGTGACCTCAAATCAATTAAGAAAATGTTTTATTTTTCATGGAATGAAGAACAGCCCTTAGAGGTCTGGAACAATGAATTCTTGTATTTGTCTCTGTTTATGACCAGTGACTATGTTTCTAGAACCGAAGCTCCAAGGTCTCTGAAGGTTTGTGTGTAATTAAGAAAAACCTTTACTTTTCATCGAGTGTGATATATTTTCCTTTTCCTGAAGGGTATTAATTAATTAGATTACAATGTCTCATAAATGAATTTAATTAATTGCTTTGTAGAGATTTTAAGCACTTAAATAAATTACATATATTCCCAGAATTCTCCCCAAATAAACTAAGCTTCTGATATTTTAAATGGATTGGCTTACAAAAATCCTTCCTTATAGAACATACTACCTAAGAAGCATTTTCCTAAGAATCAAAATTCAAGTAAGGATTCAAGATGAATCCTTAAGGAAATCATACTGATTTAATCATTTTTGGCCTAAGAATAGTTGTACATATTTTCTCTGGTTTTATCAGAATGAGGTATAATATAACAATTATTAAAAGCAAGGTTTGGTATGTTTTTCTTGAAGAAACTAGTTAATCAGAACTTCCTAAAGTTTTTTTGTTTCGTTTGTTTGTTTGTTTTTGAGAGAGAGAGAAAGAGCAGAGGAGAGAGGCAGAGAGAGTGGGAGAGAGAATCTTAAGCTGGCTCCATGCCCAGCCCAATGGGGTTGAATCCCACGACCATGAGATGATGACTGAATCAAAATCAAGAGTCAGAAGCTTAACTGACTGAGCCACCCAGGCATCCATGAACTTCCTAAACCTTTTATGTTAATTTACTGATTAGATAAGCTATTATTATACCTATATAATATTGAGGATTGTGAAACATGTAAAAATTTTAACTACATTGAATGGTAATTCTAAACAACCTTTTAAAATTTTTTTTAATGTTTATTTATTTTTCAAAGAGAGAGATAGAGAGAGACAGAAAGAGCATAAGTGGGGGAGGGGCAGGGAGAGAGGTAGACACAGAATCTGAAGCAGGTTCCAGGCTCTGAGCTGTCAGCACAGAGCCCGACACGGGGCTTGAACTCATGAACCGGGGGATCATGACCTGAGCCAGAGTCAGATGCTTAACCAACTGAACGACCCAGGAGGCCCTAAAAAACCTTTCATATCAACAGCAACTGTGATTGTAGTGTGTCAGTTTGAACATAATTTCCAACACCCTTACTTAACTTTAAAATCATAGACTAATGTTAAGTTGAGTAAGTTAATGAATAATTTTTGGAGACCTAGGTAATTTCTAAATAAAATAGGATACAGAAATCTTGGTTATTTAGGAGAGTCTTAATATATAAATATATCTATCTTTGCCTCCTATTTTCATGGTACAGAGTAGTTATATCTTCGGGTGCTGTTAAGGGATGTGTTCTTATCGACACTTTGAGAAGATGTAAGAGGCACGTGGGTAGCCAAGGGGGTCATATGTTACAAGTTCTTGTGAGCTTTCTGGACTGTGTTGATAGGTGGTTCTAAATTACCTACCTAGCTTTCATTTCTCTGAGATAAAATTGAGTTGCTTTAGTTACAAGTTTTAATCAATACAAATGATTACCACTATATACCAGGGGTAATGACAAAAAACTACTACTTAAAGGTAATAGGATGTGTCTCTTAAGGGAAAGAAGGGATAGGTTTGACTTGAAGTGTCTGGGTGTTCCTGAACCTGGAAAAGACAAAACTTGAATACAGGAAGTTGTAGAAGGTTTATACAAATTAGATGTTATTCACCTTGGCTTAGAATACTTGCAAATAATGAATCTGAAGTAAACAAAGGAGTGTGCTAAAATTTTGGAAAATTGTGCTCAGAGATTATGGGCTTATTCCCAAGGGAAGTTTAGCAAAGGAGGTAGGAGGAGTGCGGAATCCTTACTGCCAAATCTGACATTAATTTAAAACTAGAATTTGATTTCTCTCTGTCAAAATGATTAAATTGATCTTAGAACACGTAGTCTGCTTTTACAAGGGAGAGCACAAGGTTATTCACTACCTTCTGTGTTATCTGTGTGGATGGCAAGGGTCCTAACTCTTATTAGAATAATTTTCTGTGCTTTGAGCTTACTTCGTCATCATCCCCTTGATTCTTTTTTTTCTGTATTTAATGTTCATCATTTTATTTTATTTGGAAATGGTCTAGATATTTAGTGAATTTAACTTATCATTTAACTTAGCAAAACTTAAAAGTTTAAGGTTACCAAAAATATTTCGGAAGCTATTGAAAAGTTTACCTATAAACTTGCTTATCTTATTTACATCTATTTAATTTATTTGTTCTTGACAATTATGTTTAGATTACCCACAAAATTTTATGAGGAATCGAGTTGTGCTGAGTTTTTTTTCTTTCTGACCAATTTTGTTAGAGATAACAAACTTATTCAACTTTCAGTAAACACAGGCACAACAAAAGAGCTAGCATTTATATTCAATGCAAATAAATCTGAAGACTTGTGTATCTTAATAAAATTAACAACTTTAAATTAGTTTTAATACTAGATATTTTCCCAGATCACGGTAAACTTGAAAAACACTTGGCTTAGTTTCTGTCTTTCTGAGAGTCTTAGAATGCGCAGTTCTTATAAGCACTTGCGCTCAAACCAACTAAATATAGCTCTGTTACAGATTCGTTTCCACAATGCCATCTGGAGGTAGAGAAAATATCTAACATTTGCAACATATTTATGGACACACATATAAACATACAGATACAAACAAAGATCTAATAGCTTTTGTTTTTACTGATTTTTGTGGAGATGGCATTATAGGCCCAATTCCCAAACACCTATCTATCTTCTGTCTTTCTCTTTTTTTGTAATTTCTCATGAAAAATTTCTCCCTAAAGTTTATATTTCAAAAAGTGGCTCATAGGTCTTAGAGAAAATAGGGATAGAAAATTGACAGCACAAAGGCACAGAGGAAGTATCAAAGCTTTTTTCAAGGTTGAATCCCCTTGACTCTTAAGGCGCTAAGGTTTCAGAAGACCATGTCACCTTCTTCTACATTTACTTAAAATATTCTGTTGTCACTTGATTAATAGGTAACCAAGCTACTGTTTTTATCTTAATCAAGCTGCCAAATTTCCTCTCCTAACTCTTGATTTTGCCATCACAGAATCAGCCCATCATTTAGGAAAAAAATTGGTTATTTTTTTTACACCTGAACCTCTTTGCGATGTCCCAAAGTTCCCATGGAAACTCACAAAGGTTTATTCTTTAATATTTCATATTTAAAAATTTCTAGGAATACTTAGGATTGTTTTTGCAGGTTTCTTAATTAGCTCCACACTGTTGTACAAGCTAAGTGACAACAACTGATATGTCAAAGCAAAGAATAGTTTTTGATATTAAAGTGTTATTGATATTAATGGGTCACAAAGGGCCTACATTACAGAAGGGAATGGGGAGTCGCAGAGATTTGCCAATGCTCTCATTGTCCATAATATGTTCTTGCTTGAGAGAGATATTAATTTTCAGGGAAAGAGTTATGTATTATATCCCAACAGAGAATTTAATTTTCTTTTATTTTGATATTATTATGTGCTGCATAAAATAAACCACAGATACATAGTCTCGTCTACACTCGGTTTTCACTCTCCTCTGACATGTTCCTGAGGGCCTCGAGGCTAGAATCTGTATCTTTGATAAAGAAAAACTCACAGTCTTGAGGAGAGGACTGTACTGGATACCAATAACTATTGACGCATCCAAGACTAGGCTTACGGGTACAAGCTCCAACGTGTAAAGCTGACATTATCTAGACAGCGGTCAGACTGTATCAGGGGACTGGTCAGAATTTCCAGTATTCTGTTTAGTTCAGAAGTAGACGATTTTTTTTTCATTATAATAGTTTATTTTCAAATTGGTTTACATATTACACCCAGTGTTCATCCCAACACGTGCCCTCTTTAATATCCGTCACCCCCTCTCCCTCCTCCCTCACCTCCCTCACCTCCCTCACCCTCAGATTGTTCTTAGTCTTTGAGAGTCTCTTATGTTTTATCTCCCTCCCTCTCTGTGTCTTTTTTTCCTTTCCCCTCTAGCCCTCCCCCTGGGTTTTGCTTAGTCTCACAAAGTCCACCTATTCGTGGAAACATAGAAGTTGTGGCACATATATACAATGGACTACTACATGGCAATGAGAAAAAATGAAATCTGGCCATGTGTAGCCAGATGGATGGAACTGGAGAGTATTATGTTAAGTGAAATAAGTCAGTCAGAAAAAGACAGAAGTAGACGATTTTACAAAAGGAACTGGTGGGGCGCCTGGGTGGCTCAGTCGGTTAAGCCTCTGACTTTGGCTCAGGTCATGATCTCACAGTCTGTGAGTTCAAGCCCCACGCTGGGCTCTGTGACAGCTCAGAGCCTGGAGCCTGCTTCAGATTCTGTGTCTCCCTCTCTCCCTGCCCCTCCCCCACTCATACTCTGTCTCTTTCTCACAAAAATAAACATTAAAAAAAAAAAGGAACTGGTGACCCACGATCCAGTGGAATAAATTTAATGACACAGGACTGAATCAACTGATGAGAGAAAAACAGACTGAAATTTAAATGGCCATTATTTACCTTGGAATACTTTTTTAATTTTTTAATGTTCTATTTATCATAATGTATGAGAGGAAATTTTTACTTTTCCTTTTTAATTGATCTCACTGTAGTAGACTGAAACTGAAAAAGGACACTTTTTAAATGTTTATTTATTTTGAAAGAGCGACAGCAAGACTGAGCATAAGCCGGGTAGGGGAAGACAGAAAGGGAGAAAAAGAGTCCCAAGGAGCATCTGCACTCTCAGTGCAGACCCCAATACGGGGCTCGATCCCACAAACTGTGTGATCATGACCTGAGCTGAAATCAAGAGTAGGACGCGTAACTGATTGACACCCAGGCGCCCCTGAAAGAGGGCACTTGTAATGATACCTGCTTGTTACTGACACCTCTGAACTCAGAGACCAGGATGTTTATTGAGATGCTTTACTTTGCACAGCAATATAGTTATTTGCATAGATTCAGTGAGGATTTGGCCTCCTTTTTCCAAGATATAATTTGACAAATCAGCTGTGCAACTAAGGCCAGATCTGGAGTGTCGTGTTGAAAATGAACCTCACTTAATCAAGTGTGACAAGCTCACCTTTACAAAAGTATATTTAACATGTGGCGTCAATGTTTACAAAGCTCTCCCAGGAAACCTGGCCTGAGATGTGTTCTATGCCGTACAGGCTCCCAGCCTCCCAGAGGTAAGGAAAGTCACTTCCTGGAGTGTCAGTGATCTTAATAAAATATGGGCCATCTTGAAGAATTCACCAAAATTTATTAGCATTTCATGTGAGATCTACCTGGTGGAGTTTCTTGGACCTTGGTTTCTTGCCTTAGAAGAGAAGCCCAAATCATCAAGACTTTTATTTTTAATTTTTTTTTTAATGTTTACTCACTGTTTGAGAGAGAGAGACAGTGTGTGAGTAGGGGAGGGACAGAGAGGGAGATACAGAATCTAGGCTCTGAGCTGTCAGCACAGAGAGCCCGATGCAGGGCTCGAACTCATGAACCATGCGACCATGATGTGAACTGGTTAGGCTGTTTAACAGACTGAGGCACCCAGGTGCCCTTATTAAGACTTTTAAAAAGCTCAACCTGAGATTCTTTAATAAAATTTCCAGACAGACGTTAATTCTCTGGCCTTAGTGAGGCCTCAATATCTCTGGCTCAAGGAAGATTATATGGTTAAGTAACACCTCTTACTTCACCTTTTTTTTTTTAATGTTTATTTTTTTGAGAGAGAGAGAGAGAGAGAGAGAGAGAGAGAGGGAGGGACAGAGACAAAGCATGAGCAGGGGAGGGGCAAAGAGAGAGGGAGACACAAAATCTGAAGCAAGCTCCAGGCTCAAAGCTTGTCAGCACAGAGCCTGATGTGGGGCTCTAACTCACAGCCATGAGATCATGACCTGGGCCGAAGTCGGACCCTCAACCAACTGAGCCACCCAGGTGCCCCCTCTTATTTCACCTTTGTAAACAATCAAGCTAAAACACAATGAGACCAGCCTTTGGGGTGGTCAAGGATCATCTCTGGATATTATTTATAATCAAAAACAGGGGGACGATTAGAAAAATCTTTTAAAATTTGGAAAAAAAAGGCAAAGAGAGGGCAGCATGTCTCTTTAATATTATAATGGAGAATTGTTTCGTAGGCTTGTTTGAGGATTTAATTAATTTTCCAGGGAAATCTACCTGTATTTGGTTCTGCCATTAGGGGATTAGACCCAGTGAAGTTACACGTACCATGGAGATTTCTCTAAGGTGAAAAAGATGGCCCTCCACGTGAGGCTTCACTGATTCATAGGATATTGCAATTTTACATCGACTCCGCACATTTATTTCAGAATGCCTTTATCCAGTAGATGAGATTACTCTTGTTCTTCAAAATGCTCTTTTTTTTTTTTTTTGAGAGATAGAGAGAGCGAGCTGGAAAGGGACAGAGAGAGAGGGAGAGGAAGAGAGAGAATCCGAAGCAGGCTCTGCATCCAGCGCAAAGCCTGATGCGGGGCTTGATCTCATGACCTCACGACTATGAGATCATGACTGAAGCTAAATCAAGAGCCAGATGCTTAATCAACTGAGCACCCCTCAAAATGCTCTTTGAACTACCTTTATCATCTTACTGGTTCCCTCAGTATTTAGTTAATAACCTTTGACACATATTCATTCTATCTTATAAGAGAGTCATGCTTTTCAATGTGTGAAAATTGTGATTGTACACACATTACCATATAAGATAGAGAACTCCTTCCCAGCTCCAGGAGATACCATCACCCTGGCTTCTGACTGAATGACTCTTCCACCTCTCACTCTGTTCCCCTCCTCTCTCACGAGGAGCTGGGCAGTGGCTGTGGTCAACCTCTTTCTGAGCCTCTTGTTAACTGCCTCCAGGTCTTAGGCCTGCATCCCAATTTCTGTCTCACTTCTCGGGGAGTAAATCAGTGCTTGCTCTAAGCTGTTCCAGACACAGCTAGGAAGGCATAGAGAAGAAGAAGTTTTTGCCATATTACCCACTCCTGACAGGGCTGTTTATTTATTTATCTATCCAATGATTTATTTATTTATCCACCGTTGATTTATTATTTATTATTCAGTATTCATTCGTTCATTAAGTCCTCAGAAACTAGTATCAGAATGACAGTGGGTAGTTTATTGATATAATTAGGTGAACCCTTAAAAGCTGACATTTAAGTGACTGTATATCATGGAATAATTGATAAAGCAAATATCTTTTGTGTGTGTGTGTACAAAGGCAGTTATTTTCATATGCAGCTAGCTTGTGTAACAAACTCCACATTTTCTGCAGTCGAGTGCATAAACTTATTTCTTACTCTTGTAGAATCCAGTCTGTGATGGAGACATTCATTCAGAACCCAGGCTACAGATTCTCTGCCATCTTCAATGTGTGACTTCTCCCAAAACTGTCTTGGATGTTGGTATTCAGCTGGTGGCTGCTGGAGAGAGATTTGAGGATTGGGTGAGAGGTTTTCATGGGTCAGACTCGAAAAGGTCTCTTCCACCCATATCCCCTAGGAAAGAACTCAGTGACAGAGTCGCACTGACCTGCAAGGGAGACGGGGATATAAGCCAGCTGTGTTCCTAGATAGAGAGAGAAATGGTCTTGGCAAATAGCTACCGAGGCCCTGCCTCAGCTTCTAGGAGTCAGAATCCCAGAGTCCATTCATCTCTGGCTGATGCTGACTTTGGAGGTCCCTAGAAGGGAAACATGAGGTTGTGTCTGTTGAAAACCTCATTTCACTCACTTGAGCCGCTGGCTCAGGAACAATTGCTATAGTAGAAAGTACAACAGTGAAAGTGACTTTATTTCTTATCTACAGATCCCAGGGGTGGACACAGTCCCTTTTCTTCTTTTCCTTTATCCTCACAGATAGGAAGCTTTCACTGTTATTCCCAGAATTTCATTCAGTAGGGATTGGGAAACAGTTGTCAGCCCTGGGGTGGAGATTGAGAGGATCCGGGTAAGCTTCTGGAAGGTAACTGAAAGCCGCCATCACTGGCTTCACCTGCAGTACCTGGTAGATGATTCAGAACATGGAAAGCACCTAGAACTACAGGGTTTCAGAGTCTCTATTTTACCCATTTAGCATTCTTTTTATTTTTTTATTTTTTATTTTTATTTTTGAGAGAGAGACAGAGCGTGAGCAGGGGAGGGGCAGAGAGAGAGGGAGACACAGAATCCAAAGCAGGCTCCAGGTTCTGAGCTGTCAGCACAGAGCCCAACTAGGGGCTCAAACCCACATACCCTGAGATCATGACCTGAGCCAAAGTTGGAAGCTTAACCCACTGAGCCACCCAGGTGCCCCATCTCCATTCAGCATTCTGAGCTGAAGTTCTACCAGGCAGCATTCCATCAAGCAGTGAATGATTCATCTTTCACTTTAATGCAAAATACAACAAAGTGTTGAGTCAGCACAAGTGTGTGTAGATATAGTTTCTCCTGAATTGAATTTTCTGGTTAACTCTATTTTAGCCAGATAGCCTTTTTACTTCAGCCTGTGCAGCTGAATAGTCTCCTAACACATACCGGCTGGCTTGCTGGCCTTAATAAGCAGTGTTTCAAAACAGGTGCACAACGTTACCTTAATGTTATTTCATAAGGACAATTATTATTCACAAGTAGAGAAGGGGATGACGATTTCAGTCACCTACAACTCAGTCATGGTGACCTGACTAAATTGTGAGAACCTGTTTCCAGGTATTTTCTCCCTTTAACCACCTCTGAATTTCAGATTTCAGATCACAGTACAGAGTGCTTACGCGACGTACTAAACAAAGTGTTCTTGCTGCTAGCTGAGGGAACCGTGGCTGCGAGCACACCTTCACCTCTGCCACTTCACCGCCCACACTGAGGGAAGAGGCCTATATAGGGCTGTAAGAACGTATCAAAAATAACAGAGTTCACTTTGTGCCTTGTTTTTGAATAGTAGCCATCAAACAAGAACCATGCTAATTTTGGTTCCCATACTCATGTTTCATGATGACCAGGTAAGGAAGCTTTAGGTCATAAATCCACTTAAGGATTGTCCATACGGAATAAGGATAAAAGCTTTTTCTTTTGGTTATCATGGCTTCTCGCTATTTTACACAGTTCTTTTTTTTTTTTTTTTTTTTTTTTTGAGAAAGAGAGCACGAATGAGGGAGAAGCAGAGAGAGAGAGAGAGAGAGAGAGAGAGGGAGACACAGAATCTGAAGCAGGCTCCAGGCTCTGAGCTGTCAGCACAGAGCCCAATTTGGGGCTCAAACCCACAAACTGTGAGATCATGACCTGAGCTGAAGCTGGATGCTTAACTGAGCCACCCAGGCACCCCCTACATTGTTCCCTTAAGATTATATTATCTTACCATTTTAAGAGACTGTAGGCATGCTTCCTTCTAGCCATGGAGACACTGAGGCCTGGAAATTTGAGGTTGCGTTTGCAGAGTCACAAATAGAACTTGTGGCAGCTCCATTCTCCTGACTCAAGCTCTGTCTCTGCGTTTGGAATAAGAATGTGCACAAAGTTGTCCATTTTCAACTGAAACCTTAGAATGTGTAATCCCTCTTTCCCTGGTACTGTGACAATAATCATTCGTCAAGCAAAAATCCCATGGCCATATAATTACATACTGGGATACTCTGATGGAATTTCCCCTTTGGACATGGGAAGGAGACAGAAACGAGAGGTCTGGAGCCTTATTTGGGCCAGGCAGCTCCGCTGGGCTGTATTACTTTATTTTCACAACGTTGTGAGAGGGAGGTCATCCTCTCCACCATACAATGAGGAAATGGCAGCTCTGAATTACTACCTTTCCCCAGATTATGAAGCTGGCATATGGAGAAACCAGACTGAAACCTGGCCTATCTGGCCACATCTTGGAGGATAACTCCTCCTTCCCTTTCAAGACAACAGAAGGTCCTATTTATATATCCCAGTTTCCATTAGTCCTGGAGTCCAGATTTGTCAAAGACAGTGTCTCCTAAATAGCGACTCTCTCCCACTCAATGAGGCTCCCCTGAGGCAGAATGCTCCCTGAGGTGCCCCAATCCTTTTGCTCCCTAAAGAAAGATATGAATAGTTTCTCAAGTGCCCAAGAAGGTGGAGGATGTTCACCCAAACCCGACATCAGTGTGCATATTCTCATGAGAAATTGCTTTGCAGAGACCAGTTAGTAACCTGATGTGTGTGAGTCTTTGAACTCACACAGACCATTGTTTCTATTCATTATCTTTCTAAAAACTCTTATGAAAATATTTTGCACACACAGAAAAATACTGACCCTTCAGTTTTTAACATTCAAGTTAGCCTTTTGTCATGTTTACTTCCGATTTTTCTTTTTAAAATATTTTAAAGTTTATTTATTTTGAGAAAGAGAGAGACAGAGAGCACAAGCAGGAGAGGGGCAGAGAGGAGGACAGAGACAATTCCAAGCAGGCTCCGTGTCATGAGAGCACAGGGGCTCAAACTCATGAACCCATAAGTATATGACGTGAGCCGAGATCAAGAGTCAGATACTTAACCAACTGTGCCACCCAGGTGCCCCTGATTTTTCTTTTTTAAAGGAAAATCTGAAATTGATGTTTATTCTTTCATCCATGTATTTATATTATTACTACATAGATAAATATCCACACATGGCCTTGTTTTGTCTTTTAAAAATTCACACAGTTTTATCTTTTGCAACTTTCTTTTTCCAGCGGACATTATGTTTTCTAGATACACCCATGTTGATATATTTGGCTTGAGTTCATGTGTGTTCACTGTAGGGTAGCATCCCAATGTATGAATATACCACAATTTATTGATCCATCCCCTTTGTGAAATACATTTAAGATATTTTGGATTATTTTTGCAATTATGAATGGTAATGGCTAATTTTATAGGTCAAGTTGGCTGGGCCATGGGGTATCCAGACATTGGATCAAACATCATTCTGAGTATTTCTGTGGGTGTTTTGGGATGAAATTAACATTTAAATCAGTAGAATGAAGGCAGATGGCCTCCCTAATGCAGACGGGCCTCATCTGATCAGTTGAAGGCCTAGAGAGAACAACACGGCGGAACTACTCTCCTGGAAATAAAAGAGAATTCCTCCTGCCTGGCTGCCTTTGACCTGGGACAGCTGCTTTTTCCTGTCTTCAGACTCAAACTGACATATCACCTCTCCCTCAGTTGTGAACCTGTTAATCTTTAGACTGAAACTACACCACTGGGTCTCCTGGGTCTCCTCCAGTTTGCCAGCTCACACTGCCAAGTCTTGGGACTTGGCGGTCTTCACAGTCATTTGAGCCAATCCCTTCTGAAATCTCTCTTTCCTTATATACATACCTCCTAGTGGTTCTATTTCTCTATAGAACCCTGACTAATACACGAAGTTGGGCATTTTATGCAGGGCTTCTGTGCATGCATAGAGTGTAGACATAAGAAAGGGCCTCTGAAACCATCTACCTCTATGATCTCAGGATTCTCTCCTTCATGCAAACTCCTGTCCCTGTAAGCCAGTCGGAATCTCCATTTCCTTTCTGATGCTTCACAACTTACTCTACTTACTTGTCCATCCTGGCCTTTCAGTAACAGCGGTGGCATCTACACGGCACCAGGTGGCCTCCTTCCTTCTCCATCCCAAGTCTTCTCAGGTGACTGTTTCATTCCATCCAGGCACTCCTTCCATTTCTCCAGCCTTCTCTTCTCCTTCCTTCCTCCCACCCTCACCTGCTGACTTATAGCAGTGCAGACACTTTCTAGGTGTGGGAGACTCAAATAAGCGTGATAACATAGCTCCCCCATCCCCATCTCCTTGAGCAGCTCTGAGCTCAGGAGTAGATGGAAAAGTCAAACAAACTACCATCAAACCTTCAAACTAAGGCTTGGCCTGCAAAAAGAGAGCCACGCCAGGTGCAGAGGGAGGCCCTGGGTTGGGGATCCGGCCAGGCCAGCTGCCAGGAAGGGGAGGCAGAAGTCTTAAGGGAGAAGTCCTGCTGCTAGTTCTGAGGGAAGTGTGTGGGTTTCTCAGGTGCACCAAGGAGATGGAGAAGAAACAAAGACATTCTAGAGAGAAGAGTTGTAACGAAGCATGTGGCTGGGAAAAGACTGAGCAGGACCAAGTCAAAATGAGCAGAATGAGGGTGGAGAGGCAGGCCGGCTTCTACTATCTATGATGCGAGTAGCAGTAGGAAGGATGGGGGAAGCCGTCAGAAGCTTATATTATACATTAGAGGGGATGCTATATCTGCTGCTCCAATTATTAATGGCACCAGTCAGTTTTCAAAACCTCTGATCATGACGGGTATTACCGTAAAAAATTATTATGAATGCATGAGCAGTGATAATTACATTATAGATTTGGTCATCTCCTAATAGGGTGATGGGTTGGCCAAGTTCGGCTTGAATTAGAAGGCTAAAGCAGTTCCAACTAGGTCAGCTCAGGCACCGAATAGGAGGTAGAGAGTGCCAATGTCTTTGTGGTTAGTAGAAAATAATCAGAGGTTTATGAACATAGGTTAAATGGCTGAGTAAAGTATTAGACTATAAATCTAAGAACAGAGGTTCAAGCCCTCTTTTCAACAAGCTCTCTGGTGAAATATCACATTGAATTGCAAATTCAAAGAAGCAGCTTCAAACGCTGGGACTTCTTCTGCCTTTTTTTTCCCTAGACGATTGGAGAAGTAGATCGAAGCCAGTTGATTAGGGTATTTAGCTGTTAACAGCCCTCTGAGGGCTTCAAGCAGGAGTACCTGGGCCTCTCCTCCAGCCCTGGCCCATGCAGACACACAGGCCACCTGGTTGGTCCAGCTTGTATTCACACAGCCATTGTCTATCATGTATGACAAAACTGAAATAAGTTGTGTGATGGGTCATACATGGGTGAGATTCATAACAACAGAAATTTAAATCAGAAACCCTCTGAGGTTTTCCCTATTTGGGTTCCCAGACTTTCCTTAAGATCATATTTCTTTTTATTTTTTAAATAATTTTTAAAATTTTTTCTTTAATGTTTATTTTTGAGAGAGAGAGAAAGAGCATGTGATCGAGGGAGTGCAAGCAGAGGAGGGTCAGAGAGAGAGGAAGAAACAGAATCTGAAGCAGACTCCAGGCTCTGAGCTGTCAGCACAGACCCCAACACAGGACTTGAACTCACAAATCATGAGATCATGACCAGAGCTGAAGTCAGACGCTTAACTGACTAGGCCACCCAGGTGCCCCTGTAATTTTTTTAATGTTTATTTATTTTTGAGAGACAGAGAGAGCGTGAGTGGAGGAGAGATAGAGAGGAAGACACAGAATCTGAAGCAGGGTCCAGGCTCCATGCTGTCACCAGAGAGCCTGATGTGGGTCTTGAACCCAAGCGCCTCAAGACCATGACCTGAGCCACAGTCGGATGCTTAAGTGACTGAGTCACCCAGCTGCCCCAAGATCACATTTCTGATGGTCAGAGCACAGTAGTGAATCTGGCGTTTATAGCATCTGTTTTACAGTGAGGAGGGGCTTGGCTGGGGTCATGTGACCTCGGAGATATAAAAGCTTCCTTTCAACAGGAAGGGCCTGCGGCCTCACCTCACTGCCAGAGATACCAGTTTTCTTATTTCAGACACACAGTTAATTGATCCTACTTATTTGATCAGCTTTGTTCTGAACTAGGAAGGAAAAGAAAATCCATTTTGAGAATCTGCTGTCTTATTTGGTTTTCCTGGCTCATTCTCCCAGGAAGGAAATTCCCCTATTTTAATCCCATCAAGTTGGGATTCAGTACTGCTGCCAAGGAACCGAGAGTTTCCCAGGGCAGCCTCTCTGACTGCACAATACTTCGTTACTACATGGGATTAATTTACTATAGAAGCTTATTTCTACCTGCTGTTAAAATCACCTCCATTCTTCCACGCCAAGTAACCAACACATTTTGTGGGCTCGTTTGCTTTTTTTTTCCCAATGCATACCCTCATCTGGTTGTTTCTCAGAGTAGAAAAATGGAGGAAGGTAAACAATAAAGTGTTAGTGAGAGCTGGCAAAGCTACATTTCTCTTTGCATCTGTGTTCCTATTTCCCTTCGCCACTGGTGGTGGCCTGTTTATCTGAGTTTGCCTGGATCACCCCATTGAATTCCCTCCTACCTGACCCATCCGGCTATAGAAGGGGAAGGACCCTTCTGCTTTTTCTCTGGTCTCTCTGCATCAAATATAATGGGTGATTTTTCTTCTCTTTTTTAATATATTTGTTTACTTTAGGAGGGGGAGACAGAGAGAGAGTGTGTACACGCACAAGCAGGAGAGGGGCAGACAGAGAGGGAGACACAGAATCTGAAGCAGGCTCCAGGCTCTGAGCTGTCAGCACAGAGCCCAATGCAGGGCTCCAACTCACAAACCATGAGATCATGACCTGAGCCAAAGTCGGAGGCTTAACTGACTGAGCCACCCAAGAGCTGCTTGAGGGGTGATTTTCGAAATGCTACTCTTGCCCCTGGATGCTGGTCTGAGAAGTCCCACACGGAAGTTGAGTTTCTGCTCACAGTAGTTAGTTAAGTAATGAACATTTTATTGAACTCTTACTGGAAACACTGTAATAATTATAAAGGAAAGCATAATGGTTCTTGCTCTCTCCTTGTCTGCAGATGACCAAATGAGAGTAAGTGAAGTGTATGGAAAAGAGTCTCCCACTCTCCAAAGACCTGTAGGGCTGGCTGGCTTTTTTTATTCATTTTAAAGTTAAGAAAAATAAAACAAGCCTTAAAATGGAATTTTCAAGAGTCCAAATGGCCAGAAGAAAGGCAAGATACCATGTGCATAACAAAGGAATGCCAGATAAGAATAATGTTTGTTATTATTTTTCCCTCTCTCTATGATGTCTCTTTGCTCCTAGAGAACTTTAATACAATTCTCCCAGTTTAAATGATAGGTTATTCATTACGCAAAGCTGAAAGAGTACAATACGTCTTCAGGGCATTGAACAGTTAAATTGACAATACCCACCCATTTTTGAGGGACTACCATGTGCCAGGGTACAGTATACTTTGAGATACATGCTCCAAGTCTAAGCTATCCAAGGTCTCTGGGCATAATGCCAAAAGGCATGTTTTCTCCTTGATTGCTACATTAAGCTCTGCTTCGGGCCCAGAGAGGTACTCAGGATGCTTGTGGAGAACAGGAGGAAGAAAAGATGCTGTGCATGACCTTGTCTGGTTGGTTCGTTTTCTCCTAAAACATATCTTTATGCAGATTCATGGTCTTCAGATTCATAGGGGCATTCTCTTTTTGTACCCCATTTCATCATTCCAACAGAGCAATGCGTTAAGCGATAAGGGTCTTGTGTCTAAAGCCACACACGTCCATAGTAGGATTTGAGTCTGAGTGATTCTGTAGCCAAAAACTGTGTTCTTCCCAGCAAAGAATGACTGGAGTGTGGTTGCAGGAGGCTGCCATGAATAGAGGAGGGCCTCGAAAGCAGAGTGTGGAGGGAAGCCAGGCTGGGTGGTACCGGGGCCTTGCTCATGGCAGTCCTTGCAGCTGACGATGGCACAGGGTTAGGATCTGATATTTCAGGGAGAGAAAATGCTTGTGCAAAATAAAGAGAGACTTATTCCTTAACAAATACCCATGTCAGTTCCAGCATCAGAGATGGAGGATTTCCTTTATGTCTGATGCTTCCGAGGTTAGGCCGCAAGCACCAAGTGATAAGAGAATCCCTTCTCTGATGTTCAAGGTCAAGTACAGGCAATGTAAACTGAGGCCATTACAATGAAGAGGATGAGTCAGATCACTCAGTAGGAAGTTAGACTGCCCACCTCTCTTTCCTGGTGAATCACATATCGTGTAAAATGGGAGAATTGTATGAAAATTCTCTAGGAGCAAAGAGATATCATGGGGAGAGGGAAAAATCATAACACAAACACTATGATTATCGGGCATTCCTTTGTCACGAAGATCGTATCTTGCCTTTCTGCTGGCTGTTATACCCTTGAAAATCCCATTCTGTGGCTCTTTTTCCCCTTGCCAGCCTTACAGGTGTTTAGAGAGCAGGAGACTGGAAGGAGAATGTCCAAATGGTTGGGAAGCCTGTCTCAGAGCACATGCTGCATGGGGGAAGGTCGTGCTGGCAGAGAGGAGCTCAGTAAATACCTTTAAAAGGGGCTGGACATGGGCCTTTCAACTACCTGGATATTGGTCACAATTGTGGTTTTCAAACTTAGCTTCAGGATGAATGACTACTTCAAATTCCATGACAGAAAATTTAAAATGTTTGAGAAATAACAGGTCCTTGCTAATGCATATAACTTCGGCCTAAGAAGGGCTGTGGTGTTCAATTTACCCCTGCACAACCAGGTAATGAACGCGTTTCCTCCTTGGAGATGTAGATCCCTCTCAGAGTCCTCACACAATGGTGATGTTCTTGATAGCGTTATGGGGCCAGCACCTCAAACTGCAGCAGACACTGGCTTTAGATGTCTGTGACTTTAAGACCAAAGGAGGTAGAAATTCTCAGAAGAAGAGAGAGAGACTGAAGATGGCTTTCCTCTGGCCTCCTATCCCCTAGAAGTGATTTTTCTCTTAGCTGGCCAAGGATCTGTCCTGAAAGCTGGCCCTGACTACCCAACAAGCTCTGTTTGCCCTTGAATATGACCCCAAATTCCAATTTTCTCACACTGCTCAGATTAGATGTGTCTTATGGAGCTGACCCAGCCTTGGACTCCAGACCCCTCCCTCCTCCGTGCCCTGGCTCGGCCTCATTTCACACTTCCAAGCCTGACATTCAGTCCCACTCCACCTCCCCTACACCCGCCCTCCATCCCTGGCACTGAGCTTTTCTGCTTCAGTGTTGATGGTGGATGTGACTGTCTCTAACTGAACTGCTAAAGAAAGGAAGCTTCTTCCTACCTGGGTACTTCTGAGTTGCTTCTTCATTATACCCAGAGACCTGGAAGGGGACATAGGGCAGCCTATACCCTCCAAATTGTGCTTTTGGCTTTATCCAGAGATGAGAACAAACCAGTCTTCCCTGCTAGGGCACAAAGCACCATGATCCTGTCCAAAAGTGAACCCAGAATTCTCCGCTTAGGAGGAAACCACATACGCACTTACAAAATGATTCAGAATGTGATCTTAACAGCACTGATCTACTTCACCAAACCCTTAAATTTTTACTCTAAAAAACTGTTCACTAGTTCCTTTTATTTTTCTTCTTACCATCATAGCTCCCCTTCTCCGCCACCTCCCTACTGGGGATGCTGAAGTACATGTGGCTCTTTATCAGAATTTGAATTCCCCAATGAGTCACGGCTTATGGGTCCCCAGGGGTCACTCTTCCCAAAGCAAGATCACTTCTCTGAGCCCTCTCTCTCAGAGCTCTGGATGTGTCTTCCTTTCCAAGAGCAGAGATATGAGACGTACATTTCTTAAAATCACTATGGCTTCAGGGTACAGGATGGATCAGAAGGTGAGGCTGGAGAATTAGAGGCTTGTGAAGAGTTAATAGTCCTGATAAGGGATTTTTCAGGATATCTATTATCCCAGAACATTTGCAATGACTTAGCTGAGCCTAAGTAATTTTAGACAAAAGATAACACAGAGCAGTCTGACTATTCCCCACCATCTACTCCCCTAGCACCAAAGTCTCAAATCTTATTATTATGTAATAAAGATATCCACCAGCTACAGGGTGGAGGGAATCAAAGAGAGAAGCTTCCTGCCACTAGGGCTTGTGTATGCCCTTGAGGCTTGTCATTTGCTAGAAATGATATCTGACCAATCAGATTAATATCCCCCCCAGAGTGCAATCAATGAAGTTTGAGGGAAACACTGATTTGAATTCCATCCTCTCAAGAAAGCAGACATTATTACTCAATTTCTGAGAGCCCATTCACTGGTATCCTCCCTTGACTTCCTCCAAGGGCAATTAATGGAGATTCAGGCCCAATCTGGGAATCCAAGGGGAGATACGGTCAAGCAGAAAAGGAAAATTTTATGAAAGGGGAAAGGAGGTTTGAGGCTTCACCGAGAGGAATATTACTTAATAAAAGCCTCAGAGACATCATGAGATATTGGGATATAACATATCCCTGCAACAGTGGGTGACAGTATTTTCAGTTATAAAGTAAGAGGCACCAGAATCTAGTAGTGCATCTGGCACATAAGCCTCTCTGGGTTATTAACAATGAGAGAGAAGGTTTAAATTACTCTCTGTTTAACCTTTCCAAGATTTGATTTTTATGAAAACCATTAGCAAATGATGAGCTGGTCAGGGAGAGGATAAACAAAAGATAACCCAAGTAGAAAGGCATAATTCAAATCAGAGTGAGGGAAAAACACAAAGACCAAGAGAAGAAGACCAAGAGAATGTAATGCTCTCTCATCACTTGGTTGGTGGGAGTTAAGGAAAGAGGAAAGAAGGAGAGGAGATACATGGCAGAGCTTCAGGGATGCAAAACCAAGTATTATGATATCTTTGTTCATAGTGTGAAATCTATGAGACACAGTCCAGCCAAGAGCAGCAAGACAAGGACAGTACAAAGCAAGGGTCACTCATCCTCTGGGCCAAAAATGGCAAACAGGTTTAATCTTTGTATTAATTTTATCAATTAAGAGTTTCTTCTTTAAACGTTATCCTCAAAGTCAGACGCTAGATCTGAGATCAACGATAGAGTACTGTGATTGAATGTGGGAGAAAAGAATGCTACCTATGGCCCAGTTTGGTTTACTGGCATTCTCTGTACTGGAGTCAGAGTCTAAGGCCAAGCTACACTAAAGTAAGTCTTTTATCTTTCTCCTGTACATTATTTCTCATGGGGTTTATATGGAGAGTGATGTATTATGGGTAGGTAGTGTTCCTGGATCCCTTGGCACTGAAAAAAATCTAATCTACTCTTGAGCCCACAAATTTTATATGCAGATTTTTTGGAACTGGGAACATAAAATTTTTCCTTATAGGGACAGATAAAGCTTCCAGAGGTCTTGTTGGTTACTTGGGGAGTTGGCTGGGGATGGGATCTCTGGGTGGAAATCAGTGAGCAAAATTTGTTCTCGGGATCCTGCCCTCTCTCCCATTCAAGGGAAGAGATTCTCAAGTTCCTGGTCCTATGGTCCAGGACACCATCGATCCTGGAAACCACTGACCCAGCCCAGGAAGGCCTAGGGAAATGTAAGGACTTGAGTTAAGATGACTTGATTCACCTCTGCTGAACACACTAGTGTCATGTGGGTGATGTTGACATTATCTGTCTGGATCTAATGATTGCTTTTTCCTCTGACAGCCAGTGACAGATGTTCAGGCATCTATGTGAAAAGCTTCTTGCCAAAAACGTAGATTGAGTATTGATTCCCATTTATGGTTTCGGGGGTCTCCCTTCAGGAAACAGGACAAAGAATCTACATGGCAGACCCAATGGCTTGACTGCAAAGACTGACCTTTCTCAGAATGAAAACTCATGTAATATGGCCTAAGTGTGAGTACAAATAGAACAACATCCAAATGCCTTCAGGTCAGAGCTCGTTTTATATTGTTCATAAGAACATAGAAATCAAAACGTTGGTCAAGTGCTAAGTCAGGAAGACTGGTTTCGTTATAATGGTCGTGCTTTGTCATTGGGAAGATAAAACAAAGTAAAACAACAATGATCTCTTTCTTTTTTGAGCCAACATTATAAAGTTGAAAGCTGACTTAATGATTTGTGCCTGTATATAGTCTCCTTTCCTATATAACAATACATTTTGAGGGCATTATATAACTCAGTTCTGTATTCCCCCATGTCTTGTGCATAGTAGGAATGCTGGATAGAGTTGTCGATTTAAAAAGATCAGTTGCAGTCTTCAATAGTGGAGAGACCCCTACACTTAGATGTTTCCTGCTGTATTCCCAGCTTCTATAATAAAAGCTCTCACCAACAATATGAGCAGAATGCTCATGGGCTAGCTGTAACCTGTCTGAGACTGAGCTTCCCTGTAGGTAGAATGGGGCAAGCATGTCTACACTGCTTCATGTCTTTGCTAAATGTTGCTTCTTCTTCCAGAAATGTCTTATCTATCTCATTTTAAAACCTTGCTCAGGGTCACTTTCCTTGACATCCTCTTCTTTCTCAAGAAAAAGTGACATCTCCTTCCCTTGGACTATGCTAAATCCTATAATCACTTTCATCAAAACATTTACAGCCCTTTGTGATGTTTATCTACCTAAAAGTCTATCTGGTTCTTGCCAAACAGTGGTTTTCTAGAAGGTAGGAACTATGTCTCATTCATTCCTGTATGCCCAATGCCCAGCACAGCATAAATTTGATATATAATTTCTGAATGAATAAGGGGATGGGTAACAGAGGACTATAATCAACCAAGTGATGTGATCCATTCTGGGTTTTAGGAAAATCCCCCTGGCATGGTAAGGCACACAGGCTACAGTTCAGAGGGGATTATATAAAAAGTATCAAGACTCCTTGGGACTCAGACACTGTCTTTGGAATGCTTCTGTTAATATCAGAAGCAATCCTAGGTCATGCAAGTCATTACTGTCTATCAGTACGTTATCTTAACACTAAGTCCGCTTGGCCTAAGACAGAGAGAACACATCATGGGGGGGTCCAGAATGGCATAGTAAATGCTGAACCATGAAGCCCCCTGGGAATGGATCAGCCTTAGTGGGCATGCTGGGGCAGTAGGAGGCAGTACTGTTGAGCAAGTGGCCACCTGAGACCCTTCATCTTGAGAACTGTACAGTTCTCCCAGGGCCCTTTAGAAATAGCTTATGCTCAAGGGTATGTGGTAACATGGACTCACTTCTCAAAAGCAGGGGCAGATCAGTCTTCTGTTGTCAGAGCCCTTACAACCAAGTAGAGTATAGGGTGTTACCAGTACCCAAAGCTGACTGGGGAAGAAGAGCAACCAGCTTGGGCTCAGCGGGCATAGAGGTGGTATTCAGTCCTATCCTCTGGACCTCATCACAGAGACGCAGGGGTAGGTTCAAGCGAGTGACAGATTTGGGGAAAGGTGGAGGTTCCTGCTTCCACTGCTAGCCTGAACAAGTGACTTCGTTATTCAACTCTAGGGTAAGGACTAACCTCTTCCTCCCTCCCTCCCTCCCTCCCTCCCTCCCTCCTTCCCTTCCTTCCTTCCTTCCTTCCTTCTTTCCTTTCTTCCTTCCTTCCTCCATCCCTCCCTCCTTTCCTTTAAAGTCTGTATTAAATCTATAGGCTCAACCTCTGGTTGTCTCTCATCTATTCTATTTTTTTAAAACAGCTTTATGGATGTATAGTTTATGTACGTAAATTACATTCACTCAAAGTACACAAATTGATGAGTTCTGACAGATGTATACATCCACTGCTATGGACTGAATGGCATCCACCAAAATTCTTATGTTGAAGCCCTAACCACTAATGTGACTGTATTTGGAGACGGAGCCTACAAGGACAGAATTAGGGTTAAATAAGGTCACAGGGTGGGGCCCTGATAGGATAGGATTAGTGTTCTTATAAGAAGAGTAAGAGACACAAGAACTCCCTTGCTCCCTTGCACTGTGCCCGGTGATCCTCTCTGTTTCTCTCTCTCTCTGTCCTTCCTCCCTCCCCTTGCCTTGCGAGCACATAGTGAGAAGGTGGCTGTCTATAAGCCAAAAGGAAGGCTCTCATCAGAACTTGGCTTCCAGCCTACAGAACTGGGAGACATAAACTCATGGTGTTTAAGCTTCCCCGACTATGGCGTTTTGTTATGAGAGCCTGAGCAGACTGATATACTCGTGAAAGGAGTCACTGTACAGAACAATTCCAGCATTCCTACTCCTTTTCACAATAGACTGAAAACTTCTAACCTTGAAACTAAGAGAGAGACGTCTGCTGTAGGAAAATACACAACTCTTTCCAAAATGTCTTTTGACATGTTTTGTTGCCCATGATGTCATTATGCCAAATTTTAATGAAGAAAAGAGGCCATTATGCAATTAAGGCAAAGAATTCATGGTAATTCAGCCTGGAGCATCCAATTAAGCTTGGCACAGTTGCCAGCTCTCAAATGCTTCTGGTCACCTGCATAAATTTTCTAGCTGAAGCCTGACAGTTATTCACCAGAATCAACAGGTTCTCTGAGCATAGAGGATTCCAGATTGTTTTGGAAAAGGAAAGCCTTTGATATTTTTGGGCATCTTCTTTATTCCCCAGGAGCCAAATCCCCTTTTCCTCTCTCTGGAAATGGTTTTCCAATCCTTGTCACTTCTCCCTGCTCTTCTTCCCATCCCAGGGAGGGTCAATACAGCCTCCAAACCCAGTCAACTACCTGAGAGACTGGTCTCCTGTGTTTCCTGGCTGTGCTCCAGGGCCTAACACACCACCCAGAAAGAGTTGCTGCACAGGAAATGTCTGTGGAATAAATCCTTGATTAAACAAAGTGAAAATTGACCAAAAGTGTGGCAGCCACTTGAGGTCACAATGCATATTAAGGCAGCCTGGAATGTTGTCTAGTAACGTGTCCTTTTGATTCTTTTGAGATCTCTAGGCTGGCAGGACCAGTATATCAGAGAAATTATTCTCACTGGCACCTAGAGAAATGGTCTGTCTCCTGTGTCACAGCATGAAAGGACCCTGTCTGCGTGGTCTAATCCACGTTTACACCCCATCTCCCACCTACACTCTATGTAACTGACAGACCAGATTGCCCCCAGTCCACTGGTTATAACTTAAATATACTGTGTGTGTTCTGTCTCTGCTTTTGTCCATGTTGTTGACCTTTGTAGATCCAAACTAAAATGGAGCCATGCATGTTAGGGACAAACAAGACTTGACCAATGCAGGTGCATTAAAGAAAATAAGACAACCTTACCCAAGTTGCAGAATTTTACGACTCTCCTCAGAGATCAGCAGAAGATGCCAGCCAAAACCCAAACACCAAGTCTGCTCACGCTGTCCCTGGACTCGCTCGTTCTCCTGACTCAGCTACCCTGATCCAAAAAAAGAAGAAGACAACTAGGTAACCAATCAGCTGAAAGAGCCACACACTCCCACACTTGCCTCAGAAAATCCCTTAGTCTGTAAGCAACATGGAACTCCTGGTTCCCACAGACTTGAGTTTCCTGGCTTGCAGGTTAAAACCCTTGCAGTAAACTGTTCTTTCTGCTTTGTCTCACTCGGTGTGCTGCTGGATTTTGATACCTCTCACATAAGCACTTCCATCTTTGTCTGCTGTGGACTTCTACTCAGTCTTCACATCTGAGCTCAATCTCCTTCCCTGTGGAACCTTCTCTACCACAGAAGCATACTGGCTGTATCTCTGCCACAGTCTCTTGCATTGTTTCCACCTGCCTCTTGTTTGTCTTTCCCACCAGACACTGAGGCCTTATGGATACTGTTGAGTCTTAATCATCTTGTAAATCCAATGCCTAATGCAGGGCTTAGTACATAAATGCTCTCAATAAATATTCGTAGAATGTAGTTGTCCGGTAAGCCCTCCTTACGTTCTCTTCCCCAGCATAGGCAGCTCCTGCAGTGGAAAATCCATGGCCCTAAGTCCAGAAACTATCTAGTTTAAAATTTGGTTCTTCACCTTCTTTATTCATTGTCTATCACTGTGTTGCCAATTAACATAAAGGAAGCTCTTTAGAACAGAACTTGTTTGTCATCTCCTGGTCCCTGCAGGCCAGAATCTCAGGCACGTATGAGCTGGGTTCTATGCTCAGAGTTTCACAAGATTGGCCTCGAAGGTGTCAGCTGGGTTGAGTTCCTTTCTGGGGCTCAGGACTTTCCAACATATGTGGCTGTTGGCAGAATTCAGTTCCTCGAGGTTGTAGAATGGTGGTCCCATTCTGTTCCTGGCTGTTGGTTGGGAATGCTCCCCCATGGCCTTCTCCACTTTCAAAACCAGCAACAAAGGGTCTCCCTCATGTTCATTTGGCCTTGTTTCAAATCCCTTATGTCCTCTGTCACTGATCTCTCCATGCATATTTAAAGGATCATGTGATTAGTCAGTTCCACCTGGATAGTTTTCGGTTTGATTAGTTCAAAGTCAGATGATTATAATCTTAATGACTTGTGTACAATCCTTTGGCCATGTAACAAACTCTAATTACTCATTATCTTCTTTGGTTCTACCCACACTCAAATGGAAGGACTTACACAAGAAGGAGGGTCATTGGGAGTCACCTTAGAATTCTGCTCACCCACCTGCTCAGGAAGCATTACCTCCTTTACAAGGTCAGTTTCCTTAGATGGAAAATGGAAAAATAAACCTGCCTCTCAGACTTGGGGTGAAGATTAAACCACAAATGTGAGAGAGCCATTCAGGAGCTACAGTTCTTTTCTCCTGCTATCTCTCTACTTCATCATTGTTCCTGGGGTATCCAGACAACAGAGACCAGCTGGACTGGATGACTACCAAATGACTCCATGACATTCTCAGTAATGAATGCAGATTTTAAAAAATACTGATAATGTCCAGTGATGTGATTTTTGGGAGGTGGTAATAGCTGAGATCACCCAGGATCAGCCCATGACCCAAGGTGTGATAATTTCATAAAGACTGAAATTCAAGCTCTTCAATTAGATTACTTTCATAGAAAGGCTTAGACCATTATTTATCTTGATAAAACAAAAACACTTGTCCATGGTGCTTGAGTTTTAACAAATTAGATGCTGTGACAAAGAAACCCCATGGCACTGGGTTTTAATATAACAGAAGCTCTGAGTCCAGAGACAAGGATGCTGTTGGCTCCCAAGATACAGCTGACACACGATGAGGCTAAGTTTGTCCTCTTTGGGTCTCCTTCCCAGATAATCCTTGCTGCTGGTGTCTTCTGCCTGTGCTGATTCCCAGCCCTGCTTGCCAAAGTAGTGTCCCACCTGGGCAAATTCTCTTCCAGACATTATCTGATTCTTCCCCACAAAACTTAACAGTCCTGTGTTCTATTCCTCTGATGCTCATCTGGATGCCTGCCTAATTAGGTACAGGAAGAACAGAGACATTTGCCAATGAAAATGGCTAAATATGATGGGCTTTTCCTAGTTACATCTACGTGGTAGTGGGTCTTCAGTGTTACTCAACCAAAGTAGACTTCCTTCCCTTTCAGGGTTCAGCTTCTCCAAACACAGTGAGCCAGTGCTCTCTCCTCCAGAGCAGAGACACTGCTGACAGAGCTCCAACAGTGGTCTGGGGAATGCCACTCCTACACCAGGACAGGTTCCATGGCTCCAACCCTCACCTGAGATGTCAACTTGCCATTTGCATTTTCCAAGGAGTCCCTGTTCTTCACTCACACTTAGGAGAAAAGATGGCATCTCCGGGTCAGAGGAATCAGATAACTAACAGTAAAATGCAATGTGCAAGTGTGACTTCGTACCAAACCCATTCTGTACCGGTGAATTTTTAGGTGAGAGAAAAATTGGGCATATCCTTTAAAAAGTGTATTTTACAAACACTTAGATAACAAGAAAGAATGAAACACCAGTGCTCTTCTTCTCCTTCTTTTTTTTTTGTCTTTAATAATGAGTTTAGAGATACAAAAATTCAATTAACCCTCATCAAAGGTGTGCATGTTTCATCCAGGCAGTGGTCAGTAACCTGCACCTCTGAGGTGAGCTGACCAGCGTCAGACTCTGCCCAGCCAGGAGCCCTAAGGCATCTTTAATGACGAGGCCAGCTCGTCTTTCCTGGGAGTCAGAGGCTCTGCTTGCATGGTCACAGAGGGCTAAGGCTTAGCAACTTGAGCTATGTAGCTTCACTATCTGCTTTGGGGACTCTGGGAACCATCTGGAAGCAGTGAGTGGCACCTACTTGGAATCCTGCAGCCCTGTGGCAGGAAGTGTTGCACCAGAGATCTTTTGTGATGTCTTGCCTTCCCTACAGCCCAGCCTTGGCTTGGGGCCGATTTCTCACTTCATTTCTGTCTGCCATTCTTTGCTTTCCTATATGGCCACAAACACATCCACGGAGCACCCCATCTGTGCCCCTCTGCACCCTTCTCAGGATAAAGTTAATTGCTAGGTTTGGCAAGTCCATTTAGAACCTGTAGCCTTTACATTTTGTCTACTTCTTGTCTTTCTGTGACCCTCACCCTCACACCCACACATACCCTCAATATACTCTTTGGACCCTAAATGCGGAATGGCTTACAGTCGCTCAGGTGTGTCATGTGCTTTCTTACCTAGGGCCCTTTGCACAAGCTGTTCTCTTTGCCAAGAGGGAAGGCTCTTTTTCTCCTCCTCATGCTTCACCTGGCTCATTCCTACTTGGTCCTCAGGATTTGATTTAGAGGCCACCTACTTTAGGAAGCCCCTCTCCTCTGCAAGTCTGTGACTGGTATTCAGTGTTGGGTTCCCTCACCCATCACATAACTACCACATTGCTGGTGAAACAGCTTGTGGGCTGGCCTGTCACTGCAACCAGTAGATGAACCCTGTGACTCTCTAGCAATGTACCTGACATTTGCTTAACATTGAGAAAACTTTGTGGGAGGCAGGGAGGGAGGGAGGGAAGGGGAAGTGAGGAAGGAAGGACAAAGGAAAGGAAGGAAGGGAGGAGGGAAGGAAGGGGAAAGGGAAGGAAGGGGGAAGGAAGGAAGGAAGGAAGGAAGGAAGGAAGGAAGGAAGGAAGGGAGGAAGGAAGGGGGGAAGGAAGGAAGGAAGAAGGAGGGAGGGAGGAAGGGAAAAGGGAAGGAAGGGGAGATGGAAGGGGAGAAGGAGAGAAGGAAGGGGAGAAGGAAGGGGAGAAGGAAGGAAGGAAAGAAGGGAATAAAGGAAAGGAAAGAGGAAAAAGAAGGGAAAGGACATGTGGAATACTGTGGCCTTTGAGGCAAAGTCATTGGCTGGGGAATAGGAGGAGTGACAGGCAACCCTGAACTCCTGAAACATCCTGAAGAAGGGCAGTCACAGACACCCTGTATCAGCATTTAAGTCTAAAACTGGGCAGACAGCCAGTCCTAGCCAACAGGCTCTGCCACACACTCACTGCCAAGATGCTAGACAAATCCTCTGCTCTGAAGAAAGTCTCAGCTTCCTCCCTGGAAGATGTGTTGTTGCGTCGGAATCTCTGGCTTGTGCCAACTATGAGAAGAATCAGCAGTAATGCCCTGACCCACCAGGCCCTAAGCATCCTCTCTGCCCAAAGCCTAGTCCTGAGCTTTCTGCTTGTTGCTTAGTCTGAGGGAGTTCATGATTAGGTCGAAGAATGAGCTTCCCAGACCCAAGATTTCACCAATTAATATCAAAGCTCATTGCAGCCCTTAAAACGGCCAAACAAGCCATAGCAAATGAAAACTGACTGGGAGTGATCACATACTTTCTAGGTCAGAACCGTCCATTTCTCCATTAATCTGCTCCATCAGTAGCAATGATTCAAGGTTCTCAGGAGAGGAGCCAGAGGGCAACAGAGGGGAGGCAATGCTGCCTTCGTCCACCAGTGTCTGCCTCAGTGAATTGGTCCTCCTCTGGCACAAATGCCAAAGTAGGGCAGTTCGTGGGCAGCATGTGAGTTGTCGGGGTTCCATGAAGGCCAGGGAAGGTGAGGGTAGATGGCCCACCCTTTGCTCTCATCTCCCTCTGTAACAAAGCAAGTGGTTCATTTCATGGAGCTAAGAGTTGTGCCTGATAAAAGTGGGTGGCATGTAAACAAGGAACCATGCCCTCATACTATGCCATTTACTTTTGAAAATGTCAGATAGAACATGGGCAAGTGTTTAGAAGATACTGTTTAGTGAAGGAGCGAGATACACATGTGTATGTATAATGTGGTCATTATTGTGCAAACAAAAGTAAAAATCCTAGAAATCTATGTGTAAGGACAAATGATAGCAGAGAGAGCTTTCTGGCTGGTCGAGCAATTATCACTGAAAATTTCTATTTTCACTACTTTTCTGATTTTTCTAAAAAAGTCTGTATTTCATTAGACTACAATTAAGTAATTTTTTTATTTAAATTTTTTAAAATGTTTACTATTTTTGAGAGAGAGAGAGAGAGAGAGAGAGAGCATGAGAGAGAGAGGGGACAGAGAGGGAGGGAGATACGGAATCCAAAGACGCAGGCCTTGAACTCACAAGCCTTGAGATCATGACCTGAGTCATAGTCGGAGGCTTAACTTACTGAGCCACCCAGGCGCCCTCACAATTAAGTATTTTAAAAATAATTCTATGAGAAAGGCCCTTTTTAAAGGTCATTTAGTTCAATGGCTCCCAAAGGGGGTTTTGATGAGTACCCAGCATCTCCAGGGAAGTTCACTAAATGTAGGCAAGGACCTAGGTCACAGACCTAGAGGCCCTGACTTAGCAAGCATGGTACCCTCTCCAGAAATAAAATTACTGAGTTAAAAATAAAAAAGCTTGCCACGTAATACCAAATGAAGCCAGGGCTGGAGGTGCTTGTTCTCATGCAGTCCAGCCTCTCACTCTGCAGAATGAGGAAACTGAGGCCCCAGAGAGGGGACTCATCTGCCAGGTGTGTGACAGAAGCAAGACCACAGCTCAAGACCCACTCTGGCTGAGCACAGTGGACTCTCGGTAACTAGACAAGCATTTCGAGCTATGCAAACTCTTTGCTCCTCCTGCGTTTCTGGTCATTGTGCGGTGTGGTGTGGCTTTGCAAAGGCCTACCCTTCTGGAATGGCCTGACCCACGAGACTATTTAAGAATGCTTATTGGAGTCAATGTGCTCTTCTTGTGACCTTTTATGAACAAAAGCATCCAGCTCTCTGGATTTGAAATGCTAATATGGAGGAACTGGATAAAAGGGCTCTGATGCTGCACCACCCCCCTCCTTTTCCTAAGGGCTGGCATTATGATGTCTGTTTATGTTGGCCTTCGGGGCAGAAAGTGAAGTTGCTCATCCTCCTTTGATGAGCAAGGTTGGTGTGTCTAAATAGGATGCTGGAAGGGCAGGCTGGCCTCAGTCTCCTGCCCAGACCTCCCCTGAGTCAGGAGAGCTAACCTTCAGCCTAGGAAGGGAGCAGAAAGGGCAGGAGCAGGAGGAAGTGGCCTCAGAGATACAGCGGCAGTCAGAGCTGCTGAGTCAGTTCCGTAGATGTTCCTAACAACTCCACCGGATGCCATTCAGCCAGGTTCTTCCCAGCAGAGACCCGTCAGAGCCGCCTTCCTCTTCATCCATTTGTCATTAAAATAGAAGTCATCAGAGATGATGGGTGTCAAACTCCACATTTCTCTGCCTCCTATGGAAACAGCTATGCCTGGATGGTGCTTCCTTCTCCTCCTGTAGCCTAAGCTGTCCCTGCCCGGCTGAGAGAAGGAGATGCCTCCGTGTGTGTGTGTGTGTGTGTGTGTGCGTGTGTGCGTGTGTGTGTGTGTTTGTGTGTGTTACAGTTCAGCTGCTGTCCTGGCCAGAGGCCCATCGCCCATCAAGTTACTTCATAAGAGAAATGTGTTTATTGTTGTGACACCCAGTGTCTGGAGAAGCAAAAGAAAAGCAGTCAAGAAGCAGGCGGTTCTAGATGCCAGCAATAACAATAATGATATCAGTAATAATAGCCAGCATGGTAAAACAGGGCTTTCTTTCATCCTCATATCTCCTCCCCTGCACCCTCCTTGGGGAAGAAGGTGTCTGTGCTAAGACAATGTGAAGACAAGGAGGCTCTTCTGAAAGCATCTCCAGGCTGAGAGGCACCTGCTCTGCACTGTCCAGACGCACTGTGGGCAGCCTGGAGGAGGCGCACCTGTAGTGGCAGACCTCTGCATGGGGAGTCAAAGGAGAAGACCCGCGCTGGGCTGGCAGGATAAAAACAAAAGACTCAAGCTCAGTGAGTGGGGAACAGTAGGAGGAAGAGTCTCTCGGGCGGCCCTCCGAGGTAGATTTTATTTATATCATAACTGACTCAGGAGAAAGTTAAGAAAGATTCTGCACCACGACCTGAACTCTGTGTTTAACCTACTCCTCTTTTGGGGAGGAGTAGACCACACAGACAGAACTGAGGGGGTCACACACCATGTAAGTCACCTAATCCTTCAAATGGTTCGAATCCAAACCCAAGTGTACAACGAAACTCACAACTCCCATCACCACGGTCACCAGCACTGGACTGATTCATCTGGAAATTTTCAGGAAGCACTGCTCTGTGCCTGGCCACCTCTACTGAACTTTCTCTCAATTAACTGCCAATTTGCTTCAGTCATCTCAGAGCAGGAACCATTAACCCACTGCATGCTAGCCTTATTTCCCTCAAACACCATCAACATATCCAGATCTGTATGCTTTAAAATTTTTAATGTCTATTTAACATTATTTTGAGAGAGAGAGGGAGGGAGAGAGAAAGAGAGAGAAATGGAGAGCACAAGGTATGAAGGGGCAGAGAGAGAGGGAGGCAGAGAGTCAGAAGCAAGCTCTGCTGACAGTAAAGAATTAGGGGCTTGAGCTCACAACTGTGAGATCATGACCTGAGCTGAAGTCAGATGCTTAACCGACTAAGCCACCCAGGCATTCCTATGCTCTACATTTTTTTTAAGTTAACAGACTTTACTTTTTACAACAGTTTTAAGAATTTTTTTTAATTTTCAATGTTTATTTTTGAGAGTGAGAGAGACAGAGCATGAGTAGGAGAGGGGCAGAGAGAGCCAGAGACACAGAAACCAAAGCAGGCTCCAGACTCTGAGCTGTCAGCACAGAGCCCGACACAGGGCTAGAACCCACGAACCATGACCTGAGCCAAAGGCCACACACTTAACTGATTGAGCTACGTAGGTGCCCCTTTAGAACAGTTTCAGATTCACAAAAAAGTTGAGCAGATAGTACAGGGAGTTTCGATATCCCCCTTCCTCCCTTGAAGACTTTTCCCTATTAACACCTTGCATTTGTGTGCTACATTTGTACAAATAATAAATACATATTTCTATTTATACAATGATTTAGTTTATATTTATACAATGAATTAGTTTATATCTTGACTCTATGTATTGTATAGCTCTATGGGTTTTGACAATTGTGTGATGTCATGTATCTACCATTAGTATTGTACTGACAGCTCAGTCATTTAAGGGGCCTCTTGATTTCAGCTCAGGTCATGATCTCACGGTTTGAGTTTGAGCCCCACATGGTATCTGTGCTGACAGTGCAGAGCCTGCTTGAGATTATTTCTCTCTCTCTCTCTTTCTCTCTGCCCCTTCCCTGCCTGCATGCACTCGTTCTCTCTCAAAAAAATAAACTTAAAAAAAAGAAAAAAAAAAGCTGAGTGCAGTCAGTGCAGTCTAAATCTAGAAAGCACTCAGTCCTGCCTGGAAAGCAGTAGGTGCTTGATATACCTTTGTATGCTTTTTCTTCCACGTATTCCAAAAGTTAGAGGGAGGGCCTCATTGCCTTTCTGAGGTGTTGTCTAGGCCTCATTTGCTTCTTGTTCTAGATTTTATCTTTCCACCTGCAGCAGAATGGTGGGGTAGCCAAAGTCTGACTTCAAAGATACTATAAGATCTACTACTCAATTCAGCTCAGCTCACCCAACACTCTTCCATACCTCCTCCATCGCCAAGACCAGTCTCAGAGTATCTTTCCCACTGGCAAGAGTCATGCTTTGAATTTTAAGGACCCCAAAAGTGGGCTGCAATAAAGTGAACTAAAGACACCACTGAAATAAACTTTGTCATTATGCAGAGGCAAGAGATTAGTACCCAATGACAAGGACCAGGAAGAATCAAGGTGTAGGGAAAAAGTGATAGAGGTATTAGGATTTGGTGGAAGAAAGGTCTAGAGCTCATAAGTGGGATGCACAGAGCTGAGGCTGGGGGGGCGCCCTTTGGATCTAGAAGTCACATGTGGGCTTCATATAAAGACTGTGGATTTCTAAAGACAAACTTGACTGGCTCTCCACTTGCTAATGTGTTGAGTTCTGGGTACTCTGAAAGAATGTTTATCTTGATAATTTTAATGGAAAAGCAAGGGGATTTGGTCACGGTTACCAAAGGAATTCACTGTAGGCCTAGGTCAAGGACCCCTGTGTTTGTTCTTCCTCAGGGAGCATTTCATCTACACTGTGTGACTGCTAATCTCACATCTATCAATGTAAGTAACCTCTCAACTGGCCCTTTTTGGATGTGATAGAAACATGGGTGGAGGAATTGAAATTGTCTTGGGGTGAGGAGAAGATAGAGCAAGAGAACTCTGTGATCGGAACTTGGTGATAAGAAAAGACAATTTGTTTGAGTCTGAGAAACAAAAGACTAGAAGCCTGGGGGAAGCGACAGGGTTCACTGGATGGTGTGAGAGCAGTGCCCCAGCAGGGCCTCAGGGAGTCATTCAGGGAGGCTGCGGGGGGCAGGGGTGTGGGGAGGCCAGTTCTCAAGGCCCAGGGGAGCCACAGGCTGCCACCAGGGCACGACAGTCCATTCCTGTCCTCACTTGCTTGTTTCTACTGACAGACAACCTGAGGCTTCAGTAAGGCACCTAACATCAGGTTAGGTGTTTTTCACTCCATTCTGGCTCAAATGAATTTTGTTTTTCTGATAGAAATTAGGTTGGAGTACTCTGAGAAACAAGCTCTGTCTTCCAGCTTTGGTTTTCAACCCTCCTAACATATTAGTTCCTATAACTGACAGATCTAACGTGACTGGCTGAGCATGAATCACCATCAACCTGATAACACAGATGATTTTCCTTGAAAGAGGAAAGGAGAGCAAGGGTTCAAATTATAATTCACTATGTTGATTCAAATTATAATTCACTACGTTGATTCAAATTATAATTCACTACAGTTTATGGAGTCATATCTAACAAGGATATGTATACTTAGATGCACTCTAGGATAAAAAACATCATTGGAAGAAGTGTGGAATGTAGATCTTTACAGAAAAACCTCGTTTCTCAATCATGATAGCTCAGGATAGCTTCTCTAAATCATTCTAAATCACTGAGAATATCTCAGAATGAGTCTTACATCTCAAGAACAAGAGAAGACTCCCAGAAGTGGGGCTGGTTGGTCCCACAGTGTAGATCAAGTTCCATGGGATGGAGAGTGGAGACTAGACTCCTTGACCCAGACCAACAACAAATTCCTTTTGTAAATCTGAGCATATGCCCTCCTCTCTGAATACCACACCTTTCCTCTCAAGCCAGGTGATGGAGCAGGTCCAAGGAGAAAACAGGTTTCGGCTCTTGTCCCACATGCACAAGGAAGAAACACAGTTTAGGCCAAGGTGGCAGCAAAGGTCAACGGCTTGGCATCTTGCCTTGGTCACAGAGGGGCACTTGGGTCAGGAAGCTAGTGGCAGGATTGGGCCATGGAATGAACGTGAAGAAGAGAAAGTTATTTATTACTGATACCCATCATCCCATCTGTACCCTCTGCTCCCTCCAGACAAAGGTAGTTTTACCCAAAGCAAAGGAAGCTTACAATTTAGGTCCTGATTCGGCTCTTAAGGACCTAGCAATGTCTTTGCATTATCACGTTTTTGCAAAATTAGAAAACAAAATCAGATATGTGAACCACAATCGGCCGTGACTGTGCTCTCTTTCCAAGGCAACTTCTCTTTGGTCACTTATCCTCCTGTTCTGAGTAGTGCCGGAGAAGCTGGGAGAGCTTTTTTGGATCAGCTAAGGAGAACTTGACTACTGAACACCTTTAGTTTAGGTCTAGTGGGATATGTTTCTGGACAGTGCCACCCTCTCCATGCCTTGTCATCCCTTGCCATCTGCTGTGAGAATGGCATCCAGGCACACTGCTGTGCCGTACCGACTCACCTGGCCTCACGGCAGCAGAGGTGCGGCTCACAGGCACAGACGCAGGCTGCGGGAGCCTGGCACCGCATGTGCGGGAAGAGCAGAGGGGAAACAGGGTAGAAAATCTAGAGCCAGAAGCCAGTCCAGGGAAATCTTCCTTATCAGATGTGTAAAACCCTGAGCAGAGGACTGCATTCTCAGTGACACCTTGTCAAAATGGAAGTTCTCTCTCTCAGGAATGTAGCCCAAATGGAATGATAATTGTGCTGTGCAATGTTTTCTCTTTTCAGAATGGAACTGTGTGGAAGAGAGTTTAACGGGATGCCCATGTTTGTGGGACGCAGGCCTGAAAGCGGCACACCCAGCCGTGAAGACTTGTGAGTGTGAAGTCACACGCCTCATGCATCCCGACCATAATGAAGAATACCCTTTGTTCACTGGCTATGCTCCTCCGTGCACCCTTCTGTGCTCACTATAGAAAATAATGCCACATTGTCATTAATATGAAGAGGTATTGACTGTACAGGAAAAACCTGCAGGAAAAATGATTAAAAGGGCGTGTCAGCCAGCTAATAAAAACAATGTCATTTTTCCAAATTTCTGTCATATTCTTAAAGATTGTAACTTATTTGTGTTTCTGTCTACAGTTTAAATGAATGTTCACTTTCGAACCTTATTTTTAAGCATTTTGTACATTTGTTTTTACATTTTCTTAAAGAAGTCCTTTCCAACTGCACAAGGTTCAGATCTCCTGTCGCCTGGCCTAAACCCCAGCCACAGGCTGTCTGCCTTCGGGTTTTCTCAGTCCTGACATCCCCCTTCTTCCCCAGAAGAAATTGCTAAGACTCTTCACAACCCTTCCCCTATGAAAATAACAGTCACAAAAAGTCTCACTCCTGCTCCCTGTGTGCTCCAATTTCCTATTTCCTTTCCATTTTTATTCCTTAATGTCCCACCCCTTTGCTCTGCACTTTCCCTTTCTTGTGAGGTTGTTTTTCTCTTCTGCTGTCCACACCTCACGCTAAGGCCTCTCAACCAGTGGGTCAGAAATTTGATGCAGGTTGTAAAGCCTTACTTAGCATGCCTCCAAAAGGCTTCCACAAACATCTGACATTTGCTCCTCCGCTCCTCAGGTATATTTCCCCTCTAGAACTCTGTGGCAGACACCTTCCCTCAGCCACTGCTCCATCTTCCTTGCAATCAGAGCTGTACTGTGTTGGCAGCAGGTGGGCAGAAGGCTGGCATTTTCACATCCTAGGGAGAGCAGTTTAAGCTGGCCAGGTAATCCTAGTCGTCTCTACTGGTGATTGTGCTGGACATGGGTATGGTGTCCTAGTCTGGCCGGTGAGACAAAGGGGACATCTGCTGAGGGACCTCCTATTTTATAATAAAAGAAAGAATATTGCAGGAGGAATGGCCCCTTTGCCACCCTCGCCTTTATGGCCTGCCTGGGATGCCATCACCTAAGAATGTGTTGCTTAACATTTCAGTGATCATCCTGTCACTCTTACTGAAAGGCCAAGAGCATCCCAGGGTGTCACAGAGTGCTCCCTGTCACTGCCAGTCCTCTCAATTAATCCTGGGATCACCTGTCTACAGACTTGTTATTTCTTGTACAGAATAAATATCCTTACAGATTTAAGCCACCTTTGCCCTGTTTTATTGTTACTTGCAGCCCAAGGTAATCCTAATAGATAGAATTGCAAGGCAGACCAAAGTCACTCCCAGCATGGCCCAGTCCTCTGTGTCTGTCAGTTAGGAGGGTCTGTTACCCTCATTTAGTAAATGACTTACAGCGAGAGAACACAGTGCTGAAATGCTGCTGATTGTACTTTAGGGCAGAGACGATGGGCCAGAGGACGCTGGTTCGTTAGCAAAAGTGGTAGAAAAATACAGACTGTTGGTATGATTTTAACCACTTGTTTTAGTCATCAGCAAGGTCTTACAAGACATACGTTTAGGTTTAACTAAACTCTAAAAGTAAAGAGACAAAACAACACAGCTTTATTAAGAGGAGGCCTTTTGTGCTCCTGCCCTAAAATCCAAGTTGAATGCAGGGCCAATAAACTGGAGATGGTCAAGGTCAGAGAGGCTAGATTCTCCACCCCAAGTTAGACGTGGAAGACACAGAAGATTTAGAAAGAGACAACACTGAGGGGAAAGATAAGCCTGTTGCCATAGGCCTCTTTCTGCCACCTTCTTGTAAGAACTCCCTGTTCCCTGGGAAGCTGTATCTGGAATGAAGTATGGGGTCAAGGAGAGGATTATTCTTGCTGTTTTTGCAAATGATCCAAGGTTTGAAATAATCCAGAGTAAGGAAGTTAAACTCTATGCCAGGGGGGTGAACACAGCATAGAGGCAGAGAAGATACCTTCTCTGGGTGCCTGAGTGCCCACTGAATTTCCTAGAAGCAAAGAGATGAAAATACTAAGTTTACAAGGGACCTCTATTGCCAAAGAAAGCCCTGGGTTGGCTGACAATAGCCTACACGCCTAACTCCTAAGCCTTGACCTTGGTATTTGTTATACCAGAAAGTAGATCACAAAGGCTCTGCTTTTCTAAAAGGGGCACATATCATTTCCCAGTAAACACATCAGGGGGGACCATGGAGGAAACTGAACAGGAACATCATCCCATTAGGATAATCAATGAATGTCAAGTTGCCTGGCCAAAGATTTATTCCACTGCCTGGGCAGAAGGTTTTAACCACTTCTGTCCAGCAGCAGGATATACAGTGTTAGCAACCATTATGTCTTGTTGCCTTTCTCTCCTTTCTAAATAGAAAGTGTTAGGATTGATTATTAACCCATTCCTTATTCACTGCTGATTAACAGTTGTTTTGGCAATTTAAAAATAATGTTAGCTATAGGTAGAGATACTTACTGTGAAGTTAATGAAGTTTTGGTGACAGGGACCCTCACTTCCAAGGCTCTGTGTGTTCTTCTGGTGTCATGGGAGAGACAGGATGCAGCATGGAGGCACAGGAATTTTACTCGCTGCACCCATGTGTGGCTCTAATGCTCAGGGTAGGGTCAGTGGGCTAGCAGCTCACATGTGCTCATCTCTTGTGGAACACTTTTCAGAATCTGAAGCTGTGCTGTCTAATTTTATGTATCAACTTAGCTAGGTCACAGAATACCCAGATAGTGGTCCAACATCAGTCTAAATGGTGCTGCGAAGGTATTTTTAGGTGAGATTAATATTTAAATCAGCAGACTTGGAGTAAAGCACATTACTCTCCATAACATGGGTGAGCCTTACCCAATCATTTGAAGGTCTTAAAAGACAAAAGATGAGGTCCCCCAAGGAAGAGGGAAATCCTCCTACAGAATGCATTTGTACTCCCAGCTCTAACACCAACTCTGCCCTGGGTCTCTAGCTTGCCTGCCTGTTCTGCCAATTTTGGACTTGCCAACCATCTCCAATTGTGTGAGACAATTCACTAAAATAAATCTCTTTCCCTCCATGTATATACATACATGCTATTGGTTCTGTTTCTCTGGAGACCCTGATAATAAAAAAGCCTATCTTTAACTCAAAGGAGAAATATCCCATCAAGAGGCTGCTCTGCTCCTTGCTTTGAAGCCAAGACAACCCAAGATTCCTCACTACCTGGCCATCCCCCTAATCCCCATGAGGTGGTGGGGCTGGGAAGACTGTGGGTGCCAAGGACCAGGCTAAATTGGCTGCTGTGAAGGCTGCAATGTGGACCCAAGTCCTATGAGATCAAGGGCTAGGATTATCTTGCAGTTCATCTCAAAGCAGAAAGATCTACCTGAATAAGAAAAAGTGAAGGGTTGAGTTCAGTTGAGGTATTACAAATAAGAAAACAAGTTGTAAAGGTGAAGAAGTTTTCTAAACTTTCAAATGAAAAAATAAAGGTGGCATTATCCTTCTATTATCGCTATAATCATTCGAATCATGAAATCATTGTCATGCGAAGAGGTGATTAAAGAAAGAGACAAAATGTAGTAAAATAATTGAGTTAGGCACTTAATAAACATATTCATTATACAATAGTATATTATTTTTGCTCTTCTTTGATACTTGGGGTATATGACAACCTTTTAAATTTTATTAATTTCTTATGATTTTTTTCTCATTCTAGGTAAATAGTGCATTTGTATGCCTAATTCTGTATTTATAATTTAGTGTTTTTCTTAAATAAGAACTCCCAAATGGTGTAAGCTCAACCCACAAAGCCCGAATCTCTCCCTGATCCTTTCTCATTCAGATCTAAGGGGAAACGTTGCCCATCACCTAGAGATCTTGGAGTTGGGGCCGGACACATTAGCTGGATGAGACTGAGGCATGTGAGTGAGTTTTTCATGCATGTCTCTACCTTGCTGAAGAGTCGGTATGGTAAGACAGGTGGGTACATACATCAGGAACCACAAGAAGATTGTGGTGAACATTACTGCATTTTCACTAAGCATCCATTTCCCCTTCTTTCCTTCCTGACACAATCACAATTTCATTCAGTTATCCACCCTTCTCTCCATAACACCCAGTAAACTAACTGGCTCCATCTATAAGCCAGGGGTAAATTATGATTAGTTAACAAAGAAGTACACGGCATGTCCTTGCCAGGTGTTATGGCTCAGGAAGTTCAGGAGGGGTACATAAGTGGACTTTGTCCATTCAAGCAAAGAAAAGGACTCGGATTCCACAATCCAGTGGAGATTAACCAGGAAGCTCACTTCTCTAGCTGTAGCTGGCAGCCAACACTGAACCACGAGACAGACCAGCCTTAGGATGAATATGATGCTGTGGATGGCAGTCCAGATGGATAAAAACACACAAGTCCGCCATGATATGGTTGAACTTCAACTCCACCAACCCTGAATCCTGTCTTACCTCTTGATCCGTTATGCAAGATCAGTATGTTCCTTATTTTTAAAGCCAGTTGGTGTTAATATTTCTTGTATTTAAAATCATTTTAATTAATATAGTGTGTGGTTTAGATTCAATATGTCAAGGTTCTTGTCAGCTTGTTTTCTTCAAACTATATCATTCAGGAATTTTACAATTTTCACACAGTATGTTTAGCTAAATTATAGGGTTTTTTTTTATTACACTCTTTATTTCACTGCTATACCATTTGTGCTGACAAGATTGCTGTTATAACTCATAGCATTGAAAGTACATGCATTTCTCTCCATTTTGATACCACTTGGTGTAGTGTTCCTAGTTAATTTCCCACACCATCTTTTTCATTTCTGACTAACACACCAACTGTTAACCTTTAATAGTTTTTAGTAGTTAATTAAACTGCTACATGCTTTAAAACTTACTTGAATGAAAACTACTTATTTCCTTTCTGAAGAAAAAATACCAGAAACTCTATTTTTAACTGTTTTTTTTTTTTAATCTAGAGAAAGAAAGTAAGCTTCATCATTGTTTCCATAAATAGTCTAAAGGTAAGATTGTATGTTATGAGAGATCTAAGCAGTTCACCAGGAATCGAAGGATCAATTTCCTTTAAATTGTTTCTGTAAAATGCAAGCAGCCAAATTCTGCATAGTTACTGTGCTCCCAAATAATCTGAGACAGAAATAGGGTGCCGAAGACTAGACTGGCCACGGAGGTGATGTGAAGGAGGCATGACAGCAAATCGCTTTCCCAGTAATCATGCTTGAGCTTTTAAGACTTGGATCAGATTCCTCAGGGATTGTGAAATCCAGGCTCCTGACTTGCTAAGCTCACTAAGAAAGGTAGTGTGTTAGTTTCCTCTTTGAAACTGCCAGGGTCCGAAATCCCTTTTCTCAATAGCATCCAATTCTAGGGTTATACCTCCTGACAGCCAAGAGGCTATACCTACGCCTCCTTGAAGTTTCTTTCTCTTTCATTAACATCAATTCTTGTCTTCTTTTGTTCTACCTGACCCCCATCTCAGTAATGGACAAGAAATGATTCCAAAACTCTCTATGTAAAGCAGTAGGTAAGGAACCCTTCTCTTTATAGGAAGCAAAGCTGGAAAGCTTAGACAAGGCTGTTTTCTTTCCTCTTTTTTATTTTTAAGTTTATTTATTTTGAGAGAAAAAGAAAGAGAGAGCACGCATGTGCATAAGTGGGGAGGAGCAGAGAGAGAGAGGGACAGAATCCCAAGGAGGCTCTACCCGCTATGCTGAGCCCAACACGGGGCTTCATCTCATAACCATGAGATCATGGCCTGACCTAAAATCAAGAGTCAGAGGCTGAACCAACTGAGCCACCCAGGCCCCCCCAGGCTGTTTTCTTTCTAGTTTCTCATTTATATCATACAGAGTCACAAAGGTGGCATCTCCTCTATGTGCACTTCTTTTTTTTTTTTTTTTAATAGTTTTTATTTTTGAGAGAGAGAGTGCAAGCAGGGAAGGGGCAGAGAGGGAGACAGAAGTTCCAAAGTGGGCTCTGCGCTGACAGCAGCATGTCCAATGAGAACTCATGAACCATGAGATCATGACCTGAGTCGAAGTCAGATGCTCAACTGAGTCACCCAGGTGCCCCTACCTATGTGCACTTTTATACTCTGCTTTCTTATGATTAACATCTTGGTAAATATTTATCCTGTATGATATTATTCTTTTTTTATTTTTTTTTATTGTCTAATTGGTTTCCATACAATACCCAGTACTCATCCCAACCCGTGCCCTGCTCAGTGCCCGTCACTCACTCTCCTCCCTCCCATACCCGCCTCAACCCTCGGTTTGTTCTTAGTATTTAAGAGTCTCTTATGTTTTGTCTTCCTCCCTCTCTGAGTCTTTTTTCCTTCCCCTCTTTCCCGCCCCCCCTGGTTTTCTGTTAAGTCTTGCAAAGTCCACCTATGCGTGGAAACATATGGTATCTGTCTTTCTCTGACTGACTTATTTCACTCAGCATAATACCCTCCAGTCCCATCCATGTTGCCACACATGGCCAGTCAGAATGGCTAAAATGAACAAATCAGGAAACTATAGATGCAGGCGAGGATGTGGAGAAACAGGCATCCTCTTGCACTGTTGGTGGGAATGCAAACTGGTGCAGCCACTCTGGAGAACTGTGTGGAGGTTCCTCAAAAAAATGATTTACCCTACGACCCAGCAATAGGACTGTTAGGAATCTACCCAAGAGATACAAGACTGCTGATGCATAGGGGCACGTGTACCCCGATGTTCATAGCAGCACTTTCGACAACAGCCAAATCATGGAAAGAGACTAAGTGTCCATCAACTGATGAATGGATAAAGAAGATGTGGTATACATATACAATGGAATACTATGCGACAATGAGAAAGAACGATATTAAATATTCTTAATCTGAAAACATTTTCAGAGCTGCATAGGGGGTCTGTCATAAGTATGTATTTATTTAACCGCATCCCTGAACTTTAGCTATTATAAATAAATATTGCAATGCATATATATGGGCATAAATATTTTCCTGGATTTCTGTTTTCACAACAAAGACTCAAAGACTGCAGAAAGAACAATTACTATTTCATAAGAGGTGGAAGTTCTATAGCATATTGATTATGGTTGTAGGTTCTAGAGTCACAGATAGAGACTTGAATCTCAGCTTAGCCATTCTTTAATGAATGACTTTGGGCAAGTACATAAATCCTCCAAGCCTCAGTTTCTTTATCTGAAAACAGATGAAAGCAGTCTGTACGTGACAGGAGTGTTATTAGAATTAAATGAAATGATGCATGTGCTAGTAGAGTCTTTGACACATGCGCAGCACTCAATAAATGATGTAAAAATTGCTGTAGCAGAATAGCAAAAGAGTAACAGAATATCTATCTCCAGAATTTGAAAAATGCAGAGAAGTAGAAAGAAGAAAATGTCATCGCCTATATTACATTAATTTTTCACATTTCGACATGTGTTCAAGTGTTTGTTTTAATTACTCAAGTATGATATGGATACACTCTTCCTTGTGAAAAGGACATTGCAGGTAAGTAGAAAGATGAAGTATAACTTTCCCAATCTTAGCACAGCCTTAAACTCAGTTGTATTTGTTTTCCTAAAATCATCTTTGTTCCAACAGTTTGACTACCTTAGGACCCTCGAGTCACTTCTGCTGTCACCTATACCCCAAGTTACTTATCTGGGCCTCGATGATAGCAAAATGGATGTCAAGCCCACTGCTGCCCTTCACTTTTGCTCTTACTTCTGTTTTTCTCTTTTGGACCATTTTTCCCATTCCGGTGTGGAACAACATCATTCTCTCTGTTCTTCTCAAAGAGGGATTTCTGTTCTCTGTTGCTGTTAGAACAAACTGGGAGTGACTGGTCAAGATCTTACAAAGGATTGTCAACTACATCGCTGTCAAGAGGCCTCCCTGGGGAACACTCTCTTAGTTCAGGGGCAAGTCATAGTCCATGGGCTGGTTTTCAGATTTACAGGTTCAGAGACCTGACTTTAAGCAGGAGAGAACTGCCTTTCAGGGACAGATTCCTACCATTCCAGCTCTCGTACCCTGAAGTATATTCAGGGCCAATTGTTAAGGTTCAAATGAAAAATATCACTCTCCTTGTGCTGTGCCCAGCACTGTCTCTCCACCACAGAGAGGCACATAATGATCCAAATTTAAGTTAGAAGATGTTTGCCTATATAAAATCAAGATTAAATGCTCTTGGAACATAATGCCCAGTCTAGTACCAACTGAGAATTTCGCTGGTTGCCTATTAGTGCCTGTGCTAACACATTCTTGTCAACACTGGTCATCGATGAAATATTTTGAGTTACTTTGTAGGCAAACACCCATTTTCAACGTTTCCACTGGCATCAAATGACATTGTGAATGTTCTTTCCATCTTCTGGGGGTATTAACAGTATTAGGTCAATCAAAGTCATATACAATTCTAATGAAGGGGTGTTAGTCTTTGTGAGGCTCCGAAGTAAGACAGCTGGATAGAACTGACCTTTACAGCTTTATGTGAGGGAGAGCTCACTGGACATCCCTAAAGTAGGGAAACTTCTTACCATAGAAAAATATGAAAACACTCTGATTCTGATTCTGATTTTAAAGCACCAGTTTATTATCCTTTCTAAACCAAAGGCACATCCTATGCTTAAACAACTAGAGCACAGAGCTTTGTTTGTGCCAACTTTGATACATCCATAAGCACTTTGGTCAGAGCAGATGAGTCACTTCTATTAGCTGTTATCATGGAAAAGAGAGATTAGGGTTTGGGAACAGAAAAGAGAGAAGTAGAATGGAGGTTTTTGGTAAAGACTTGGGAGGATGGAAAAAGCTTGAAGGAAGTCAACCGAAGCTCAGACCTATGTCCTGATGTCTGCTGGGAAGACAGAGCTGAGTAGAAATCTCTAAGAGCATACCGATGGGTATGCTGTTCTTTTGGCCCACTCCCTGGCACTGCAATGAGACTAGGGAGATGAGAGTCAACAAATCTGGGTCATCACATCAAAAAGAAATCAAACCTTTGGGTTAACAATCAAATAGGAAAAAATGATATGGTATCTGTGACGAAGAATGAATTTCCAGGCACTCTTCTGAAGCTCCAAGGAAGAGTATATTAAACATTTTCCATGCCACATAAATTAATTGTATCGTAGTGATTACTATGAATTTAAAATGTATTAAATGAAGTTGATATTCTTTTTATTGGGTTGGGTTAGATTTACTTCACAGTGATGAATGTGGAAGTTTTATAAGGGTGTTCACAGAGTTTCTGTGACATTGGTCCTCTTAACTTTCCTTTTCCTATGGTCTAAAGATTCTCAACCATGCATTTTTTAAACCAAGAAAGTTTATAGAGAAGGGTCTCTATGGCGTGAGTGATAGATTTCCATGGTTTTCTTCCTCCTGGTGCAATTTCATTCCCACAAGTACCAGAGTGTTAGAATCCAGTCATCACAACACAAGTGTGTGTTTCCATTATTCTCTTAAGAGACTTTGGAGGCCATGGATCCACAGCTGCTTGCAGAAGAGAACTCTTGGGTAGATGGGTGGGGACTTCCTCTTGCCATCTCATCATTTGACTTGCTCATTTTCCTCAGTCCATTACTCTTGTTTGCCTTCATGTTGGATTTCTAGCACCTCTCTCTGACCCTTCAACACACACCCCCTACCTTGTCCATAGTCATTCCACAGACAGCCACTTTGCAGAGCACTCTGGCCCTATTAACTTCTGTCTCACCCATCCCCGTGCTCAGTCAGCCTTCCTGTCTGAATTCTAACTAGTCCCAAAACACTGAGCATCACTGGAGAAAGTCCCAAAACAAAAGGATGAGTCAGTATGGCAGAGTGGTTAATTCATGAGCTTAAGCATCAAACTGATGACGGCTTCAATTAAAAAATGAGTGTTCTTAGTTATGTGATCTTAGGTGAGTCACTAAGGCTGCCAGAATTCCAGCTCCTCATCAGATATAATACAACAGATATAATAAAAGCATCTACTTAGAATATTAAGCCAAGTGTAGGGCATACAGTTGGCATTCAATAAACATCAACTGCTGTTACAGCTACATGATGATGGTAATGAACTGGATACTCTGCTAGGCACTGTCACTATGTCATTTAGCCCTCATGACAACTCTTTGAAGGTGATGGTGCCTCCATTTTACAGATGAGCCAGATGAGGCTCCCCGGGTAACTGGAGAATAACTATTAAGCAGGGACACTGGTTCACAACTGCAGGACTCCAAAGTCTGTTTTCTTTCTCCCAAAGCACACGGTGCCCTCAGCGTCCATTGTAAAAGGAAATAGAAAGGTTTTTTTTTTTTTTTAAGCCACGATTTTCTGAGTTAAATACCAGGAATTGTGCTGCCTGCTTTCCTTGCAGCATCTCGTTTAAATACTTACTATACCTCTCTAACTAATGATGCAGCTATTAATTATGTATATAACTTTAGAAAACCTATTCAGGAGCTCAACAGAGAGCTTTAGACACAAAGGAAAAATCACTTTTCCTGTCCAACACGGGCAAAGTTCTAGTGGCTATTAGTGCCACTCAACCCTTCTACATGCCTAGCAGATGCTGGCAGCCTAATGCTGCAATTCCTACTTCCTTTTTTCCCCCCTGACTCTGCTACCAGCTTATTTTGTGCTGTTTTCCCATCCCCCTTAAGTTGGGGCACTTTGAATTACTGCCACGTAGATGCCAATGTTTCAGTGGTAAGACTACAATTAGAGGGAAATTAACAAGTATGTCAATAGTGATACATAATGGAAGGATTACTGATGTTTTCCAGTTAGATATTGTATTTTGTTTCATTGTGGGATTCAAATTAACTCATAAATATTGGATGGTGAATGATAAATAGCTCTTCTAAATAAAGAATAGAGATTCTTCATAAGTGCCAAAGAGATGAGATTTATGTACCTGCTTGGGAACACCTACACCGGGGCTTTGTGCAGAGCTGTGCCTAACTCACTGCAAATCCTCAGCACTGTGGTAGGCGGTTCTCCTGAGTTCACAACTGCTCTAATGTAATTCAGGTGGGGTCTTTGTGGAACACTTAGCTTAGGTACCAAGAGTCAGGGAGACAAAAGTGCATTTGCATTTTTGTAGGAAAACACTCGTCCAGAGGGAAAGTGGAGCAAGGCTCCATGAGCTTCACCCAGTTATCAAGCTCTGTTATTGGAGTGGAGCACTTCCCTGCCACTTTAATGTCTTGACTTTAGCCTTGCCCTCATGCATTCACGTCTGGGTTTTAAAGAGAGAGGGCACTGTCAGCAAATACTGAAAGCACTATATTGCTAAAAACAAAACCCCAAATGGGTAGCCCCTTTAAGACAATTTACCATCATAGAACAGTGGAGAAATGCTCCTCCCATCAACCCAGACTACCAGACAACTCTGGCGCCTCGAGAGCTCCAGTATGGTGCTGATGGTCCCACGTAAGTTGGTGGAAGTGGCAGCAGTGGATTATGGGAAATGACCGTGTTTAATGGAAAAGTAGAGGCAAACCTGGCAGGAGATGGCAGAGAAATCTGGACAAGGCAGTAGTATTCATTGGGCTGGTGGTACCCAGTCAAAAGGGGTGATGGTTTGTGTCAGTTAACTCAGTGGCTGACTGAACTTGCCAGAGTACACATGTGAGGCTCCCCATGGTACTCCCAGGAATAGTGCAGGGACTTTACAGAAAGTTGCAGCAAAGGAAGAAAGAGCCTGGGAAAGTTAGCTTATTATTGTAACCATGACATCAGGCGTGGGCAATCAGGCAAGGCCTGGCTTTCAGTCTGCAGGGAACTACAGCACAGAGTAGTATTAATTATAGGGGCACCTGGGTGACTTAGTTGGTTAAACGTCCAACTTTGACTCAGGCCATGATCTCACAGTCTGTGAGTTCGAGCTCCGCATCAGGTTCTGTGCTGACAGCTCAGAGCCTGGAGCCTGCTTCACATTCTGTGTCTCCCTCTATCTCTGCCCCTCCCCTGCTTGTACTCTGTCTATCTCTCTCAAAAGTAAAGTCAAAAAAAATTTTTTTTAATTTAAAAAATTAAAAAAATAGTATTAATTATAAAAGTGTGTGCCACAAAATGTATCAAAGGCCTAAATATAAGACCTTAAACTATAAAGTTCTTAGGAGAAAGCACAGTAGAAAAATTCATGGTATCAGATTTGGCAAGGATTTCTTGGCTATGACACCAAAAGCATAGCAATAAAAATAAAAATAAAAATAAACTGGACTAGATCGAAATTAAAGTTACTGTGCATCAAAAAACACAATTACCAGAGTAAAAAGGCAACCTATGAAATGAGAGTAAATATTTGCAAATCATATAGCTGATACAGGTTTAGTATCTAGAATATAAAAAGAACTCCTACAACTCAGCAACAACAACAAAATAACCAAATTTTTAAAATGGACAAAGCATTCAAATAGACATTTCTCCAAAGATATTTAGGCCAACCAGCATATGCAAAGATGCTCAACATTACTAATCATCAGGGAAAGGTGAACTGAAACAAATGAGATATCGCGTCACACCCCTTAGGATGGATATTGCCAAAAAAAGAAACAGAAAATATCAAGTGTTGGCTAGGAAGTGAAGAAATTGGAACCCTTGGGCACTGCTTTTGTGAATGTAAATGGGTACAGCAGTCACTATGAAAAGCAGTATGGCAGTTCCTCAGAAAATTAAAAATAAAATCGCCATATAAGGGAAGGCTGGGTGACTCAGTTGGTTGAGTGTCCGACTTTTGCTCAAGTCATGATCTCATGGTTCTTGGGTTTGAGCCCCATATCGGGGTTTGTGCTGACAGCTCGGAGCCCGCTTCAGATTCTGTCTCCTTCTTTCTCTGCCCCTCCCCCCACCTCTCTCAAAGATAAACAAATAAAACTTAAAGAAAGAAAAAGAAGAATTACGATATGCTCCAGCAATTCCACCTCTGGGTATATGCCATGAAGAATCGAAAGGAGGCATTGAAGACATATCTGCACACCCATGCTCACGGCACCACTATTCACAATCGCCAAAAGATGCAAATAACCCAAGTGTCCATCAGTGAATGAATATATAAGCAACATGCAATGACCTCACCTTTTGTGAGTTTGGGCCCCACATTGGGCCCCATGTAGACAGTGCGGAGCCTGCTTAGGGTTCTCTCTCTAGCTCCCTTTCTTAGCCCCTCCTCCACTCACTCTCTCAAAATAAAAAAAATAAACTTAAAATATACATAAACAAAATGTGATATATATATATACACATTGAATAATATATAGCCTTAAGAAGGAAGAAAATTCTGGAACAGACTACAGTATGGATAAACTTTGAGGGAACTATGTGAAGTGAAAAAAATCACAAAAAAATAAATACTATATGATTCCAACTACATGAGGCATCTAGAGTAGTCAAATTCACAAAGACATAAAATAGAATGATGATCACCAGGGGTGGGGGGAGGGGGAAATGGAGAGTAGTATAGTTTCAGTTTGGGAAGATGAAAGAGTTTTGGGATTAGTTGTACCACAGTGTGAATAGATCTAATAAAACTGAACTGTAAACTTAAAAATGGTTAGGGAGATGGTAAATTATGCAACGTGTATTTTAGAACAGTTTTTAAAAAATGTTTATTTTCGAGAGAGAGAAAGTACATATGCATGTGTGTGAGTGAATAAGGGGCAGAGAAAGAGAGGGAGAGAGAGAACTCCAAGCAGGCTCTATGCTGTCAGTGCAGTGGCTGACATGGGGCTCGAACCCACAAAACGCGAGATCATTACCTGAGCTGAAATCAAGACTTGGATGTTTAACTGACTGAGTCACCCAGGTGCCCCATATTTAAGCACAATTGAAAACAAAATCTGTGCCAACTTGAGGGCAGGATTTGGAAACTAAGCTTTTCTCAATGTGATCTGAGGGCAGGGTGGTGGGGCATCAGCACCTTATGTCCCTCTACCCAAACTGTTCACGAATGCCTAGCTTTAGAGTAGTGCCTTTCAACTGGAAGAGACCAGCCATGTTTGGAGACATTTTGATTCATGACTGGGGTGATACTTGATACTACTGGCATCTATGGGCAGGAGACCAGCGATGCTGCTGTTAGACACTCTACAACGCTCAGGACAGTCCTAGAATGAAGAATCACCTGTCCTTCCTCCCACAAGCTTTCAGACAGATTTTCGTGTACACTCAGAAAAGATGTCTCAAAAGCATCATCTATCTCGTTTTGTCCTCAGTTTGCTCCAGCTCAGCCATCACCTTTTACTAATCTTCAGAGAGCTGAAGCCTGAGAAGAATAAAAGGAAAGAGCTGTTATCTCTGCAGGCACGCAGTGAATCTGTCCCGGCTGCGTGTGACAATTTTATCCACACAACCAGATTGCTTAGTCACACAGTCAGCTTCATTGCACAGATGTGGCCTGTCCCTGTACGAAATCCTCACACTCACCTCTCTATGATCGAGAGAAAACCATGGCTCACCTCTGAACGACTGTCCAGAAGGAAGCTGGGTTGAACTATTTGACTATGTGATTCACAATGCGAAGTGTTAGTGAACGATGAATGCTGTTTACCCTGGCTAACGTGCAAATTCTCAAAACCAGACGATTCAATCAGGCAGCCAGTTAAATTCCTGCTCTTTGGTAGCTCCTGTTTAGGCGGATACTAGGGTCTGTGTCGGCATTAAAATAAACTGTTTCTCAAATGAGGCAGAACGTAAGGAAGGATGCCTCTTTCTTTTTTCCTGTCACAAGGTAATGATAGGTGTAGGAGTTTATACTAATTCTAAAATTACTTATGTTTAAACTGGCAGGGCTGGAAAGGTGAATTGCTGCAACCCCTAATTGTTATAGACAAAGCACAGAGACCCAGAGGGGGAAATGATTTGCCTAAAGGTAAGTGAGCTAGCAAGTCAGGGAGGGTTTCCTACCCTGAAGGGTGGCAGGCCACTGCATCTGATGGATGCATGGTTTCTCATGCTATTCCACTCACTATGAGAGCCTGGAGAAGTCAGGATTAAATGACAGACAACAGATAGTGTGTGTCACATTTAAGTGACCAGTGTGTGATTTAATACTATTTTGAATTTCCCTAAGTAAACGATAAGCTCTAATAAAGTTAAAAGCAGTGCTTTCTCCTTTGTGACATCATTCACTGCTGGACATGTAAGTTCTTTCCAACATTTTATGAAAACTGCAAACATACACACCATGTTTTAATTGCCTCCTATTCATTCCATCGGTGAGGGAGGGATTCCTGCCTTAGGGTTAGAGGGATGGCCTACCACAGAACATCTGACACTGGACAGATAAAGATCTACTAGTCATGCATACAGCCTGGGGAAGGTGGCCACAACATGACATGCAGAGCCACACGGGGGCAGGGTTCAGGAAAAGAGTGACAGGCAAGGGCTTGTGGGAGCAGGCTTTGTAGCGTCAAGAAGATGGGGTGCCCCTTGGCCTCATGGGAGGATGTGACTGATTTGGTTGAATGATTCTGTGGACTGGCAAGGAACTGAAACCCTCTACTCAGGGATAAGTAGGGCAGGAATGTGTTTGGTGCCCTGGATACGGAGGGTTATTTGGCCAGGGAACCTTATCCATAGGAGCAGGGTGGGGAGGGAAGCTAATGGTAAGGCCACTGGAGGCCCTCTTGATTTAACCAGATATCAAGGCAGCACATAACACTGAGCCTTACTTTTGAGCCTTATACCACACAGCAAAGGCAAAAGAATTTTATAGTGAATAACTACACAACCACCACCTAAATCCTAGCACTTACCCTCTTTCTTGTTATATTACATATTCACTCATCTATCCATCCCTCATTTCATCAATTTATCTTATATTTTGTGTTTCAAAGTAAACTTCAAACAAAAGCGTACTTCTTTCTAGATATTTCAGCATGAAAATCAGTAAGTTGAATATCTGCATAGTTGTTTCTTTTGATGAGAATCTGCCAACAACGAAATGCACAAGTTTTAAGTGTACATTGTGCATTTTGACAAATACATACACCTGAGGAACCAAAACCCCTATCAAGATATAGAATATATTATTACCATCATCCCAGAAAGTTCTGTCATGATCCCTCCCAGTCTCTCCCTGCCTTCAGCTCCCTCAGAGGAAACCAGTGTTCTGATTTCTTCTAAGTTAGTTTTGTCTGTTCTCTAATTTCATATGAATTGTGCACAACCAAACAATGTGTCCTCTTTATGTGAGTCTCCTTTTCCTCAACATACATTTTCCGGGTTCCTCCCCAGTGTGATCCGTGCTGGCTGTGGTTCCTTTTCATTGCTGGGCAGTAGCGATTCAGTGCAGGAATACATCGTGTGAATATGCGGTTTGTTCATACCTTCTTCTACTGAAGGAAATTTAGGCTGCTTATGTATGCTTAAATAGAAGTCTTTTCATGGACATGTTTTCGTTCCTCTTGGATAAGGGCCTAAGATCACAGTGTAGAGGATATGAAACAGAACGCCTTTTTCAAAATGGTAGTTGCACAATGTATGACTCCACCAACAATGTATGAGAATTCCTGTTGTCCCAGATCCTCATTAATGTTTGGTGTTGTCTGTCTTTTTGTAACTCGTTCTTGAGTTGAGTTTGGAAATTGAAAAGATGTGTTTGCAAGAAGGCAGGACACCAGGGACCGTAGAGGATTTTTGTAGAGCATTGCCCCAAACCTGTCAATTGTCATCAGACATTTTCCTGGCTGAGTCCAGGGCACCATCGAACCCTTGTTCTTTGACATTTAAGAGCTGTGATGTCCCTGAAGCCTGGCAAAGTTACTTGAAATAGGACCGGAAGCTGCAGTGTTAGAAGCCACACCATTCAGAGGCCACAAATATGCTGTCCAACACTTCATGAGGGGTACTTTCTGCATGAGCTAACAACGTGCTGAGGCCATGTCCACTTGGGAGCCTGCAAACCTTCAGGGTTCACACATGCACACAGCCTCTTGGCTCCCTTCGGTGGGACTGAGTCAACAAAAAGCTGGCTCGCACTACCAATCTGTGGCCATTAGCAAGTAGAACAGGTGAAAATGGAGATGGCCCTCCTCTACCTTCCCATCCCTGAAGAACTGAGCAGCTGACAGTGTGGAGGGGACACTGTAGATGCATCAGCAGAAGAAAAAGTCCCCAGAGCCCTACATTCTGTTAGAAGAAAACACTGGTGCTCAAAGAGACAAAGCAGGATGAAAAAGAAAGTAGGCATGTAGAGGTAAGGAAAGGTGGTGTCTCTCAGCTATGATCCACTGCTAAGCTGACAATGCTCCCTGAGGAAGGGGAGAGGAGGGGAGAAGAGTGCAGCCACAGGTTCCTCTCAAGTGACCCCAGGACTAAGATGGGCAGCATCAGTCAGGAATAAGCTGTGGTACACGCGCTCACGGAACAAGCAGGATAGGGCACACGGCAAAGATAAATATTGACGCTGGAAGTAACTGGCAGGAGAAATTTGCCCTTGTCCTTCTCGGAGGGGAAACATCACTTGGTTCTGACAGGCAGGGCCAATTCCAAAGGCAGGAGACAGGAGACCAAAGGCGGTAGTCAGAGACTGGTCCTGTGTGGTCAGTCATCCAGGGGGTGGAGGAGATGAAAAAGGGAGAGGCACTCTGGGAACTTGAAGGCCAAGGTTAAAAACTTCAGTTTAATTCATTCTGAAATGACGAGTGATGAAAAATCAGGAAAGTAGTGTCCTGAAGGCTATGGTTTGGAAAGATGAGTCAGATTTCAAAGTAGAGCCTGATTAGCAGGAGATAGCAGAGGTCGTAACACTGGTGGGGAGGCAGTTAGAAATCTACTGCAGTGAACCAGGTCAAAGGAGGTCAGGGCCTGAACTGAGATGTCAGCAGAGGCTGGATAAAAGGAGATAGATGGGAGAGATACCGAGGGTAAATATACTCCGGTGTTTGTTCACCACCAAAGGGCACAGGCAGGCGGCACGTCCCCAAGGACAAGAATCCTGCAAGTCAGCGCAGAAATCAAGGACCTGCCAGCCTAGATTACATGATGACTTGGCCAACCTCCACCCCGGCCGCCCCGTTCCTCCAAACACAGAAAACACAAGTGCCGATGTGCAGTGGATGCACCTGCTGCTCCATCATCCCCCAGGGTCCAGGCAAGAGGAGAATGAGGATGCTGTGAGCCGTCCCCTCTCACCTTCTCTCTGGTGACTTCACATCCATTGGTGCTTCTTCAATCTGCCCTCCTCCTAAAGATCAACAATGGTCATGCAACCTCCTCTGTGCCCCCCACCACCAGGCCCTCACTCCAACTGCCCTAAGGCTTCCCATGGATCTTAGGATAAAATGCCAAATCCTCCTCCTGATTTGCAAGGCCCTGAGTGATCTGACCTTGACCTCACCCTTCCACTTCTCCTAGTATCCTTTCTGTCCCTGCCCACTGCCTCTAGTCATGCTAATTCCATGAGGAAAGTGCTAAGCATTCCCTTATCATGCCCCCCTTCCTGGAAATACCCCTCTCCCCCCTCCCCCAGACACATCCCACTCACTTAGGGGCCCAGGGTGACTGCCTCACTCCTCACTCACCATCCAGTGTCAACAAGATTCCCTCTATTAATTTCTCTCATAGCACATTTTTCCCCCTTTCCCAGCACTTATCGCAATTGGTAGTTATATAATTATTTGATTTTAAACACTAAATGTCCATCTTCATTAGCCTGTGAACTCCATAAGGCAGAGGCCATGCCTGCCTTGCTCACTGCTGGCCCCAGGGCCTTGTAGAGGCTGGGGCAGGGTACTCGGGGGCATAAACATGTCAGTGGGATGGATGCGTGAGTGAATCCTGAGCTCTGGCTCTCCATGGCCATCTCTCCACCTGCAGCAGCCTGGGAAACACTGCTCACTGGATCCTGCCTGCATTTCAGACTCGTTTCTAAAAAGGAGGTTGGCCCTCCTGGAGGGTACATATGGTCAGTTTCCCGGGAGTCGCTGAGTCTTCTCACAAGCCCTCATGCATGCTTACTCCACTAGGATTTTACCTGAGAATGTGAAAACTGCAAGTGCTAAACATTTCCCTGGCCCTACTAGGTGGGAAAGGCTTCCCAGAAGCACTGGCAGGTGTAAAACAGAGATAAGTAAGTGGGTTTTTATCTTTACTGGAGTTGCACAGGAGCTGTGTGTATCCTACAATTCTAGTTAGCACGGACTTCGGAAGATAAAAACACTATTTTTAGAAAAGCCTTCATATTACAATGGCATTTACAGAGTGACAGCTTCAACAGCTGTAGGATTAGTATAAATAGTCTGAGACACAGCACCACGCTATTACACCTCAACACATGCCCTTCAGGGCCCGGTGAAGGTCATGCCAAAAATAGGGATCCAGCAGCTACTGGCATGAGTGTGATGCTGTGTTAAGGGACTGTGACGTACCTGAACTTCCCCTTGAGGAGTGTGTGTAAGCTGACACATTTTTGTGTGTCTGCTTGTGTCATCAACACCTGGAAATAAAATCAGGTTAGATGGGGTGAAATCGTCCTTGCTAGCTGAATCAGCTGATGCTCAGGTTTATCAGAGCAGGGGTTCTCAGCGAGGCTGCACATTAGAATTAGAGTTTTCATAAACTCTGGTGCCTAGGACATAGAGCATAACGAAACCCTCAGGATCTCCCAGATGAGGCTCAGATAAAGCTCCCCAGGTGATTGTAGTGGGAAGCCAAGTTTGAGAATCCCAGTGTAAGAGTTTTTGAAATTCAGAGAAATGGCCTGAACTAGTCAGGTATTTCATGACTCCAAATATAAATCAGGGTTGCATTGCCAGTACAGAGTTGATAATATAAAAGGAGAGAAAGGGAAATTGATGCTGGCTGAACACTTGAGAGGCAGGGACAGGGTAGTAGTTAAGAGCACTCACTCTAACTAGACTTCTTAACATCAACTCCTGGTTTTATTACTTCCCAGTTGTGTGACTTTTGGTAGACAACTTGCTTAAAACCTCTGTGCTCTATTTCTGTCTTGTTTCAAAGCAGAAGAGCAGCCCACAAGTATCCCTATATTTACCCCACCTCGTGCACAGAGGAAGGTCAGGAGCTGGGAAGAGGCCTTCCCAGGAGAGCAAAGAGCCCTTATGAGCCCAACTGCATGAGGAGAAAGATCAGGCCCACATGGGTGAGGAGTCCAAGTACTTTAATGGGAACTACATGAGAAATCAGAGACGGGGGTCTTGTGCCTGAGTTAAGGTTCTGCTAGGACTAAAATTATCACTTACACTGAATGCCTTACACGCATGGGGGCCGAGACAAAACAAAGCAGGCAAAGCTATAAAATAGGGTTTTATTCTGAAACGCATTCAATTTATAAATGGTATATATATATATATATATATATATATATAGCTTGGCACACACAAGGTTCTCTCCCTTCCCTCCCTAACTCTGAATTGTTCTTTTTACTACAAATATGCTGAATCTACATTCTAGAGTCTGCATTATTTGAACCAAGAACATTCTTACCTTCTCATCTCCTAGCTCAGCAAAGCAGAGACTCTACTTATGACTGCCACTCTCAAGAACACAGGGCTCCCTCTCCTCCAGTTCCTAGTCATGGGGTATGGCAAGGCTTCAGTTACCTGTTGCTAAAGCTAAGTCCCAGTTGAATGCAGTTGAGAGGAGAGGGCTCCCTTCTTCCACCCAGTCACCATATGCGGGAAGGAGGCTCTCCCCTGGGCATAAAGAATACTAATCTCCTCATCACTGTTGCCTGGCAAGCTGAGGGGACCACAGGCTGCTAATGGCGCGCATGCACGTGTGCGCGCACTCGCGCGTGCGCACACACACACACACACACACAGTGAATACTCAACTCCTAGCGCAGGAGTGTCACTTACGTGCAGCTTGTCATCATCCCCACCTCCAGCTCTAGAGTCTCAGCTGAGACATTTTTGCCTGAGGTGGAAGCAGACCATGGAACAGAGAGCTCATAAGCTCTTTGCAAAGGAACTGACTTCATTTGCAACAGAGAGCTGAGAAGTTCAAAGGTGCCCTCAAGACAGAGGAGGTTGTGATGGAAAGCAGTTGAGGGGAGAATGGTGGTTTTAGTGAAGATACAGCCCAGACTTTAGGCTGGCTGGTTTGTAGTAGAAACTCAGGGAATAAAAGAGCTGGGAGGAGCCCTCCTGGGGTCAGAAGAAGTATCAAGTATTTCAGTTACCTGCTGTCAACCGCAGTCAGGGAGCGGCTGATCTTCCTTCTGAGGTATCCGTGAAAGAATGATACTAGCTTAATGCTTTGTCTCAATGTCTGTGTTATTCCCCTCATTTATCTCACCACAAAGGTCTCTGTCATGTCACATCATCAATACAAGAAGGGTAAATATGAGGAGTTATTCTGAGAGAGGATGAGAGAGAGAAACCACATTCACATAATGTTTATTACAGTATATTGTTAATTATTCTATTTCATTATTAGCTATTGTTGCTAATCTCTAACTGTGCCTAATTTGTAAGTTAAATTTTATCATAGGTATGTATATGGGAAAAACCATAGTATATATGGGATTGGGTACTGTCCAGTTTCATGTGTCCATTGGGGTCCTTGGAATGTATCCCCTGTGGATAAGGTTGGGAGCTGGGGGGGATACTGTCCCAACCTCAGAAACCACTCCACAATTTGACAGGATTAGTTTGCAAAGCAATTTATGCACAGAGCATTGTTTAAAGTAATAAAGCATTCAGTGGAATGTACATCTGGATGTGATCAGGGAAAGAGAGAAAGGGAGCCCTACGGATACCACTGTCACCCCCAGGGGACCACGGGCATACCCAAAGCTGTGCCTTCCTGTGGAGTAATATCAGAGGCTTCATTAACATTGTGCCGTGTGTTGGTGGTGGGGCTGGGGAATAAACTTAACTACAATAAACCAGACAGTCACTTAAATATAAACAAGCCGAAAACAACAGGCTGCAGAGGAAGGAGACTAGTATACAGAGTTGCTACACTGGAAAAAAGAGAAAAGCAGACAGCACAAGCTGCCTGTGAAAGATGAGATGTCAGACTTAGCAGGAAAAGACTTCAAAATAGCCCGTCTAAATAGGTGCACAGAATTAAAGGATGGCATAATTAGAGAAGTAAAGGAAGATACGATAACAATGTCACATCAAATAGAGACTATCAATAAAGAGACATAAATTAAAAAAAAAAGAATGAAGTGGAAATTCAGGAGTTGTAAAGTACAGCAAGTGAAATTAAAAAAGAAAAATCATTAGAGGTTGCAACAGTAAATTTTACCTGGCAGAGGAAAGAATTCGTGAACTTGAAGACAGATCAATAGAGATTAGGCAAGCCAAAGAAATAAATGAAAAAAAGAGGAGAAAACTGGACAGAGCCTCAGAGAAACATGAGGGACACCATCAAATGTATCAACTGCATATAAAGAAAGTATCAGAGGAAAGGAGAGAAGGGAGTAGAGGAAATATTCCAAAAGTTAACGGCATAAAAGTTCCCAAATTCATTGAAAAACAACCTACATATCCAGGAAGCTCAATCGACTACAGGTATAATTAAAACAGAGATCCACAGACAGACATAACACAGTAAAATTTCTAAAAATCAAAGACAAGGAGAAAATCCTAAAAACAGCCAAGAGAAAAATGACATCACCTACAAGGGAATCCCAATAAGAGATATAGTTGACTTACCAGTAGAAACAATGGAGGCCAGAAGACAGTGGGATAGTATTCAAAGTTCTCAATTAAAACACCATCAGCCAAGAATCCTATATCCAGTCAGGTTAGCTTTCAAAAATGGAGGTGATGAGCACTGAGTAATGTATAGAATTGTTGAATCATTCATTATATATAACACTGAAACTAATATAACACGGTACATTAATTTTACTTGAATTAAAAAGGTGGTATTTTTGCAGATATTGGATGCAATTTTTTTATATGTCTATTAAGTCAAACTTGCTTTAAAAAATGGAGGTGAAATAAAGACTTTTGACAAGCACAAAAACTGAGAGTAATTAATGCTAACAGGACTACTTTATAAGAAATACTGAGAAATTAATCTCAGACAGTAACTCAAATCCAAATGATAAAGGGCACTGGTAAAGGTGACAGTATATATGCATTTTTTTCTCCTTCTGATAACTGATTTAAAAATAAAATGCATAAAATAATATGTATATAATGTAATGTTGGGTTTATAACATACCACAATGTAATGTGTGTATTATACACTTGCTAATAATAGCACAAAGGAGGTAGGTGGGAGCAAAATTGTATTGGGCTAAGAAAATCACTACAGAGGGTAAAACAACAACTATAAATAGTATTTTTGGGTTTGTGACAGGAGTATATATACTATGTATAACACTCTACCACAAAAAGGAGGTAAAGGGAATAGAACTTTATAGGAATGACATTTCAATAAAACACTGTAATTATGCTAGTTCACATGTGAATCAGACTCTCTTAAGCTAATCCAGATAATAAACCTCAGAGCAACCACTGAAAACATAACTCAAAGAACACAGGAGAAAGAACACTAAAGAAATCAAAATGACATTTTCAATTTATAAATGGTAAGTGGTAAGACCTTAAAATGGTAAGTGGTGAGTGATAAGACCTTAAAAGCTGAAAACAGGTAGGGAATAACTTTAGGTTTTAGGGAGTTTGTTTAGACAAGAGGAAGGGCTGAGTCTTCTCTGAACATGGCTGAATTTCTTGGCAAGAAAGCAGGATTGTAAGAGCCAAAGTATTTTCAAATTTCCTCCAAACACTACTCTTTCATCATGGGCTATGAAACAGTCTTATTTTTATGTAAATAATGCCAAGTAGGAGATTGACTTACAAATTATTTTTAAGCAATTTAGTAGAGATGATAGTATTCACACTGTATTGATTTGAGGTTGAGTATGTAAAAGGAAGACGCTGTAGAAATCTGGTAATTGGCATGATCAAGGTAACCTTTGAGAGAGTTTAGGTTTATTGGATGATCGTATCTTTCTTTCCTTCTAAAATGAGATTGTTTACCGCCCTGGCATTAACAGCAGAAAGTTCATAACACCGAAGACACCAATGAAAGCTAAGTGTCTACTTTGATACTGCTCCTATCTAATATGCATTAATATTTTCTGAAAGATGGAGAACTGCATAATTAACTGGCTATATTTAGTAATGAAGAGTTGCTATTGACATCTGTAGCATACAATTCTTAAAAACAATGATTGCTTCTCTGATAACCACAGAGGCAATTCCAACATCTTTGTAAACATCTAATCACGTAGGAAAAAAAATTAAAAGTAGTATGTAGGAACTATATGAAGAATATTAAAACAAAATACTGGGAAAATATTAAATAAGACTGAAAAGATTTGGCAAATGAAATGTGGGTCTGAAGAAGTCACCAAGTTATAAAATGTTACTTCTCTTTATATTATTATTTTAGTTTAATTCCCCCCCCCAAAAAAAGCCTAATAGAATTTTAAGGGATACTTAAACATGATTTATATATATATGGGAAATCAGTGAAAGTAACTAAAAAGAGTTTACAACATAAGAGTGAAGCTGGGATTATATTATCAGAAAATTAATGATGCTAAAGAGTTACAGTTACTAAAACAGTAGGACACTAGTATAAGAGAATGGGTAGATATGTATGAATAAGAACAGAAGACTCCAAGACAGACCCAGAGTTAGCACTGGTAGAGAAAAAGACACTACAAATCAACAGAGGAAGTTTTATACTTCCCAAAAAATAGTGTTTAAATTTGCCTACATTAAAAAAAATTTGGATTCTTATTTCATATCATTCACCAAAGTGCATTTTAAAGAATTAATGTAAGACCATGAAAGAACTACAGCAAAATACAGATGAATATCCATTCACTAGAGCCTGACATGGGGCTCAATCTCACAAACTGAGATCATGATCTGAGCTGAAGTCAAGAGTTGATCCTTAAACAACTGAGCTACCCAGGCACCCCCATACCAATATCTTAATAATGGTGTGAAGACTGCAAATTATTAACGTTTTTACTCTGTTTTGGGGGTATTTTCTTTCCAACATTTTTAATATTAAAATTATTATGTAATTAAAATGGAAGTAACATTAAAAAGGAAAAATCTTATTATATTTTTTCTTTCCTTTCACACCCAAGATGAAGACTCTGACAAGTATGACAAGTGCATTAGTCTGGGATGTTTGCATCAAGAAAGAGACTGGCTCAGCTATATGCCTGGTTCCTGGCACCAGGAGCCTGCAGGGGGACAGAAGTCCACCAGAGCGTGCCATGTGCAAGAGCGGGAAGACCGGGCTCCTCTGAGCCTGGGAGCACCATGGTTACCTCTGTGAATGTCTCTCCCTCATTCAGTTCTTAAAATGCAATAATAGGAAAGTTCCTTTGCATTATTTTTAAATGGAAATTTAAATAGGTGCTTATGTTTGTGCAAAGAAGCAGCAGGTAGCAACAGAAAGGAGCTGCAGGAAAGAATCTAGCAATGTTGTTTAGCAATTTTCTTTCTTCATTACATAGTACTACCCTTCTTTCACCCTCCTTACAGTGAGAAGTTCAATTCGAAGTTCGGGACCAGTATTCCTCTTAACTGCAGAAGCTATTTGAAAGAGCTCCATAACAACCAGAATAATGAGAGCTTAAATTACAGCATACTTACTCTGGGCCGCCTTGCTAAATTCCTTGCACATTTTATCACATTTAATCCACATGACTACCTTGGGAAGTTGATACTATTTTTAAGGCTCTTTTCACTGAAAAGGAAACTGGTAACTTTTTTTAAACGTTTTTTAAGGTTACTTTTAAAGGTCACAGGGCTAGGAAGCAGCAGAAGCCAGAGTGAATCCTTGTCTGTTAGGCTCTGAAGTACAAGCCGCCCTCTTCTCTACTGTGTTGCTTCTTAAATCTGGAGAGAAGGGGTGTAAGAGTCATGATGTGTGACTGAAGGGCAGAGCTAGAGAAGGCACAATATCAGAGTCTCGATGTCTCCCAGCAAAGGGCGCAGGAGAGTTGGCAGTAAAAGACAAAGCTTTAGGGAGGGTATGTGGGTGTGTGTTTGGGTAAGAGCACTGGGCCTGCTTCACTTGGGGGAAGCACACGTGTGTCTCACTGGGCATTGGGTCTTAGAGAAGCAAATTAGACTGCAGCTGCATCTTTCATATTCTATGCAACAATCTTCTCCTTTTAAGTATCCAGGTTTGCAACCCTTGACCCTTGATTCCTAAAGTTATGGGACTGTCATCCTCTAATCAATAGATTTTCCCTTATGCTTCTGTAAACACACAAACACATTCAGGCAGACTCACAACCAGGATTTCTTACTTTAAATTGTTTGTGTCTAGGAGAGGCGAATGTATATGCTTAATGAGGTCTGGTTATTGGTGAGCACTGTCTGACCTCACAGGTACATTACCGTGATGGCAGAGGCTTCCTTCTGAGGTTTCCATGTGGAATTTTAAGTCTATGGTCAACTTAGGCATGGAAGTCATCACAGCCACCATTCACACAAAGGATTTTGTTAAGTACCTGCCACAAGACAGAAACAGAAATGATGTAAGACAGACCTTGTGTGTGTGCGTATATATATATATATATGTACATATATATGTAAGACAGACCTTGTGTGTGTGTGTATATATATATGTGTATATATATATATCAATATATAATATATATATTCCCTCATGTATTATGTATACTATATATGACATTTTTATATACCTCTTAACTTCCAAGTTTCTTTATATGACTAGTAAGGCTATATAAGTGTGACTTATATAATGCTTTTCCAGATTCCAAGAAAAATTCAAGGAGTGGCTACCTGGGTGGCTCAGTCGGTTAAGCATCTGACTTTGCCTCATGTCATGATCTCACAATTCATGACTTCAATCGCTATCTTGGGCTCTCTTGCTGTCAGCTCGGAGCTTGCTTTGGATTCTCTGTTTCCCTCTCTCTCTGCCCCTCCCCTGCTGCCTCCCTCTCTCTTTCCCTCTCTCTCTCTCACAAATAAATACTTTTTTTAAATTCTGTTCACTGGTACAGGTAGGATTCATAGATGGGCTATAATAAACCTTTGTATTTTAGGATGGAAGGGTTTTTGTTCATTGTCTCATGATAGTTATTTGGGGTCTAAATCCTTAATTATCACCACCTGTTACTGCTGGCCGAGCCCCCTTCTCTCCATGATCAGATCTCCTCAGCACGCGTGGGCTCTCTAGGTCTTGCTGTGTTCTCCGGGGCATCACTTCTGCTGTGAAGAAGCAATTGTCTACCACTGCTGTCACATTTCGTTTACTCTCACTCCTGAAAGCCAACGCAATATTTTAAGAAGAATAGTGTTCCTACCTTCGTCCCACAACTCATTGATTTTTTAATAAAGGAAAAGTTTAGAAAAGGTAGTTCACTAAAGAGGAAAAGCCAATAAATGTGTGAATATGTTCAAAGGCACATAAATCAAAATAAGACTGAGGTACCAATTTCATTGAATTGGCAAGCATTTTTGAATGACTGCACCTCAGCTGGCACTGGTGAGGGGAAACTGGAATTCACCGGGCAGGATATAAATTGGTCTAGAGTTTCTGATGGAAAATCTGGCAAGATGCAACAAAAGCCCTAAAAAAATGTGCATATCCTATGGTCTCAAATTTCCCCATGTACAAGTTTTTGTCAGAACATCATAGCAATCATGCACAATATGAATGTTTCAAGATCCTTATCAAAATGTCACTTAGGATATTTAAGAAGTGGAAATAAATTTCAAACAATTGATGAAGTCAATTTTAACACCATACGGTTTTAATTAGGTAGAATAATCTTTACTGATAAGGAAAATATTTACAGTATTCCATTCAGTGAAAAAAGGGCTATAAAATATTATGCCTGCTATTATCCCATTTGATTTTATGTAATACAGTGTGTGTGTGTGTGTGTGTGTGTGTGTGTGTGTGTGTGTGTGTGTAAACAGAGGGTGGGTGTGAGGGAAACAGACTGGAAGAACAGATATCAGAATATCACCTATGGTGTTCTCTAGCTAGTGGTATTAAAAGCGATTTAAGAATTGGCTAAGGAAAGATAGAAGGCCAAAAATATTTTGTAGACACAGTTTTCTGTTAAAAAAACCAATTGTGCTGTGACTTCAGTGAACCAGTCAATGCCTTGTGAAAAGCTGATATTTAATTTCCTGCAATTGTAAATCCAAATACGAGTTCACACAAGTCGATGTCAGAGTCTCTGTCAATAATAGTCCACGAGACTGGCCAGCCCCTTCGCTAAAGTCCTTTGTATTAATAAAAGCTATTTTGTAATGAATGCTTAATATACCCTGAGCTCAGGGCTTTTGGTATAAATTCACAAAACCCTTTCACTAACCGTATGACCTAGGTAAAATCAATCCCCTTATTGCTGAAAACCCCAGGCTTGAGAGAGATTAGGAGGCCTGCCCAGGTCACAAAGCCAGTCGATACTAGACCAAGAGTGGAAACCCAGCTCTGTGCAGCTCTACACCTTCAGACATCACCTCTCTGTAACACAGTCTCCCACCCACGCGTCTGCTGTCACTGTGCCAGGAACCTTCAGGGCAATGACCTCATAAGCTCTTCAACTCCATCAAGGCCCCAAAGCACACTGGTTTCCTCTGTTCCTTCTTCTGTCTGACTGAAAGTCAACTGAATATTATAGATAATCTGATAGATATCTAGTGAGCCAGAAGTAAAGGAATATGTTTATTCAAAATTCTTTAGGTATGTTTCTAAGAACATATATCTCGGAAATAGGGAAAAGGCCCAATGAAGCTAATGTGTTTTGCATAAATACCATTATTCTTGTATCTTACAGCAAAGCAAATACTGGTTTACACATTGCCTAAAGAGCCTTAGGGGAGAAATTAGCATGGAAACCATTTGCTTCCTAAATACAAAGCTTAACTCATGAAATCCAGTTGAAATAAAGATGCCACCGTGAAATAAATCTCATAAAGATGGCACAGGAAACATCTCTGAGACGACGTAGGAGAAACAGAGGAAACCCAGAAGAGTCACTCAAATTGTCCAGTAATCTGTTGGGTGGAACCCTGAGACCCAAGGCTTTGCTTGCAGCAGGATGTCATTAAACTAGGGACAGGGCAAACAGGGATCTGGGCGGGCTACCTACAAGGCCAATGCTTGTCACCAGGAGGAAGAAGGAAAACACAGCAGACCTAGAAATAGCTTGGGAAGGCCAGAAGGGAAGACCAGAATGCTGATCACCCCTAGGGCTGGGCCCTTTGACATTCACAAAACTCAATCCTGCCCCAGGACCTGGTCAGAAACAAAACCAGAAGTGGCCTTCCTGTTGCTCAGCTTGTGCCCATATAATTGTTCTCTTTCCTAAGGTTCAGTTGTGTTTTGCTTGTACCAGAACAGCGTCGAGAGACAAGAAGGCCCTGTATCCTACTACTTCTCTGAATAGCCCACAAGACTGGGTCAGGTAAGGGAGTGGAGGTGTGAGTTGGGCTGAGGATCAAACTGCTGGCCAGATTCTGTGGGGAGTCCCAGACTCGGAAAACCCCTTTGGCTCTGCGTTGTGATGAGCCGTGTGCTCCTTTTCTTTGCCTTGTCTTTTAACACTACTCCCTCAGGCCTCTAAGATCTGGCATTTTTGTCCCCATCCCATGATCAGCCAAAGATGAAAGGCATGTAAGGTGGCATAACAGAATTTTCCAGCTCATGCTCAAATTCATTTTCTACTGGGAGCAAATGGAGCCAGCTGATCAGAGGGTTGGCAAAGAGATGCAGACTAAGAACTGATGCTCTTTATCCATCTCTAACAACCCTGGGAAGAATTCCCAAACAGCACCGTTTATAAAAGAACCAGAAATGACCCTTTCCTGACATAGCCCACAGCTTGTCACAAAATCCTCATGTGTCATTCCAAAGATTGTTTTAATTTTATACATTTTGTTTCCCTCTAAATGATGCTCTTCGGATAATTTAGATTTTAGAAATATGATGAGTGCTTTAAACACTCCAAGACATGTATGTTTCTGTGGCCCAGTGTTATAAATAATGCCGTGTTAATCTTTGTGGCTTTGAAAACATCTTTACTCCATTATGCTATTGATCAACGTGGCCCAGGGAGCGGTCTGAATCATATTGAGAAAAACTGGAAAGGAATTTAACAAACTTCGATTCATCTTTCTTATGGATTTTGAAGGAGATTAAAAAAAAAAAAGGATTTTGCCAGACTTTGGTAGAAAGAATTGATTTTCAATTAGTCAGAATAGAAGGAAATAAGGGTGCTCTCCTCAGAATGCAAAGGATCAAGCAAGTAAGCAAATTAAGCTCTAATTAACCTTAGCAGGATGTTTAATCTAAGTCCTAGTATTTTAAAATCTGTAAAATGAGACTAACAACTGTTACTGCATGAAGATTACATTTCAAAAGGGGAGGCCTTCTCGAGTAAGAAATTGGTGCGGCTCAGGGCAAAGAGGTTTTTTCCTGCTTTCTCCTCTAGGATTTTGATGGTTTCCTGTTTCACATTCAGGTCTGACAACAGCCAAAACATGGAAAGTGACTAAGTGTCCATCAACTGATGAATGGATAAAGAAGATGTGGTATAAACATTCAATGGAATACTATGCAGCAATGAGAAAGAATGAAATCTGGCCATGTGTGGCAACATGGATGGAACTGGAGGATATTATGCTGAGTGAAATAAGTCAGTCAGAGAACGACAGATACCATATGTTTCCACGTATAGGTGGACTTTGAGAAACTTAACAGAAAACTAGGGGGAAGGGGAAGAGGGGAAAGAAAAAAGATACAGAGAGGAAAGGAGACAAAACATAAGAGACTCTTAAACACTAAGAACAAACCGAGGGTTGAGGGGGGTATGGGAGGTGGTAGACGGGATGACAGGCAAAGAGCAGGGCATGGGTTGGGATGAGCACTGGGTGTTGTCTGGAAACCAATTTGACAATAAAAAAATGGGGGGGGGGTGGGAGGCCTTGGCACATACTAAGCACTTGGTGAGTGCTCACCACCATCACTGTTGCTGTAGCCATTTGTCACTGCGACTATATGTGCTAACGCACAAGGCTGAATGAAGGAAGATGGAAATGATGTGCCATGGAAACTTACTTGGTTACAAGGTTGGGACAATGAGGCCAGATCCTTGTTCTTCAGGTGAACAGGTGGATTTGATGACTAAATATTGCACATCTAGTCTCAGAGAGGTGCTCTATAAACATGTACCTCCAGTCAAAGCAAGGTCTGGGTAAAGTCATGGCTTACTTGTCAAACTTACCCCGCACCTGAAAACATGCCTATCTTGCAAATACTATGTTGACTCCATGAGAAAGTCAGAGGAGTGACTGAATTGAGCACTCTAGCAACCCATCTATCTATATCTCTAGATGAAGGAAGTCCTGAATGCCATATTTTCACTAAGTAGATGTGGGTAAAAGAGCTTACCCTGGGAGCGTCTGGGCGGCTCAGTCGGCTAAACTGCCAACTTCGGCTCAGGTCATGATCTCACGGTCTGTGAGTTCGAGCTCCGCGTCGGGCTCTGTGCTGACAGCTCGGAGCCTGGAGCCTGCTTCGATTCTGTGTCTCCCTCTCTCTCTGCCCTTCTCCTGCTCATGCTCTGTCTCTATGTCTCAAAAATAAATAAACGTTAAAAAAAATTTAAAAAAAAAAGAGCTTACCCTGAAGACACAATTGATAAACAGGCATCCCTTGAAACTCTACCTATTTTTTTGCTATGTTCTAGGTTATTTCCCTTTAAGAAAAGTCTTGGTCCTCTTACATATGGCTTCCCATCAATTTTTTTCATCTGGCATTCATTCATCTACTATTTATTGAGTTTTTTCTCTATGTGAGGTAGAGAGCTAGTCGTTGGACCTATTGGTCTCTAGTGATCAAGGAGTAGGGTCAAGGACTCATGTTAGTGAAACAGGGGACACTCCATACGCTATTACCTCAAGAGAAGTTACGGGGTGCCTCACTTTCAGTCATGGGTCCCTCCTACGCCCATAACCACATGCAGTTCTTTCTAAATATCCTGGGCCTGGTCCCACATTCCTCCATTTTATGAGGCAATGAACGCTAGGTGCTCTTTCTAATTTCTCTAATGGACATAGGTAGGTATGGTATCCAATTACTGGGAATTGACGGTTTTTTGCAGACAAAGCTTTGAAGGCCTGTGGGTTCATACAATGGGACTAATTAGAGTGATCAAATAAAAAAGAGTTTCATGTAGCTTCCTCCCTCTGATGTGTGGGGATGTACAACCCCAGACACACATAGAGACTTGAGAGAGACAGCAGCAGGTGTTGATATGAGAAGAACACGGCCTGGTATGGCCATTAATTCAGTCACAATTAATTGATGATGGTGGCACCAATAGCTTCATTATCCTTGAACAAACCATTTGTGGACATCTTCAGGAAACAAGGACAATGCTTGTCCTTTGCAAAGCTAACTCTTTGCATAAAAATATTTATAATGTAGTTTGTGGAACTGGTGCTAGAAAGTCATTATTAAAGGGAAGAGAGATTTATTAAGATGGGAAGTGAAATTTAAAGTTTCCACACATTTTGACACAAGGGCTACATGAAGCACCAAATCCTTGTTTGGCAAGAACGCCCCTGGTGAGTCATCTCCTAAGGGTTCTGATTAATGCCTTGCAGTTCCAGCAGACGAGGGATACTTGTCACTATGTGTGTTAAGTCACTAAGCACTCACGAAAATAATCCTTCAAAAGGACTAAAGTTCCGGCAAGGTCAATTATACAGAACACAGCACCAAAGCTCTATGTGTTTGGTAAAGCCACCTTCCTGGTGTTCTTAGTCATAAATTACTTTTTGCAAAACCAGCCCTCCTATTTGCTAAAAGGATGGCACTGTAACTCCAAAATGGCCTTACATAAGAGTAAATCTGCATAATCACCAGGTAGTGCATATAGAGCCCTCAGCATGAGGCTGGAACATGCTAAGAAGGGACCCGTGGTCTTATTATCATTTACTTTCCATCATTTCCATTTCACCTGTGTGCAAGTTAATGCCAACAGAGCTCCTATGAGTATTATGAGAACAGAGGATTTAACAGAAGAATTGTTGTTCATATGAACGGGGAATGGAAAAGTGAAAATCTTACAGTGGGCTTTGCAGAATCAGAAAAGTCACTAGCAACGTCCTTGTGCTGTACCGGTGAAGGGAGGACAAGTCAGAGCTCACAGGGAAACAGGAGACGCTGTGTGCACCTGGCTGCTAACATGGGACCATAAAGGTGGAGCTCTTGGAGAGGTTGGGAAACTCTGGTGTCTGTGGAATCAGTCACCCCCTGGAAACGCACCACCTGCAGCCTGCGGCCGAGCACCTGGTGGCGGGCAAACACAGACCAAGCGCCGAGGGAGAGCAGGAGCACAGGGGCTGGCTGAGGCCTGACATGCTCGCAGCACAGTTTGTGATCGTCCCTGCTCCAACAGTGCAAAGAGGCCTCGGCTTCACTTCCGTCCCCCAAATCTCACACAAGGTTCCCTTCTGGCTCTAACTGGGAACTGTCCTGGGAAGGAAGCCCTGGGAAATATTTTTCTCCCTTAGACAGGAGAAGCAGTGCCAAGTGAACAGAACAACGCCTGTCTTAGAATCGTGATGTCACACGTGAGCTCTGGAATCTACCCCTTCCCAGCTCTGGAACCTTGACGAGTTTCTCCACTCCCTGAAGCCTCAGCAATCCGTATGGAAAATGAAGGTAATAATAGAATGCACCTCAGAAAGGTGATGGGAGGATTAAATGAAATAAGACATATCAAGAGCTTCGTTCAGGCACAAAATGACAACAACAGTTAACAACAATAATAGTATTATACAATTTACATTAATGGTGAGGGTATTAAATCCTATGTGACCTTCTCTACTGAGTACCCCAGAAACTGGCCAGGACTGTACTGATGAATAGCTCGAGCAGTCTAGCCTGCTCCAAATTCAATCTTTGACAAGATGTCATGGTCTGCAGGAGAATACATTTTATTCTATTTCTCTAAGCATAAGCCCTAGCCAGTAAATTACAAGAGTAAATGTGCTTGCATGCTACAAAAATCCTTCAGGTTAGCTGTGTGTTCTGAGTGACATGAAAGAAGTAGAGATGACTCTCAATAGGCTGTCTGCCTTGAAAGATGCCACAAAGAAACTGACTCACTGTCAAGCTAGATATGAACAATCCGGCTTTAACACTATGAATTACCTCTGATGGTGTCTAGTCAACACAACTGTCTTCAACCCAACAGTCAGATTTGAATACACTTGTGTGTGTGTATGTGTGTGTGTGTGTGTGTGTGTGTGTGTGTGTGTGTGTGTATGTTCACTGAGCTGAGAACTTCCATTTATTGAGCAACTACTAAGCATCAGTTACCATGTTAGGCATTAACCATTTAATTCAATTAAAGGTAAAATTTAAAGTTATTTTGATATAAGGGACAAATAAAACATAATTCTTGCACTCCAAAAGCTCACAGTGTCACAGAATAGAATAGAAGGTGGAGGCAAAATAAATGATTATGAAAATCATGAGAACTATTTTATAAATAATAGAAGTACACTGCCATGGGACCCCAGAAAAAGGAAAGAGTGCACATTCAAGTTTTCAAGTGTCAGTCCACGCTACCTTCTCCAAAAGGCCTTGCCTGAATGAAAGCAGTCCACTCCCCTTTCTTACAATACCCTACTTTATTTTCCTCCTAACTATTACCACAATTGGCTATTAAAAAAACCTTTTTATTTATTAATGTCTCTTTCAAACTGGAGGGTAAACTCACAAGATGAGATGAGAAGATTTATCTATTTTGTTTGATGCTAATTCTTCAGGGACTAAGACACTACTTATCACTTAAGAGATGCTCAATAAAAACCTGTCAAATGAATGGATATGTAGCCGATAGATCCCACGATGTCTTCATAAAGCAAGTGAAGCTGTGTGCTTTTACAAGCACATTCACTCAAAAATGTGTCTTAAGAAACGAAAAATTTCAAGGAGGGTTTGGAGTTAGAAGAAAGCAGTTATTACGGGAGAAAGGAACAGGTGACTAGAAGTCCAGAAGCAGGTGTCCCAATTCTCAAGCAAACAGCAGCATCGGGATACATACCTGTCTTGGAATAATGTATGAATGCATGTGTTTTTAGTTCAAAGAAAATGTGACCAAAGCGGGCTGTGGTTGAAAGGATGGCTGAGTTTCTGTTGCAAACAAACTTTCTAAGAGGACATTTTTGGCAAGTGATAATTTGTGGTTGACTTAGTGACAAATATTTAAAAAACTAAGCAAATAAAAGAAAAAATAATAATTAAAAAAATAAAGGTTAGTTGAGTTTGATGTCAGGAACTCACTGGCTCTGTAGACACATTCGTTCTTCTCGGGGCACTCACACGGGCGACAATAAGGCACCAATACGCCACGTGAGGCACAAGTACTCTCTCATGGGAATAAACTCTTCAAGTAGGATGCAATAATTCACTTACTGCTTGTGGCACAGGTTGGTAATCCTCTACGAATATCTGGTTACTAAGCATCTTTTGGGGGGTGGCGGGTGATGTATTTCTTGAATCTAAGGGATCTGTCCCTTCTAGCCCTAGGTCATTAAGATCTAGGGACTTAAGAAAGGGACCACTTTCTTCTTGCTCCCTCTCTCTGTTATCTATCCAAATAGTCAGAAAAAAAAAAGATTCTAAGATGGTAGAACAGAAGAAGCCTGGACCCCTGAGTCACTGCTTGGAGAAGAGTCATTTAGGAACATCTCTGACACACATCAGACTGCTCTAAGTGAGGGGCAAAATTTTGTTGTTGTAAGCCTAAGACTTGGGGTATCTATTTTATCGCAACATAGATTAGACTAGTCATCCTAATATACTCTTTAACGAAACTAATTTTATCCTTTATTTCTTTTTTTGGGGGGGGGAAGCAGTGGGAGTTTAGTTCTGTTTAAATCTTCATATGTACTATCATCATAAAAGGCAGCCACTTAAAAAATTCAGCCAATTAGACTAATGACCTTGCTTTAAACCTCTCCTCCCATTCAGACCTAGCACACAACACAATATAATATTAGTAATATACAGTATTGATTTGATCACCATTTTCTATAATTGTAAAGTCAAGGAGACTCCCATTTAGGAAGTGAAGTATAAAACACTTCTTATTTTAAGGATTAGAGAATCTGATTTGGGTAAGCTCTTTCAAATTTCCCTACACTTTTGGCCACCTTTTCTTCCTCCTATGATATCTCAATTGACCCTTACATCATTCTTATATCCCGGCTAGGATAAACAACTCAATCCAACTGAATAATGAAGTGTGATAGGAGGAGGGAAGGGAGGAGTCAAGCATAGCAGGAATTTGTGTAAAATTCAGGGTCCCTACTATTCCAGGGGGCACCGCCCACCAGAATGCTATGTAAAAACTGCTCTCTGCAGAACAAGTGCCCAAGACACCTTGCACTGAGTGCTCCAGGGTGTGCTGTACATACGGAACGCTGCCTCTCATAGTTATATAGTTCAGGGGCAATATGAGAAATGTAGCAGCGATCCAGAACCCAGAGTGAATTACACATGCCAACATCCTCGAATAGAAATAGATCAAATTAGGCCATGGTCTGCGAGTAGAATAAGCATTTCTTTAAAAAAGACAAAGACTGATTAGCGCACATACTTGGAATATCTTCTGAAAATGGAGTAACATCCGACCTCAGACCCTCTGGCTCATTTTAGTTGTGTGCCTTTGTATTCACATTTAACATGATTTCCAAATAATTGGTGAAATTATTCCAGATATTGGTTCAATAATTGCATAAGCATTCGAGTATGAATTTAGGGAGAAAATTAAATTAATATAAAAACTTATATTCACTGAAGCCTCAATTATTCTCCCCAGAGTTTAAGTAACAAGCAAAGCTCTAACTCTAGGGGTCCAAAGTTCCTTCCGATATGAGTTTACCAGTGAATGTAAGGGTGTATGTGGGTAACCTATGCTCACTAATGGAAACTTAGACAAAATAGAAAAGAAAAATATGGGAAAGCAGAGTCACTTGGGAGTCTGCCATCCAAAGCTATCTATGAAACAGTGTATTGCATATTTAACAGAATTAAAATTATATTTAAAGGTATTATAGTATGAATAAAATGTGTAAGTTGTGTTTTTATTTTCACAATGTGTACTGTGCTTTCCCCCAAATCATTAAAAATCAGTTTTTTAACAATTTTTTAACGTTTATTTTTGAGAGAGAGAGAGGCAGAGAGACAGGGAGACACAGAATCCCAACCAGGCTCTAGTATCTGAGCTGTCAGTACAGAGCCTGACATGGGGTTTGAACCCAGTAACTGACACATCATGACCTGAGCTGAAATAGGACGTTTAATTGACTGAACCACCCAGGTGCCCCTGTAGAGTGGACATTTAATAAATGATGGATGTTTTTTAAGTTTATTTTTGAGACAGAGAGAGAGCACGAACAGGGGAGGGGCAGAAAGAGAGGGAGACACAGGACCCGAAGCAGGTTCCAGGCTCCAAGCTGTCAGTACAGAGCCTGACACAGGGCTCAAACTCACAAACTGTGTGTGAGATCATGATGTGAGATGAATTTGGATACTGAACTGACTGAGTCACCTAGGCATCCCAAAAATCATTTGTTAATATACAATGGAATATTACTCAGCCATAAAAAAGAATGAGGCCTTGCCATTCTTGTTATCATGGATGGACCTGGAGTGTATTATGCTACATGAAATAATTCACAGAAAGACAAACACCATATGATTTCACTTATACATAGAATGTAAAAACAAACAAAAGGAAAACTCAGATTCTCAAATATAGGAACAAACTGGTGGTTGCCAGAGAGAAGGCAGATGCGAGGACAGGTGAGATAGAGGAAGAGGATTAAGAGGTACAGGCCTCCAGTTATAAAATAATTAAGTCATGGAGACGAAAAGTACAGCAAAGGGAATAGAGTCAATAACACTGTACGGGGGGCCTGGGAGGCTCCATACGTTTAACATCGGACTCTTGATTTCAGTTCAAGTCATGATTTCAGGGTCATGGGATTGAGCCCTGCACTGGGCTACTGCACTAGGCACCGAGACTTCTTGGGATTCTCTCTCTCTCTCTCTCTCTCTCTCTCTTCGCCCCTCCCCTGCTTGCATGCACTCACTCCCACTCTCTCTCTCAAAACAAAAATAGTGTAATAATATTGTATGGTGACAAACAGTGACTATACTTACCATGGTGAGAACTGAGTAATGTACAGAATTATTGAATCATTATGTTGTATACAGGAAACTAATTGTACGTTAATTATACTTGAACTTAATAAAAACATAGAACCTTTTAAAAAATGTTCTTAAAAGTTACATTATATTCCATACAAGTGTATCAACATTTAATCCTACATATCCTTATTCTGCATATTTAGATTATTTTTAAAAGTATAGCACATTTACAAACAGTTTGTTACATATCTTCATGTTTATACATAAATATATTTTCTGTGTTTTAAATTATTAACCTAGAATATCTTCGATATAGTCCTTTCTTGAAATGGATTTTTGGCCATAGAAATTCATTCCTGAATACAAAAGTAATTGTGGAAAATTATAATGATCCATGCTATATCTACACTAGAAAATAATCACCACTGGTTGTGTTTGCCTTTTTTATTGATATACATATTTCTTTTCATATGCAAATAAAAATTCAAATATAAATGGTACTATGACCAAGTGATTACCTTTTATATTAAAATGTTCTGATGCTCTTCTAGCCTAGCCTCCAGAATCCCCAGGGTTGGGGCGGGTCGGGGGGGAAACTGAATGTTTCCAAGGATAATACTGGATTTGCACATGAAGCAAAGAGGAGAGTGTAAGTGGAAAGTGTTGGCTGTGTTTAAAGCAATCTGCTTGCTCCTCCATATTCAATGTTCTCCTCTCAGAACCTCATTAGAAAGAGTCTGTCACTTCGCTTCCAAATGCATTCTGCCCAGCAGGATTGGCTCCTCTCCAGATACCATCAACTTCACAGAAATCAATGTGGTGGTGGTTGCCCATTCCAAGAATAATCACTTTAAAGACTCCTTGAATATAAAAAATCAATCACAGAGCAAGTCATTGCAATCCATATAATTAAATCACTCCCAAGCACCCTCATTTTTTCTCCAAACAATCGTGATAAGAGTCTAAGCTGACAGAATCTCCATAGGGTGCCTCATCTGAGCTCCAAGAAGGTCAGAGATTGCTTCAGACTCATCTTGTTCCTGTGATTATCTGGGCTTCTGACCTCAGACAACAAAGGCAGAGCACCAGATAGGCAAGGAGAGAGGCCAAGTGGAAAAACAAACGTTCTTATTCTTGTGAGGGTGACCAACAGTGTGTTTAGTGGGGTAGCTAGTCACTAAAGTCAGTTGCTGTCCATCATCTGTACAGTGGTCGATGCTCACTCAAGGGGTGTGACCAGTGGTAGGCTAACCTGCCTGTTGGAGAACATTCCTGTCACTTCCTCCTCTATGTGAGGTGCTGAGGTGAGGCACGTTTGAATTATAACACAATGTCCTTAGTGTAGCAGAGATGGGAGGGAGCAAGCAGGAAAGAAGCAGTCGGAAATACAGGAGCTGACTGAGCTGTATGGCAACAGATTGGATATACTGAGGGATGAGAATGGTATGGGGATAATGAGGGAAAGCTTCATGGAGAAGTAAGTCTTTACTGAGTGTTCAAAAATAAAGAAGAAGTCTGCTTCTAATGATGGGAGATTAAATATTTCAGACCAACATCACTACTGAGAACAACCAGAATATGTGGTGTGTGCCTGTGTGTGTGTGTGTGTGTGTATACATGCAAGCACACCTGCTCTTCTAGTGTCCTAGAAGATCATCTTATGTTTCAAAATTCAGAGACATGGTTCTAGACAAACCATGGGTCAGTAAGGAAATTACAACAGAAATTGGAACATATTTGAAACAAATAATAAAAAAAGATAAACATTGTAATTGTAACATGAAGCTAAAGATGTTCTCAGAGAGACATTTATAGCCCGAAATACAGTTAAAAAAAAAAAAAGCTACAAAATCAGTGATTTAGATGTTAACAAAAGGAATTCTCAAAAAAAAAACAAAACTAGAGAAAGAAAAGTAAATTGAATTCAAAGTAAAAGGAAACAAACAATAAATAGATAATCGGAAATCAATGAAAGAGAGAGAAAAAGACTAATAAATTAGATACACCATGATAAGACATATCAGGTTAAAAAACCAGGAGAGCAGACACAAATAACAAATATCAGGAATGAAAAAAACGGAACACCACAAGGTAAGCATATCATAAACAAATATGCATATGCAAATACATTTGAAAGTTTAGATGAAATAGTCAAATTCCTATAAAAAATTTGAAAATAGAAGAAGTAGAAACATAAATGCCCCTATCACTATTAACAAAATGTAATTCATAATTAAAACTTGTCTCCACCCCACCCCACCACCAAAATGTATAATCAAGTGGTTCCTCAGGTAAATTTTACTAAACATTTAAGAAGGGAAGAAAAATTTTAAAACATTACCTGACAATAAAAAAAAAATGAAGAAAACACTTGCCATCTCATTTAATGAGGCTATGATTCATGAACACAGCTGCAGAAGATCTAAAAAAATATCAGTCAGCCTAATACAAAAGATACAAAAAAGGAAAGAAAAAAGGATAATATACCCTGATCATCCACTTACTCCAGGAAGGCACGGTTAACAGAACACTGGAATTGATCAGTATATTTTACCACCTTCACAAAATAAAATAAAAACCATATGATCATTTTTTAGGGATGTAGTAAGCAATTTACTAAAATGCAATATCCATCCATAATAAAAACTCTTAAAAATAGAAATAAAAGGGAGCTTTCTAAATATAACACAGGGTATTCATACACTTAGTGGTAAAGTGCTGAAGACTTTCCCTCTAAGGTTAAAAATGAGAAAATGTTATCTGCTATAGCAACATCTTCTTTACATTATACTGAAAGCCTGTGTAATAAGGCATGAAAATATATAAATGTGTAAGGACTAGACAGGAAGAAATAAAACTGTCACTTTTTTACAATAGATGTGATTTTGTGCATGAAGATTTCAGAATAACTCATAACAAATTTACTAGGATTAATAAATGAAACAGTAAAGTCACTAGATGTAAGGTCAGCTGGCAAAAATCAATACCGGCAAAAACAGCTCAAACAAAAGATACCATTTATGGAGCTTAGTTCTTAAGTTCTGCCCCATTCCTCCCTGAGGGTGGGCTAACTTAGTGACTCATATCTAAAGAATACAGGAAATAGGGAAACCAGTAACAGGACAGTGGAGAACCCTGGCAAATATCACCTCAACCAAGTGATGAAGGTTAACGTCACACCAGTGTTGTCATGTGGATATCACGTGTCCTCTGATAGGATGTGACTTCATTTCTGTGCATTCTTTCAAAACCCCAAAGCTTGTGTCTAATAGTCCAAAAACCATGAGGAAAAACTCAGACTGGGGGACTCCTCCAGAGTACCTGGCTAATAATCCTCAAGACTATCAAAGTCATGAAAAAGGAAAGACTAAGAAAGTGCTAGTGGCTTTGGGAGACTAAGAAGGTGTAATAACTAATTGAGACGTGGTTCACTGGATGTGATCCTGTAACAGAAAGAGAGTATTAATGGAAAAACTAAGGAAATCCAAATAAAATATGGAGTTTAATTAATAATAATAGTAATGTAAATGTGTGCGCTTGAAATTATCAGAGGAGCAACTGAAGCAGTCCCTAGAGATAACCCAATCCACCCATCTCCTTATAGTGATAGAGGTGAGACCTAGGATCCAGAAAATGGAAGGGATTTGTAGTAATAGTTAATAGTTAACAGCAATGCAAATAGTAAGGCAAAGCCTGCACTCCTAGTCAAGAGTCTTGCAGAAGAGAGGAGGACATTCATCAAGGGCAACTCTCCCCCTCGTTTGATCCTTCGACATCATGACCAAGGTGACCTGACCTCAACTTGCCTTCTTACAATGATGAGAAGGTCATTGCCTATAAATGGCTGGTCATTAAGAAGTTCTCCTCTAAAATTTCCTGACTAAGGGTTCTTATTCTCTCCTCTGGCCATATACGGTTGGGTGGTGAGAAGATAACACCAAGTCCTTATAAACTCCTTGACAAGTATCTTCCCATAGGCTGTCTTTGAATCTTGGTTACACATTTCCTGCTATTCAAGATTCAAGCTGACAGCTTATAAGCCTTGGGATCTTACAATGTAAAATAGGCCAGAGCAAGTGTAGAATGCTGCCTTTATTAGTACTGCTGCCAGGGTCACTCAAGTGATTCATGGCATGTCTAAGAATGCATATGTAATTTGGGCTGCTCTCTCTTGACCGTGAAATCTTGTAAGTGCCTTTTGTTTACTGTCAGACAGGAAATACAGAATAATTCTCAATAGCAATCTGAACAAAACATAATTTGGAAAGAAACTCAAATTTAAGGATTATTGGCACTTTGATTTTATCTCTGAGCTTTCCTTACTTCTAATGTCTTAAAAGGAATTTTTGGAAGTAATCATAGCATATGTCTTACATGAAAGTGATGTGGTGATAAGATACTAAAATTAACATGTCATGAGTAACAGTCTTGAAATTAACATATGTCTTAAGTATGAATACATAGTATCAAGAAATGAATGAAGACTTGTTTGAAATAAGTATTCTATTGAGACGCGGGAGAAGCGGGGTGGTCTGACCATTCTGTGTCAGCTTGAAATTATGAGGAACACCTGAAGAAGTCCCTAGAGATCATCCATCTCCTTATATAGATAGAGGTGAGATCCAGAAAGTGTCACACTGAGTTACGAATACATATGGACAGAACACATTTCTTGCTCTTCAAAGTCCAGCCGTTCTGAATGGCCTCTAGATCCAGTAGAAGGTACTAGTTTCCAACGATAAATAAAGAATTGGCAACTGACAGGAGGAAAAAAAATTCCTTTCCATCTTAATGCTTTTCCTTTACCTCTTGGGATTGCTCACTTTCTGTCCACAGATTTTTTTTCCTACATCTCATATATCGAGCAAACAAAATCAAAAAATAGAGTAAAAACTGAAACCAGAACTTTATCTAGGCAGTAAAATATTAGCTACTATTTAATAAGTGTTCCCTATGTGCCGTGGCATCCAGTTTCACATAATCCTAAGAAATTAATGAGCTAGATATGATTTCATCCATCTTGAATGGACGCCCATGTTTTAAGAGCACAGACCATCCTAGGTCTGAATTCCTGCTTGTGCAAGTTACTTGCTAATTTCACCCTGTTTTCTCATCTGTACAATGTTGAGAACATCTGTTCTATGATGCATATAAAGTATGTAGCACAACTCCTGGAACAGAGTATCTAATTAATGGCAGTTATTATTTATGTGACTATATAAAGAAATGGAAATTCCAAAGAAAAATTAACTAGGTTGTTTAAACTCATGTAGAGCTGGAATTTGAAGCCAAGCTCATCTGACATGTACACACACAAACACACGTTGTGGATACCCACACACACCGTAAAATGGAGACGTTTTCTTTGGTCAAATAAGCCCAGAGTTGGTAGTCCAGACAGCTATAATGGTGCTATGATGCCTTTGATAATCCGGCCTCGTTCTACTTTTCTGTCCTGCATCCTTGATGCTTGGACCCATCCTCAGGGTATCCTCATGGTTACAAAATGGTTGCTATACCTTTACCATTTTAACAAAAGACAAAAAGAGGAAGGAGTAGAAGAGAAGAATAAGAGATGCCTCTTAGATGGATTCTGCATTATTCCAGGTGTGAGATACTACTAGTCCCCAAAGTAAATACTTGTTAAGGAAGTTTTCCTCATTCAGGGCATTTGTCCTGGCATGTAGTATTAAGTCTGGTGGAGAATAGAAACAAGTTAAGAACCCAGTTTCTTAGATTCTACCAACCCACTGGATGGGCCAGTCTTTCTCCCATATCTCAGCTTCCCTACTGGGGAAATGAGGACATAGAAGAAGCTGGTCTATCTAACCCTGTCCTATACATTTCTCTATGCCCATATTCCTGGCATCCTCTGGAGGAAAAAGATGGAGCATTCAACCAGATAGCCATGAGGGGCACAGAACGGATCATGATTGCCAGTCACACAACTGGTCGCGGGCACTTACTCTGCATTGCAAGGCCATATCTGGCTCTGAGCAATGCTATCAGGAAAGTGTTTGCTGGAGCCCTTCCATATTGGGTGAGGGGCAGAGAGAGAGGGAGACAGATGATCTGAAGGAAGCTCTAGGCTCTCACTGCAGAGCCCCATGTGGGGCTTGAACTCACAAACCGTGAGACCAACACCTGAGCCGAAGTCAAATACTTAAGTGACTGAGCCACCCAGGCGCCCCTATATTTTAAAATACCCTACTAACTGCTTGCTACTGCACTACTGCCACCTTCCCATGTAATCCTCATATGAGATTTGTGGCAATATCCCTACTCTATGGATGAAGAAACTGAAGCTTAAAAAGAGCAAATAAGGTCACAGAGCTAGTGTGGTGCCAGGGACAGTCTACAAATACAAGTCCATTTGATTCCCAAGTTCATGAAAGATTGGCAATTTAATTTCAGGAAATATTTGCAATTTATTAAGTGCTTCCAATGGTAGACCCAATGGTAGAATTCTCTTCAGCTTGAAGTGTGAAACATTTTGGGTACAAGATCATTTTCTTGTGCCCTAAGGTCATCCTTTGCCTGCTCCATGATCTACTCTGGCATTTAGTGGCAATGAATTAGCCCCATTTATTTTGAAGAGTGACACTGCAGTTTGCACCTCTGTGCTCTTTTTCTCGTTCTTCTTACCGGCTGGTGCCGATCAGGGAATGCCCAGTACTCCTTGCCAGCTGGCATGACAGCCTCATTGTCACTTGTGAATTCTAAACAGGACGTCTGCTCTCACCACACAGGTACAGATGCCTCGAGCTGGTTCCAAGAAAATGCTGTCAGGGCGCCATGCTGTGAGGCCTGCTACATAACTTACCTAAGTTCATGCCCCTTGAAAAGCATCTTTTTCACCTCTCTGCAAAAAGACACAGTGAAACCTAGTTTGCTAACAAAGAGACATGAAAAAATACACCAAGAAAGAAATCCAAAGAGAGAGAAGAAATCAATAGCATTGAAGAAAAACAAGATGAATGTGACACCTGGGAAGACATTTTTCACTAACGGTATTGTCATTATAGTCTAAAGAATAACCACATGAAAGATTCCTGCCTTGGGCTGTCAAAAAGAGCTAATTACACAGAAGTATTAGCTTAGTTCGGGTCTCTGAAATGTGTTCAGCAGAACACTAATTTTAAAAAGATGATTAAAAGGTCTTCTACAGGGAAAAATAGTGTGCTATCAAAACAATCTGGAAGAACCTAGGATAAACAAATTTAAATGGACTTCTTTCTCCGCTACTGAAGATTTCTCAGTTTTTAATATGTTAATGAACATTATGAATTTCCAAGAGGGGAACTATAGTATGCAGAATTTTCTAGACTTCACAATCTTCCTTGACCTCCACAAAGTAGGTTTCACCTGTTACTCCTTATCACTAAACCATGTTCATTTCTCCCCTAGACTGTATTACAGTTTGTAATGTTATATTTATTCTTAGCTAATCAGCTTGTGGGTCTTTCTCACTGAACCCTGTGACCTCCATGGGAGCCGGGACCAGATCAGTTTCACTGACAACGGTACCCCAGCAGCTAGTGCTAGGTTGACACACAGAAGATGCTGCATAAACATGAGTTTATACCTTTTTCCCCCTCATGTTTAACATTTATTAAGTAAGTGCTTTCTACATGCTTTTAATGGATTATCTCATTTAGTTTCCATAAGAACCCTAAAGCATAGGTACCATTACTATTTTCTTTGAACAGAGGAGGATATCAAGGCTCAGAGAATTCAAGTGACTTGCTCAAGATCTCACAGGCAGTAAGTGACAGAGACAGGATTTGAACTCAGGCATTCTGGTACCAGAGTCAGCATTATCATATAAAATGAATGTTACTAGGTTTCTGTCCAATCCCAGGAGGGAGGCGAAAGTGAATGATTACAGTAAGTCTTGGCTCAGAGGCCAGCCAGGGCCCTTTGAACTGGGAAGAGATGCTCTGGGAGGTTCCCACTGAGTCCTTATTATGTGGTAGGCCCAGTTTCACACCGTGAAACTCATTTTACCCTCAACGATGCACTTCAAGGATCAGACAGTTTCATCTCCTTCCACAGACAACCAAACCAAGCTCAGAGAAACTAAGGGACCTGTCCAGTCACTGGGCCAGAAGCAGCAGAATAGAGGTTTGCCTGATTCCCAAACTCTTGCTCTGGGTACAGCCACACAGGGGAGGTGGCTGAGCTAGAGCTTGAAGGAGATTGACAGCCTGAAGGAATGTTTCAGAACAAAATCTGTCACTCTCAGACTCCCTGTTTTCTGTTGCCTATCATGACCTCATTCCACAAAGCCATGTGGCATTGATACTTTAGCCCTGGTGTTGCCCAGGTTCTGGCCAAGGGACACATAACACTCACGTTGTTACCTGGCTTATCTAGCCTTTCTGGTCTGGGGAACGGTGTGGACTCCGGAGTCATAATTCACACCTGGTTCTACCGCCTTCTAGCTCTATGGCCTTTAAGCGCTTGACATCTTTGAGCCTCACACATAGTAACAGGCCCTACTTCACCAAGACAGCTGGGATGATTAATTGAAATAACACTTTTAAGTGAAGTACTTTAGCTCATAGTCTGGGATATTTTAGATATTTTTAAAGTTGCTGTTATTAATAAAATAGTTAACAATCCCTCATGATCCAGGCTGGTGACCCTGAGGAGGCTATGGCACCTCAATATCTCACACATCCTCACCTGGGGACAAAAGATACGTGGGTAAGTGGAGTACTCAGAAGGTGCTCAGTAAATACTATTGAGGGGGCGCCTGGGTGGCTCAGTTGGTCAGGTGTCTGACTCCAGCTCAGGTCATGATCTTGTGGTTCACAAGTTCGAGCCCCATGGTGGGCTCTGTGCTGACAGCTCCAAGTTTGGAGCCTGCCTTGAATTCTGTGTTTTCCTTCTCTCTCTGACCCTCCCCCACTCATGCTCTATTGCTGTTGCTCTCTCTCAAAAATAAATAAACATTAAAAAAATTTAATAATAAATGAATAAATGAATGTTGTTGAGTTGACTTGGCTTCTTCCCCCGCATCACAAAACTGCAAAGGCAGGAAGGGATGGATATCATCGTGGATGCCCAGAGCAGTGGGCTGCACACTGGGACAGGGACTTCCCGCTTTGCTGTGCAAATCCCAAGGGCTCTGGTGGACAGGCAGTCTCTGGTGGGTGTGAGGGGCAACTTTCGGAGTCCTTCAGGAAGGGTCTGCTGTCTCAAGCGACACGAGTTTATGTGGTGGCACTTCAGAGGAATACGCAAGGGTGAAGGCTTCTCAGGCAGTGAATCAGCTCATTGAGTTTTGCCACCTTTGTGGCCTTTGTCCCTGATTATGCTTTGAAGCAACCTTCTATCAAGTGGTAAATTTAAGACCCAGTTTTCACACAAATGCTTCACCCGGGGCTGCAGAGATTCTGTGCTCTCATGCAAAGGTGGACTAGTAAGTGGTGCACGTAGCCAGCACCTACTGTGTGTCTGGCTGCCCGCTGAGCCCTCCCATGTGTTACCTCACTGGATCCTTATGGTATTCCACGAGGCAGGTGACAGCATCTCTACTTTACAGTTAAGAAGATGAAGCCCAGAGAGTTGAGGGAATTTTCCTGGTCACAGCATTCCTGAGGGGTGGAGCCAAAGCTTGCCTCTTAGACATTGTGGAACTCCTGTTCCTCACCCCAAATTCCATTTCTCCCTGGAGATGAAGCATCTGACTGGTTCTCAGGACTTGTGGGTTCTAGTCCTAACACAGCCTCTAGTTTGTGTTAACAACTGTTTAACTTCTTTAAGCTTCTACTGCCCCATCAGCCAATTAAGAGTGATTGTTACAATAATAACAATTTATGAAGTCATTATCAGGCACAGCATGGAATACTTCACACGTGTTCCCTCCCTTAATCTTTACAATTGTGCTTTCAGGCCAAGTCAGTAATTGTCCACATTTTACAGAAAGGAAAGGAGGCCCCTCGAGAGCAAGTGAATGCTCATTTTCACAGCTTACAGGTAACTGGGCCAGAAGCCAACAGGGAGACAGGGATCTCAAGTACTATACACTCAGCCTCTGTTCCCGGTGCCAGAGGGGTGGCACTACAATCTTCCTGCTTCCAGATCAATCTCTGGGATTCAAAAGAAGGCATCAAGATAGTTCCCAAGGGGCCAAGACCGCGGCCTACTGGACAGGCACGTTACTGCAAAGCCCATCCCCTGTCTCAGCCTCCCAGCCCCTGTGCTTTTGCTCACATTCTGCCCCTGCCAGCCTCACCCTGTGCTTCTTTACATCATCTTAGCTTCTATCCTTCAAGCCACGAATCCAGTCTCACTTCCCACTCAAGAGATTCTTGGCGGTGGTTCTGCTCTTTTCGCTTATTTGTCAAACACTTAGGTTACTGTGAATCGCTACTTAACACTAAGCTTCAAGGCTTGGATGTGGCAGGTACACAGCAAGTCAGAGGATGACGACTTTACACGCACATTGCTCACCCACGCCCACAGTGCGCGTGGACCTACACAGACTCAGCATGTATGCGGTATGCTAGTCAACAGCTTAGCACTAGGTTTTCAAACAAATCTCAATTCGTGATCTCCAAACTGGGTTTCTTTTTGTGCCTTGTCTCCTCCACCCCTCATCTGGTGCCTTTGAGGTAACTGAGGTCTCGGGGTCACAGAAAACCAGACAGGTAAGTGCCCTTGGCAAAAGCTGAATAAGGAAGCAATGCAAACTGAGTTTCTCCATTTTAGGTTCTCAAACTCAATGCAAGGGTAATCAGAAAAGCTTCCAAGTGTCACAGCTAATAAGGATCCCTGCTTATTCCCTCTTTACCAGAGTCCTTTTGGCCTCTTCCAAAGAAGCCACACGTAGGTGGACACGTAGAGAGGATGGTCAGTGACCGAATGGAAGGGTCTAGGGTCTGCTGTCATGTCAGCATCTCTACTCTTCCAGGGACATGTGCTCATCTGAACAATTGATGTTGAGAAATATCCTGTAGCTCCAGCAATTCACTGAAGCCACCAAGGAAACATGTCACACAGCTAGGGTAGAACCTCATATGTTTGCTTAATTATACCACAAATTCCCCCTCCTCCTTCAGCCAGACTTGCTCTATGACAGGACATCAGCAGAGCATCACAGACACCTAACAGATGGTGGAATCCAAGTGCAGAGGGACCTTGTTCAAAGGAACTTCAGAAAAGGCATCATGTCCTGGGTAGGGAATGGTCATGAGCCTTTGTCATCCAATGGAGCTCAAGGCTGCATGGGCAGGGTGCAGGGTGCAAACTCTTGCACTGCACTGGTGCACTGTATAAACCTTCTAAGAAACCAATAATGGACACACCAAGGGTATTGAGGAGGACTTCTTGGTGTTAATGATTTATTAGGTGTAGAAAACTAAGCTAGATGGGGAGTCCCAGAACCAGAAAGGGATTAATGGGTTTGATTGATTCCATTCAGTTCAAAAACCTACATGCAGTGAGGCCCTGTGCTAGGTAGTGGGAACACCGAGCTCCGAGAGAGTACAGTCACACTGAGGGTCTCCTAATCTACTGATGGAGCATGGAATGTATGGGGGGGGGGTGCAGATTTTACAAAAGAGGTGGGGAAGTCAAGCCTGTTCTTCTTGCACCATTACACTGGGTGGGGATTCCTTTGGAGGTATGACTGGATTCCATAATCACCTGCAGAGGCTCTTTGAACACTGTAAATTAGTTCTCAACCATCAGAGACAAACGTTTGTTTTAGCCTTTCATTGAACACTAAGGGATATCTGCTAAGTGCCTGTCCCAGTCCATGCTCCTTGCTGTCCGAGACCACCTTTGCCAGATGTGTCATTTTGGGGAGACCAGGCCAAACTGCTCAACAAATGCCAAAGTCCTCTTCAAGAGTCCCGAGCCTTGCACAGGGGTGGTGGCAAAATCCTTTCCACTTGTCACTTTGCCTTCTCCATACTACCTGTTCTTGGAGGTGTTGCCCTTTCCCTGACTGATTTTTCATTTCTGTTTCATGGACACAAAATTTCAAGTCAAGGTGGTTCCATGTTGGAAGCCATTTTGGGCTCACAGGTTGAGACCCTTCCCTGTGTAGAAAAGTGGTTAAAGCAAAGCTCCCGCTAGCCGAAATGGCGGCTTTGGATTTCTTGAGCTACTCTCCTTGGCCCCAAGGAATGTAATGTTCTTTTGTTTAATGGCATTTAGATAAAGGGGAAGGACCTGGAGCAAAATGCCTTGATGGGTTTATAAGACCTTAAGGAAACACCCTGCTCTCTCCCCCCACCCTAAATTTATCCTAAAACCAACCTACAGGATTAAGGAGGTTTGCAACCTTGCTGGTAAAAATGGATTATTGTTAAAGAGATCAAACTACCTTTTAAATAAAGACACAGACCAGCAGGAAAAAGACGCCAGAATTGAAAGGACGTCAGAATTGAGAAGATGCCAGAGGACGCCAGAATTGCGGAGATGCCAGAATTGCCAGGGCTGCCTGCTGGGTCATCAGGCTACATCTCTCTCGTGGCTCTCTCATTTCCTTTTGCCTGACCATCCGTCCTTCGTGGACCCCTAGATTTGCCGGAACAAGGACCCCGGCAGTTCCACAATGACCAGACATGAGAGAGATTTCCTCAAAAGTAACGCTGCACTGGTGGAGGCCCCTCTTCACTTTGGGTCTGATTTTGTTCCCTCTCTTACAGAGAATAAACCCCACCACTCTATTTTCACCTTCATCCAAACATTCGACCTTTGTGGTACAATGGGCTTGCACATCAGTATTTCCCTTTCTGACAACAGAATCAAAGCTTCTGTGTGCGCCCCACACAGAACCCATGTGAGAGCTTCTGACATATTTCAGGTAGGTCTGTACAATACACATATTCAGGAATGGGGGTGACACAGCACCATCTTACCTGCTGTCCAAGTGGCCAAATCCAGTAGCTTGTAAGAAGACCCTTCTCTGAAATGTAAAGCCAGGAAGACCTTATGGAGAAACCACGAGCCACATGCACAAAGGATTACTAGTATCCACTTCTCTGCTTCCCCCTTTTGGACTTCAAAAACGAGAAAGCAAGCACAGGCCTGGGAGTCAACCTCGGCTGTACCACTGAGTACTAACTGTATGTCCCTAGAAAAGCAACCTAACCTCAGCCTCTGTTTATTCATCTGCAAGATGGACATGATAATAATAGCTATCTTGTCGGGTCACTATCAAGGTCCAATCTGATCATGTATGAAAAGTACCAGGAGTCCCATCCACCAATGCCCAATACATGGTAGCTGTTATATGTGAAGGTACAAAGATTAGTGACTCACAGAGGACCTATTCATTTTGGTCACCTCTTCCTACCTCTCCAAAGAAAACTGTATTACTGCAAGCTCGAATTCTCCTTATGGCCTACTAAAAAACGAGGGGGGGGATGGGACCCCCTGTGTGGGGAAACAGCTCCATGGAAGACAGTGACGTCTCTAGGTAATGGTGAAAAGACCACAGGAGAGGCATTGAACAGAGCCCAGGTCTTTCAACTTGCCGGGCTGGGTCTGGAAGCTGCTCCGAAGGGCAGCTGAGCTGCTCCGTGTTTGCGTGATCTGGCAGGTACCAGTGGGCAGTGGAGTCAAGTGGCTGCCTGAGCTTCCCAATGCCTGAAAACCATCCTGCCTGGCTCACTGGTCCCTGCTGCTCCTTCAGTTATCTTAACGATGCCCTTGGGGCACACGCGGCTCTGCACCTCAGGCTGAGAGGCTGAGTGGGGGGGGGTGGTACACTGGAGGCTCTGCTGCATTCTTAATGAAAAAGGTGTTTTTTTTTTTTCTTTTCTGAAAGACTCTTCAAAGAGATTTTCGGGGCTCTCCGATGGGCAAGATTCCTTCTTTCTATTTTCGACTGATGTGCATCACTTTCCCCAGTGCTTTTGTTTTGTTATTATTTTTTTTCCTGTGGATTGCTTAGTCTATTTATCTTGCTGACTGAAAGAACAGAAAAGAACACCTTGGGAGAAAGAGTCTCTCCTCGCAGAAAGAAATGGCAGAAAAGATTTAGATAACAGCATTTTTTTACTATGCCACAAATCTAAGGAAAAATTTTACTTACACACACATACATATGTATGTATAGTGAGACAGTGTTTCAACTCTCTCTATAAACGAAATGCATTTTCCAGCCATGTTTATTAAACAGGAGTAAAGAAACAGCGGAAAACAAGAGCCGAAGGAAAGTAGAAAGGGAAAATGAAATTTGCTAAATGCCTGTTATGTGCCAGAAATAGGCCAATGGTTTTCCTGTTATTATCCTTCTAACAACCCCATAAAATAGACACCATTATCATTCCCACTTTACAAATGAGGAGATTGAGACCATCTCCAGGTTACGTAGTTTGCAAATGGGTGAGGCTGGATTTGTCTCATCTTTAGAGTTTGTGGTCTTGACAGCTATGTAGTCTCTAGACTCCAAGACAACTGAGTAGAAGAAATTTTGCATTTCTCCAGTAAAAAAATAAAATGAAAACAAATACTGGCACTCAGGTACACATGATATTACTGTTGATTTTGTTGATTTTCACTGTATGAAAATTTAACATTTTCGAAGTTGTTTACAATGATGATACTCTGTTAAGTTACAAAGAAAATTAAATGGGACAAATAAAAGTTAATAAAAACATGCATTTAAAAATTATTACTTTTATTATTTATTTTTAGTAACAGCTACTTAGATGTTATCTGCCCAGGTGTACAGAAACTGAGTTCAAGTCTCTCCTATTTTACTGATCAGCTATGTCACCTTAAGGCAAATTACCTATTTTCCTACTCCTAAATATGTTTTTCAGTTAATTGAAGAAAATCGTATCTCCCTCAAAGGGCTTTGTGAGGAAATGGGTTAGTTAAAGTACATAAAGTACTTAGAACCAAGTATATATGACATATGATAGACTCTAAGAATGAAGCTGTGGTCAACATTTTGATTATTTATTCACAAATATTTATTACAACCAATGTAATATTGTATTTATTTAAAATATTTTTAAGTATTTTAAAATATTTAAAATTTATCTGACTTTGCCAGATGCCAAGTTTATTCTTAAGAAGATCAGCCATTCATAGACAGCTGGACTGTCTATGGTCAATCAACTGGCAAATATTAAAGAGTGGGAGTTATCTCCACTATAGGAAAGATGTCTCAGAAATATCTCACTGGGAGAGATTCGCAGATACCACCTTCATTGCAAAAGTGAGCACCTTTTCTCCATGGACAGCTACATTTAGTATTCTGTGTGTGTGTGTGTGTGTGTGTGTGTGTGTGTGTGTGTGTATGTGTATATATACATACGTACAAATACATACTTCAAATTTCTCATCCCTTCATACTCACTGAGTCTTCAAAAGAAAAATAATCCTTATGAGATGTTTCAAAAAGGACAATTGGACAAGACATTTGCAGATGTTTAGAAGAATTCTGCATTCCTCCTCTCTTTTTGATCTCAAAGTCATGAAGCACTTTATGACTCTTTTTAAAAAATGTTTGCTTATTTATTTTGAGAAAGAGAGAGAGTGCATGGTGAAGAGAGGGACAGAGAGAGGGAAAGAGAATCCTAAGCAGGCTCCAATGCTGTCAGCACAGAGCTGATGTGGGACTTGATCTCATGAGCCATGATATCATGTCCTGAGCCAAGATCAAGAGTCAGATGCTTAACCGACTGAGTACCCAGGTGCCCCAGCCCTTTGTGACTTTTGACAAGATATTGCCAAACTGGTTTCCATTCTCTTGGCCTTATTCTTCCCAGTCTGAGAGCTCTGTTCAGAGTACTTAATTAACCAGGAACAAAATGATGGTTTTTTAAATTTCCTGTTTAAATTTATGGAGTGTTCAAAGTAAAATTTAAGAAGCAGACAAGTGAAGCTGCTATTTCCCCCAGGGGCCATGATTTTCTTTTCTTTTTTTCTTCTTTTGCTGTAGACCCAAGAACTTCTTCCTGAAACCCCGATTAGCCTTCCCCTAGTATAAGAGGACTTTTCATTTTGCCAACTAATTAATAATCCTCTTTCTGAGGGAGAGAAAGACCAAAAGCCTTCGCCCAAAGCATTTTGATCATTTGCTCTTAATGAAATAAAACAAGTCAATAACTGTAAGTCAGAGATAGCAGCCTCTAAGACATTAATTGAGGCTGTTTCGTGAGAGAAGAGGCATTAAATGAATTTTCTTTCATGTTTTCCTTTCCTATACTTATAACATTTTGACATATTTGTTGTTTGCGGGGTGTGCTTTGCCAAGTATTCTGGAGGTTAGGGAGGGGTAATTAGCCAAAAGGAAACATGACTGGCTGATTTAATTATTTCTCTTTGGGTTGAATGATAACCTGTGTAGTAAAGAAGCATAATGTATTAACCTGTATAAATTATGTTAGTTTTCCTACCCAGTGGGAAAGGAGAAGGAGTGAGCATTAGTCTAACCAACTCTGCCTAGGGGGACGGCGTCATGGGAATGTAGTTAATAGGATTTATTAAATTTATTTTTAGTTTCTGGGCAAAGAAAAGGGATCTTCGAATAAGGACATTATTGTTTTTATCCTCCTAATACGAACCTGCTTCCACCTTTATGCATGTCTTTATCATGAGGTAACTCAGGATGTGAAAGATCTATTAATTTGGGGAGATTAACGCTGCTTACATTCATGGTTTGAAATCTTAAAACCTGAGCAGGCACTGCATCTAATATCCAGTGATCACTCACTGTAAATGTTGTAAACTATAACACCTTCTAAAAAATGCACATTCAGCTCTCCCAGTCTCACTGCCAGCTTCCACACCGAATTTACGATCAGAGGGTCTGCTGGACTCTGGTGTCTGGTTTTGAGCCAGGGCCCCAGGTGATTCTGCTGTTCACCCATGTTTGGGAACTAGAATCTTGAACAGTGGCTTTTTTTTAATGTTTATATATTTATTTGGGGGGGGGCAGAGAGAAAGAGTGTGAATGCATGTGTGGGAGAGAGGCTGAGGGAGAGGGGGAAAGAGAATCCCAAGGAGGCTCTGCACTGTCAGTGTGGAGCACAACATGGGACTTGATCCCAGGAACCATGATCCTAGGATCATGACCTGAGCCAAAATCAAGAGTTGGACACCTAAGTGACTGAACCGCCCAGGCCCCCCAGAACAGTGGTGGTTTAATTACAGTGCCCATCAGAATTCCCCGGGGTTGAAATGGCTGGGCCCCATCCCTAGAGCTTCGGGTTCATTAGTTCTGGGATAGAGCATTAGAATTTGCTTTTCTACCAACTTCCCGGGTGGTACTCATACTGCTGAGAATCACACTTTGAGAATCAGTGATCTAAGACAGGAATCAGTTACTGTATGACCTGTGGGCCATCCTCAGATGTTCTTTTGTAAATAAAATTTTATTAGAACATAGCCATGCTCACTCATTTGCATATTTTCTATAGCTGTCATTACAATATAATGGCATAGTTGAGTAATTACAACTGTATTGCTCATAAAGCCTAGAAAAAATTACTATCTGGGCCTTTGCAGAAAAAGTTGGTCAACCTTGATCTAGGAGAGAAAGGTCTGATCTTGGGTCTCTTCCTAGGGATAGAGTTATCAGATAAAATATAGGACACCCAGTTAAATCTAAACTTCACATAAACAAAGATTTTTTTTTTGACTATAAGAATGTCCCAAATATTTCATATATAAATCCACTATGGAAAACAGTCTGGCAATTTCTTACAAAGCTTAATATAGATGTAGCATATGATGCATTCCTTAATCCTGTGTATTTACCAAGATAAGTGAAAGATGTGTCCATAGAGAGACGTGCATACAAATGTTTATAACAGCTTTATTTTTACTTGCCAAAATAATTCAAATGCCATCATCAGGTGAATGACTAAACTGTGGTATACGATGGAATATGACTCATCCATAGAAAGGAATGAGCTGCTGATTCATGTAACATGAAGGATCTCAAAATAATTATGCTAAATGAAAAGAGTCTGACAAGATTATATACTGTTTAGTTCCATTTATGTGAAATTCCAGGAAAAGCAAACTATTATACAGTGATAGAAAGCTGACCAGTTGTTGCCTAGGGATTGGCGTAGCCAGGAAGGATGGAAGGGAGAAGTTATAGTGGGCACAAGGAAACTTCTGGTGGTGATGAGTGTGTTCATTTTCTTGTTTGTGGTGTTGACTTCACAGGTATACACAGATGATAAAACATATCAAGTGGTACAGTTTAGGAATGTGTAATTTATCGTATGTCAATTACCTGTCCATGACACTGTGGAAAACACGAGTTCAGCACTTCACCTTCTGATTCCATCAGCCTCTACTGCCTCTGAGTTCTGATCTGAGACTTCAGGCTGTAGCAGATGCTGAGTCACTGACTCACTTTGGCACCAACCGCATTTATCTCAACTCTTTGTAGCTGGGAGTTTAATCTCTACTATTGGATTGTTAGGTCCTGAAAGGTGACTCTTTATAGTTGGATGCCCCTGGGGCCTGCACCTGCTGACTTCCTGCTCCCTGGTCTGCCAACTTACTGGCAACTTCAACCTGTGTTAAGTGTTTCCTGAGTCTATGAAGTTGTAATTAGAAACCAGCTTGGCCTCACCTTGGCAGCTGGCTTCTAGCCCTACCAAAAAATGTCTGCTGGCTGCCCAGAGTCCCAAATTCTCAATCCTGGAGCCAACCTAAGGCCATGTCCCTGAGGGACGCACATGCCCCTTGCCAGTATATCTGCGTCTCTCTAGGTGCTTCTGTTAGCTTTCTGTGTAAGACTTTTCCACCATGTCCCAGAGAATAGGTTAAGAATAACCTTGATCTAATCTGCCTGGGAGTGTGGTCTAAAGGTTAAAAATTGGAAGCTGGTGTCACTAAATCAATCATTTCCCTTTGTTATCTGCCTGATGGGCTGGCAGGATCTGATGAGAACAGAGTGCAGATAAGGAGAGAGATGTCTCAGTTCTGTCCCTGCTCCAGAAAAAGGCTGCCTGTGGGCCAGGCAGACACAGGGGCTCTCTCTCCAGCAGCAACTGAGTAAGGGAATTCCAAGAGGAAAATACGTCACATAGGAAAAGCATTTCCCCAGATATCTTTCTAAAACACTAGTAATTTTCTCCCCAAATTGATCTCTGTATGGGTCTCATCATGATTCTCAATATTAAATAAATCAATATAAAGTGGAACACAGGTGCAAGAGAAGTCCTCATAAATGTGAAATGTGGTACATTCCTTGTATTGGATGGAATTATTAATGGGCACTAATGACTAATTAATTTTAAAAAATGTCCTATCCAAACTACCATACTTTCCCGTTCCACAGCCTACTCATGTCTGAGTTGCTGGTGGCTCTCTGAGATCCTAAAGAGACGTTCACCCACTTTGGATAAAGCACTTGACAAAGTGAGAAAGATCTGGGCGGGCTTCCCTGGGGGCTGGCTCAGCACGGGGGAGCACTATGGGTCAGCACACACTTGTTCTTTGCAGGGATCAGGGTCCCTTAAGGAGTAGAGCAGAGACCACAAACCACGGCGACACTCTGCCTCCTCCGTGAGCCTTCTCCCCACTAGAGAGTTGCTAAATCTGCTGTGCTTCCCTGCCCAGGGTTCCCTAAGGTAGAGCCCAGACCCCTTGATGTGGACCAGTGCAGACGCATGTCCTTTCCCAGAGCAGAAGCAATGACAGTGTCTTACATGTGCTCCGTCCTGCAGGAGACACTGTTATGTCTCCTTACTCGAGCCTCCCAACAACCCTGTGAATCAGTAGTTACTATTCCCATTTCACAGCTGAGGAAGTTGAGGATTAAAGGAGATGACCAATGTTTCTCACACGTTAGTGTGTGTTGGAATCACCTAAAGAATCTTGCTAAATGGAGATTCTGGTCTGGACTGGGACCTGAGATTCTGCATTTCTAACCTGTAGAGGTGAGTAGCCAAAGGCTGAGTGAGTTCTGTCCAACTTCAAGGCCTAGGCCCTTCTATATGACAATCAATTGTGTGAGGCACAGAGTAGGTGGGGAGGGAGGATACAGTGATGAATAAGACAAACTCTGCCCTCAAGGGCTCCCCACCTGGTCAGGGAGGCAGACACCTCCCCAGGCAACACAAGGTGTGAAGTGCTGTCTTAATCCTGGGAACAAATTTCTACAGGTAGGGAGCCATAGGCAAAGGAAGAGAAGAGAAAGTGGTCCTGCCTGGGGAGCAGAAGGTCAGGGAGGAACTCCCAAAGCTTAGCCTTCAAGGAAAATTGGAACTCAGCGGCCAGGGAGGACAGTGGGGAAGGAGAGTTAGTATCAAGGGTATTTCAGCGTGAGAGGCCAGCACAGGCCTAAGGCCTGGAGCTGTGGCAGGGAGTGTGGCGTTCTGCAACAGTGAGAATTACAGAGTGACTGGAGAGTGTCCTCTGCTCCCCATCTGCACAGTGTTTGGCTTCTGTCAGTAATTTCTGCTGTCCTCCAGTCCCGGGTCCCTCACGTGGCCGGCCGCGGGTCCTGAGTAAACAGGTCAGGAGGGAGCGGTGAGGGCTGCAGCCAGGTGCTGGAAGGTTGCAAGACTGGCCCCGCTTCTGCCTAGTTCTGGCCACTTGCTCAGCCTGTTCCTCCTCCCCCTCCCCCTCTCCCTCCTCCTCATCCTCTCCTCCTCCTTGGCCATCCTAAAGCTAATGAGACAGAAAGGAAGGAGAGGGCTGAGGATGTGCTTTGCCATGCTCTACCCTGGCTGCTCGCCAGGATATGAGTTTGGGAGGGGGAGGGGGCCCAGTGTCCTTGGACACGGGACCCTAGTTGCACAGTAGAGTTACCCAGGCAACTTTGAAATGGAGGGAGGCCCGGATCCCACCCCAGAGCTTCTGCCTTAACAGGGCCTGGGGGTGAGGCCCTGCCATCAGATCTGAAATGCTCCCAGCAGATTCAAATGTGGAGCCAAGGTGGAGGAGCCCTGACAGGCACACACTCAGAAAAGCCTGGGGCAGAGGGAGCGGCACGATTCCTGGGAGAGCAATAATATTTCAGACACTGCGCAGATGAAAAACGCCCCCAACTATGGTTCTTTTCTAATATAAAGAACTGAGACGAAAGAGGCAGGAGGCCAGAGCCTAAACCATACGCTGTTTGACAGGATTTTTGTAAGATTAAATTCTGTTTTTAATAATATTTATGGGTTTCCATCTGATTATATCAGAAATATTAGACTGCTGCAGAAGATGTGAACAATTTAAATAAAAAAAGTGTAAAGAAGAAAATAAAAATCTGACAACCAAAGATAATCACCCTTATGGGTATAGGTCTTTCTAGCCTTTTTCTTAGGCATGTTGGTAATAAACACATATCCGCATTTAGCTATCAATACAGATCACATGGCCCACACAACTCTCACTCCCTGATACTACGCTTGATGCTTATTTGTTAATTGCTCCCCCAGCAGCCCCAAAGCAGTCTCTATAGGTGGCAACTTTGTTTCCCTCTCCTCCATATCCCCAGGGTCGAGAGGACCTGGTGCATAGCAGGCACACCATGACTGTTTAAGGTCAGGGCTGATGAAATCAGACCTGTGTCTGACCTCAACTCTGCTGCTTACTTCAACAAACTATCTCAATTTGCTAACCCTCAGTTTCCCTCATCTGTACAATGGGAAGAGAAAGAAAACCGGTCTGACATAGCTTCTATAAAACTGCTCAGTACAGGCTGTAGTACATAGTAAGTCCTCAGTAACTAGTATGTTAACTCTTAGATCACATATTCGACAAATCCTTTAGGACATTTGAAAAGAAGGGATGGGCCACAAAGTCTACTGGTGTGGAGGGAGGATTTATATCCCTTAAAGACACTTAGATCTGAGAGAAAGAAGCACTGACCTTCAACTGACCTGACCTACCAAGTTCTGTGTTAGAAGACTCCCCCCAAAATGCATATGCAGAGTATCCTCTTTCCTTAGATCCTAAGTGCTTTCTTCAGGATGCATGAAAAGACAAAAAGTACCTTGGGATAATGCGCAGGAAAAAAAGCTGAGTGCTATTCAACAACCATTATTTTTCCTTTTCCCAAATCCTCATTCAGTAGGCAGAACAACTGTTGTCCTGGCAACAATTTGGCGATGCTCCCTTGTCCCACATGGAAGGGCTCCTCTGCAAGATGGGTGTTGCTGGTTCACAGCATCGGTCCCCCCTGACAGGACCCCCTGCCTTGAAGAGGAAGGTTTGTACTTGGCCCTGGTGAAAGCAGATTAAGATCCCATGTCACCGTTTGGTCATCACTAGTTATCTTGAATTACATTACAATCTGAGAACCATAATAGAAGCTTAAACAGAGGGGGGAAAATCTCCAGCATCTGGCACAGGGCCTTCCCCAGAGTAAACTAAACACTCAATAAGCATTTCTTAAATAAAGACCAAAATCACACATACTGATTTTATCTGACCGAGTGTCTTTTAACTAAATGCTACCTGTTTCCTCCACACAGAACACAAACAAATGGCCTTATCAGCATGTTAACTGTTCTTTCTATTTCACGCTGAACACGAGATGCTTTCTCACATGTATCTCTTCCTACCTTTAAGTGCTCAAACCCCTTAACCCAGAAAGCAGAAAAAGACTCTGCACCTTTCCCTTGGTTCATTCGGACTGGTTCTTGTCTCTACTGTACCTGGCAAGCATTATTGATACATAACTCTTACATGTGGCCAGAACTGCCTAATAGTAGCATCTACTGTGATGGACTATCCTTGGCAAGTTTGGAGGTCATGGCCAACAGAAAGCACAACGGACAACATTCTGGGACTGGTTGGTGGCAGTGGCTGCCTGAGTCAGAACTCCTGGAGCTTCCGAAGTGATGTTTTACCTGTTTTGTGGAAGCCATCACAGTGGTAAAAAAGGTAATCTTGTGAATCAGACAGAAATGGGTATAAATCTTGGGCCCTTGGATGGCTCAGTCGGTTAAGCATCTGACTTCAGCTCAGGTCATGATCTCACGGTTCATGGGTTCAATTCCCACATCAGGCTCTGTGCTGAAAGCTCAGAGCCTGGAGCCTGCTTCAGATTCTGTGTCTCCCTCTCTCTGTGCCCCTCCCCCACTCACTCTCAGTCTCTTTCTCTCAAAACTAAACATTAAAAAAAAAAAGAAATGGGTATAAGTCTTAGCACTACCCATCCCTTTTCTGTGACTGTAAACAAGTCATTTAACTTCTCTAAGCCTTGGAAACTGATGGCATGAGAGTAGAACTCACAGGGTCACTGGAAGGATTAAATGGGATAAATGCACAGCAAAGATTTAGCAAAGGGTCTGGAATATTGAAAGCAATAATGGTAATAACCAAGTCATAATTACAAATGAAACTAACTATAGCCAAGGTTCTAACTTGAAATAAAAACAGCATGAGGTGTTGCAAATGGCCTCTAAGGACCCAGCACTCTTTTATTCCTTCCTTTTTGTCAGCTGATCATTGTGAAAGCTAAGCTCAGTACAGAATAACAGAGACACACTTGGCCTGGAGGGGAAAACACTCCCCAGCCCCACACTGTGCCATGGCCCCCTGGACAGCAGCGAGAGCCCCTCCATACTTCCCTACTTCTGCTTCAAGTTTCATTTTCACTAAACCCCAAGGCTTTGGAAAAAAAGAGGAAAATAAAGCCTCATATAATATTTCATCTAAGGGGAAAATGGGTTCCTGGGATGAAATCAGTAAGACAAGCTGTTTTTGTCATTATAGACTAAATTCTTTGCAGATTCGATGTAGAATAAATTTAGATAATAACATTCAATAGCTAACGAAACTGAATACGAATCTAACATCGGGGCATCTTCAGTGAATGCAGTCTTTGTGCAGGATGCTTTTTATCATTTGCTGCTCATTTCTTTCAGTGTAGAATTGCCTTCAGGTTGTCTTGAGTCACTTTTCCTCTCATGTATGAATATTTCTAAAGCAAAGATTGGGGTCAGAACAAGATGCAGATGGAGGTGTTTGGGGAAAGGCTGTTGACGAAACTGGGTAGAACCTGGCCAAACACAACTTCCGTCTCAGGAATGGACTTACATTTACTCAGTGCCCAGAGACTGATGTATCAGCCAGAATCTCAACTTACCGTTTTCCAGTAAAAATTGGAAATTCTAAGGGGATCACACATGTTTCTCTTTCAACCCATATCCTTCTCCTTGTCCACCCTCTCTTCACATGAAGACCAGTGATAATCAGAAAGTGGCCACCTAAGCAAGGGGTCACAACAATTTATTCATTCAACCGTCATTTACAGAACAGCTGCTCTGAGTGTGGCTCTGTGCAAGGTACTGGGATTGATGAACAGATCATACCTCACTCTTGCCATCATGTAATTCATGACCTATTAAAGGATCTAAACAGGTACCTGAGTAACTCTGAAATGATGTGGAACTTGTATAATGTGGTGTCACAGGTGTATGATGCTACGGGGGTCCAGGGAAGAGGCACCCATCCCAGAATGAGGGGCTGGACTGGAGTACAGTTGGGAAAAGCTTGGCAGCAATGATCCTGCAGCTAATATCTAAAGACAGGCTACAAGGTATCAGATAAGGAGAGGGCTGGTAAGCGCTGTGAGGGAGAAAGCAGGGAAGAGAGTCCTATGATTCTTAGTTCAAGTGGCTCATAAGCCATATGTCTTATTCTTTGCAGGGATGTTTGAAGTTGAATATTATATCCATAGTAGGGATATAGTTTCCTCCAAGTTCACACCACTTGTCCTTGGGCACCTTTTTCTCTGGGCATTGCTAGGAAGGCTAATGTCAGTGTCTCCCCTAATGAGTATCACATTGAGTAGTATCCTCTCATCGAAAACTCAATTCAATCTTGCTGACCTGGAGTATATTCTATCTTTGACTTTGTACGTATATACTTTGATCTATTATGTTTTGATGCCTTCCTCATTTCTCAGAGAGCAATTAAGTATTTGTTATGACCAAGTTTTTGTCCAGGAAACATATCCCATAAATGAAATACCTATGTATTACCTATATGATAATTTTTGAAAATGGTAAGGAAGACTCCCCCAGATTTGAGGACCAGCGAAATGTAGTATGCTTCTCTGGAAAATTACTCATTCTTTCTTCCCTTGCTTGGTGAATTTATTATATGGGTGTCCTACCCTACGGAGCAGAGATAAGGTGTTGAGCAAAAAGTAGACAGAGTTGGGGTGTCTGGGTGGCTCAGTCGGTTAAGTGTCCAAAGCCTGATTTCGGCTCAGGTCATCACCTCACGGTTTACGAGTGTGAGCTCCACATCAGGCTCTGTCTGCATGACAGTGCAGTGCACTGTCAGTGCAGTCAGTGCCTGCTTACAATTCTCTCTCCCTCTCTCTCTGCTCCTCCCCTACTCATGCTGTCTCTCTCTTAAAATAAATAAATAAAAATTAAAAAAAAAAACAGAGTTTTAACCCTAATGAAGTTCACAGTCTTGGGAGAGAGACAGATAATAATCAAGTGGTCAAGGACCTAACTGTGAAATTACAACTGTGTTAATGTCATATATAAATAAGAGACTGTAGAATAATGGTGACAAGAAAGAGACAGGGAAATATGAGGTACAAGGATTGTAGAAAGTTGCCACATAATGGAAAGGGGCCAGTTTCAGTCTAAGCAGGGCAAGTAAAACCACCTTGAATCAGGCAGTACAACTGTGATAGAGGGTGCAGTTTTCTAAGAAGTAGGAAAGAAGCAGAGACTGACTGTAAAATAGGTCTCGGCTTTTAAATCTGAGGCTCAAGTAGAATTATTCTGCACATGCAGCCAAATCCATCAGTATCCTATGTCTTGGGCCAGTGTCCTCAGCTGGCCAGAGATGGCACATCTGCTGTCCCTATTTGGGGAAGTGTTCTTCCACCCTGGGAAGGCTGGAAATAAGCCTGGAGTTGGTTAGATAGGAAAAACACATCCAGAGATTTAACACATTGGTATCTAGCTTTGAAAGGTTTTGCAATCATAATGACTTGTGTGTGTTTATTCCTTATTTATGGCAGTGTTTTCCAACCTTTATCATGTCATGAGACAAGTACTACAACAAAGAACACCGGGGTTGCTGACTGAAGGGATGTGGAACCCTATATGAAGGCTGCTCTTGGTAGATGCAATCAGACCATGGACTCCGGCTGCCTCAAGGCTTCCCTGCCTGCCCCATGGATTGAGGGCATCAAATTTGATACGCACTGAGAAGACTCGGTGGATCACTGTTGATTTTAGGTGTATAAAATTGGTAAGCTAAGTAACCCACTGGATTTTGATTTTAGATATGACATTTCAATTTTAGATAGTTAATGAGTAATATATACTTGTGATTTTAATTTGAAAGGCTTACAATAATTTGCTTATATTTGTGAACTCTGTTTATTTGATAATCTGATCCATTACATCCAAAAGTTGAGATTTATTGGGTTTGAAAGTAATGTTTAAGCACCTAAGAAAATTGCGTTCAACTTGTAGGTCTGCCTGCAGCTGTGCCCTGGGAGAATCACATGCACTGTATTTGTAATTGCGGTCTAAAACATCCAGGGAGGTATGATTAATTAAGGAAGACCATTAGGTTAAATTTTATAGAATACTTAATCTGTTTAATTTGTAATTAACACTACTATTAATCAAATTACATTAATCAAATAACAAATTAAACATTTCTTATGTTTGTACTGAAATAACTAGATTTCGTAAATTAAAAAACATGATTCATCACTGATATTAAAGCTTAAAAGAAGCTAGTTTTCAAAAATTTCAACTGTAGCAATTCTAGTATTAAAATATAGGTGAATGATAAATATTTCATTGAATGTGTAAAGTTCACCCACATATGACACAAAAATAAATTGACAAGATGAAGAAAAGAACATGGTCAACAAGAATACATAATAACAGAGTTTGACTTGGCCTAGAAGTTCAGAAAGGTTTTCCCTAAGGAAGCATGTTCAGCCAGGAGTCAAAGATTAAGAAACAAGTAGGTCCAGTGAGGGGAGGGGAGAAGAGCATACTGAGTATTCAAGAAAGAGGAGAAAGAAAAGGAGAAGAAGTAGGGGAAGAATGAAAACAGGGAGGGGGAGGAGGAAGAAGTGGAGGCATGTGTAAGGGCCCTGGAGTAGCCTTAGCAATTAGGGAATAAAAAACTAATTGCCCAGTCTGGAGCATGGAGGAATAAGGGAGAGCAGACAGCAAGGGCCCCAAGTGTAGTCTTATCTCCTTTTGTGTTCTGCATGGAGTCGCTTCTTTAGAGAGGCTTCTTCCACCTCCTTTCTAAAATTACTACTAGCTGGTTACCTCCTATTTCCTTTTACTAAATGTTTCTTTATAGCACTTATCATCCACTGAAAATAAATCTCTATTTTTTTATACTTTTTAAATTGTCAATTTCCCCCACTAGAATATATCTCCCATAGTTCAGTGAAAGCAGGAATTGTTTTGTTTACCACTATTTCTATGGTGCTCTGAATGGTGTGTGCATTCAAAATATAGAGGCATACCTTGTTTTATTAGACTTTGTTTTATTGAGCTTCACAGACCCGGATTTTTACAAAATGAAGATTTTGGGCAACCCTGCATTGAGTAAATGTATGGGTGCCATTTTTCCAACAGCACTTTCTCACTTTGTGTCTCTGTGTCAAATTTGGTAAATCTTCCAATATTTCAAACTTTTCCATTATTATGTCCGTTATGATGATCTGTGATCAATGATCTTTGATGTTACTACAGTAATTATGTTGGGGCACAAAGAACCCTGCCTATATGAGATGGTGAACTAAATTGATAAAGGTTATGTGTGTTCTGACTGCTCTACTGACCAGCCATTCTCCCATCTCTCTACCTCTCCTCCTGTCTCGCTATTTCCTAAGACACAACAATATTGAAATTAGGCCAATTAATAACCCCACAATGGTTTCCAAGTGTTCAAGTGAAGGGAAGAGTCACATCTCTCACTTTAATTCAAAAGCTAGAAATGATTAACCTTAGGGAGGAAGGTGAGTTGAAAGCTAAGATAGGCTGACAGCTAGGCTTTTATGCCAGCTAGCCAAGCTGCAAAAACAAAGAAAGAATCCCTGAAGAAAATTAAAAGTGAATCTTCAGTGAATACAGGAATAATAAGAAAGGGAAACATCCCTATTACTGATATGGAGAAAGTTTGAGTGGTTTGGATAGAAGATCAAACCAAGCACAACAATTCCTTAAGCCAAAGCCCAACTCAGGGCAAGGCCTTAATACTCTTCAGTTCTGTGAATGCTGTGAGAGGTGAGAAAGCTACAGAAGAAAAGTCTGAAGCTAACAGGGGTTTGTTCATGTGGTTTAAGGAAGGAAGCCATCTTCAAAACATAAAAGTGCAAATGAGGCAGTGAGCGCTATCCAGGGGATAGCTAAGAAAGTTATCAAAACCACACTGAGATACCACCTCACACCAGTCAGAGTGGCTAAAATGAATAAATCAGGAAACTATAGATGCTGGCGAGGATGTGGAGAAATAGGCACCCTCCTACACTGTTGGTGGGAATGCAAACTAGTGCAGCCGCTCTCAAAAACTGTGTGGAGGTTCCTCAAAAAAAAATGCAAATAGAACTACCCTATGACTCAGCAATAGCACTGCTGGGAATCTACCCAAGAGACACAGGAGTACTGATGCATAGGGGCACGTGTACCCCAATGTTCATAGCAGCACTTTCGACAATAGCCAAATCATGGAAAGAGACTAAGTGTCCATCAACTGAAGAATAGATAAAGAAGATGTGGTGCATATATATATATATACACACAATGGATATATATATACAATACATATACATGTGTATATATATATATACAATACAATACATGTATATATACATATATATACACACAATGGAATACTACTCAGTAATGAGGAAGAATGAAATCTGGTCATGCATAGCAACATGGATGGAACTGGAGGGTATTATGCTAAGTGAAATAAGTCAGTCAGAGAAAGACAGACACCATATATTTCCACGCAATTGTGGATTTTGAGAGACTTAGCAAAAACCATGGAGGAGGGGAAGAGGGGAAAGGAAAAAAGACACAGAGAGGGAGGGAGACAAAACATAAAAGACTCTCAAAGACTAAGAACAAACTGAGGGGTGAGGGGGTGTGGGGGGGGAGAGTGGGTGACGGGCATTGAAGAGGGCACTTGTTGGGATGGGCACTGGGTGTTGTATGGAAACCAATTTGACAATAAATTATTTAAAAATAAATAAATAAAATAAAATAAAATAAAATCACACAATAAAGAAGTGAAAGAATTAAAAAAAAAAAAAAAAGAAAGTTATCTAGGGGATCTAGCTAAGACAATTCATGAAGGTGGCTATACCAAACAACAGATTTTCAATGTAGCCAAAATAGCCTTCTGTTGGAAAAAGATGCCATCTAGGACTTTCATAGCTAGAGAGGAGAAATCAATGCCTTACTTCAAAACCTCAAAAGACAAGCTGACTCTCCTATTAGGAGCTAATGTAGCTGGTAATTTTAAATTGAAGTCAATACTCATTTACCATTCAGAAAATCCTAGAACCCTTAAGAATGATTTTAAATCTACTCTGCCTGTACTCTAGAAATGGAACAACAAAGACTAGATAACAACACATCTGTTTACAATATAGTTTGCAGAATATTTTAGACTGCCTGTTGAGAACTACTGTTCAGAAAAAATGATTTCTAGGGTGCCTAAGTGGCTCAGTCGGTTACGTGTCTGACTTCGCCTCAGGTCATGACTTCATAGGTTCATGGGTTGGGGCCCCACATTGGGCTCTGTTCTGACAGCTCAGAACCTGGAGCCTGCTTCGGATTCTGTGTCTCCCCCTCTCTCTGCTCCTCCCCTGCTCATGCTCTATCTCTGTCTCCAATAAACATTTTAAAAAACTGTTTAAAAAGAAAAAAAAAAAGATTCCTTTCAAAATATTACCATTTACTGACAATGCACCTGGGCACTCAAGCACTCTGATGGAGATGTACAATGATGTTAATGTTGTTCTCATGCCGCTAACATAGCAACCATTTTACAGCCCATGGATTAAGGAGTCACTTTGACTTCTGAGTCTTATTAGTTAAGAAATATATTTCATAAGGCTATAGCTGCCATTGAGAGTGATTCCTCTTATGGGTCTGGGCAAAGTAAGTTGAAAACTTTCTGGAAAAGATGCACTATTCTACATGTCATTAAGAAAATTGGTGATTCAGAGGAAGAAGTCAAACTATCAACACACGACGGAGTTTGGGAGAAGTTGACTCTAACCCTCATGGATGACTTTGAGGGGTTTAAGACTTTAGTGAAGGAAGTCACTGCAGAGGTGGTAGAAATGGCAAGAGAAGAGAACAACAATTAGAAATGGAGCCTCAATTGCAGCAATCTCATGATAAAACTTTAATAGGTAAGGAGTTGCTTCTTATGGATGAACAAAAAGTAGTTTCTCGAGATTGAATCTACTCCTAGTGATGACTGCTGATATTATAACAAAGGACTTAGAATATTACATAAACTTAGTTGATGACCTAGCAGCAAGGTTTGGGAGGACTGATTCCAATTTTAAAGGAAGTTCTACTAAGCAATCAAACAAATATTACATGCTTCAGAGAAATCATTTGTGAAAGGAAGAGTCCATCAATGCAGCAAACTTCATTGTTGTCTTATTTTAAGAAAGTTCCACACTCACCCCAACCTTCAGCAGTCACCACACTGATCAGCCAAGAACCAACAACTTTGAGGTAGGAGTCTCCACCTGCAAAAAGATGATGACTTGCTGAATGCTCAGACGATGGTGAGCATTTTTTAGCAATAAAAGTTTAATTAAAAAGTATACATTGGGGTTTTTTTAGACATAATGCTATTGCACACTTAACAGACTACACTAAAGTATAACATAACTTTTATATGCACTGGGCAACTAAAAACTTTATTTAACTTGCTTTTTTGCAATGCTTGCTTTCTTACAGTGATCTGGAATGAAACCTACAGTAACTTCAAGGTATGCCTGTATTTCTTAAAAGAATGAATCAAGTAGTGCATGAGTAAACAAAAGAAGAGCCTTGAAGGCCATGTGAAATATTATTGGCTCTAAGCTAAGAGCGGGCATGAGACCTGGTCACTGTGCATTTTGAAAATATTTGGCTAACTGCATAATGAAGATGGATGAAAACTGATGGCCACTTTGACTAAGACTCTGGCAGTGACACAAGACATGCACAGATTTAGAAGTTGAGTATGCTTGTTGACAGATTAAATGTGCAGAGGTAAGGGAGAAGGAAGTCAAGTTTGGATCCTAGGATTCTGGCTTATGGTACTGGATGGATGGGGATCTGTTCACTGAATCAGAGGACATTAGAAAGGGACTAAACTGTTATTGTTATTTTGGATATGTTGAGATCAAAGTACTTAGAAGCATCCAACTATAGATGTCATATAGACAGTCAAATATATGTATTGGACACTAGGCTGACAATTTAAATTAATGGGTCATTGTGCACAAGTAATAATTGAATCCATGGCATTCGAAGAGACAACGTAGGCAGAAAGTATGGAGTCTAAAGTACAGAGTGAAAAGCTTCTCTCCAGAGGGGCTATGATTAAGACTTGATTAATTCTAATATAAAATGGCCTAAAGAGACATTGAACAGAGATGTTAGGGGTACATCAAGTAGATGCCATGTCACAGAAGCCAAAGAGAGAGTGCAGTTCACAAGGGAAGAAAGTAATCAGTTAACACCAAGAAATGCTACAGAGAGGTTGAAAGATAGTCACGGGATTTAGAGATTTGGTTACTGGTTATCTTAGCAATCACTATACTGCTGAAATGATGTGATCAGAAGTCATTTGGAAGTGGGTTGAGAGGTAAGAAATGCTAAATGACATAAATCAGGCAGAAAAATACAAATATGCTTTCATTCATATGTGGAATTTAAAAAACATAATGGATGAGCATAGGGGAAGGGAGGGAAAATAAGATAAAAACAGAGAAGGAAGCAAATCGTAAGTGACTCTTAAATACAGAGAACAAACAAACTGGGGGATGCTGGGAGGGTGCTGGGGGTGGGGATGGGCTAAATGGGTGATGGGCATTAAGGAGAGCACTTGTTGGGATGCGCGCTGGGTGTTATATGTAAGTCATTAATCACTAGGTTTTACTCCTAGAACCGTACTACATTGTATGTTAATTAACTTTAAATAAATAAATAGAGGGGAAAAAAGAGTTGAATAACTACAGATAGGAGTAAAGGCAATTCTTACAGGATGATAGATTGTAAAGCGAAGGTAAGCAGGGGGTATGGTCTGGTATCAGGAGGATATTCTTAGGAAGGGTTGGTTTTGCTTATTTGTTTTTAATACAGAGGGACCTAAGCATGTTTAGAAGAACATGGTATCAAGAAAAAGATTGAAGTGAGAAAGATAAAGACAATCTATTGTCCGTGAAAGTCTCTGAGAAGAGCAGAGTGGATATGAGAAGAAGACAGGCCAAGACCAGGTGGAGACAGGTCTAGATTTCTGGCTGGGAAGCTGAGAGCATTTTCCATATGATGACTTTAGTTTTCCTTATGAAGCAAGAGTTGGGGTAGGGGCGCCTGGGTGGTTCAGTCAGTTAAGTTTTGGACTCTTGATCTCGGCTCAGGTCATGATCTCATTATTCATGGGATTGAGGCCCGCATTGGGCTCTGCAGTGACAATGGAGAGCCTGCTTGGGTTTCTCTCTCTCCCTCTCTCTCTGTCCCTCCATCACTCATGCTCTCTCTCTGTCTCAAAATAAATAAATAATAAAAAAAGAGTTGGGCTCAACTCCTGAGACAGCAAGGGAAAGAAGATTAGATGGCTGAGGTCCAAGGATGGAGGAGGGGGGAGAGGGTTTGAAATATTAGTGTTATTAGTCAGCAACTACGCACAGCAGGATTATGAGAATGTTGCAGGTCTGCTTCATTTTAAGATGCCTCGTTTTTAGTGGAACATTCAGTCCTACTGTGTGATTTTGCCAAGCCTGACACAATTGCTTAGGGAAAGCATGGAGAAAAGATATAATGTGGTTCCTTCCAAACAGGGGTTCTGCTAAATGGCTGTTCTGAGAAAATAGAGGTGCAGATGTGTTTGGGGTAGCAAGAACAGAGTTGTTGGAACATAGGCTGGACAGAGAGAAATGTAAAGGAAGGAAGGGATGTTTCAGTATGGCTGAAGAACATAGAAGGTGACATTAAGAGGACAGGGAAGAGCCTAATGTCAGGGACAGGGAAGGCTCAAATCTGTGATTCTTGTAAGATGGTTGTTTTAGATCATGAAGAAGATCAGACTGGAAATCTGGGGTAGAATGTCCACAATGTGAAAAATGAGGAGGAAGGGGGCTAAGAGGCCAGGTTGTTGGATGGGTTGTCCATGTAGCCGCTGAAGTCACCCAGCACAATAGCTGAGCCAGCGGTTGAGAGAAAGATGGTAAGATAGGGACCACCTTTCTCATACACGGGAGAGTGTGAGTGGCAGGAAGGCATGTGAAAGGCGAGAAGTGGGGAGTCTGGATGTCACAGGGCCCAAGAGGAAAAGATGGCTTTTGTTTGATGTTCCTTTACCAGTTGGATGTGAAGAAATGGTTTGAAAATGACAGCTGGAAGCAATAAGGGTCACACACTCCACTTACCGACCCTGGAGTTCTGGTAGAGAGAGAGACCTGATAACCTCTTGACAGGGCTGCAAGAAAACCAGGTCCTGAGGAAGTGGAGTTAAAGAAGGGGAAAATGTTGTGTCTATCCATTCATATTTTCTCTACTTATTTACCCACTGTTAGAGAGGAGAAAACTGAGGCTCTGGGGACGAGGGTTAAAACTCACCTCTCTGACATTTTTAAAAAAAATAGTTTGTTCATCTACTATCTCTATATGCGACATGTGAAGGCAAATCACACGCCACGTTGACCCGTATATGTACAGAAAATCTTAGCCATGCATGTCACATATCCCCTACTCAAAAAACAAACCAACATTAAGCCCATCTAGTATCAAATGTAACAAATAACTTCTTAAGAAATTGAGGATTTTTTTTGGCATATATTTGACATTATTGAATCTCTGTGACAGGTGTAACCTTTCTTTAAAAAAAATTTTTTGGAGTAACTGTGAAAGGCAAAATTTATAAATAAAAATAAGATGTTTTAGCAACATGAGAACAAAATATACCCCAAATCAGGTTTTTCTTTCAAATCGAAATATAAGATGAAGAAGACCTCTTCTTTACCAAGCAGACTTGGTGACATGAGAAAATTCCCAAAGTCCAAGACACTGAGATTCATTCCACCTTAAAGTTCTGTTTCTCCAAGAGTAGGGAGACTCACAAATAGTTTTAATACCGATATCACAACAACTTTGATTCTAACTAAAGAATGTCTTTTAAAGAAGATACCTCCCCTTTCCTATTGTTCTCATATGTCCTCTTTTTTGAGGAGACAAAATCCTGAGGTGTATATCTAATGTTTGTTTTCCAGAAACTTAGCAGCACTGAGAAGTGGAGCTTTTACAAGTGCAATATCAACTTCAAACACAAAATAAAATTTCTTTGGTACCATTATGCCACACAGACCTAAACAGAGTTTATAATTCATATATAGGTAATGAATATTTTATAAGGGTTTATCACCAGGCCCCAGTATATCAGGAATCCAAAAGGAACTTGATCTAGCAAATGTGTTATATCAAAAGCTGTCTTGTGTGGACACAGTATTTCTTAATCTATCTTTCATATAACTCAAAATATGCTCTCAAACGTCAGCCATCTTGTCGCTATAATTTGGATTCATATAATGTAATCAGCACCATGGTTAAGATTACAGATGGTAGCATCAGGGGTGAATGGATTCTCAACCCTTTCCCTGACCTTTAGGAAACCTTCAGCAAGTCTTGAGAGTTCTGAAAGCTCCTTTCCTCATCTTTAGAAGAATAGGACAGTGACACCTACCTTGAGGGGCTGCTGTTGGGGAGAGAATAAGGTGCTGTGGGAAGTCTTTGGCAAAGTGTACAATACAGAGAAGGTCCCTAAAATCAATTAATCACAGGTAATAATATTATTAATTATAGATAATTATAAATAATTTTTGGCTCCACTTCTCTCATGATTCTGCTCATGTTCAACTATTTTAATGAAAACTCATATCCTACCAAGTGTCCATAACCTTTCTTACAGTTCCTGAATTCTTATAGGATATACCATCTGAACTACATGCTACAGTTCTTGATCATGTACTATCTATGAATTATTCTCCAGGTGATGTTATAAATGCAATTCCTGTACTGTCATGGATTAATCCCCTGTAATGTTTCATGTATAATTCCTATCAACTCCTGTAAGAAGTCCTTCCACTATAGTCCTTACATACTTCTGGCTTAACTAGGTAAGCTCTGTGCTTCCCTGGTATTCTGTGCCTTTATTTTTACTTCATCAAGTAATACTAAACTATAAATTTTAATTTTCAGGTAAATACTTTTCCTATTATATTGTATCTTCCTGTGCCTTACCCATCTCTCAATCCCCAGGACTGCTGCGGAAGGTGTGCAAGTAAACTGAACTGACCCCTACTTGTATTATAAATTTATAGAGCCTAAATGCTGCTTTTTTAGTGTCTTTTGGCCACTCTCTAGTAAGGTTGAGTGTCTAGTTGATGAGGCATTTCGTTTAATGATGACTCTCCCACTAGCCATCCTAGCCATGTGATGACCATTGGAACACAAGTAAGGTGGGAGGGTTAATAAGTAGGACAGGACATAAAAATTCTATATCAAAAAACTTAGGGGAACTGTTAATAAAATAGGCATCGCAAGACTTTCCAGAATCTTTCCTAAAATAATATAATTTATGATTCTTAACAAAGGGGAGAATAACTGAAAATCAGTGCTCTTTCTATTGTGGAAGTGGGGAGTAGGGAGTTGTTTCCATGTTACAGTCTTTTGGGAGCACTGCAGAGACCAACATGGCCATGATCCATCAATGAGATAACTCAGACCTGCCTGGTTATCAAAGGCCTCTGAGTTTTATTTTTTTTAATAAGAAAAGCATTTTATTAAGAGAGAAAATAATAGTTACAAAGGCCTCTGAACTTTAAAATCACATAGCTCTCAACTAGAGATGTGAGATATATAAATGCCATGATTTACATACATATTTTCTATCCCTGGTTCCTACAGAGTTCTTATTCTTATTCTTCCTTCCTTCCTCTCTTCCTTCCTTCTTTCTTTCTTTCCCTTTCTCTCTCCTTCCTTCTCTTCTCTCTTTTCTCCCTCCTTCCTCTCTTTCTTTGTTGCCTTTGCCCCCCACCCCTCTCCCTCCTTCTCACTTTCTTTTTGCTAATTCACTTATTGTGGTTCTTCTCCAATATAACTTATACATGTCATGAGAAGGAAATTTACCTGTTCTTTATACCGCCAAAATTCCAGAGCATAGAACATCACCTAGTATAAACTAAGCCCTTGATAAATATTTAGAAAAGAAAGAAGTGTCCCTCTTTGTGCAAAATTTAAATAAATGTTGACCAGACATCAACCCCAAATGATCAGTTTGCTAAACTGACCTGGAATATGACTTTAAAGAAAGTCACTTAGTTGTTTAGTACACAGAATACCAAGAGAATAAATCTACTGAAACATCAAGTCAGTTCCTAGACAAAATTATATTTGGCAAAAAAGGGAAATCCCTGAGGCTATGCCTAGGGGTGAAGCACAAATTCTGTGAAGGCAGGACCTTGGTAGATGAGCCAGATGCTGGTCTCGTATAGAGAAAGAGGTATCTTTTAATGGAGGCAGAAAGCTCTGATGTGATAGGCCCTGGAGTATCATGGGAAATTCTATTTTTCTTACATTTTTTTTCCAGTTTCAAATTGCATTTCGGGCTTTTTATAAGATAACTGATTGTAAATCCCTATTTCTCTTGTTAGTAAGTCATTGATTATTTGCATAGTCATTATCGCTTAGGAGTAAAGACCTATTCAATCAGTGGATGAAAACACAATATGTTGGGAAACACAACATATTGTATCATGGTACAATAAAAGAGATAAAGTTTCACAGGCAGATCTCTTGTCCGTTCAAGACATTTTTCTCTACCTCTGCCTATAAAAGTCAGCACCTATCCCAAAATCTCAGGGAATCAGCCAAAGTAATTTCTTTTTGTGTCTCTGGTTGCAAAAGTTTGAATAATCAGATAGTGAAACATATATGACTTAGATTAAAGAGAATGGCGGCCTTATATCACAATATCAGGGAAGCAATTCTTGAAAACAAGGACATTTACTAGAAAATGCCTAGCTTAGAATTCATCTTGGCAGGAAAATTAATGTAAGACCTTCTGCCAGAATTCATTCCATTTTTAGGATCACGAAGGGAGAGAAAGCTTCTAGAGCTCCTCCTGAAACCATATTTCTAAACAAGGCAGCTGCCGGACGCGAGCGCGGCTGGGGGACGAGGACCGGCCTCCGGGTCCCGCCGCACTCCCCAGGCGCCTGAGGTCAGGTCAGTTTTCCTTTCCAGGGCAACTTCAAGAAACAACACATAACACATCCAGCCAAAATGACGAGACGGAAGAATTCTCCTCAAAAGAGTCTACAAGAAGCAGTGACAGCTCAAGAATTAATGAAAAGAGATATAAGCAACATAACAGAACTTGAATATAGAATGTTAATCATAAAACTAATTGCTGGCCTTGAAAAAAGCTTAGATGAATGCAAGGGGTCCTACGAGGCAAAGTTCAAAGACCTTAAAAACGGTCAGGAAGAATTAAAGAAGACATTGGAAGAAATACAGGGGAAACTGGAAGCAACCACAGCACGGATTGAAGAGGTAGAGGAAAGAGTTAGTGCATTAGAAGACAAAATCATTGAAAAAGAGGAAGCAGATAAAAAGAGAGAGAAGCTGATCCAGGAACAGGAAAGGAGAATTCGAGAGCTGAGCGATGCAGTCAAAAGAAACAATATCCGTATCATAGGAGTTCCAGAGGAAGAAGAGAGAGAGAAAGGAGTCGAAGGGGTTCTGGAACAAATCATTGCTGAGAACTTCCTCAACATGAGAAAGGAAACGGGCATGGAAATCCAAGAGGCACAGAGAACTCCCCTCAGACGTAACTTGAATAGACCTTCTGCACGGCACATCATAGTGAAGCTGGCAAAATACAAAGATAGGGAGAGAATCCTGAAAGCAGCTAGGGACAAAAGAACCCTAACATACAAAGGGAGACCTATAAGGGTAGTAGCAGACTTATCTACGGAAACTTGGCAAGCCAGAAAGGAATGGCAGGACATCTTCAATGTGATGAGCAAGAAGGACATGCAACCAAGAATTCTGTATCCGGCTAGCCTGTCATTCAGAATAGAAGGAGAGATCAAGGTTTTTCCCAACAAACAAAAACTGAAAGAATTTATCAAAAATAAGCCAGCACTGCAAGAGATCCTGAGGGGCATTCTATGAAAACAAGGAGGCAAAGAATACAAACTACCAGACACAGCCTTACAAACATGAAACTTACAGATAATACAGTGACTGTAAGCCCATATTTTTCAATATTAACACTGAATGTAAATGGACTAAATGCGCCAATCAAAAGACAAAGGATAACAGAATGGATTAAAAAACAAGACCCATCTATTTGCTGTCTTCAAGAAACTCATCTTAAACCTGAAGACACCTTCAGATTGAAAGTGAGGGGATGGAGAACTATCTACCATGCTACTGGAAGTCAGAAGAAAGCCGGAGTAGCCACACTTATATCAGACAAATTAGACTTTAAAATGAACGATGTAATAAGAGATGAGGAAGGACATTATATAATAGTCTCAGGGACCATCCAGCAGGAAGAGCTAACAATTGTAAATATCTACGCACCGAATTCAGGGGCACCCAAATTTGTAAAACAACTAATTACAAACATTAGCAACCTCATCGATAAAAATGTCCTAATAGTAGGGGATCTCAACACTCCACTCTCAGCATTGGATAGATCAACAAAACAGAAAATCTCCGCAGAAACAATAGCCCTGAATGACACATTAGGACAGATGGGCCTCACAGACATCTTTAGGGTCCTTCATCCAGAAGCAAAGGAATTTACATTCTTCTCATCTGCACACGGTACATTTTCCAAGATAGACCACATTCTGGGGCACAGGGAAGCTCTGAATAAATATAAAAGAATTGAGATCATACCGTGTACAGTGTCAGACCACAATGCTTTGAAACTTGAAATCAACCACAGGAGAAAGCCTGGAAAATATCCAAGAACATGGCGGCTAAGAAATAACCTACTAAAAGATGACTGGGTTAACCAAGCCATTAGAGAAGAATTTAAAAAATACATGGAAACAAATGAAAATGAAAATACAACAATCCAAACGCTCTGGGATGCAGCAAAGGCAGTCCTGAGAGGGAAATATATTGCAATCCAGGCCCATCTCAAGAAACAAGAAAAATCAATAACACAAATTCTAACAGCACGCCTAAAGGAACTAGAAGCAGATCAACTAAAACAACCCAAGCCCAGCAGAAAGAGAGAAATAACAAAGATCAGAGCTCAAATTAACCATATGGAGACAGAAAAGGTAGTGGAACAGATCAATGAAACCAAAAGCTGGTTCTTTGAAAAAATAAACAAAATAGACAAACCTCTAGCCAGGCTTCTCAAAAAGAAAAGAGAGAGAACTCAAATAAATAAAATCGTGAATGAAAAGGGAGAAATTACAACCAATCCCTCAGAGATACAAGCAATCATCAGAGAATACTATGAAAAATTATATGCCACCAAACTTGGCAATCTGGAAGAAATGGACAGCTTCCTAAATAGCCACACGCTACCAAAACTCAAACGGGAAGAAATAGAAAATTTGAACAGACCCATAACTAGTGAAGAAATAGAATCAGTTATTAAAAACCTCCCAGCAAATAAAAGCCCTGGACCAGATGGCTTTCCTGCGGAATTTTACCAGACATTTAAAACAGAGTTAATTCCTATCCTCCTCAAGCTGTTCCAAAAAATTGAAACGGAAGGAAAACTCCCGGACTCATTCTATGAAGCCAGCATCACTTTGATTCCCAAACCAGATAGAGACCCAGCAAAGAAAGAAAATTACAAGCCAATATCCCTGATGAATATGGATGCAAAAATTCTCAACAAGATACTAGCAAATCGAATCCAACAGCATATAAAGAGAATTATCCACCATGATCAAGTAGGATTCATCCCTGGGTTGCAGGGCTGGTTCAATATTCGCAAATCAATCAACGTGATACATCACATCAACAAAAGAAAAGATAAGAACCATATGATCCTGTCAATAGATGCAGAAAAAGCATTTGACAAAATACAGCATCCTTTCTTAATAAAAACTCTCGAGAAAGTCGGGATAGAAGGAACATACTTAAACATCATAAAAGCCATATATGAAAAGCCCACAGCTAATATCATCCTCAATGGGGAAAAATTGAAAGCCTTCCCCCTGAGATCAGGAACACGACAGGGGTGTCCACTCTCGCCACTGCTATTTAACATAGTGCTGGAAGTCTTAGCATCAGCAATCAGACAACAAAACAAAATAAAAGGCATCAAGATTGGCAAGGAAGAAGTCAAACTTTCACTTTTTGCAGATGACATGATACTTTACATGGAAAACCCGACAGAATCCACCAAAAGCCTACTAGAACTGATTCATGATTTCAGCAAAGTTGCAGGATACAAAATCAATGTACAGAAATCGGTGGCATTTCTATACACCAACAATGAAGCAGCAGAAAGAGAAATAAAGAAGCTAATCCCTTTCACAATTGCACCAAAAACCATAAAATACTTAGGAATAAACCTAACCAAAGATGTGAAAGACCTCTACACTGAAAATTATAAAAAACTTATGAAGGAAATTGAGGAAGACACAAGGAAATGGAAAAACATCCCATGCTCATGGATTGGAAGAATAAATATCGTCAAAATGGCAATACTACCCAAAGCAATCTACACATTCAATGCAATCCCAATCAAAATTGCACCAGCATTCTTCTCAAAGCTAGAGCAAACAATCCTAAAATTTGTATGGAACCACAAAAGACCTCGAATAGCCAAAATAATACTGAAGAATAAAACCAAGGCGGGAGGCATCACAATCCCAGACTTTAACCTCTACTACAAAGCGGTGGTCATCAAGACTGTATGGTATTGGCACAAAAACAGATGCATAGACCAATGGAATAGAATAGAAAACTCAGAAATGGACCCGCAAGTATATGGCCAACTAATCTTTGACAAAGCGGGAAAATGTATCCAATGGAAAAAAGACAGCCTTTTTAACAAATGGTGCTGGGAGAATTGGACAGCAACATGCAAAAGAATGAAACTAGACCACTTTCTTACACCACTCACAAAAATAAATTCTAAATGGATAAAAGATCTGAATGTGAGGCAGGAAACCGTCAAAATCCTAGAGGAGAAAACAGGAAAAAGCCTCTTTGACCTAAGACGCACCAATTTCTTACTCGACACGTCTCCAAAGGCAAGAGAATTAAAAGCAAAGATGAACTATTGGGACCTCATCAAGATAAAAAGCTTCTGCACGGCAAAAGAAACAACCAACAAAACGAATAGGCAACCAACGGAATGGGAAAAGATCATCGCAAATGACATATCGGATAAAGGACTAATATCTAAAATTTATAAAGAACTTACCAAACTCCAAACCCGAAAAACAAACAACCCAGTGAAGAAATGGGCGGAAGATATGAATAGACACTTCTCCAAAGGGGACATTCAGATGGCCAACAGACACATGAAACGATGCTCAATGTCACTCAGCATCAGGGAAATACAAATCAAAACTACACTGAGATACCACCTCACACCAGTCAGAGTGGCTAAAATGAACAAATCAGGAAACTATAGATGCTGGCGAGGATGTGGAGTAGGCACCCTCCTACACTGTTGGTGGGAATGCAAACTGGTGCAGCCACTCTGGAAAACGGTGTGGAGGTTCCTCAAAAAAATGAAAATAGAGCTACCCTATGACCCAGCAATAGCCCTGCTAGGAATCTACCCAAGAGACACAGGAATGCTGATGCATAGGAGCACGTGTACCCCAATGTTCATAGCAGCACTTTCGACAATAGCCAAATCATGGAAAGAGACCAAGTGCCCATCAACTGACGAATGGATAAAGAAGTTATGGTACTTATATACAATGGACTACTACGTGGCAATGAGAAAAAATGAAATCTGGCCATGTGTAGCAAGATGGATGGAACTGGAGGGTATTATGTTAAGTGAAATAAGTCAGTCAGAAAAAGACAGATACCATATGTTTCCACGAATAGGTGGACTTTGTGAAACTAAGCAAAAACCAGGGGGAGGGGAAGAGGGGAAAGAAAAAAAAGACACAGAGAGGGAGGGAGATAAAACATAAGAGACTCTCAAAGACTAAGAAAAAACTGAGGGTAAGGGGGATGAGGGAGGGGGGAGAGGGGGTGATGGGCATTAAAAAGGGCACATGTTGGGATGAACACTGGGTGTTATATGTAAACCAATTTGAAAATAAACTATTATAACAAAAAAAAAAAATAAACAATACCTCTAGGAAATTTATTTTTTCACCTAATAATGTATGCATTTCCCCTTTGGCCCTCTTCACTTTTTTTAAATCTTTAACTGATTCTATATGGTAAAATTTCTATTGTCAAGACTTAATTCATGGCAATGGCAGGGGCATTACCTGAAGAAGGCCAGTGGTGGCCACCACGGCCAGTTCCCATGAGTCAGAAAATGAGGTCTTCATTATTCTGATTTAAAGTTTAATAGGTAGAGAGAAATCTTGTTTCCTTATTGCTCAGTTATCTGGAGATGGGAAAGAATCCAATAAAATTTGGCATATTCAAAATCCACGTGTTCAAAATTATGTCCAAGTTTACATTTAACAGATTCAAAAAAAGGGGGGGCATGCAATTGAGCCATTTTAAGTTGAGGACTGAGGGCTGGAAAAACTCTAAAATCAAAGTAATATACATCACTGATCAGAAAAATGATGTATTTTGGGTGATGAATTTCATTAGAAAGATGGTGAACCAAATATTGTACCCTCTATATTCCCCCAAAGCCTAGCAAATGTTATACCGAAAGTGCCCACGTATATTTTTGAATTTTGTTTGCATAAATTAGTGAGCAAGTAAGAGAGGGAATGAATGAATAAATGAGGTAGCAAGACAGAAAGTGAGGTGCCTTTAATCTCAAAAGTGGCTATTTCTATAGCCAGCACCTACTGACAATGAGGCATCAAGAGGTTAGGGAAAATGCCCCTAAGTTATATATTTGCTAAGGGAATTTCTATCTACATCAAAGGGGTTAGTTCCATGAAACGAAGACCTTATCTATTTTGTTCACCTTAGCTTTCTACAAGCTCTTATACGATATTTTTTAAAACAATGAGTGGGGGCGCCTGGGTGGCTCAGTTGGTTAAGTGTCCGACTTCAGCTCAGGTCATGATCTCGAGGTTCATGAATTCAGGCCCCGCATCGGGCTCTGGGTCCAGCTCTGTGCTGACAGCTTAGAGCCTGGAGCCTGCTTCGGATTCTGTGTCTCCCTCTCTCTCTGCCCTTCCCCCGCTCATGTGCACGCTCTCTCTCTCTCAAAAATAATCACTAAAAAACAACAACAACAACAACAATGAATGGTTCTGCTTTGTAATATTCTATGACAAAATCCTATTCATTCTGCCATATTTTCTCCTCATCCTTGACTTGTGTAAATGAACTGACGCCTATCCTGAAGGCAATGTGCTCTCGGGCATTTTGTTTCAATCACCAGCCTTACTTTAAGGGAAGTGATGTGTCTGGATTTAGCAGGGGGCTCTTAGGGAAGGATGGCCTTCTAAAATCTCACATGGGCTTGGCTGAGAAGACTGCACAGAGTTTTAAGATAAAATTAGACAATCGATATTTTGGCCAATTTTACATATCTCATCCTGAATGTTGGTCTCTAGCATTCTATTTCTTACAACTGCTCAAAGAAAGCAAGTTTGGGCAGCAAAGGTGTCCACCCAGAAACTGATGAAAGGAGAGAATCTAACATAAAGGCAATCAAGCACATAAAATAGGAGGCTTTGTGCCCATTTGCCACGAGCTTAATTCTACTTGGCTAGAAAAGATTATCATTTAGACACACAGGGAACAGAGTGAAAATAATCACAGGGCAGGGTATACATAAGCATGCAGTGTTGTCTAAAATGATTTTTATTATGATAAAATTAATGCGCAAGCAATGTAAACATTTTGAAGAGAATAAAGAAGAAAATGAAAAATAAATGGTAACGCCACGATTCACAAGTTTAAACAATTAATATTTTTACATATTCGCCTATTATTTTCTATGCCCACCTGCACGTGTGTCTAAGGATGGGAACTGGTACCATATTCACGCTTAATTTGTAACCTGGCTTTTTTTTTTTTTCCACTGAGCATAATAATGTGAACATTTGTCTACATCATTTGTTCTGATCTCGTGTAACATTCCATAGCTGGGAAATGATGTGTGGCTGACAGTGGTTTCACTGTAATGATCCCCCCAAATACTTTCTCAAAGCTTTTATTGTCTGTTTTCAAGGCTACTGGTGACATGAAAACCTAGTGGAATCTCAAAGAGAGTTCACCCAGGGATACAGAGCCAAAAGAGCATGGTAGAATTGTAAAGACCACAGCTGTTTTACTCTAGCACACCTAAGCCTTCAGTGAGTGTGTTCATCTCTGTAACATGACAAGTTTGTTTCCACTGCCATTCCTCCTTCTTCTATTAGCCTGGGTAGGTCACTCAGCTTCCTCTCTGTTATTTTTGTTATGGAAACATTTATGAAGATTGGCTAAAAATGTTTCTTTGTTCAGAGGTTGTTCTATACTTCATTAATTAAATCCATATGTAAGTTATAGAAGATCTCTTTTCATGTTGATTTATGCCACGATTACACAACCCACTATACGTGCTGGGTCCTTTAAATGGCTGGAATCTTGGTAGAATTCTGGAGAACAGAGAAAAAAGGAGGCGGAGATGGACAACAGTGCTAACACTATAACCATAAAACATAGTCTTTAAATTCAATGGTTTAATTAGTTCGATATTGACTTTTCTAGCAATAAAGGTGCACTATCATTCATTATCTCATAAACTTCCTTTAGTATAATAAAGAATTTTTCTGGCCTTTGTCCCTGGTTCCTGATACAAAGCTTCTAAAACCCTTGAAATTCCCTGAGTAATGGGGTGTCTGTTATGCTATTAAGGTGACTCATGGTGAAGACCCTAAATGACTCCAGTTGTGCTAGCTGGGCTGATCACCAGAAAGATCTACCATGCAGTGACAGGGCTAAGACAAGACCATCTCAGTCTCTGAGAGACGAGGGAGTTGGAGACTCATCTAATGAATCATGCCTACATAATGGAATGCCAATAAAATCTCTGGACACCAAAGCTGAGTGGAGTTTGGTGGCTGGTGAAAGACTGATGTGCTGGAAGGGGGCCAAATCCTTATTCCATGGATAGAGGGCAGAGAAACTGTGTTTCCTCCCAGACCTTGTCCTCTAGGCATCCTTAATAATAAAACCATAGTCATAAGCATTGTTTTCCCAAGTTTTGGGAGTAGTTCTAGCAAATTAGGGGCATTGCGCTCAGTCAGTAGAGCATATGACTCTTGATCCCGGGGTTGTAAGTTTGGTCCCATGTTGGGTGTAGAGCTTACTTAAAAATAAAAAATATATATATTTAAAAGAAAAAACAGTTCTAGCAAATTATCAAACCTGAGGGGCATTATAGGAACCTCCTGGGTTGGTAGCCTGTGGCTCTCAAGTTTTGGTGGCCTGGGGACACACAATGGCAAGTGTCTAAAGGGAAGACTTGTTAAGTTCCATGCTCTTAAATCTGTGGATCCTAGTGCTAACTCCAAGTGGTTAATGTCAGAATTCAACTGTATTGCAACATATCCATTGGAACAGAGAGAGAGAGGAATACTTCCCAACTTTCTGATGTAGGAATTGTATTTCTAGTTTTACAGGGGAAACAGAGGGTAATACAGGTAGTAAGAGGAAGACCTAGAATTTAAACCCAGATCTATATGATTCCAAAGTCTGTGATCTTTCTGCTTCATGCCAAACTTGTCTAACACTCACAAAGGTCAGATACCACAACTTCTTACCCCAGTGCCATTACCAGCAATGGTGCTGGAAATAGAACTGGTAAGGGAAACATTTCTGGTCCTTGTGTGAGAGGGTCTTCAGTCTTCTTAGTGTAAGAAGTCTTCAGAGCAATGTAATTTTGCAGAATAAACCTGCAAGCACTCAGACAAAGGAGACTGCCCTGGGATGTGGCCTAAATAAACAGCTTTCTTCGCATGGCACAGAGGTTTCCTGATTTCCTCTAAGGAATGTGAATTCCACAGTCTTGAGTGATAATCAATAATTACTGAACTCCTGATATTCGAGATCACTATGTTAGACTCTAAGGACACAGAAGGTAGAAACTAAGGACCCTCCCTCGAGCACCTAACAACCAGCTGGCAAGACAGATCGAAGCAGAGCAAGAGAAAGAATTTGAACAAAAAATGTCATCCAAGGAATATATTCCTGAGAGTGACTCTAGAAGGCTCACTGGATGAGGAAGACCTAGAGCCAGACTTTGAAATGTGGGTAGGATCTAAAGAAATGATTCCCAGGAATGGAATAGAGCAGTGTCTGCAACATGCCTAGGACAGTATCTGCAATGAAAATGATGAGGATGGTGAGGACGATAATGATGATGGTAATTCAAGCAATTCTGCAGTGTAGATACATGCTTCCTTGTTGGAGTGCCTAGGGATAAAACAGTTAAGTGCATGTTCTGAAATGTCATTTTGAAATATACAATATTTAACTTTGTTCTTAGAGGCCTTTGTATTAGAGGCACTGTTACACCCTGAAGGAAAAAATGCTCTTAAAGAAGGGAGAGACCTCTGGTAAGGGTGGAATATACCTGTAGATGCCATGAATGGAGGCACTGGTTATTCAATAAGGAAAATCCCAAAGCCCAGGGGTTTACAACACAGGGAAAGGAGTGAATGTGATGAACTTTTAAGCACTTTAGATCACCATCCCCATTAGTGAGGTCACACATATACTATTAGTAAGATGCTAACACAAGTGGCAGGCCAGTGTCCCCAGACCATGGTGGGGAACCATCCCTCTCCCTTTCCTTCTGACACTGTGTGGTTCAGGCAGAGTTGAGCCACCTTGTGTTCATGGCCAGGCCCTTAATGATTTAAGTCGATCATGGTTTCCTTTTTCCACCATGACTGATTCAAGATGCACACAAGAGCAAATCTGAGCCAATAAGAGGAAGGGTGTCTATCTAAGGATCTGTGCAAAAACAACCAGAACAGACCCCTCTTCTTCCCTTGGACAGTGTAGTTCAAAGGCATCTGTGAGCTTACAGTTAGCAGCAGCCATTTGTGGAAAAAAAAACAAAAAGAGCTGAGAATGAGGACAGGCACAATGTGTGCACCTAAAGACAAAGCCAACACTACAAAAGGCAGAATGAAAAAGAAAAATCAGGTTCTGGTTACAACGTATGTGTTACTGGATCAAGCATTGCCTGAACATAGAAATATCTCTGAATCTTTCAGATCTGTGAGCCAAGAACTACCCTCCCCAATCCCCTTTTCTGTTTAATTTCGTTTAAGTTATTTTTTCTCTCTTTTACAACCAAAATATTCCTAATCAGTAACGACAGACAAGCAGGCTCTGAGATTATTTAATTTGCTTCAATTTAGGGTATGATAATGTTCACTCAAAGTATTAACCGTTTGTGTAAAACAAATACCTAGTAACATTTTCTATGCAGAATTCACTATAGGTATTTGCAGTGGCTTATATTTGGAAATATGACATGTGAATATTTGTCAAATCTATCAGGTCATGATGATTACAATATAATGGCATATTCTTTTTTTTTTAATTTTTTTTTTACATTTTTATTTATTTTTGAGAGACATAAAGATAGAGTGTGAGGAGGGGAAGGGAAGAGAGAGAGGGAGACACAGAATCCGAAGCAGGCTCTGATGAGCCATCAGCACAGAGCCCGACGCAGGGCTCGAACTCACAGATTGTCAGATCATGACCTGAGCTGAAGTCGGCTGCTTAACCGACTGAGCCACCCAGGCGCCCCTATAATGTTCTCATATTCTAATGAGGTCTTATATTCAAAATTCAAGTTTATTGGTTAAGATAATTATATGTGGAATATCACAGTTTGATAAAACATTCACATGTGGCGAATTTTAAAGCACTGTGTACATGAAATAATTTAGATGAAGCCTTTGCCGTCTCTTATTCTCATTTTGAATTTAGTAACTTGCTTTTCATTCCAGCAGTTTGACCCTGCCTGATACTAGACCTTTAGCATCTCCTCACATGAGAATCTCAGTTCAGAACATGAGCAGCCACTACTAGGGTGATAGCCAGGAGTATGGGAAGCAAAGAGACATGACACACTTGCATAGCGCAGTCCTTGCTAACTCCCAGATGTCCACATACTGCATCTCATTTCTGCCATCAAGGCCCTAAAGAATGGGGCTTCTTAGAGGACAGAAAGAACCATCCAAACCACTCTCCCCTCACTGGTAGCTCCTCAAGTATACAACAAAACACTCTTGACTTCTCCAAGTCCCCGTACCATCACCTGTCTCTTCCAGGTGTCACTCCTGGAAACCATATCATTTCTATCTTCAGAGGACTTCTTCTCTCTTTGCCTCTGCTCTTACCCATCATCCTTGCAAAGAGCAAGTGATGGGGTCTGAAGAACCACCAGTGATTCCTTATACAGACTCACTGGATGCTAAAACTCAGGTGGTGTCTCTCTCTCCTGGTGTGCCACAGCCCTGCTGGGACTTGACAAAGAGCTTCCTGGGGCTATGGGAGAGGGGGATTTCTATGTCTCGGTGGGAGTGGTAGTTGAGAAGCCCAGTGTTACATGGAAGACTGAGTTCTTTGTTTCTTCCAGACTTTCCCTTTGTGCCTAGTATTCATCTCTCTCACTGTAACAGCAATGGCTAGAAACTGCCATTTTCATGGAGGCCAGAGCCCAACAGAACAGCATGTTTAACCCGCTTGATGAAAATCAAAGGTCACATTATTATTAATGATAATCAGTAATAATAAATGTAAATAAATATACTTATATATCTTTATAATACCATATAACTTTTTATTATCTTTTATATATAAAACTTCTTAAAGACTATTAACTTTTTTCTCATTTTCACATTTCTTTCAGAGATAAATTTTTAAGGCAAAATTAATAACAATATGTTTTGGGTTTCATAACAGATGTAAAAGTAAATATAAAGTAAAAAGAGCACAAAGGCCAGGGTGAAGTCAACAGAAGGGCAATGTGGCAACACTGAAGGTGACTGTGAGGAGTTCTGTGATCTCCAGAGCAACCAACTAAAAATTAACACAAAGAGGTATAGCTGAAAATAGTCAATAAAAAGTATAAAATGGAATACTAGAAATATACCTGATTTGTCTAAAACAAGGCAGGGAAAGAGGCACAAAGGAAGGTGGTAAGGAAGGAGGTTATGGAACATTGTTATTGGCTGAATTGTGTCCCCTCAAATCCGTATGTTGAAGTCCTAAGCCCAAGTACCTCGGAATGTGAGTGTATTTGGAGAAAGGGTCTTTAAAGAAGTAATTTGGTTAAAATGAAGTCATTTAGGGTGGACCCTAACCCAATATTACTGGTGTCCTTATAAGAAGAGGAAATTTTTGGGTGCCTGGTTGGCTCAGTCTATTGAGTGTCCAACTCTTGATTTCAGCTCAGGTCATGATCTCAAAGTTGTGAGATCAAGCCCCTCTTTGAGCTCCACATTGGACATGGAGCCTGTTTGGGATGTTCTCTCTCTCTCTCTCTCTCTCTCTCTCTCCTCCCCTTCTCTCTGAAATAAATAAATGAATAAATAAGTAAATAAATAGATAAGAGAGAGAGAGAGAGAGAGGAGGAAATTTGGAGACAGACAGGCATGAGGGGAAAGACAATGTGAAGACACACAGAGAAGGCCATCTTCAAGTCATGGAGAGAGGCCTAGGACAAGCTCCTTCCCTCCCCATTCTCAGAAGAAGCCAACTCTGCCGATGCCCTCATTTCAGACTCTAGCCTCCAGAGCTGTGAGAAAATGACCTTCTGTTATCTACCCAATTTGTGATACTTGGTTATGTTAGGCCTAGGAAACAGATAAACACATAACCAAAGCAAACACCAAGAAGATAAACATAAAACCCAACCATATCAATATTTCCTTTAGAAGTAAACGAATTAGCATGACATGTAAAAGGCAGACATTGTCAGACAAGAGTTTTAAAAAGCAAGAATGTTTAGAAGAAACATATTTAAACATAAAGACACACACAGGGTGAAAGCAAAGTAACTGAAAAAGACAGACCATGCAAACACAAATTATAAGGAAGCTGGCATAGCTATATCATATCAGACAAAGTAGACTTCAAAACAGAGAAAATTACCAGAGGAAAAACAAGGACATTTCAGGGGCGCCTGGGTGGCTCAGTCGGTTAAGCGGCCGACTTCAGCTCAGGTCATGATCTCGCGGTCTGTGAGTTTGAGCCCCATGTCGGTGCTGATGTGATGATGGCTCAGAGCCTGGAGTCTGCTTCAGATTCTGTGTCTCCCTCTCTCCCTGCCCCTTCCCTGCTCATGCTCTGTCTCTATGTCTCTCAAAAATAAATAAATGTTTAAAAAAAAAACAAGGACATTTTATAATAACTAAAAGGGCAATTCATCAACAAAACATAATTATTATAATATGTATGCAACATACATGGATCAGTTGTATTTGCATTATTCGGATAATAAACAACTGAACATACAATTAAGTTTATAATAGCACACAAAATATTAAGCATCTTAGAACAAATCTAATGGAAGATATGCAAGTTCTCTGTACTGAAAATTATAAGACATCCTCAGAGAAATTAAACAAAATTTAAATAAATGAAGCGGTATATCATTTTCATGGATCTGAAGTCTCAAAATTGGGAAGGTGTTTATTGTCTCCAAATTGATCTGTGGATCTAATACAGCCCTAAGCAAAATCCTAGTAGGCTCTGTTGGAGAAAATGGCAAAGTAATCTTAAAATTTATATGGAAATTCAAAGGGTATAGAATAAGAAAAACAATCTTGCAAAAAAAAATCAGAGAATTTATAGCCTGATTTCAAAATAAATTTACAGTAATCAAGACAGTGTGGTATTGATATAAGATAGATCTGTGGGAAAGAAGGGGGAATCCAGATATAGGCCCACACATATAAAGACAACTGAATTTTAAGGCACAAAGACAATGGAGAAGGGAAAGCTATTTAACAAATGGGGCTAGAATAACTGGATGTTTGTATGGAATAAAAAGAAATCTCTGGGGCACCTGGGTGGCTCACTCGGTTAAGGGTCGAATTCAGCTCAGGTCTTGCAGTTTGTGAGTTCGAGCCCCACATCAGGCTTTGTGCTGATAGCTCAGAGCCTGGACCCTGCTTAGGATTCTGTGCCTTCCTCTCTCTCTGCCCCTCCCCTGCTCGCACTCTGTCTCTCTCTCTCTCTCAAAAATAAATAAAGTTAAAAAAAAAAAAAGAAATCTCAGCCACTATGTCGTGCCATATACAAAAATTAATTCAAGTTAGATCGTATATCTAAACAGAAAGCTTAGAGAAATAAAGTTTCTAGAAGAAAACACATGAAAGAATATATCTTCATGACTTGTAGGGAAAAGATTTCTTGTACAGAACACAAAAATGGGGGTGATAATGGGGGGAAAAAGGAAAACTTGACTTTCTCAAATTTAAATTTTCTGTTCATCAAAGACCTCATTTAGTAAATAAGGAGGCTCACGAACTAGGAGAGAATATTTCCAATACATATATTTGATGAGTGATTCATATCCAGAACGAAAAAGCAACTCAATAAAAAACACAGACAAAACACTACAACTGATTCTTCAGAAAGGAGGTAACAGTCAATAAGTGTTTAATATCACTGCTCTTCATGAAATGCAAATTAAAACCACTATGAGGTGTTATTTCACATATACACAAATAGTGAAAATAAAGACAACAATATCAAATGTGGACAAAAAAATGAACATCAAGACCTTTCTACATTGCTGGTGGAGTTTGACATGATACAACAATTTTAGATAAGAATTTGGCAATTTCTTATTAAACATTACTGTGCCCTATAACCCAGGAAGTGCACTCTTCGGTATATACCCAAGAGAAAAGAAAACATAGTTCACACAAAAAGGTTAGTACCAGGATGATCATAGCAACCTTCTTCATCATAGGTAAAATTGGGGAGAGGATGAAAATTCATTGACAAGAGAACATTCAGAAGCAAATTTCATAAAGTAAAATACTACTCTGCAATGAAAAGGAATATTCATGGGAGTATGTACTATGTTATTCCAATTAACTTAAGTACAAGATTATATAAGATTGAAATAATGGTGACAGAAATAAAAAAAATCACTTCTTCTGATGTGTGGGTGCTGGTGGGGGAGATAAAAGTGACTGGAAGGCTACATGAGGGAATTTTCCAGAATGATGGAAATATTCCACGTCATATTTTGACTGGTAGTTACAAGTCTCAAAACTTATCAAACTAAACACTTAAGATTTGTACATTTGGGGCACATCGGTGGCTCTGTTGGTTGAGCATCCAACTTCAGCTCAGGTCATGATCTCACAGTTTGTGAGTTTGCGCCCTGCATTGGGCTCTGTGCTGACAGCTCAGATCCTGGAGCGTGTTTCAGATTCTATGTCTCCCTTTCTCTGTCCTTCCCCATTTCTGCTCTGCTTCTCTCTCTCTTTCAAAAATAAACCTTAAAAAAATTAAAAACAAAAGATTTATATAATTTATTGCATTTAAACTATACCTCAATTTTAAAAACTGCTGTTCTATGACCAAACATTCATAGGAAAGCATGATAGAGCTTTACAATTTTAATTATTGGATACTTCCACCTTACATTATAATAAGCGCAAAGGAAGGAGGTCATAGAATGATGTGTAGTCTTTGCCATCGATGAGTTAAAATCCAGCAGAGAAGACAGCTTGCACCTGGACACTACATCTCAAGTATGAGAGACAAAGCTTAACAGCCGCAATGCAGGGACATCACTGGGATTCAAAAGAGGGAGATGTAAGGGTAATACTAGCCAGCCATGAAAATAAATAAGGGGGATCTATATATCTGATGTGGAATAATCTCCAAAGATATATGCTGAGAGGAAGAAGGAAGGGGAAGAACAATCTTCAGAGAGAACTTCTATTTTCTGGTATAGACCACTGTCTTTGGAGACATTGAAGAAGCTGAGAAGAGAAGTAACGAGGGTTGGGTGGCAGGAAGCTGTATTTTCACTGTATGCTTTCGAAATACTTATGTTTGATTTTTTTTACCCAACATAGCTGCATTTTTTTTGAGAGAGAGAGAGAAAAAGAAAGAAAGAAGGAGAGAGCAGGGGAGAGGGGCAGAAGGAGAGAGAAGGAATCTTAAGCAGGCTCCATACTCTGCACAGAGCGCCTCGATCCAATGACTCTGGGATCATGACCTGAGCCGAAATCAAGAGGTAGATGCTCAACCAACTGAGCCACCCAGGCACCCCACAACTGCATCTTTTAAAATTAACAACGATCAGCAAACAGAAAAAGATGTAGATATCACCTCTGGTTCAGGGGGATGAGAACTAGAGAGGTTCAGTAAAGGCGTCATGAAAGAGTGGGTCTTAGAGTATGGGCAGGAAGTAAAGCTGAGACACAGGAAAAAAGGAAAGAGTAAGAGTCAAATTTCCACACCTTGAAAACCAGCAAATAGTGCTCCATCTTTCTCTGTGCACCACATATACCAACAGACTCTTCCCTGTGCAATCAATCCCAAGGCTAAGAAACAAATGAGTACTCCATTCCTTGGAGCAGGCTCTTACTTAGCAACAGTTTGTACTTTGGATGAATTGCATGTTCTGATTTAAATGTTTGATGTAGGTAATGTTTTGTTACCTTCTTGGCATCATAGATACAGAGAAAAAATAAATAAATCTACCCAGCTGTTCTTAAATTGTCTCAACATGCAGTCCACCTCCCCAGGGCTTTTCCTCTGATGGTAGCTCTGCCCTGCTGGGCCGACTCTGTGGTTGACTGATCCACAGTGTAGGAGGAACCCGGTCTGGCAGGGGAGACCCCTCTGTCCCGCAGCCTGCCCCGCCCCCTCCGAAGGGTTCAGTTCCCTTACATCCATTCCAAGTTCTGTACCATAGCAGTATTCATGCAAGTTTCTGACATGGGTATGGCACCATCTCTGGTTTCCTTCCTCCTGTTTTTGGATTATTTTGGTCTTCTGGGTCAGTTTATGGAAGGGGAGGGAAGTGTTCGATTTCTCTTTTTGTTTTAATTTTTTTTAAGTTTATTTATTTTGAGAGAGACATAGACAGTGCAAGTGGGGGAGGGGCAGAGAGACAGAGAGGGAGAGAGAGGGAATCCCAAGCAGTCTCTGAACTGTCAGTGCAGACCTTTACGCAGGGCTCAAACTCACAGACTGTGAGATCATGACCTGAGCTGAAACCAAGAGTCAGAGGCTTAGCCTACTGAGCCACCCAGGTGCCTGGAAGGGTTTGATTTCTAACCGTTAAGTCACTGCCTTTCCTAGATGCCAGCCTGAGCTATTACCTTCACAGTACTGGACAATACTAGGAACCCTGCCCTGGTGTTGCTAAGTTTTACATAATCAGTCTTATTGTGTTGTTTTGGAATTAAAAGAATAGATGTTTGAGTTGTGTAGACAGGGCTTAGATCCCAGCTCTGCCACAGTCCCCGGCAGTGAATGAACCATTTTTAGCCTCATTTTCCTCATCTGCAAAATGCAGATGTTACTAGCAGGTACTTCATAGAATAGCTATGAGGATCAAATGAAAAGGTACATTTAAAGCTTCAGCACAGTCACTGGCACACAGTAACTGCTCACTAAATACTTAAAAGAATTTTCCCAATTTTTCCACATGGTCAGATGTGGGGGCTAAACTCAAGTGCTCCCACATGGATTCCGATTTCTCACGCCTGAATTTTTTTCAAGAATAGTTTTGTTTTTTTTTGGTTTTTTTGTTTTTTTTTTTTAAAGAAACCATAGTTCATGGTCAGATTGAATTTTATCTAATCTTAAAAGCAATATAAGGAAACCTGGAAAGATGTATCTTAGCTGTCTAGATAGAGTGGTCTGGAAAGCCAGACCCTTTTGGAATCCCAAGGCCTCTGGCTCTCACTTTCCCCATCTGGAAAGTAAAATTCCATTTTCATTAAAATTGCACAAAGATGCATTCAGTCGCACTTCTATACAGACGGAACTACATTCTCAGGTTATGGGGCTGTGGATTTTTCTTAATAAATAAGGGGATTTGTGCTCTCCCAAGCCTGATATGTAGAGAAAGAGCTGAAGATTAAGAGGGTGAGACGATGAGGATTTAGGTGGATTTATGGCAAATCATTACTGGATTGCCTGAGTTACCGGCCCCAGATGAAGGGAAGTCTCTCTCTCCCAAGAACGTTTTCTTCAGTCATAATAGGCAGGCAAAGCCTTTTCCTTTTTAAATCATTCTCGAATGAGAAACGATTTAAGCTGGGGAACTTCTCTGCACAGTAAATTGGGCAGACTCAGGGACACACTGAAAGAGGATCTGGTAACTGAACTACAGCTCTTCTGTCTCACAGATCCGCATCAGCTGGGATGGGAAGAGGGTGTTCAAGACACCTGACAGCCCGCCTGCGGAAACACTTGCCAGAGGATCGACCTGAGACAGATGCATGTGTGTGAAATCCTGTCCCTGATCTCTCCCCACCGGCACCCCCTGAACACTGTTCAAAACCCTCGAACAGTTCCCTATTTCTCTCAAGACAAAACAGCAAATCCTCTGCATGCCCTGCAGATTCCTGCAAGGTCCAGACCCTGCTTCCTCACCTAGGGCTTCTGTCCTCTCTCGCTGCCTGCTGGACACGCTGTCTTCAACTGGAACATACTTCCACTGCCACAGGGCCTTTGCGAATGCTGTCCTCATTATTTAGAATGCTCCACTTAGCTCCTCCTCATGCTTTAGATCCTAGCTCAAGTATTTACAGTACCATTGGCCCTCTTCATAACTCTTTAAAATTGCAGGGGAGCCTGGGTGGCTCAGTCGGATGGGCATCTGACTTCGGCTCAGGTCATGATCTCGCGGTTCATGGGTGTGAGCCCCATGTCGGGCTCTGTGCTGACAGCTCAGAGCCTGAAGCTGCTTCAGATTCTGTGTCTCCCTCTCTCTCTCTCTCTCTCTCTGCCCCCCCCGCTCGTGCTCTCTCTCTCTCTCTCTCTCAAAAATAAATAAACATAAAAAAAAAAACCAGAAAATGGCAAGATTTCATTCCTTTAAAAAAAACAAAAAAAAAATAAAATTGCAATCAACAATTATGTAATTAACTTATTAACATTATCTCCATCTAAATTCCTCATTAGAATAGAAATTCCCCAGTGGTGCCTGGGTGCCTTAGTCGTTTAAGCATCCAACTTTGGATTTCGGCTCAGGTTATGATCTCACAGTTCCTGAGTTCGAGCCCCAAATTGGGTTCTGCGCTGACAGTGCAGAGCCTGGTTGGGATTCTCTCTCTCTTTCCCTTTCTCTGCCCCTCCCCTGTTTTTTTTTTTTCTCTCTCTCTCTCTAAATAAACTCCAAAAAAAAAAAAAAAGAAAAAAGATAAGAAATTCCCTGAGGACAGGTACTATGTCTACTATTTTGACAATCCTGTCCCTAGTGTTTGCAAAAGGCAAGCACTCAATAAATAATCACTGACTAAGTGAATGAATGGATTCTTACCCTCTATCAGCACCAGAAGCTTAGATTATAAATCTCTAAGCACAACAAATCTTTGACCTGAAACTTAGGAGTCCCGTGGCACCAAGCTGATAAAGACTTACATAGTATCTGCAGTGTGTTGTATGTGTGTGGATGGGTAGCAATTGATCTATATCCTCACCCTTTTCTCTGTTCTCTCTCCCTGGATTGCATTTGTGGTCCTAGGTTCCCTGCTTTGTAGCCCTTTGTGTCTTCACTTCCTCCATCCGCTGCCTATTACCAGTTATCTCTCCTGTTTTCACTTCCCTCCCAAGGGCCAGGAACTTCCCGTGATTTGGCAGCTTCACTGGCATTCATCATACTTGGCTCCCAGGCTCCTGTCTGATGGCTGTCTTACTTCCAAAGTCTGCCTACTTCCCTGCCAAGATATTTAGGGACTGTTACTCCCAGAAAAACATTGAGAAGATAGATTTTCCTTCTCTCTTTTCGTTCACAGAGATACGATTTTTGGCTTCAGGGCCATGAACTTTAAGGCAACAATGATTTTTTTAATCCTGGGGTGAGTTGCAGGAGCCCTACAGTGCTTTCCACTGACTATGTCATGGATCTCCTTAGTAATCCCTTAAAAAATAATAATGATATACCTAGTTCTTCAAGAGGATGAAAACTGTATGACAGGACTTTGGAAATGAAAGTGTTTGGAAAAAAATTGAAAATCACATGCAATGTTATTGTGTCTAGGAAACCATTACACTAGGGACCTACTTACTCATGTGTTCATCAATTTAGTGAGCATTTACTGACATGAACTAGGCACTATTTTTATATTTAGTTGGTGATACAATGGTGTACAAGGCAGATGGGAGCTCTGCCTGCATGAGGCATACATTCATGTTACAAGAAATAGTAAACAATAAAATATACATGTCTGGCAAGTGTAACAAATCAGGCTATCATGAGTCAGTTATAAGCACTGAAAATTTATGTTCTCTTCCGCAGCAAGAAAGGCATTTCCGGGGGGCGCCTGGGTGGCTCAGTCGGTTAACCACCCGACTTCAGCTCAGGTCACGATCTCACAGTTCATAGGTTTGAGCCCCATGTCGGGCTCTGTGCTGACAGCTCGGAGCCTGGAGCCTGCTTCAGATTCTGTGTATCCCTCTCTCTCTGCCTCTCCCTTGCTTGTGCTCTGTCGCTCTCTTCAAAACTGAACATTAAAAAAAAAAATTAGAAAAAAAAAAAAAAAGAAAGAAAGGCATTGTCTATTCTGCCTTAGCCATGCTATTTGCACTGTCCTGTTATTGCAGTGTTTCTCAAAGTGTGACTTCAAATTCCCTAAAAGATCATGAAATTAAGTTTTTAAAATATTTCCTAATTAATAGAACAGAATAGAAAATATCATACTATCTCCTATATTAAAGGTCACTACTGAATTTTGTTTCAGAGTTAAATGTATGACTACATTGGTTCCGATATAGAATATATCGCATATTCTATAAGACGTATTCTATATCAAAAATGTGTCAAAGTATGGCCTCTTGAGCCAGAATTTCAGCCATGTCTCATCCCATTCTATGTGCTAAAGGACCATTTATTATGATGGCAAGCCAGAGATCCAGCTCCTTTTGGTGACAAGAAATCCAGCCCCATTTCATAGGGCCTTCATGTCTTCAAATTATGAATTAGAAAAATATTATTATTTGAACACATACTCAAGGAGAACTGAAAATAAGTTATTCAGCACATGCAATTTTAAAAACGGTATTATGGGGTGGGAAGCATTGGTAGGCTTTCCAAATTATAGATATGCCACAGGATTACTAAATTACTCAGTCCATTCAGTAAGTCTTTATTGAGTACCTATCATGCCCCAAGCAATGTTTTGAATAAATCTTGCATGGTTCTTACTCTCATTTGGTTTATAATCATACTCTTCACTTTCTAAATTAGTGATCCTCAACCCAGCAGCAAAATACAATCATCAGGGAAGCTTTTTAAAAATACTGATTCTTATTTCCAGAGGTTCTGGCTTAGTCTAGGGTAGGGACCCAGAAGAAATATTTTTGAAGCTGTCCAGGTGATTCTAACATGCAGGCAGCATTGAGAGCCAATGGTCTGCAACACACAATAAGAATCTTGTCAATCTGTATATTATTTAATTTTGCCTGAGATACAATATCTTCTGTCTCAAGGTGGTAAAATAAATACCTCTTACTAACGTAAGGGCCTGAAAATTCCTCTAAAAACGTCATCATCTGTAAAATCCTCCAGTTTTGTTTTGGTTTTTTTTTGTTTTTGTTTTTGTTTTTTTTTTTTAATTTTATAATAGTTTATTTTCAAATTGGTTTACATATAACACCCAGTGTTCATCCCAACATGTGCCCTTTTTAATACCCATCACCCCCTCTCCCCCCTCCCTCATACCCCTCACCCTCAGTTTTTTCTTAGTCTTTGAGAGTCTCTTATGTTTTAACTCCCTCCCTCTATGTGTCTTTTTTTCCTTTCCCCTCTTCCCCTCCCCCTGGTTTTTGCTTAGTCTCACCAAGTCGACCTATTCGTGGAAACATATGGTATCTGTCTTTTTCTGACTGACTTATTTCACTTAACATAATACCCTCCAGTTCCATCCATGTTGCTACACATGGCCAGATTTCATTTTTTCTCATTGCCAATGGATAAAAGATCTGAATGTGAGACAGGAAACCGTCAAAATCCTAGGGGAGAAAGCAGGACAAAGCCTCTTTGACCTAAGACGCACCAATTTCTTACTCGACACGTCTCCAAAGGCAAGGGAATTAAAAGCAAAGATGAACTATTGGGACCTCATCAAGATAAAAAGCTTCTTTCAATTTTTCCCCATTGAGGATGATATTAGCTGTGGGCTTTTCATATATGGCTTTTATGATGTTTAAGTATGTTCCTTCTATCCCGACTTTCTCGAGAGTTTTTATTAAGAAAGGATGCTGTATTTTGTCAAATGCTTTTTCTGCATCTATTGACAGGATCATATGGTTCTTATCTTTTCTTTTGTTGATGTGATGTATCACGTTGATTGATTTGCGAATATTGAACCAGCCCTGCAACCCAGGGATGAATCCTACTTGATCATGGTGGATAATTCTCTTTATATGCTGTTAGATTCGATTTGCTAGTATCTTGTTGAGAATTTCTGCATCCATATTCATCAGGGATATTGGCCTGTAATTTTCTTTCTTTGCTGGGTCTCTATCTGGTTTGGGAATCAAAGTGATGCTGGCTTCATAGAATGAGTCCGGGAGTTTTCCTTCCGTTTCAATTTTTCGGAACAGCTTGAGGAGGATAGGAATTAACTCTGTTTTAAATGTCTGGTAAAATTCCGCAGGAAAGCCATCTGGTCCAGGGCTTTTATTTGCTGGGAGGTTTTTTAATAACTGATTCTATTTCTTCACTAGTTATGGGTCTGTTCAAATTTTCTATTTCTTCCCGTTTGAGTTTTGGTAGCGTGTTCCCCCTGAGATCAGGAACACGACAGGGGTGTCCACTCTCGCCACTGCTATTGAACACAGTGCTGGAAGTCTTAGCATCAGCAATCAGACAACAAAACAAAATAAAAGGCATCAAGATTGGCAAGGAGGAAGTCAAACTTTCACTTTTTGCAGATGACATGATACTTTACATGGAAAACCCGACAGAATCCACCAAAATCCTATTAGAACTGATTCATGATTTCAGCAAAGTTGCAGGATACAAAATCAATGTACAGAAATCGGTGGCATTTCTATACACCAACAATGAAGCAGCAGAAAGAGAAATAAAGAAGCTAATCCCTTTCACAATTGCACCAAAAACCATAAAATACTTAGGAATAAACCTAACCAAAGAGGTGAAAGACCTCTACACTGAAAACTATAAAAAACTTATGAAGGAAATTGAGGAAGACACAAGGAAATGGAAAAACATCCCATGCTCATGGATTGGAAGAATAAATATCGTCAAAATGGCAATACTACCCAAAGCAATCTACACATTCAATGCAATCCCAATCAAAATTGCACCAGTATTCTTCTCAAAGCTAGAGCAAACAATCCTAAAATTTGTATGGAACCACAAAAGACCTCGAATAGCCAAAATAATACTGAAGAATAAAACCAAGGCGGGAGGCATCACGATCCCAGACTTCAACCTCTACTACAAAGCGGTGGTCATCAAGACTGTATGGTATTGGCACAAAAACAGACACATAGACCAGTGGAATAGAATAGAAAACTCAGAAATAGACCCACAAGTATATGGCCAACTAATCTTTGACAAAGCGGGAAAATGTATCCAATGGAAAAAAGACAGCCTCTTTAACAAATGGTGCTGGGAGAATTGGACAGCAACATGCAAAAGAATGAAACTAGACCACTTTCGTACACCACTCACAAAAATAAATTCTAAATGGATAAAAGATCTGAATGTGAGACAGGAAACCATCAAAATCCTAGAGGAGAAAACAGGAAACAGCCTCTTTGACCTAAGACGCACCAATTTCCTACTCGACACGTCTCCAAAGGCAAGAGAATTAAAAGCAAAGATGAACTATTGGGACCTCATCAAGATAAAAAGCTTCTGCACAGCAAAAGAAACAACCAACAAAACGAATAGGCAACCAACGGAATGGGAAAAGATCATCGCAAATGACATATTGGATAAAGGACTAATATCTAAAATTTATAAAGAACTTACCAAACTCCAAACCCGAAAAACAAACAACCCAGTGAAGAAATGGGCGGATGATATGAATAGACACTTCTCCAAAGAGGACATTCAGATGGCCAACAGACACATGAAACAATGCTCAATGTCACTCATCATCAGGGAAATACAAATCAAAACCACACTGAGATACCACCTCACACCAGTCAGAGTGGCTAAAATGAACAAATCAGGGAACTATAGATGCTGGCGAGGATGTGGAGAAGTAGGCACCCTCCTACACTGTTGGTGGGAATGCAAACTGGTGCAGCCACTCTGGAAAACGGTGTGGAGGTTCCTCAAAAAAATGAAAATAGAGCTACCCTATGATCCAGCAATTGCCCTGCTAGGAATCTACCCAAGAGACACAGAAATGCTGATGCATAGGAGCACGTGTACCCCAATGTTCATAGCAGCACTTTCGACAATAGCCAAATCATGGAAAGAGACCAAGTGCCCATCAACTGACGAATGGATAAAGAAGTTATGGTACTTATATACAATGGATTACTACGTGGCAATGAGAAAAAATGAAATCTGGCCATGTGTAGCCAGATGGATGGAACTGGAGGGTATTATGTTAAGTGAAATAAGTCAGTCAGAAAAAGACAGATACCATATGTTTCCACGAATAGGTGGACTTTGTGAGACTAAGCAAAAACCAGGGGGAGGGGAAGAGGGGAAAGGAAAAAAAGACACATAGAGGGAGAGATAAAACATAAGAGACTCTCAAAGACTAAGAAAAAAACTGAGGGTAAGGGGTATGAGGGAAGGGGGAGAGGGGGTGATGGGCATTAAAAAGGGCACATGTCGGGATGAACACTGGGTGTTATATGTAAACCAATTTGAAAATAAACTATTATAAAAAAAAAGATAAAAAGCTTCTGCACAGCAAAAGAAACAACCAACAAAACGAATAGGCAACCAACGGAATGGGAAAAGATCATCGCAAATGACATATCGGATAAAGGACTAATATCTAAAATTTGTAAAGAACTTACTGATTTTGAATCTTAACTTTTTCCTTTCAGTATAAATTTTGAATCCCATTTATGAAGTATTTCAATTCCCCATTATTAACCATTTCTCCTAAGTGGTTACTATTAAGGACATATATAATCCTTTAATTTTCATTTTTAGTGTCAAGTGTCTAATTAAAGTTCGGCATCTGGGGCTCCTGGGTGGCTCAGTTGGTTAAGCGGCCGACTTCGGCGCAGGTCATGATCTCATGGTCTGTGAGTTCGAGCCCCGTGTCGGGCTCTGTGCTGACAGCTCAGAGCCTGGAGCCTGTTTCAGATTCTGTGTCTCCCTCTCTCTCTGCCCCTCCCCTGCTCATGCTCTGTCTCAAAAATAAATACACATTAAAAAAAATTTAAAAAAAAAGTTCGGTGTCTATACACTTCTAGATGAAACAGTGAAACTGATCATCATTTGGATACTTGTTTCATTTTTGCTAACCTTGTGTCCAACATTAATACTTTAACTGCTCATTCTTCTTCATCTCCCAATAACCAGTCTCTGTATAGTGAAAATGTATCAAAAACTTGGAAAAAAATCCCTGATTCAAGCCCCCATTCCCCTCAGCATCCTTTGTGTTTCACCTTTTCAAGAATTTTTAACAGGGTTAAAAAAAAAAAGAAGCTACTCTGTTTCTAACACCATGTTTTGCCTTCCCTTCCCTGAAGGGCTAGGCATCTGACTGAAGAACTCCATTCTTATCTCCTTTTCAAATAAAGCTGAGCAAACCAGCTGAAATATTTAGGAGATTTCTGAGTTTCCCAGCAACTTAGGCTCATGGCCAACTGATAATATTCCTACATATTCCCTTCTTAGGAGAAATCGAGAGATACCTTTCATTTTCTTTCATTGATTTGATCCTTAGTACAGCATGTGAGCTACTGAAAACAATGACTTTGACTTGGAAGTTCCCAGCTAGCTGGTCTTGGCCCTGTCACACCAATTCTCCGAGTCCTGACATCCACACTGGCAAAATGGACAGAGATATAAGATGGTTTGAGTATTAGATATAATGAATATGAACTACTCAACACAATGCCTATAACTTTCATGGATACAAGAAATGGGAGACAGTGTTAATACTGAAGTAGTAGGCCTCCCCCATTTAATAGCAATCCACTATATAGGCACAGGGCATGTAGCATTCTTTCCTATAAATAATTTCAGTCCATCTCTCATTAGGGAAAGAAGGCTTAAACAGTGGAGAATTGGTTCCCCAGGAGCACATCTGTTACAGGAACATTTGTTCATTCATTTGACAAATATTAATCAGGTATTCTCTCTGTGCCAGGCTCTGGGCTGGAAGCCAGGGTTCCAGCAGGGATCAGGGCAGATGCACACACGGTTCTTTGGAACTCACAGTCTTACCAGGGAGATGGAAATTCTCATGAGGGTGCTCTAGTTTGATATAGAGAGTTACCTGTAAGGACCCCAGGGCTCCGTGATCGATGAGCCCATCCCTGATAGGCACAGAAACCATGATGCTGAAGATGATGATGTTGACAATGAGCTGTATCTTTTATTTGAAAAGGTGGGACCATTCCCCATTATCATTCCTTTTACAGAGTGTTAAGATTTCTTTCCTTACTTATTGCAAGAGTATCTGGACCCAGAAATGAGTTTTACAGATATAGTCCACCGTGAACATGAAACTTCAGAGTGTGGGACAGGTGCCACATGACAACTTTGCTGATGACACTGGTTTTCATCAGAATGCATTGCTGCATTTTCTCCTAGAGTTTTTAGTCTTCTCATATACATCCATTTTGAACACTCATTTGTTTCTTGCTTTTAAAAAAAAAAAAAAACAACGCTATGGCAAATATTTCAAGCATTGAAGCTTATTACATTTTTTTCAAAGGCATCTTTTAATTTATGGCATGTTGTTCAACTTTTTCCTTTAGCTTTAGACATTATATACAGTGTAACATGAAACTACATTGTATATATATTCATATATAAAATTTTATCAAGTCACTAATTATGCCTTAAATTTGATATCTACAAGGTAGATTAAAAAAACCTCTACCTTTAAACTTCTTAAACTTTATTGCAAAATCTCTTTCCAGAAAAAGAGTACCAATACGTACTATTTTTGTACTGGTATTTCCCACTAGTAGGTTTGAGTCCATGATCCAAGAGACCTTCACTTATTCTGAATACACACACACAATGACACACAGATTTAAATTCTATCTAAATTATAGGAGGCACACAGCGTCTGATGTACCTCTCATTTTATGATGTTAGCAGTCTTTGCCTAAATGCAGTTTTTAATTGGGGGTTACAGATGGCAATATTCTACATCTATCTTTTCATTTTTGTTTACAGTGAGATCACTCTGAAAGACAGGATGGGTCCCCATCCAAAACTGGTTCGGATGTCAAGACTGATAAACACCATACACAGAGAAGGAATGAAAAGGCTTATTACTTACATAATGGGGCTGTAGTCAGACTACAACATTGCTGGCTTTCTAAGCTGGCCCAAAAAACGACGCGAGAGAGCAAGGAGAGGAGACTGCATGTGGTTTTTACTGTGATTAGAAGATAGGGCTGAGGTGAGGGCTTCTGTGCACAGTGGAGCTGGCATGGTTTGAACCAACTCCAGGTGCCAAAGGAGACAGCCATGGACACCCAGATGTGGGGCGAAAGGCAAGAAGAAGGAGAATGATGCTAAAATGTCAGCAGTTGAAGATCAGAACATGGAGGGAGGGAGACATTTTAGGAGTTTATTTGCTGGAATATTTGATAAAGAGACACCTGTCCTTTTTTACTCTTTTGGTTACTCTTGGTACAGTTCCTGAAGGTAGGAAAATGCTTGGCCCTTTTCATTTATTTACTGGTTTTCAAGATAATGAAGTGGTTTGCTGTCATTTCCTGAAGGTGACCAATGTTTAAATGCCATAAACTCATGGATATAAACAGATTTGGTCGGGTTCAACCCATTATAATTATTATCATTACTGAAACACAATTTTGTCCCACCTTTAACTAGTGGGAGACTCCTTAACTCATCTCTGGAATCTTTCGGTCATGACCCAAGTAGGATCTGGTAGGCTCCTGGCCATCCCCTTTGGGTGTGAGACAAGATGATCCATGCTCATCTCGGCTTTCCTGCCCCAGACCTGGAATAAGCTATTTCTTTAACAAGCCCAGATTTCTTTCGGTTACAAATTTTATTTCAAGACCACAATTACTATAATGTTGGTCATTATCTCAAGGCATTTTAAGTAGTACACAGAGCTAAGAAATACACACACACACACACAACCTCATGAATTTGTTTGGCTCTTACAATTCAAATTTAAGCCTGAAGAACATTTACTTAACCTTTTCTCTATCATATATGCACCTCCTTTCTTTCACTTTCTTTCTTTCTGACTCTCAAGGACAGCAGAGGTAACAGAATAAGAATGTTCCATCATGACTCATTTGTTTTTTTCATATATTGTACACATAACAGTATCATAGTAACAACACTGATACGAATAGTGATAGTGGTGACAATATGATTTCTGAAAATGTTAAAATTACTTTGGCACATGCTCTACCCATGCCCCCCCCCACATTTACTGCAGTTCTACTGCGTCTACATGTCACTGTAGGTGGTAATTATGAACTATAACCTCTCCTTAGCTCTCAGTGAGTTTTAGTTTTACAAGTACCTGTATCTCTAATAACGCTCACGGGTCCTCCTACATCTGTATCACTCTAGTCATTTGGTAAAAAACAAAAACAAAAACAAAAACAAAACTCTATAAACACCAAAGATTTTTACATTATCTTGAGTCCTTTCCTGAGTGTTACCACCTCATTTCTGAGTTTTTCTAATTCTGATTTGCCCTATCCTTTAATGTCTTATATCATTTTCTTAATCTTTTAGTTTGTTTTGAAATAGTAGGTCATAGTTTTAACCTATTTTGAGAGCAAATCTCTCTGGCATGTTTTCACTGTCTGCAGGGATGCTATTCTGCATTTATTCTCCCCTTTCTTACAATAATTTGGTATGGATTTGACTTCCATACTTGTCTATTGCTGACTTTTGTGTTGAAATTGGTTTCCTGAACTTTTAGAATGAGGCATGGTTCAGGATAGCTTTTAAAACTTCTCAAAGCTCCCTCTCCTGTTGTTTTATAATGTTCAGAAATAGGGCAGCCCGCTTCCTCTGATTGCCTGGCTCTTCCCCTTCCCTCTTCTGTCTTTCTTTGTCCCTTTATCTCTGTTCTGTTTGGTTTGCTTCTCTGAACAGTTATCCCTCAAGGTGGGACTGTGTGCTGGCAAGAGTTCTGGCTCGTCGGTGTGGAGAATTCAAAGGGACTAGACTACTGATGATCCCTCAGACCTTTCTCTTGTGGACTCCTTACACCCATCCAGTATTATGGAGAAGAAACCCCTCCTCATTTTTGCTGCCATTTTCTAATTAGCCTGCTGTGTCTTCCAGTGAATACCTATTGACTATGTTGGGGATCTCCTAGTGTCAGCTTGATCAGATAATGCCCTACCATTTCATTCTTCCTCCAAAAAAAAAAAATGCTAATACCATGGAGATCTTGTGGCCACTGGTCTGTCCCTATATGCTTGTATTTAATGCCTCTTAGCCATTAATTTGGCTCTGAGAAATCCAAGGTTTAGAAGTTTCAAAGAAATGAATGTGCCACCTTCTAGCATGCATACTTATATTTGTATCTACAGATTGTGGTCTCCGAAGCTGTACATGTCTATAAAAAATGGCAGAATCTTACAAAGACAGTCCAGAATTAAAATAGCCATTATGGAGAACATTCCAATTAGGCAAGATCATTCATTTAAGCAATGAAGTTGAAAGCCAGGGCTCCTAAATCAATTAAACAGGGGAGAGTACCTATTGTAATTGGAATTTAGGGGCCTCTGATAGGCTTCAAGATTCCAAAAGTCTAAGGAAAATGAAAGATACAAGGGAAACCTAAGACAAGACTATGTAAGACTGATGCGACTCCCATTGCTCCCCTCCATCCTCCTTTACCTGACTACTCCATCTACTAACCCTCTATCTGAATCATGTTTCTCCTCTGAAGAGACTCGAAGGCCATCAAAAAAGTCCACCAGGTGAGTAGCCCCCATACCATCTGGGCTGGCCCCATACTTGAAGGGATCCTAAGCAATGCTCCAGTAAATTGCTGGAAGTTATTCGTTTAAACCTTTAAGAGGAAACTAAAATTAAAATTAACGGTAAATCTTGCCAAATTCTGGTAGATACCAGGGCTACACTCCCTACTTTCAACATCACTCACTCATGAGACAGCAGATGGGATCCTGGGGAAACCGGCAGAAGCCAGCGAAGGGTGAGAATTCACACTAGAGTCCGCTATCCTGCATCTCTGTATTGCCCAGTAGAGAGAAGAAGGAGCCTCAGGCTGTCCTTTCCTTTCCAAATCCAGACTCTTATGAATTTGGTTTATGGGTACCTGTTGGTGGCTGATCCTTTCTCCTCCAGGGGAAACTATGTCTGCGATTCTCTTGTTTTGTGTCCCAAGAACCTGGCTTAGCTTTCTGCCTGCCTGGGACATGCAGGCTGCCCGTTCGAGTATATATAGACAGCTAAGTCATCAGGTTGGGAGCCATAAAATATGGCTGGATAGAAATATGAGTTGTATTCCATCTGCAGCAAGGGTCCCACCAACTGTTGCCAGCTCTCAGATAAAAGGGTAAATCTTTCTTTGGGCTATTTTGGGAGTGCCACTGGATCTTCAAGGATAGTACCCCTTGCATGCTCTTTGGGGACACCTCTTGCGTCCGAGGGTTTGTTCAATATAGCCAAAAATATTTGCTGTTTGTCATAAATTAAATCTGACTAGGTATTTGAAAGGATTTTTTTAAGTAGCTCCATGGCCAGAAATTGGCCAAATTGGAAGGAGATATTCAGAGCCCAACAGGAACTTTATTTTAGGCCTTCTTCCCTGAGCTAAACAAAACCATGTATTGGGGAAAGAAAAACATTCCAAACAGCTCTAAATCTAGAACACAGGAACCAGCAAACAAATGATCTCTCTCAGACAGAAAAGGAACAACAGGAATGACTGACTTAGAGAATGTGAACCCAACATCATGACCTGTGAATAGCACATAGATATTCAGCAACAATTGCGAGAACTTCAGAGCAGTAGCTGGGAGGAGCTGGCAAGCTATTGCCTTAATTTTGTTTTTTCTACCAAATCTCTAAGGCTGAGAGTCTAACCACAAAGGAAGAATTGTTAAAAACAAGACAACAGGCCCCAAGTGTAGTTGCTTATGCTAAGCCCCCCAAAGCAAGATTTGACTTAATTACTGTTTGACTCTCCTGGAAAGGGAATTATTCAGGAAACACTTAATAGATGCCTGCCTTCTCCTAAAGGGAAGTTAGTAACATTACAATAAACAACATGCTTCTGTGCCTAGTATAACTTTTTGTTTCTGTTCCCTTCTGCTTATAAAAGTTTTTCATTTTGTACAATTCTTTGGGGATCCCTTCTATCTATTACATTGGATGCTTCCTGATTCATGGATCACTGAATAAAGCCAATAAAATATATAAAATTTACTCAGGTGAATTTTATTTTTAATAGTAAACAGGTGAGGGCTTTTTAAACATAAAAGCAAGGGAAACAGGAAAGGAAATCACAAAGGAAAGTATGATAGAGCCACCCATGTGAAATGTAACATCCCTCATAGATATTCAGTTATATTCAGTTATAGCGTTCAGCAATGACTCACATAGATAGCAGAACTTCTGATGCTCAGAAGGACGTGACTTAAAGATGTCTTCTGTTGGCTATAGTCTTAAACTGTCTTGGATTCATCCTTGAGCTGGCCAAAACTGACCTCTTGATTTACACCAAAAAGTTAAAACCAAAGGATTTGAATCCTGTTACTCAGATTGACAGAGAGCCCGTCTTTTGGCAAGATGCTAACTCAAGGACTATAGAATGAAAAAATAAACTTCTCCAAGTAGTTAATAGTACGTCCCCAATTATTTCAACTCTGAGAATCCAGGATCAGTTGGGTACTGTTAGAGAGTGTAATACAGCATGTAGCCTTGACCTGGAGTATATGCAGGATGGGTGGGCAGTAAAGACAAGTGATGGTCACTTTTATTTTGTTTAGCTTCTTGATTGGTCTGTGCAAAAAGTGAATTAGAGGAATCCAAATTTAACACAGGTGGCCTCGACATATAGAAAATTAATACATGAAAACCAACTTGTGAAACAGGTAAATCTGGGAGGTGATCATTGTTAGAATTTAGAATGGCACGGAAATGGAGAGCGAGAGAGAATAAGGAGACGAAGATCAAGTGAGGGGAACAGAAAGAGATTTTATTGGGAGGACCAAAGTTCCTGGGGGACGTTCTGTGACTTGAAGGTAGGGGAGTCAGGGAAGTCGTGCCGGGAGGGTGAGGGCAGGTCTTTTAAGTTGTGGCAATTCCAGGTTGGATTCTGGCTGGGGTTGGCGCCAAATATGGTGTTTAGCTGAGATGGATCCTTGTGATTGGCTAGTGACGGTTCCTCTTGGGGTGCTGGATCCTTGTGATTTCCTAGGGGTTGTTCTTCGTGGGGGTTTTCTTGTTGAGACATTTCGTGGTGTAATGGTGCAATCAGTAGGTAGGGGGTGGTGATTTGGGCAAAGGCGGGGAAATAAACCTTCTGGGGCCAGGAGGAGGCTAACAATCATTAACACCCCGAGATTATTTCTCTTTTATCAATTCATTTAATGTCGACTTCTTGCAGTGCTTTTAAGGTTCTCTGCATGAAGCTTTAAGGACAATATGAAGTCAACATGGTTAGGGTCACTGCCAGTGGAAGATCCTAAGAAGCATATGAAGCTTCTCAGTACCTGTGGAAAATATTTAGAAACACATCTACTGGATAAATGTTGATCCACTTGCATAAAATGTCAAGGCATCAAATGTCTGAGTGTTTATAAATGGAACACTGAAGCTCTGGGCAGGGACTAGGATGAGGCATCTGGGGAGCAAAAATTTAAGGAGGCTGTCGGGATTGACCCTGCACTTAAGTGACCTCCCAAGAGTGAATGGTGCTTTAAATTTTGGCCTTAGGCACCTTACTCACCTTAATCTTGTGCTGACCTTGCCTTCCTGAGGTTGATAGTTCAGCCACAGGAGCAAAGGGACTCTAGTCTCTGTGTGCCCTTAGACCTTTGTCCATGCAGTCTGACATGGCATAGCCCCTATGATCAAGATCGAGACTGAGAATGCAACTTATGTGTTAGCCTAAGGGGAAATTTCACTGGGCCAGACAGGGTAACAGTGTGGGCTCTATCGGGTCTCTGAAGGATACCTTTTCTACATTCATCCCCATCTCACATGCGAAGAGCTCGTAACAGTAAAAATGACAGACAGGAAAAAATAATCCTGTTAAGGAATGTGCCTTGATTTGTAAGACCTGAAACTAAATGGGCAAGAGACATTTTGCATCTGGTTACATCAAAAGGTAACTCCCAGGGGCGCCTGGCTGGCTCAGTCGGTTAGGCGGCCAACTTCGGCTCAGGTCATGATCTCATGGCCTGTGAGTTCGAGCCCCGGGTCGGGCTCTGTGATGACAGCTCAGAGCCTGGAGCCTGCTTCGGATTCCGTGTCTGCCTTTCTCTCTGCCCTTCTCCTGCTAACACTCTGTCTCTATTTCTCAAAAATAAATAAATGTTAAAAAATTTTAAGAAAAAAAAGGTAATTCCCACCTTTTAAGCCTTCTTAGTCTGCAAAACAAACAATTATCGAGGCTGGGGGTGGAATTTCTAAGTGTGAGCCATACTCCACAGGTTTCTCTGCTTTACTGGAGGAATGAAACTGACTTTCTTAAAGAAGATAATTTTGCGTGGTTTCTTTCCTATTTCCTCCCTGAAAACACTTGTGGGCAAACAGGGCTCAACTATGGAGTGCTTTCTTTTGCTCTGTTTTCCATTAATTGGGCCTCTTTCATGTTGTCTGAGGTTCCTTGCCATCTGTGGGGAGGCATGCTGAAGCAGTGCACACTGGCTGCCTGGCAGCCTTCAGATGGGGATTGAAGAGCACATCCCATCCTTTTCAACCACGGTTCTGTGAGAAGCACTTTAGGAGAAAGGAGAGGAATTCACTGAGCTGAGGATATGGAGCAAAAGTCCAGATTGGCTCTGCCTCCAAGCTGAGTACAGATACAGTGTTGTCAGGAAATTGATTTCTGTCACTTGCATCCTCCATTTCCCCTTGGACCACCTTTATCATCACCCACCTCATTCTTTCTCGGTTACACTGAGAGGAAAAATCAGTTATTTCTCTGCTTCCACATTTCTTCTTTAACAAATGATTATCTTCTTATTCTGCCCACTCACTACCTCTCTCCTCATTATTCTCAGTAGGTTCAACATCAAAACCTGGCTGAATCTATCCCGAGAACGCATTGTTTTCCTGGAGAGCGTGAATTCACTTGAACTGTTCTGCTTCTGCAGCAAATTTGGGGGCACATTTCTTGTTTAAAATCACAGTCCTAAATTTAGTTAGGAGGCCAGGATATGCATCAATTCCCCAAGAAGGTCTTACTGATTCAAATACTATAGTAATTATATAATTTCATCAAGCCCAATACTTTGGATTGTTTGCTACGACCTGGCCCCATCCCTCTCTCCAGCCTGCATCTTCTGGTCTCCTTTCCTATAGCTAAGTGCTCCCTATTTCTCCCAAATAAACCATACTTTCCCACTTGAAGCTCTTCCCGATGCTATAAATTCCTGCTCCTGTACCCCCACCTAGAGTCTCTTCACCCCCAGGTCTACCTTTCCCGTGGTTGCACTGTACACTGAAAATCTTAATCATTCTTGTAGTCCTGGTAAGATGTGCCCTCCTCCATAAACACTTCCCTAAGCTCCCACTAGTCCCTATATTCAAAGAGTTCTGATTTTTGACCCAAGGCCCTTCCCAAATTAGTCTCAAAAAGACCACAATTTATAATTTTGAAAGAACAGGATAAGACAAGGAACCCCAGTGAAATACATTTCAAGGCTAGGGATTTGGAAACTGGAGGTTTTCACACAAGATGCAATGATGTGGCCATTAGTGTGCACGTGGTATGTAAAGATACACACAGTAGTCAACAGACCATGCTCATCTCAGTCTGTTGCAGAGAGAAGGTAAGGATTGATTTAAATTCAACAAATGCCTATTGAGCACCCTCCCCTGGGCTCTGTAGTAAGCACTGGGGATACAAGGCAGATGACTTCACTGGAAGGCTGATAAATGGGCTAAGCAATTTGAGTTTATTTCCCTCCCTTGTGATGAGTTAATGCAGTGATTCTCAAACCTGGCTGTGCAGCACAATCACCTAGGGAACATGATTTATGTATTTGTTTATTTATGCATTAGTTTAGAATTTCATTTTGCAGGAATAAATAATACATTCACAGAATACAGAGCCAAAAGAGTGAAAAAGGCACACAGTGGAAAGTATCTCTTGCACCACTATTCCATTTGCGCAACTTCCCTAGATACCTTGCCACTTTATCGGGTATCACTGGAGTTTAACTCCACCCATCTCTCTATCCATAGTAGAGTTAAATAAGGTGGAAAGGCGACTGGAAATTTGGGAGGGCATCTGAGCAGGCTGCCCAAGCCAAGCCTAAATTAGGAAACCAGTCTTCAGTGAAAGAGTTTAGGCCTATGCTTACAGAATCTAGGCAAGACCAGGAAATGACCTCCTAAAGGAGTGTGCAGTCAGGAGACTCTGCTGCTGGTCACCCTAAGTAGCCAGTTCTCCATAAGGTCCTCAAGATCTGTCCCCACTCAGCCCCTCAGAATCTAGTGCCGCACATTCCTCCATCCTTCTTAGACATGGGGGTGTCGATGCATCCATATTTGTCACTGTTCGACCATTCTGTGCTAGAACATGAGAATCAAGCAAAATAGAAGAGCTTTGCAAATTAGAGGCAGTATTTGTTTTCTGCCTTTTATTTAATAATACATTACGTGCCTCCTATGTGCACTCCTATGTGCATGAGACCATGCAGGTCTCATTTGGTTCTCAAAATGTCGCTGAGACAGAGACACCATAATTCCACAGAGGCAGTATATAATAGAGGTGAAAAGTATGGTGTGTAGAGACAGGCTGCTAGATGCAAGTTTCTGCTCCTCTGCATGAAAATGTGAAGCTTTGAGCAAGTTATGTATATTCATGGTGCCTCAATATCCTCATCATAAAAGATAGGATGGACATAACAGTCTTTGTACAGTACCTGGCACATGGTTTAGGCTCAATTCATGTTACCTATTATTAGTTTTGGAGGGAAAAATATCAACAACTCTACAGGACTACTGATATCCAGGATACCAGAAGCCACCCAAGCTATTGCTAAGCCAGGGACCAGAAGTCAGTATCAAATGCAAAGTACAACAAACAGAATTCAACAGCACAGTAAAAGGATCACACGCCATGATCAAGTTGGATTTATCCCAAGGATGCAAAGATTGTTCAAAATACAAAAGTCAATTAATGTGAAAACTACATTAACAGAATGAAGGATAAAAATTATGATCAACTCAATAAGATACAGAAAAAGCATCTGATAAAATTCAACATCCTTTTGTGATAAAAACTCTCCACAAATAAGTAGAAGAACATATGTACTTCACACGTACTGCAACATAATAAAGACAATATATAAAATACCCACAGCTAAAGTCACACTCAACGGTATAAAGCTAAAATCTTTTCCTCTAAAATCAGCACTAAGACAAAGATGACCACTCTTGCCACTTCTATTCACCATAGTACTGGAAGTCCAAAATAGAGCAATCAGGTAAGAAAAAGAAATAAAAGGGATCCAAATTAGGTTGAAAAAAGTAAAATTATCTCTGTAGACAACATGATCTTATGTAAAGAAAACCCTAAAGACTCCATGAAAAAAAACTGTTAAAATAAGTTGAATTTAATAAAACTGCAGGACGCAAAATCAATACACACAAACAGCTGCATTTCTATACACTAAGAGTGAATTTCTCTGGAAAGAGAAATTAGGAAAATAATCCAATTTACACTAATCCTGTGAAAATAAGTAAAGAGAATCCTCATTGAAGTGGACTGGGGAAACTAGAAGGGGGAGCTGTACCACTAAATGTCAATTACAGGAAGAACTGTCACTTACAGACCTTAACAAAAGAATCATCAATAGGAAAGAATGATCAATAACAGGTTCCAACAAGACAATATGTACTTTGAATCTTCTACAAGAAATCAATTAGGCCTGCAACTCACCCCACAAGAAACCCATCATCACTCTGAACTCCTGTATTTCTCAAACGGAATTCATTCAAAACAACCCCTCCCAATTTCCTCCTTCTTCTCCATAAAATAATGTTCCTCTCCTTTGTGTTAGATTTGTCTATGGTTTTGTCACAACCTGCATGTCCTGAACTGCAATTCTCTATTATTCCCAAATAAATCTATTTTTTGCTGGCAAAATAACTGCCTTTTATTTTTGAAATTTAACAGTACCAAATACAATAAAATACCCAGGCATAAATTTTCTCTCACCAAGGAGGTACCTATATACTGAAAACTACTAAGATATTAATGAAAGAAACTGAAGAAGACACAAATAGAAAGATATTCCCATTATCATGGACTAAAAGAATTAACATTGTTAAAATGTCCATAATACTCAAAGCAATATAAAGATTCGACTTAACCTCTATCAAAATTCCAAAGGCATTTTCACAGGTATAGGAAAAAAAAAAACTATCTTTAGAAAAAGGCATTTGAGAGGAGAAAATGGGTAATGGGTATTGAGAAGCACACTTGTTGAGATGAGCACTGGGTGTTGTATGTAACATTTTAAAAAATTAAAAATAAATAAAATGTAAAAAAGAATAAACAAAGTCTAATATGCATATATAAAAGCACAAAAATAAATAAAAAGCCGTTTGACAAACTCCAGCATCCATTCATGATGAAAACGCTCAACAAAAGGGGTTTAGAGGGAACACGCCTCAACATAATAAAGTCCTTGTATGAAAAACCCGCAGTGAACATCATCCTCAATGTGGAAAAACCAAGAGCTTTTCCTAAAAGGTCAGGAACAAGACAGGGATATCCGCTTTCACCATTATTTAATATAGTACTGGAAGTCCTAGCCTCAGCAATCAAACAAAATGAAATAAAGGGCAACCAAATTGGTAAGGAAGAGGTAGAACTTTCAGTATTTGCAGATGCCATGATACTATATAGAGAAAACTCTAAACACACCACCAAAAAACTACTAGAATTGATAAACGAATTCAGCGAAGTTGGAGGATACAAAATCAATGTACAGAAATCCACTGCATTTCAATACACTAATAATAAAGCAGTAGAAGGAGAAATTAAAAAAAAGTCCCACTTACAACTGCACCAAAAATAATAAAATACCTGGTAATAAACTTAGCCAAAGAGATGAAAAACCTGTACTCTGAAAACTAAAACACTGATGAAAGAAACTGAAGATAAAACAAAGAAACAGAAAGACATTCCACGCTCATGGATTGGAAGAACAAATATTGTCAAAATGTCTATACTACCCAAAGAAATCTACAAATTTAAAGCAATCCCCATCAAAATACCAACAGCATATTTCACAAAACTGGGAAAGACAATCCTAAAATTTGTGTGGAACCACAAAAGAGGCTGAATAGCCAAAGCAATCTTGAAAAAGAAAAACAAGACTAGATGTATCACAAGTTAAACTATAAAGCTATAATATTGAAAACAGTATGCTACTGGCACAAACACAGATACATAGATCAATGAGACAGAATAAAAAACCCAGAAATAAACCCACAATTACATAGTCAATTAACCTTTGACAAAGGAGGCAAGAAAATGCATTTGTAAAAAGACCGTGCAACAGATTGAAACAGATTGAAACTGGACCACTTTCTTACACCATACACAAAAGTAAACTCAAAATGGATTAACGACCTGAACAGGAGACCTAAAACCATAAAAATGCTAGAAGAGAGCACAGACAGAAATGTCCCTGACACGAGTCATAGCAACATTTTTCTACAGATGTCTCCTGAGGCAAGGGAAATAAAAGCAAAAATAAACCATTGAGACTACATCAAAATAAAAAGCTTCTGCAGAGCAAAGGAAACAATCAAAACTAAAAGGCAACCTATGGGATGAGAGAAGACATTTTCAAATGACTTATTTAATAAAGAGTTAGTATCCAAAATAAAGAAATGAAATAACAACCAAAAATTAAATAATCCAATTAAAAGTAGGCAGAAGACATGAACAGACATTTCTCTACGGAAGATATACACACAGCCCACAGACACATGAAAAGATGCTCAACTTCACTCATCATCAGGGAAATGCAAATCAAAACTACAGTAAGATATCACCTCACACCTGTCAGAATGGCTAAAATCAATAACACAAGAAACAGCAAATTTTAGCAAGGATATGGAGTAAAAGGAACCCTCTTAAACTGTTGGAATGCCAACTAGTGCAGCCACTGTGGAAAACAGTATTCAGTTTCCTCAAACAGTTAAAAATAGAACTACCCTCTGATCTAGTAATCACACTACTGGGTATTTGCCAAAAATATACAAAAACACTAATTCATAGGGATACATGCATCCTGATGTATATAGCAGCATTATTTAAGATAGCCAAATTATGGAAACAGCCCAAATGTCTATCGACAGATGAGTGGATAAAGAAAATGTGGTGTGTGTGTGTGTGTGTGTGTGTGTGTGTGTGTGTGTGTGTGTATGTGTGTATACACATGTGTATACACAGTGGAGTACTATTCAGTCATAAGAAAGAATGAAATCTTGCCATTTGCAATGACATGGATGAAACTGAAAAGTATAATACGAAGAGCAGTAAGTCAGAGAAAGACAAAACCATGATTTCACTCATATGTGGAATTTAAGAAATAGAAGAAATGAGCAAAGAAAAAAAAAGAGAGGGAGACAAGCTGAGAAACAGATTCTTAACTCTAGAAGACAAAATGAGAAATTACCAGAGGGGAGATGGGTTGGTGGGATGGGTGAAATAGGTGATGGGGATTAAAGAGTGCACTTACCATAATGAGCACTGGGTAATGCACAGAATTACTGAATCACTATATTACACAACTGAAACTGATATAACACTGTATGTTAACAATACTGGAATTAACATAAAAAACTTGGTAAGAAAAAAAGATACTGGCTTATAATGAACAAGGCAAAGAAAAAAAATTTTTATAGAACCAAAAAAGATTCTGAATGGGCAAAGCAGTCTTGAGAGGGAAGTTGGAGGTATCATATTTTCTAATTTCAAACTATGTTATGAATCTATATAGTAATCAAAAATGGTATATTACTGGCATAAAAAACAGACATATAGGTTGATGGAGCAGAGAGCCCAGAAAAAACCTGCACATATACAGTGAACTAATCTTGGACAGGGATGAAAAGAACATACAATAGAGAAAGGATAGTCTCTTCAATAAATGGTGCCAAGAAAACTGGATATCCACATTCAAAAAAATGAAATTGGATCCCTATCATATACCTCTCACAAAAATTAATTTGAAATGGATTAAAGATTTAAATATAAGGCCTGAAATTAAAAACTCCTTGAAGAAAACATAGGGAAAAAGCTCCTTGGACTTTAACCTTGGCAGTGACTTTTTGGATATGACACCAAAAAGCACAGGGAACCAAAGGAAAAATGAGTGGGACTACGTCAAACTAAAAAGTTTGTTGATGGCAAAGGAAATAATCAACAAAATGAAAAGGCAAACTATGGATTGCATATATCTACAAACCATATATCTCATGATGGGTTAATATGCAAAATATACAACAAACCTATATAACTCAATAGCAACATACAAATAATCCTATTAATGGGCAAGATACTGAATAGATATTTTTCCAAAGATGACATACAAATGGGGGCGCCTGAGTGGCTCCATCAGTTATGCATCTGACTCTTGATTTTGACTCAGGTCATGATCTCATGGCCCGTGGGATCGAGCCCCACATTGGGCTCTGCACTGACAGCAGGGAACCTGCTTGAGATTCTCATTTTCTTTCCCTCTCTCTGCCCCTCCCCCACCCATGCACTCTCTCAAAATAAATAAATAAACATTAAAAAAAAGACATACAAATGGCCAATAGGTACATAAAAAGGTGCTCAACATCACTAATCACCAGGGAAACGCAAATCAAATCCACCATGAGCTGTCACCTCACACTTGTTACGATGGCTTTTACGAAAAAGACAAGATATAAAAGTTTGCAAGGACGTTCTGGAGAAAAGGGAAACCTTTTGCATTGTTGATGTCAATTTAAA